>JAVJAQ010002244.1:0-1200000 GCA_032362365.1 Zygogramma bicolorata
ATTGCTTCTCAAGGTGTACAGAACGTATTTCTCGAGCTCTCTGTTTGAAATCGTTTTTCTGCGAGTTAGTTTAGTGTATGATTTTCTACTTTGTGCAACATATCAACATTTCGTTGTCGAACATTTGGATAAACTTGTGAAGTTGATTACTTTGCTGACAACAGTGATATCAACAAAACATCATGTCAGGAATCTGCGGAACGTGTACGACTCCCATTACAAAAAAATCTCCAGGCCTTCCATGCCAAGGTTTTTGTTCAAATTCGTATCACAGCAAGTGCGTAGGCCTCACAGTCGACCAGCTCGTTTTTATCAAGGAATGCCCAAATACTGCAAGGGTTTGTTCAGAGTGCAAAAAAGGGAAAAGTGATGACTCGGACAATGGAGAAAAAACTGTGGAATCCCAGCTGCATCGAACTATTCTGAATTTCATGCAAGAAATCAAATGCGAAATGAAGGATTTTCGGAATAAACAGGATGATTTGGCTAACAGTTTAAGCTTTTGTTCAGACAAAATAACCGACTTTGAAGCGACTATCAAAAAGTTCAATGAGTATATCAAAATCATCGAGCATCTAAAAACTGAGAATTTGAATCTCACCAAGAATAATCAACTTCTTAACCAAAGAGTCAACGACCTCGAACAATTTACACGCATGAACAATATAGAGATCCAAGGAATACCTGAAAAAAACAATGAGGATATTTTAAAAATAATTGAGGTGTTGCACAAGAGCTTGAATATAGAGTTCTCATTACAATCAATAGAAACTGCTCATAGAGTGAAATCTTTTGACCCCAAAAAACCGAAAAATATTGTCATCAAGTATGTTTCCCGAAAGATGAGAGATGATGTCTTGTCAGCTGCGAAAGTGAAGAAGTTATCTTCGCCTAATCATGTACTAAGTATTGAGAACATTTCAAATAATCTCTACATTGCTGAACATCTATCCCCAGAGAACAAAAAGCTCTTTAAAAATACAGGGGATTTTGCAAAAATGAAGAACTACAGGTTTGTTTGGGTGAAAAATGGTAACATATTCCTTCGAAAGGATGAAGGCTCAAAAGTGACACGCGTTGGATGTGAAAGTGATTTGATATCATTATAATTTCGGAAGAAGTAAAAGTTCAATTTTATATTCCATATTGACATCTTCTCTAAATTAACATGTTTCGTACAAAATGTACGAGGTTTGCGATCAAAAACCCTAGAGTTCAAATTGAATACACACAACTGTGACTATGACCTACTTTTTTTAACTGAAACATGGCTGAATAGTGGTGTGATGAATAAAGAGTTGTTTGGTAATGAGTTCAGTGTCTTTCGTAGGGATCGAGAAAGTTCTAAAAGCGGAAAAAGTGAAGGAGGTGGAGTTCTTATTGCCATTCGTAGGGATATACATGTTGTCGAACATCCTGATTGGCAGAGCGACGCAGAGGATGTATGGGTTACTTTGTACACTCCTAACAGAGGTAAAATTCATATCTGTTGTATTTACTTGCCACCTGGAGACGATGATGCTTTAGGTTACTTCACAAATAACATGTACAGACTTCTCAATGAACTTTCGGATGATACTGTTTTGATCTGTGGAGACTTCAATATGCCAAACACGCAGTGGGAAATGAAACATAATTGTAATTATTTAACTCCTGCTTCTATTGAATCAAAATTCAAAAACCTTAATGATATGTTTAGCTTCCATGGACTCATGCAATTCAATTACCTCAAAAACAACAATAATACTATATTAGATCTAACCCTGTGTAATAAATCTATTGTTGAAAATTTGTCACTAGGCGAGCCTCTAGTAACGGAAGATCCACATCATAGAAGTATCGAATTCAACCTCAAATTCCTTACTCATACAGACCTCAAGTCTAATTTGAGGTTCTCTAGTGATTTCAGGAAATGTGACTACGATGTCATCAACTCTGAAATCTCGAAAACAGACTGGCCTTCAATTTTTGAATCCTGTGATAAAGTAGATGATTGCTTAGATAAGTTTTACGAAATAATTAATCACTTAATAAACACTTTTGTCCCTAAGAAGAGAATTTTCAATCAGTTTCCAGTATATTTCTCTAAAAAAACCATAAACATAATAGACATGAAGTCATCTTTACTGCCAGCTGCGCCGTAGATCTAAACAACTCATTCGAAGTGACTATCAAAATTTTTTGAACTCGGTTGAAAAAGATATTCCAAACAATTCTAAGAGGTTCTGGTATTTTGTATCGAAAAGAAACAATAATAATGGCATTCCCAATCTAATGAAATTGAACAATGAATCTGCAGAGGGAGCGGATGTTTGTAAACTTTTCTCTAAATTCTTCCAAAGTGTTCATCAGCCTTATACACAGACCAAAATCGAACATAATGAAAATAACATTCTCTCAATCAATAACATAACGGTCACTGAAATACAAGTAAATAATGCTCTATCTACGCTAGATGAAAACAAAGGGAACGGCCCTGATGGAATTCCATCTTTCTTTGTAAAAAAGTGTTCAGAAAGTATATACGTGCCACTAACTATTATCATTAACAGATCATTTAAAGAAGCTACTTTTCCGAAAAGGTGGAAAGAATCGTACGTAGTTCCGATATACAAAAATGGCGACAAAAATCTGGTGACCAACTACCGCCCAATTTGTAAAATGAATATTTTCAGCAAAGTACATGAACAAATTGTGCATGGCATCCTTTTGAACTCTGTAAAAAGGCATATAATTGAAGAGCAGCACGGATTCTTCCCGAGCAGATCAATAGAAACAAATCTGATCTTGTATACAGAATATATAACATCCGCAATGGACAACCAATCTCAGGTAGACTCCGTGTACACCGATTTCAGTAAGGCATTCGATAAAATTGATCACAATATATTAATATCGAAATTGGCTGGAATCGGCATCCATGGAGATCTGCTGCGATGGTTTGCCTCATACATCTACAATAGAACGCAAATTATTACAGTTAATGGACACCAATCAACACCTTACATAGTTACCTCTGGCGTACCACAAGGTTCGCATCTTGGACCCCTACTTTTTATCAGTTACCTGAATGATATAAAATCCTGTTTCGAATTTTGTGAATTCATCTTATATGCGGATGATTTGAAAATATTCTCAAAAGTAGATAGAATTACAGATTGCTCTATGATTCAAAGTGACTTGAATAGGTTCTATGAATATTGTAAAATCAATAAACTCTTCTTGAATTTAGATAAATGCTGTTTTATCACTTTCACTCGAAACCAAAAAGTATTCTCTTATGATTATAATTTCAACAACAAAGTGCTAAATGAAGTAGATGATGTAAAGGACCTGGGAGTGGTAATTGATAAAAAATTATCATTCTCAAAACACATTGACTATGTTGCTTCAAAATCTAATAAAGTTCTGGGGTTCATTATAAGACAATGTAAACATTTCACTTCTATTGTGGCCATGAAAACATTATATTATTCATATGTCTACAGCAAATTGAATTTTGCGACCGTCATTTGGTGTCCACAGTATGCTGTGTATAAGATCAGATTGGAAACTATACAAAATAACTTCCTGAGATTTCTAGATTACAAAGTTGTTGGCACGTACAATAACACTACGAGTACATCCCTCTTAAGAAAAAAATACGACTTCCCTACACTAGGGGCTCGTCGAGAACAATCCGATATAGTTATTTTATATAAGATTGTGAATAATCTGATTGATTCTGCAGAAATCTTATCAATGATAACGTTCAATGTGCCATCCCGGAATTTGAGAAACAATTTTCTTTTTTTCGAAAATTTCTGCAGAACTAATTTGGGAAAGAATTCGCCTCTAAACAGAATGGTAAACTTATATAACCGAACATTCAATCATATTGAAATATTCAATACCTCACTTAGCTCGTTCAAAACAAAAATTAAATATATCATTGAATCTAACTGATCAGATCATGTTCATGTTCACTTGTTTGCATATATAATGTACTTAATATTTTTTAGGAGACATTCACTCTGTACACATTACTGTCTTCGTGGATAACCCTTTGGGCAGCGCCTGTTGTTATCCTATATGATTTCAATAAATAAATAAATAAATAAATAAATAAATAAATTCGAAGGCGTCGATTCCATGAAGAAGTTGGCTACTACTGGGCTAAGTGGATTCCCCATTGCCACGCCATCCAAATGCTCATAGAAGTTTCCCCTCCATTGAAAGTAACTCCCCGTGAGATATGCTCGGAAAAGTCCAACGATATCATTAGGCAACAAGTAGGCTAGCTCCTTCAGGGAGTCTTCCAGTGGGACGTTGGTAAACAAGGACACAACATCGAAGCTGACCATAATATCTGTCGGTTCCAAAGTTGAGCCTCTAAATTTACCCACGAAGTCTGTCGAATCCTTGACGTAGGAGTTTGTTCTTCCTACATGAGGCTGGAGGAGCGAGGCAAGATGTTTTGCCAAGTGATAGGTAGGTGAGCCTGGGGCACTGACTATTGGTCTCAGTGGCATGCTGGGTTTGCGCACCATCGGAAGACCATAGAGCCTGGGTAGAACGGCTTCAGTTCTGAGAATGGTTTTCTTTATGGTTTCCGTCAGTGAGGACGACTTAATGAGTTTGTTTACATTCCTCAGCTTTGAATGTGTTGGGTCCCTTACGAGTTTGCGGTAGTTAGAAGGTTTTAGAAGTTCTTCAATTTTGTTATTATATTCCTCCGTTTTGAGAAGAACCGTGGCATTTCCCTTGTCCGCTGGTAGAATCGTGATCCCCTCATCAGAATTTAAGCTTCTTAAGGCTGCAATTTCTCTTTTTGGGATATTGCATTTTGGAGGCCGTGCCTTGCTCAGGATATTCGCTGTCACAATCCTGATTTCTTCAGCTTTTTCATCTGGTAAAATCCTGATTTCTGCTTCCGTATTGGCAATGATTTCCTCTTTTGGTACCTGCCGCGGAATGTTTGCGAAATTACCGCCTCGTGCTAACACTGACATCTCGTCTTCAGTGAGATCCCGGTCTGTTCGGTTTATGAGCACTCTGGACAAGTCTAAGCGTGGGGCGGCCGAACTTCCAGTCTTGTGTAGCTTGCCAAACTTCACTTTGTGGTTGTTATTCACTCTGTCCCGTTCATTTCTCACTTTTGAGTACGATATGCCATCTAATTTATTCCAGTCTTCAGGTTTCATTCGGTTGCTGAGCTCTAGGTGTAGTTTCAGCAAGGCATTGTCTATCTCTGCTAGCTGGCTTCGAGTATGATGGATTCGTTCTCGTAGAAAGGCTTTCTCACTTCTCGAATAGATTCGATTTGCCTGAGCTGATTTGAGGGATTCGTTTCAGCTTTAAAAAGTTTGGTATGATGTTGGAGTCCCGACAGCGGCATAAGAATGTCAACGTTTCCAGTAAGCGTGCTTTCCGTTTCATACCTTTATCAGGATGGTTGTAAAGTCTCCATATTTCCTCCCCGTAGAGGTTTTTGACAAAAAGGCTTTCGCGGCCGAGCCCAGTAGTAGCCAACTTCTTCATGGAACGGTTTGAGGAGAAAGCAATCGACGCCTTCGAATTGAAGCCGACCTTGTGGCTACGCTACGTGGATGACACATTCGTCATCTGGAAACATGAAAGGGACGCTCTAAAACTCTTTCTCGACCATTCGAACGCTCAACACCCCAATATTAAGTTCACCATGAAGACTGAACAGGACCAACGAATAGCATTCCTGGATGTACTGATCGAACGATGTGGGGCTAGACTAACCCACAAAGTATACCGAAAACCCACACACACGGATAGGTACCTGCACACACTATCGAACCACCATCCCAGCCAAAAGAGAGGAGTCATTTCTACTCTAACAAAACGTGCTCAAAGAATATGCGAACCAGAACATCTGGGGGAAGAACTGGAACATCTTCAAGTGGCCTTGAGGTCGAATGGATACAGTGTACCCGAAATCAACAGGGCCATCAAACTGAAGAATTCCACTGTTCAAAACAGGGAGGACGTTCAGATAGTTGCACATGCATATTTTCCATACATCCCTAGGGTCACAGACAGAATTGAAAAACTCCTGGGTAAATACAACATGAAAACTGTATTTAAACCCACAAAGAAGATTCAACAGAGCCTCAGATCGGCTAAAGACAGAAGAGATCCACTGTCTTCAGCAGGGGTTTATCGCATACCGTGCACCTGTGGGAAGGTATACATCGGTACCAGCAAAAGATCCATGGGAACAAGGCTAAAGGAACATGAGAGAAACTGCAGACTAGGGCAAACTGACAAGTCGGCTATGGCGGTACACGCACTTAGTGATGGTAACCACAGGATTCTGTTTGAAAATGCAAAACTGATTGCACCCAACCAGGGATACCATAGCCGACTGGTACGGGAGGCAATAGATATCCACAAACACACGGATAATTTCAACAGAAAAGAAGAAGCTGTCAACCTCAACCGAATATGGAATCCCATTTTAAGAAAATCGATAATAACTGCAGGTAGTTCTTCAGATAATAATGATGATTATTATCCGAACCCAGATGAGGTAAACAAGGTAATCAATATTAATGACAATTCCCCTAATCCGAATGGAATGATTAGCACCGCAAACTACCTGAATCGGCATAAATACAACTTGCGAAGAAAAAATCTCCAGTCATCGGAGTGAATTTCAAGATGAATGAGCCTCTGGAGAAGCTAGCCACTCGAGCCAGCGAAACGTCAGGAAGAAATTCCAAAAAACGACGGCCTTCAAACCCGAATAGAAGTAGTGATACTCTGCATTGAACAATTTATACAATTATGTAATTATCACACATAACTCGAAGTATATTGGGATCATATAAATTATTGACGAATTATTAATTTTTTGATCTAGAAAACATCATCTTTGGAACGATAAGATAGACCTTCTTGAGATTGGATGATCCTGAAGATGATCAATCACTGTGAATATTATTCAAGTCTCCACCATGGGCTTATCATTGCTGGAGATATAGAAAATGTATGGAGGTATTCAATACACCCAAGACGAAAGGCTCTCCAATACCCAGATGAATCAAACCTAGAGTATATTTTGACTGTCATTAGGGTGGAGATATCAACTGTGTAATTTATTGGTACTACTTATTTGTATTACCTCAGATGCGTAGGACGGCTGGAATTCTTGAAGAAGAAAGATAATGATGGCGTACTCTGAGGTTGATGTGGGGAGGAAATTGAGAATACTTGAAGATTACACCTATGCTTATTGATAAACCAATGTTGAAAAGACTAATATAACGTTAATTCCCAGGGGTGGGAAATACCCAAGAAAATATAAATTCTATTTTAATTCAAAAATAGTATCCTCAACTAACGAATATGTTTACTTGAGTGTTAATTTCAGCTCCTTATCTCTATTCAGGGGAATGGCCAATACCATAACAGAAAGAGCCAAGCAAGCTGTTGGTTCCATTTTTCCAATCATGGCGCAAACCAACCTAGAATCGTGGCAGTTAAAATTCAAAATATTTGTCATGTCCAACTGTATACCTATGTGGGGACTGGGTTATCTTGATATATAAGAAAGAATACAAATGGTATCGGATATCTCAAACTATGTTTCAATCAACAGTTACGGCTCAGTGAAAGTGACGATAAATTCAATTGGTCACGTCAGGCGAAACGTCTCTTTGAGTTATCTGGTGCCGGTGATATGGGGTCAACAAGCCAGAGAATGAACACCACCCAGTAAATGAAAAATTCGACCAATTCTCGTCTATATAAAGGTTATTTCAACTATGAGAAGTTGAAGTCAACGCTCGTGAATACGGCAACGGCGTGGACCATTTCGTTCATACATTGGAAAAATTATAACCTCAAACAGTGATTGCTCATAAAATCGCCAGATCGGTATTAAGTCAGATAAGACCAAGTGCGCGCCATTTTTGTTAAGGTAAGTGCAAATCAACGCATTGAAAAGATGTATTTTATAGTTTTACCCATAACATATTATCAAATCTAACATCGAGATAGTGGAAAAAACAATTGAAAGATTATATTACTCTATTGAAAGTTTATATCATTCATGTGCTTACAGTTGAATTTTGGTGTTCATTGACTAGTTTCAAAATAACGAATTTATCCAGTAAATGAACAGCCATTCATATACTGGCGATCCACGCAGTAATATAAAAATGAGCGAGAATGGACCTAATGATAATGTGAAATAAGCGCTTTAATAATTGATGGAAGATCGTTTTCAAATCAACCTGAAACCAGTAAATGAACGGGACTTTTTATAATGTTCATTCACAGGGCGAGAGTGCCAGCAAATGAACAGCATCTTTTCCTTAGTTCATTAATGGGTGTAACACACGTGGAATTTTCAATGTTGAAATCAATTGAATTTGATACTATCACTAAGTATTATGTTTTTTAACTTTTTTTCGAATTGAAATTCTGTTATAAAATCAAATAACGTTGTATAAAACAAAATAATCATAAAACAAAATAATCATTATTTTCAAACAATTAAAGCATTTGTTCATTAACTAGGTGTTTGCCGTCCATTTACTAGGCAATGGTGTTCATTCATTGGGTTTTGGTACTTTTTGATCTTCGAAAGTTCATAATACAAAAAAATCATAAAAAAAATTATATTTTTATGATGTACATCGATTATAGAAACACTAAAGGTATCAAATAACTAATCACATAAAAATTAAACCACAAAGAAAAATAAATTATGGTCCTAGAAAGTTACAACTACCATTAATCGTTCATTTACTGGTCTGGTGACCTTGTGTCAAAACTTAACATATCAAAATTGAAAGAAACGAACAATATATTCCCTGAAAATTTTATAATTGTTTGTGACTTTGATATCTGGATCTCCTGTTCTCACTTCTTACTCCAATTTCGCTACTTCAAGGGACCCAAGAAACTCGGTACTTATTATTGGAACTGCCTATACAAGTTACATGATCTATGGCCCAACTACGACTCTGTTATGTATATGAATTGAAATTCACACTGAATGGAACATATTGTAGCATTGACCCGGGCATGATGTGTGTAACTCGTTTCAACCTGTAAGTATTGTCTATTTGATTTTTGAATGTCCAATATACACTACTATGATACTAGATGTTGACTAATTAGTCGATCTGAAATCTTTCGTTTCTGTTCTTGATAATCTGACATTTACCAAAGCAAAAATAATATCTAGAATATTCTGGAATTGAGGTATCTCATTCTCATTGAATAACTAATTGTATGCCGGATAGCTTTAATACATATTTCTTATTCATTTACACACGATCACTAAGAGTTTTCTGATGTCTTGATTTCCTTTCTATTGATTATTAATTGTGTTGCTAACCAAATCCTAGCTATGACACATATTTTTTCGAGCGATAAATGAATAATACTAAGAATAATAACTTATGGAAGGTTGGAAATACTTCTTAACGACTGTAAAAACAGTACCTGCATATTAGTTGTTGCAGAAAGAAATGAATTCACTCAATTACCAGAAACTTTAATCGAATTATGCAGTATTTCAATTTTCAATTCTGGTTGATAATGGTGTTATTGCAACAAAATTATGTCCAGATTATATTTGAACTTTATATTGGAAGGTACGACGTCAAATGTCGAACAAACTTCGAATTTGTCGTTGAGTGTGAGATTCGGGTATGAAAATTTCAATTTCAATGAAATCATATCTTGTTCACATTGTGTTGAGGAGGTCATTAATTATTTTGCCGTTAACTGTAGCATCCTATTTTTGACTTTCCAAACATCACATCCGTTTGTATATGGATGACGAGAAATTATTTCTTGGAGAAGAATAATATCATCCTCGTACTTGAATCTCAAACGTTTCTTATTTTTTTCTCTCATTTTCATTCCCTCTGAAGTTTGAACTAACGCTATTTATTTTTGGTGTCAAAATGAAAGTGACTTAAATAAGTATGTCCTCTTTATTCAAATTAAATAAGAAAATCAAAATAATGGCAGAAATTTGTGAAGAATGAATTGAATGCGCTTGCGTATATGCCAAATAAAGGAAAACTTCATTTAAGTAGGTACTATCTGAATAGATGTTGCAATAACTGTCTACTATCAAGAAATAAGATTCCAAATCATATTCAGAAATATATTCCCCAATTCGAACCCCCTCGACGCCTTTATGGAAAACGATATTTCACGACTGCATAAAGTGAAAAGATTGTCTTTCTAGAATAAATTGAGCCGATGGCTCGCGTTGAAGCGCTCGATAAAAAATGACCGCAGAGGTCATATGATCCTGCTTTTGCGAGGGTGATTGAAAGCGTCCTCTTATCGGAAGTGACACGACGAGAAAAACGTGTCAGATTAGTCGAACGGACTGCCGCTAATTTATTCTAGATCCCTTTTCTCCTACGGCATAACGATGGGCTGAATGAAGGTAGGAATTTTTTCCGCTAGAGGATTTCTTCGAATCGATGTAATTTTCGTTGGCTGTCACACAGAGCGTTGATTGAGCCTAAGGAAGAGCGACATTGTGTAACGAACGAGTAGGGTATTGTATTTGTTGTGTTTTAATTTTCTGCTTTGACAGGTTCCTACAAGAATCCCACTGTTTTTTTCAACTCTTTACCTTTATTTAAACCTATCTGTCTTCGTTTATGTTTCCAGAATGGACAACTTTACAATTTATAATCGCACCGCTCTGTTACAAGATGTAATAACTGTAATGAAAGGCTAGTATTTTGGATTATTCTTTCAATACCTCCACACGTCACTAAATGTAATAATGGCAAAGGACTATTATTTTTATTGATTATGGCAGCTGCTGTCACCAGACATACATCTCTTCACGTCAAATTTTTGATGATAAGGCAATTTCTGGAAGGAGCATGAATTTCAGCCTATTACACGAAAGAAGACGTCTTAGGATTTTTCTGTACTCTAGTACTCTGAAATAGGGCGGCTTGTTAGAAATGAAATCCGCTGATGATATAGGATCTGAACAAAAACATCTAAGAAAATATAACAAAAATGGTTTGCATTGAAACAATTTATAACTCTGATTCAATGGCATTCTCCATACTATTGATTTTAATCAAATTGATAAAACTACGCAAGAAGTGTAAGCACGAAAAAATGAGCTAAGACCTACAAGGTCTTGTCAAAAATATATGTTCAGAACTTAAGAGTTCAATTTATCTCTATCTACATTGCCCTATCGGCTAAATATGTAGTATCGGCCGCCCTAAGCCTGTATCATATACTTTTGGTCACTAGAAAGAGTCATCAAAATTCCTCAATCTCTGATCAATAATACGGCATTTAAAAGGAATAAGAATATAATGGCTTTCCATCCCATAAATGAATAAAATGGTTATTTACGTTGACACACAACAAAATCGACATAATAAGTTGGGCTTCTTCCATTCCATTTTTTCTTGGTTCCCAAATACGAATATATTCGGAACCCCATCGACACTTATGCACAGAAATAACTTATTTTCATATTTGACACAATTATCCGATCAAAATTGAATTCTCGTATTAGACGCGACCCCATATTTCGGCGAGGGACTTGCCGTAAGGGGTGTCGCACGCATTTCGCGAAATTTTACGCGAACCTTTCTTGTTCGACCTTAGAACCTGACTACTATTCAATTCTACGGCATCGTTCATGAACGGCCGTTTTCCTGCATAATTGCAAATATCGCATTTCTTCGTTTATGAATATTCCGTAAGACAAAATCAACTGAGTTTTCCCATTCGTAGAAAGAAAACTTGCATACAACTTGCAACACTTATATGGAATTCATTTCGAATGCCAAGAATAACAATTGTTGAATACCACCTCCACTATGAAACTATTTATAATAATAATATCACAGAGAGATTCGTAATTCAGAATGGCAACGTGAACAGAGCAGCAGAAGCCGATAAGCGCGAAAACACTTGTTTCAGCATTACATAGGAAACAAATATAAAATACAAACAATAACTGTTTAGAATACCTACATATAACAAGAGCTGATAATAAGATCAATACGATTCAGTTCAAGATTAAAATTATAAGTGCATTAAAATATAGAATATAGGATATGCCTGTTAATAATATTAGAAGTAAAATTAAGAGATGATATTCGAGAGATAAAATCGTGTATATATGTGTCAGTTTGTGAAAACAGAAGGTGGATAAATGGTTCAGTTTCACTGGGATAGAAACATTTTCAATGAGTGAGTTCAGCGAGGAGTAAGAAATGTGATTTACATAAATGTCGTGAATTATACAAGTCATTGGATATAAACAGATCAAAAATCAACACAGGTACGGAGTAGACACTGAATTAATTACCAGCGCGCAGCAGTATTGTTTTGGGACAGATTCAATATATATATGAATACAAAAGTACATCCATTCTGTTCTTGAAACAAATAAATAGGACACAGTGCAAGGAAGCTAACATTTTCTGAATAAGTTAATGCCTTTGATGAATCATGAAGAGTTTTTCCCATCAATAAGGTCAGCGACGGTCTGCCCTGTCTGACTCGAAACGAAGGATTTAAGGGCTTTTTTGAACAGACTGGGTGCATTAATATCATGGCATCTGGAATAGTATTATATAGTTTGGGCGGTTGATAACTGTATGAGCGTTGGCATATTAGTTTATGAACTTGAGGGGTAATGTGATGTTTTTTTCGTCGTGTGTTATAAAAATGGGTGGGTAATAGGAAATGCTTATTTTGATGGTAAGTGATTATAACAAAATAATAAAACAACTGACGGATATCAAGAACATTGGCTTCCAAAAATAGACCTTAAGTTGAGAACCGAGGAGGTTTGGATGAAATCAGTTTCAAATTTTTTTTTGTGTTATCTCAAGTGGACGAATATGAGTACCGAGGGCTCCTCCCCAGCAAGCTGTCCCATAACGAATGTGACTCTCTACGAGAGAGCGGTACAAAACTTTCTTGTGGTGGAGTGACACGATCTTTTTCATGAATTTTAATTTGTACAGAATACATCATAACTTACTACAAACATAGTTTATATGGGCATCCCTTTTGAGGTGTGAGTCTCTCACCACTCCTAAATATTTAACTTTTGGTTCCGGGAGAATATAATGCTGTCCTATTTTCAGGCTATTGAAAGGTGCTTTATTGATCTTATTGCAGCTAAATGGTAAGTAGTGGGTTTTTTCGATATTAACTGTTGATAGCCTATGTTCTAGCCAGTTCTTTATCAAATCAAAATCGTATTCCACAGTGTTCTTTAGTTCTTGCCAGGTGTCTGCTTTGTAAAATATGGCTGTATCGTCTGCAAATCCTAATATTTTCCCCAACTCTCTAGGGAAAATAAGCCGTTAACATATATGTTAAATAATAACGGTCCCAAAACAGTACCTTGGGGTACTCCAATTTCAAGTGGAAGGAAGTTGCTCAATACATTGTCCACTCTGACACAGTGAAATCGTCCACTGAGATAGCTTTTAAACAAATATCGAGGACTTCCTCTAATTTCGATCTCTTCCATGGATTGTAAGAGCAATTCATGATCGACCGTGTCGAAAGCTTTCGACAGATCGATAAAAACGGATGAACTCGAATTGTTGTCATTTAGAGCTGATGAAACTTCATTTGTTAGAGCTATTATTGCATCTTGAGTAGATATTTTTTCTTTTAATCCGAACTGTTTATCCGAGATCAAGTTATATTTTGTTACATATGCTGTTCTTGCTGGATGGTGTTATTATTTATGGTTAACTATTTTCAACCCATTACTAAAGCTTGCGCCATGTCTTTTCCTTCCACCTCAATCATTAAAGACACATCATTATTATTGATTCGTTCCTGCTGGACGGTGTTATTATTTATGGTTAACTATTTTCAACCCATTACTAAACCTTGCGCCATTTTTTTCCTTCCACACCAATCATTTTTGAAGAATGAATAATGAGCTTTAAACTTTTTGAGGTTGTCCGTGGAGTGTTCCTAGTACATATTTTCTGTTGCATCAATATGACCAAATTTTTGATGCACCAATTCGACTGGAAACTTCATGGCGAAAAAATGCACAATTATTTGCTCATGGAACCTTACCGATATCACTGAAAGCATCGGTGTCGAAGTAGAACCATTCTAAACATAGTTGAATTAGTCAGAACACCAAACTGAAACACTTGAATTCGAAGATGCACCCTTTCAATGAAGAAAGCATTTTCGGGAGACGAATTTGAACTGAACATAATTCAAATTGTAAGTGCGATTGTTGGTATACCTTCAAAAAATAGGATCTATCTGATTACTGACATAATACCATACTGTAATTAGTAGATATTGTTTTTGGAGATATCTCTATCCCTTTATATGTCCCATTTCGCTAATTGAAAAAAAGAAAGGTAGTACTTGAAATTTACTTGATCTACGTTACGTCCAACAAGAAATAATTTTTCTCTAGTTTGACCCATATGTGAATTGATTCAGGCATGCCCTCCAATTTTTTTTTGGCTTTGTCTCTT
The DNA here is from genome assembly GCA_032362365.1 of Zygogramma bicolorata. NCBI lineage: Eukaryota > Metazoa > Arthropoda > Insecta > Coleoptera > Chrysomelidae > Zygogramma > Zygogramma bicolorata. The sequence goes on from JAVJAQ010002244.1 coordinate 14,508, forward strand.
TTCTCATCAGAACCATATTCAGCTCTTTTCATTCTTTCGAATGCACCGAAGAGCGTATCATCCTTTTTTCGGAGTATTTTTATTGATGCTATAAGCTTAATGGAAGGCATATTGAGCAACATTGTACTACTGTTTCATTCATTTAACTATCAAATGACTTCGGAGCTGGTTTGATCTACTAGAGAATATTATTGCAATTATTATTTTTTATTTTACAACAGAAATCTTCTTGAGTTATTGGAAGAAGAGGTCTATATAGAATGACAACAAACTTCGAAGTATATTACTCAACATGACAAGTTTGATTCGTAAGTAAATAACTCCTTCAAAAATAAGAATATCTTCAAAATTTTGTATTTTCCACAATCGGTAGTTATCACGTGAATCGAAACTACCTTCGGAATTCCTTTGATTGCGACAGCGATTTTGATGTCTCCAGAAAGAGACAGTGACTGCCTCTCTTTCCAACAACTTGAAAAGTACAAAACGTGAATTTTTACCAGTTCCAACCCATTCTTGTTTTCAGTGATTCCCACAGAAGTAGGCTCGGTTGCAATTGTTTCGAAGGTCCTTGAGATTGCTTTTCAAAACCAGTTGAAATGAGGGAGAACAACTGATATGGACGAATTAGAACAAATGCCTGTCACTGAGTGCATCCTATCCCAGGAACAACCAGAGGTGGTTATAATTGAGGTCTGACCGGTATATATTTTATAGTCACTTCAGTTATAACGAATGCATGGTACAAAAAGTACTCAAAATTTGGAATAAGTAAATATCAATATGTTTAGAAAAATGCTGAATTCCATATTTTCTCAAGCCAGCGCTCAAAGAGAACTTTGCTGATGATTTCGCGATCTGAAATTCTGTGGAACTTGGATGACACCAAATTCAAAGGAATATAAACGTATTCATGAAGCTTTGGCTAGTTGAAGAACCACGAAATGTAGTCCCACAACCACACCCAAAAAAAAGACCGACTGTATTTCCCTCTTTCACTGTTTGAGAGTGTAGATAAACTCCCTTTCTGAAAATTCTCTCAGAGAGTCCTGCTCCTGTATTCTGAACATTCGTAACATTTATATACTTTTTGTCCATCGTCGCAGGCTCAGTCCTTAATTCGAAGGTTTGCTTTCTTTTATCAAGATTAAACTTCTCGATAAATGAGCTTGACGCAATTCCGATTCGATACAGTCACATATTCCGGACGGTGAGAAGTGAACGCCACAAGAAGCCGTCAGGCTCCTGAAATTCGAGCTAAGTCGAGTGTTACCGGCAAGCTGCTCATAAATAGCGGACACTGGTGCGGTATCTATTTATCAGTACAATCTGTTGGTTTGCTATTAGGCCAGTCGAGTTGTATTTCCGGTGAATACTCCGGTCCACTATATATTCGGAGAGCTGGTAACGCAAATTATGTATAACAAATCGAAGAATGAACATTTGAAAACATATTCGCTTCATTATGAGATTCTTACAGTGCGTGTGTTCTATCTGAAAGCAAAACAAAGAATGGATCTCATTCGAAGATACAATTATGAGATTCATAATGTTACGGAATCTCTTAGCGCCGGCCCTGTCGCTCGTGAACGCAAATTAATATGGGGGGGGAAGACCTTCACAGTGTTTCTAGAGGAGAGAGTTTTGGTATTGCTAATTGCAGAAGTCGAAGTGTAGAGAGAATTTCTAGTACAGAGAGTATTAGTACAGAGCGTTAGATAGTTGGCGGAGCAGTTTGAGTGATTGTATTGTCATAAAGAGTTGTGATGAAAGTAGTAAAGTGCTGTTTGGAGTTTTAATAAACGAACCCAAAAGATATATCGTAACAATAATACACTTGTGATTCCTGGAATGGCTCGGGCTTCTGAAGATAAGGCACGTTTCTGTGCGAATTTGTACCAAATAACTCGCGAATTTCATGAAGTGTTTTGCCTTGAAATAACCTTATTTTCAAATCAAATATTGTTATTGGTTTCTGGATAAAACACTTTTTCTGCCTACCTCTACTCAAAGTAAACAATTCCTGGCCTCAATGTAGGAGGCAAAGTTGTACTTTTTTTCTCTATGGAGGAAGAGTAGAAGTAACATCATGGAATGTATTAATGAAATAACTTATACGGCATTGACGACCTATATTCTATTATATGAGTATAAATCTTTCCGTTTATTCATAGAACACCCTGTATTTTGCAAAATGGTAGGAATCAATGAAGAAGTAAATATATTTAGGAAAGAAAATCAAACGGAAAATATTATAATAGCTACGTCTCGGATTATAAACCCAATCCTCGTGAGAAAAAGTAGCTCTTTCCCACCTTGTTGTCTTTTTCTTCAATTATAACATTCACTCAAGAAATATCACTATTACTATAAAAAAATAGAAAGAAATTCGTAGTTCGAGATTGAGGCTTCGAAGAAAAAATAATAAAAACATAAAAAAAAATTGTTGGCTCACTTCAGTTCAGTAAAGTTGTATTTTATGCGGATACGCTCATAAATATGATAGGGAATGTACTGATTGATGAACAATGTAATGGTTATAAGAGAAAATACAAAATTTGGCCTTTTCTTCAATTATACCATTTACTCAGGAAATATTAGTATTATTACGAAAATACATAGAAGCACATTTCTAGGGCATGAAATTTGCTACGGAAATCAGTAGTTCAAAATTGCCATTTCGAAAAACAACAAATGAAATTTGCTACAAAAATCCGTAGTTCAATGTTGCGAAAACTAAAGGGCTCGAAAAACAACAACCAAAACAGAAAAAGGGGAGACATCAGCTCTTTTTTATACTCGAAATTCAAATCGAGGTTTCAAGAAAGAAGAATGAATACTTGATGTGCAACAAAGCGAATGGCTTGTTGCGGCATAATCGCATTTGTTTATTACCATGTAAAATATTGCTGCAATATTTTGACATCTATGATAAGGTTCAAACGCCTATCTGCAATCATTTGATAATATGTTTCTGTAATTTTACTCAAATAACTCCCTGAAAAATAACAATAATAAATATTAATCAGATCAGACACTCTCTTCACCGGTCACTATGGGACCACACTTCTCATGATAGCTGTGTGGCATGTTAATCTGATTAATGGAAAATGAAAGAATATTGCCACTGAATGCACAAGTAATTTATTCATTCTTACCTACAATACCGAAAACATAATGTCTTGTATATAAAATATGGTTCTCATATATGGGGCTAGGCACCAAAACATTCAAAGAAGCTTCTTGACTCTATTCAGAGTAAGCCAAACCATCTTGTTGGTGATTCTTCGCTCACAGACTCGCTTACTACGTTGGTGCACCGTAGAATGGTCGGATCTCCTATAGATATTATCACAGTCGGTGCTCTGCTGAATTGTCGTCAATCTTTCTACCCTTTACAGTACCTAGTTTAAGCAACAGTTACTTCAACTCAATGAACACAATTTCACAAGAGAAAATATAAGAGAAAATGATGTGAGATGTCGAAAGCCACCACTGGATATAACCATCTCAGTTGATGAATTCCATAATGATTTCAGTCTCCTGAGGATGACCGGATGACCAAATAAAAGGCCGAATCGTCGACTCGAACAGAATTCGATTCTCTGTTGCACTGAACATTTCCACTAAACAAAAAAATAGAATTGAAAACTTCGGTTCACGTACATCCCAACAAAAAAAAAAGAGTCATTGCCTCAAAGCACAAAAAAGGACGTATCCTGAATATGGAACATAGCTAGATCGATTAATCTCCTCCGAAAACTCCTGCGTACCAAATTTCATCAAAATCGTTGGAGGATTTCCGAGATTCAGATCATATATGAATATATATACAGGGTGTAACATAAGTACGTTAAAATATTCAAGTGACGTATTCCTGGGACAATTTTAAGAAAAAAAGTCCATATGAACTTGTTTCCGAAAATGCTTCGTTTCGGAGATACAGGGTGTTGAACTTTATTTTTTTGTGCGCTTTTTGAAACTAACCCTTGCAAAAAATAAGTTATTCGCACGAAATTCAGTACCCAGGGTTCATTGACGTGGGAAATAATAACTTCAAAATAATTTTCATGTAACATCTAGAGGGCGCTGCGTACACATTAATCGTTCATTTACTGGTCTGGTGACCTTGTGTCAAAACTTAACATATCAAAATTGAAAGAAACGAACAATATATTCCCTGAAAATTTTATAATTGTTTGTGACTTTGATATCTGGATCTCCTGTTCTCACTTCTTACTCCAATTTCGCTACTTCAAGGGACCCAAGAAACTCGGTACTTATTATTGGAACTGCCTATACAAGTTACATGATCTATGGCCCAACTACGACTCTGTTATGTATATGAATTGAAATTCACACTGAATGGAACATATTGTAGCATTGACCCGGGCATGATGTGTGTAACTCGTTTCAACCTGTAAGTATTGTCTATTTGATTTTTGAATGTCCAATATACACTACTATGATACTAGATGTTGACTAATTAGTCGATCTGAAATCTTTCGTTTCTGTTCTTGATAATCTGACATTTACCAAAGCAAAAATAATATCTAGAATATTCTGGAATTGAGGTATCTCATTCTCATTGAATAACTAATTGTATGCCGGATAGCTTTAATACATATTTCTTATTCATTTACACACGATCACTAAGAGTTTTCTGATGTCTTGATTTCCTTTCTATTGATTATTAATTGTGTTGCTAACCAAATCCTAGCTATGACACATATTTTTTCGAGCGATAAATGAATAATACTAAGAATAATAACTTATGGAAGGTTGGAAATACTTCTTAACGACTGTAAAAACAGTACCTGCATATTAGTTGTTGCAGAAAGAAATGAATTCACTCAATTACCAGAAACTTTAATCGAATTATGCAGTATTTCAATTTTCAATTCTGGTTGATAATGGTGTTATTGCAACAAAATTATGTCCAGATTATATTTGAACTTTATATTGGAAGGTACGACGTCAAATGTCGAACAAACTTCGAATTTGTCGTTGAGTGTGAGATTCGGGTATGAAAATTTCAATTTCAATGAAATCATATCTTGTTCACATTGTGTTGAGGAGGTCATTAATTATTTTGCCGTTAACTGTAGCATCCTATTTTTGACTTTCCAAACATCACATCCGTTTGTATATGGATGACGAGAAATTATTTCTTGGAGAAGAATAATATCATCCTCGTACTTGAATCTCAAACGTTTCTTATTTTTTTCTCTCATTTTCATTCCCTCTGAAGTTTGAACTAACGCTATTTATTTTTGGTGTCAAAATGAAAGTGACTTAAATAAGTATGTCCTCTTTATTCAAATTAAATAAGAAAATCAAAATAATGGCAGAAATTTGTGAAGAATGAATTGAATGCGCTTGCGTATATGCCAAATAAAGGAAAACTTCATTTAAGTAGGTACTATCTGAATAGATGTTGCAATAACTGTCTACTATCAAGAAATAAGATTCCAAATCATATTCAGAAATATATTCCCCAATTCGAACCCCCTCGACGCCTTTATGGAAAACGATATTTCACGACTGCATAAAGTGAAAAGATTGTCTTTCTAGAATAAATTGAGCCGATGGCTCGCGTTGAAGCGCTCGATAAAAAATGACCGCAGAGGTCATATGATCCTGCTTTTGCGAGGGTGATTGAAAGCGTCCTCTTATCGGAAGTGACACGACGAGAAAAACGTGTCAGATTAGTCGAACGGACTGCCGCTAATTTATTCTAGATCCCTTTTCTCCTACGGCATAACGATGGGCTGAATGAAGGTAGGAATTTTTTCCGCTAGAGGATTTCTTCGAATCGATGTAATTTTCGTTGGCTGTCACACAGAGCGTTGATTGAGCCTAAGGAAGAGCGACATTGTGTAACGAACGAGTAGGGTATTGTATTTGTTGTGTTTTAATTTTCTGCTTTGACAGGTTCCTACAAGAATCCCACTGTTTTTTTCAACTCTTTACCTTTATTTAAACCTATCTGTCTTCGTTTATGTTTCCAGAATGGACAACTTTACAATTTATAATCGCACCGCTCTGTTACAAGATGTAATAACTGTAATGAAAGGCTAGTATTTTGGATTATTCTTTCAATACCTCCACACGTCACTAAATGTAATAATGGCAAAGGACTATTATTTTTATTGATTATGGCAGCTGCTGTCACCAGACATACATCTCTTCACGTCAAATTTTTGATGATAAGGCAATTTCTGGAAGGAGCATGAATTTCAGCCTATTACACGAAAGAAGACGTCTTAGGATTTTTCTGTACTCTAGTACTCTGAAATAGGGCGGCTTGTTAGAAATGAAATCCGCTGATGATATAGGATCTGAACAAAAACATCTAAGAAAATATAACAAAAATGGTTTGCATTGAAACAATTTATAACTCTGATTCAATGGCATTCTCCATACTATTGATTTTAATCAAATTGATAAAACTACGCAAGAAGTGTAAGCACGAAAAAATGAGCTAAGACCTACAAGGTCTTGTCAAAAATATATGTTCAGAACTTAAGAGTTCAATTTATCTCTATCTACATTGCCCTATCGGCTAAATATGTAGTATCGGCCGCCCTAAGCCTGTATCATATACTTTTGGTCACTAGAAAGAGTCATCAAAATTCCTCAATCTCTGATCAATAATACGGCATTTAAAAGGAATAAGAATATAATGGCTTTCCATCCCATAAATGAATAAAATGGTTATTTACGTTGACACACAACAAAATCGACATAATAAGTTGGGCTTCTTCCATTCCATATTTTCTTGGTTCCCAAATACGAATATATTCGGAACCCCATCGACACTTATGCACAGAAATAACTTATTTTCATATTTGACACAATTATCCGATCAAAATTGAATTCTCGTATTAGACGCGACCCCATATTTCGGCGAGGGACTTGCCGTAAGGGGTGTCGCACGCATTTCGCGAAATTTTACGCGAACCTTTCTTGTTCGACCTTAGAACCTGACTACTATTCAATTCTACGGCATCGTTCATGAACGGCCGTTTTCCTGCATAATTGCAAATATCGCATTTCTTCGTTTATGAATATTCCGTAAGACAAAATCAACTGAGTTTTCCCATTCGTAGAAAGAAAACTTGCATACAACTTGCAACACTTATATGGAATTCATTTCGAATGCCAAGAATAACAATTGTTGAATACCACCTCCACTATGAAACTATTTATAATAATAATATCACAGAGAGATTCGTAATTCAGAATGGCAACGTGAACAGAGCAGCAGAAGCCGATAAGCGCGAAAACACTTGTTTCAGCATTACATAGGAAACAAATATAAAATACAAACAATAACTGTTTAGAATACCTACATATAACAAGAGCTGATAATAAGATCAATACGATTCAGTTCAAGATTAAAATTATAAGTGCATTAAAATATAGAATATAGGATATGCCTGTTAATAATATTAGAAGTAAAATTAAGAGATGATATTCGAGAGATAAAATCGTGTATATATGTGTCAGTTTGTGAAAACAGAAGGTGGATAAATGGTTCAGTTTCACTGGGATAGAAACATTTTCAATGAGTGAGTTCAGCGAGGAGTAAGAAATGTGATTTACATAAATGTCGTGAATTATACAAGTCATTGGATATAAACAGATCAAAAATCAACACAGGTACGGAGTAGACACTGAATTAATTACCAGCGCGCAGCAGTATTGTTTTGGGACAGATTCAATATATATATGAATACAAAAGTACATCCATTCTGTTCTTGAAACAAATAAATAGGACACAGTGCAAGGAAGCTAACATTTTCTGAATAAGTTAATGCCTTTGATGAATCATGAAGAGTTTTTCCCATCAATAAGGTCAGCGACGGTCTGCCCTGTCTGACTCGAAACGAAGGATTTAAGGGCTTTTTTGAACAGACTGGGTGCATTAATATCATGGCATCTGGAATAGTATTATATAGTTTGGGCGGTTGATAACTGTATGAGCGTTGGCATATTAGTTTATGAACTTGAGGGGTAATGTGATGTTTTTTTCGTCGTGTGTTATAAAAATGGGTGGGTAATAGGAAATGCTTATTTTGATGGTAAGTGATTATAACAAAATAATAAAACAACTGACGGATATCAAGAACATTGGCTTCCAAAAATAGACCTTAAGTTGAGAACCGAGGAGGTTTGGATGAAATCAGTTTCAAATTTTTTTTTTGTGTTATCTCAAGTGGACGAATATGAGTACCGAGGGCTCCTCCCCAGCAAGCTGTCCCATAACGAATGTGACTCTCTACGAGAGAGCGGTACAAAACTTTCTTGTGGTGGAGTGACACGATCTTTTTCATGAATTTTAATTTGTACAGAATACATCATAACTTACTACAAACATAGTTTATATGGGCATCCCTTTTGAGGTGTGAGTCTCTCACCACTCCTAAATATTTAACTTTTGGTTCCGGGAGAATATAATGCTGTCCTATTTTCAGGCTATTGAAAGGTGCTTTATTGATCTTATTGCAGCTAAATGGTAAGTAGTGGGTTTTTTCGATATTAACTGTTGATAGCCTATGTTCTAGCCAGTTCTTTATCAAATCAAAATCGTATTCCACAGTGTTCTTTAGTTCTTGCCAGGTGTCTGCTTTGTAAAATATGGCTGTATCGTCTGCAAATCCTAATATTTTCCCCAACTCTCTAGGGAAAATAAGCCGTTAACATATATGTTAAATAATAACGGTCCCAAAACAGTACCTTGGGGTACTCCAATTTCAAGTGGAAGGAAGTTGCTCAATACATTGTCCACTCTGACACAGTGAAATCGTCCACTGAGATAGCTTTTAAACAAATATCGAGGACTTCCTCTAATTTCGATCTCTTCCATGGATTGTAAGAGCAATTCATGATCGACCGTGTCGAAAGCTTTCGACAGATCGATAAAAACGGATAAACTCGAATTGTTGTCATTTAGAGCTGATGAAACTTCATTTGTTAGAGCTATTATTGCATCTTGAGTAGATATTTTTTCTTTTAATCCGAACTGTTTATCCGAGATCAAGTTATATTTTGTTACATATGCTGTTCTTGCTGGATGGTGTTATTATTTATGGTTAACTATTTTCAACCCATTACTAAAGCTTGCGCCATGTCTTTTCCTTCCACCTCAATCATTAAAGACACATCATTATTATTGATTCGTTCCTGCTGGACGGTGTTATTATTTATGGTTAACTATTTTCAACCCATTACTAAACCTTGCGCCATTTTTTTCCTTCCACACCAATCATTTTTGAAGAATGAATAATGAGCTTTAAACTTTTTGAGGTTGTCCGTGGAGTGTTCCTAGTACATATTTTCTGTTGCATCAATATGACCAAATTTTTGATGCACCAATTCGACTGGAAACTTCATGGCGAAAAAATGCACAATTATTTGCTCATGGAACCTTACCGATATCACTGAAAGCATCGGTGTCGAAGTAGAACCATTCTAAACATAGTTGAATTAGTCAGAACACCAAACTGAAACACTTGAATTCGAAGATGCACCCTTTCAATGAAGAAAGCATTTTCGGGAGACGAATTTGAACTGAACATAATTCAAATTGTAAGTGCGATTGTTGGTATACCTTCAAAAAATAGGATCTATCTGATTACTGACATAATACCATACTGTAATTAGTAGATATTGTTTTTGGAGATATCTCTATCCCTTTATATGTCCCATTTCGCTAATTGAAAAAAAGAAAGGTAGTACTTGAAATTTACTTGATCTACGTTACGTCCAACAAGAAATAATTTTTCTCTAGTTTGACCCATATGTGAATTGATTCAGGCATGCCCTCCAATTTTTTTTTGGCTTTGTCTCTTTTCTCATCAGAACCATATTCAGCTCTTTTCATTCTTTCGAATGCACCGAAGAGCGTATCATCCTTTTTTCGGAGTATTTTTATTGATGCTATAAGCTTAATGGAAGGCATATTGAGCAACATTGTACTACTGTTTCATTCATTTAACTATCAAATGACTTCGGAGCTGGTTTGATCTACTAGAGAATATTATTGCAATTATTATTTTTTATTTTACAACAGAAATCTTCTTGAGTTATTGGAAGAAGAGGTCTATATAGAATGACAACAAACTTCGAAGTATATTACTCAACATGACAAGTTTGATTCGTAAGTAAATAACTCCTTCAAAAATAAGAATATCTTCAAAATTTTGTATTTTCCACAATCGGTAGTTATCACGTGAATCGAAACTACCTTCGGAATTCCTTTGATTGCGACAGCGATTTTGATGTCTCCAGAAAGAGACAGTGACTGCCTCTCTTTCCAACAACTTGAAAAGTACAAAACGTGAATTTTTACCAGTTCCAACCCATTCTTGTTTTCAGTGATTCCCACAGAAGTAGGCTCGGTTGCAATTGTTTCGAAGGTCCTTGAGATTGCTTTTCAAAACCAGTTGAAATGAGGGAGAACAACTGATATGGACGAATTAGAACAAATGCCTGTCACTGAGTGCATCCTATCCCAGGAACAACCAGAGGTGGTTATAATTGAGGTCTGACCGGTATATATTTTATAGTCACTTCAGTTATAACGAATGCATGGTACAAAAAGTACTCAAAATTTGGAATAAGTAAATATCAATATGTTTAGAAAAATGCTGAATTCCATATTTTCTCAAGCCAGCGCTCAAAGAGAACTTTGCTGATGATTTCGCGATCTGAAATTCTGTGGAACTTGGATGACACCAAATTCAAAGGAATATAAACGTATTCATGAAGCTTTGGCTAGTTGAAGAACCACGAAATGTAGTCCCACAACCACACCCAAAAAAAAGACCGACTGTATTTCCCTCTTTCACTGTTTGAGAGTGTAGATAAACTCCCTTTCTGAAAATTCTCTCAGAGAGTCCTGCTCCTGTATTCTGAACATTCGTAACATTTATATACTTTTTGTCCATCGTCGCAGGCTCAGTCCTTAATTCGAAGGTTTGCTTTCTTTTATCAAGATTAAACTTCTCGATAAATGAGCTTGACGCAATTCCGATTCGATACAGTCACATATTCCGGACGGTGAGAAGTGAACGCCACAAGAAGCCGTCAGGCTCCTGAAATTCGAGCTAAGTCGAGTGTTACCGGCAAGCTGCTCATAAATAGCGGACACTGGTGCGGTATCTATTTATCAGTACAATCTGTTGGTTTGCTATTAGGCCAGTCGAGTTGTATTTCCGGTGAATACTCCGGTCCACTATATATTCGGAGAGCTGGTAACGCAAATTATGTATAACAAATCGAAGAATGAACATTTGAAAACATATTCGCTTCATTATGAGATTCTTACAGTGCGTGTGTTCTATCTGAAAGCAAAACAAAGAATGGATCTCATTCGAAGATACAATTATGAGATTCATAATGTTACGGAATCTCTTAGCGCCGGCCCTGTCGCTCGTGAACGCAAATTAATATGGGGGGGGAAGACCTTCACAGTGTTTCTAGAGGAGAGAGTTTTGGTATTGCTAATTGCAGAAGTCGAAGTGTAGAGAGAATTTCTAGTACAGAGAGTATTAGTACAGAGCGTTAGATAGTTGGCGGAGCAGTTTGAGTGATTGTATTGTCATAAAGAGTTGTGATGAAAGTAGTAAAGTGCTGTTTGGAGTTTTAATAAACGAACCCAAAAGATATATCGTAACAATAATACACTTGTGATTCCTGGAATGGCTCGGGCTTCTGAAGATAAGGCACGTTTCTGTGCGAATTTGTACCAAATAACTCGCGAATTTCATGAAGTGTTTTGCCTTGAAATAACCTTATTTTCAAATCAAATATTGTTATTGGTTTCTGGATAAAACACTTTTTCTGCCTACCTCTACTCAAAGTAAACAATTCCTGGCCTCAATGTAGGAGGCAAAGTTGTACTTTTTTTCTCTATGGAGGAAGAGTAGAAGTAACATCATGGAATGTATTAATGAAATAACTTATACGGCATTGACGACCTATATTCTATTATATGAGTATAAATCTTTCCGTTTATTCATAGAACACCCTGTATTTTGCAAAATGGTAGGAATCAATGAAGAAGTAAATATATTTAGGAAAGAAAATCAAACGGAAAATATTATAATAGCTACGTCTCGGATTATAAACCCAATCCTCGTGAGAAAAAGTAGCTCTTTCCCACCTTGTTGTCTTTTTCTTCAATTATAACATTCACTCAAGAAATATCACTATTACTATAAAAAAATAGAAAGAAATTCGTAGTTCGAGATTGAGGCTTCGAAGAAAAAATAATAAAAACATAAAAAAAAATTGTTGGCTCACTTCAGTTCAGTAAAGTTGTATTTTATGCGGATACGCTCATAAATATGATAGGGAATGTACTGATTGATGAACAATGTAATGGTTATAAGAGAAAATACAAAATTTGGCCTTTTCTTCAATTATACCATTTACTCAGGAAATATTAGTATTATTACGAAAATACATAGAAGCACATTTCTAGGGCATGAAATTTGCTACGGAAATCAGTAGTTCAAAATTGCCATTTCGAAAAACAACAAATGAAATTTGCTACAAAAATCCGTAGTTCAATGTTGCGAAAACTAAAGGGCTCGAAAAACAACAACCAAAACAGAAAAAGGGGAGACATCAGCTCTTTTTTATACTCGAAATTCAAATCGAGGTTTCAAGAAAGAAGAATGAATACTTGATGTGCAACAAAGCGAATGGCTTGTTGCGGCATAATCGCATTTGTTTATTACCATGTAAAATATTGCTGCAATATTTTGACATCTATGATAAGGTTCAAACGCCTATCTGCAATCATTTGATAATATGTTTCTGTAATTTTACTCAAATAACTCCCTGAAAAATAACAATAATAAATATTAATCAGATCAGACACTCTCTTCACCGGTCACTATGGGACCACACTTCTCATGATAGCTGTGTGGCATGTTAATCTGATTAATGGAAAATGAAAGAATATTGCCACTGAATGCACAAGTAATTTATTCATTCTTACCTACAATACCGAAAACATAATGTCTTGTATATAAAATATGGTTCTCATATATGGGGCTAGGCACCAAAACATTCAAAGAAGCTTCTTGACTCTATTCAGAGTAAGCCAAACCATCTTGTTGGTGATTCTTCGCTCACAGACTCGCTTACTACGTTGGTGCACCGTAGAATGGTCGGATCTCCTATAGATATTATCACAGTCGGTGCTCTGCTGAATTGTCGTCAATCTTTCTACCCTTTACAGTACCTAGTTTAAGCAACAGTTACTTCAACTCAATGAACACAATTTCACAAGAGAAAATATAAGAGAAAATGATGTGAGATGTCGAAAGCCACCACTGGATATAACCATCTCAGTTGATGAATTCCATAATGATTTCAGTCTCCTGAGGATGACCGGATGACCAAATAAAAGGCCGAATCGTCGACTCGAACAGAATTCGATTCTCTGTTGCACTGAACATTTCCACTAAACAAAAAAATAGAATTGAAAACTTCGGTTCACGTACATCCCAACAAAAAAAAAAGAGTCATTGCCTCAAAGCACAAAAAAGGACGTATCCTGAATATGGAACATAGCTAGATCGATTAATCTCCTCCGAAAACTCCTGCGTACCAAATTTCATCAAAATCGTTGGAGGATTTCCGAGATTCAGATCATATATGAATATATATACAGGGTGTAACATAAGTACGTTAAAATATTCAAGTGACGTATTCCTGGGACAATTTTAAGAAAAAAAGTCCATATGAACTTGTTTCCGAAAATGCTTCGTTTCGGAGATACAGGGTGTTGAACTTTATTTTTTTGTGCGCTTTTTGAAACTAACCCTTGCAAAAAATAAGTTATTCGCACGAAATTCAGTACCCAGGGTTCATTGACGTGGGAAATAATAACTTCAAAATAATTTTCATGTAACATCTAGAGGGCGCTGCGTACGCTGTCATTATTTATTTCAAATTGCCCTAACTTTTTTGACAGTAAACTTTTGGTACTTTCTTCGAAAAAACCTGATTGCCATACCTTTTCCAAGTGAAAAAGGTAGACCTCCTCAACAACGCTGGAGGTGATCGTTTTCGAGATATTTACAATTTTCTATATCGATGCCTATATAACTTCATAGCCAAATTTAATTTCAATAATTTTTGTCACTCTCCGCTTGCAAATTAAGATAATTAAATCGAGCAGGCTATGAAATTTTGTTTATAAAAATAGAAGTTCGCTGTCACATTTTCAACTATTAATTGACAAATTCACAGTTCGGAGTTTATAAAGCGATTTTTTGGTACCATGCCCGACTTTACGAATGCTGAAATGGCTGATATGGTTTTTGCATACGGCTTGGCTGACGGAAATTCAAGCGAGGCCATACGCATCTATCAGTAGAGGTATCCTCAACGCGTGACCACTTGTGCATTGACATTTGCGAATCTTTTCCGGCGACTTTCCGAATCTGGAAGCTTTGAAACAAATTCCGCAGTAGGACGACCACGGACAACAAGAACTGTAGAATTGGAGGAGGCGGTTCTCGAAGAAATTAATGAACATCCAGAGACAAGTACAAGAAAAATTTGTCGAACTTCAAATGTGAGTCACATGACAGTTCACAGAATTATAAAGGAACAGCAATTATATCCTTATCATATTCAGCGTGTCCAGGCACTTACGCTACGTGATTTCCAACCACGTATCGAATTTGTTCAATGGCTTCAAAGAAAAAGGTATTCCTTTTTCACTTGGAAAAGGCGTGGAAATCAGGTTTTTTCATGAGAAGTACCAAAAGTTTACTGTAAAAAAAGTTACGGCAATTTGAAATAAATAATGCCAGTGAACGCAGTGCCCTCTAGATGTTACATGAAAATTAATACGAACTTATGATTTATCACGTCAAAAAACCCCAGGTACCGAATTTCGTGCAAATAACTTACAACTTGCAAAAAGCGACCAAAAAAATTTGATTCCAACACCCTGTATCTCCGAAACGAAGCATTATCGGACACGAGTTCATATAGACTTTTTTCTCGAAATTGTCTCAGGAATACGTCACTTGAATATTCTAACTTACTTATTTTACACCCATATGGTGCTTTTCTTTACTGTCCCCCCCTTTAATATTTTGAACGGGTCAACTCAAATTATTGAAACTTAGGATAATGAAATCGATGCGTAAATGAATGGTAATGGTTCGGACTTCCATTGTCTATATTTTTAACTCTATTGAAACCTGTTGCTAGGAACGGAAAGATTAAAATACAAATCAAGTGAGAAAAAATCAAATCAAAATCAAATTTTTTGGTCAATGATGAAATTAGGGATTGATTGATCAAAGAAAACACTGTTGTTACAAAAATCGAGATTTCGAATATGAAATATGTAAAAAAAAAATATTTTAAATAACGAAATAAATGAAATATTATTGTGAGAAGAAAATTGAGGTATCGAATATGAATTACCAGTCAGCAAAATGTAAATGAAGAAATTGAATGGAATATTATGAAAACTCAAAGAAGCTGGTGGATCGAACATTGGATCAAACATTGGCCCGGACGAATCAAAAGAACACTAAGGAGATACTGGAAGTTCCAGTGGAACAGCAAATTCTTACCACCCCCTACGTGAGAGGACTTTCAGAGAGGATCAAGAGAATAGGAGGGAAATACAACGTCAGAGTCTGTTTTCCAGCTCACAAAAATTCGGCCACCGAATATAAACAGCGACACCAACAACTGCGTTTACCGGATACCATGCGAGTGCGGCAAATCCTACATCGGAGAAACCAAAAGACCATTGGAAGTAAGAATAAGCGAACACAAGAGAAACACTCAACGAGGAGAAACAACGAAATCAGGAATAGCGGAGCATGTTTGGACAAACCATCACAGCATCAAATGGTCTGAAGCCGAGGTCATACACAAGGAGGAGCACTGGTTCAAGAGGAAATTCAAGGAAGCCGCCTACATCATCAACAACGACGCATTCAGTCATGCCAGCGTGGAGATCCGGAATGTGTGGAGGCCGCTTATCCAAGGCATGGACCGGCTGCGGCTCGATGAGAGAGAATCTCGCGCCAATACATCCATTTCCCGCTGAAGATCGATCGGCACACTTCTAGTAGTAGCACCCGCTCGCCTCCTTGGTAGTAGCACCCTTTTCCCCACCATAGGGAAATCGGAGGGCTTTATAACCGACCACACCTCGAAGTATTGTCAGTAATCACCCGAAGACGATTGCGGATACCAGCAATCGAAACGTCGTGAGTAAACTTAACTTGAAACTTGGTTTCAACATTTTTTCAAAATATTCCATTCAATTCCTTAATTTACATTTTTTTGACTGGTATTTCATATTCGATACCTCAATTTTCTTCTCACAATATTATTTCATTCATTTCGTTATTTAAATTTTTTTTTACATATTTCATATTCGAAATCTCGATTTTTGTAACAAAAGTATTTTTGATCAATCAATCCCTAATTTCATCATTGACCAAAAAATTTTATTTCGATTTGATTTTTTCTCACTTGATTTGTATTTTAATATTTCCGTTCCTAGCAACAGGTTTCAATCGAGTTAAAAATATAGACAATGGAAGTCCGAATTATTACCATTCAGCAAGGAACATTGTCAACCACTTTCAAGCAAAGATGCGTGAATACTTTATTTCGGAGAAAAATTGACAAATTAAAATTTCAAGAAGGCAATATCTTCACCTGTTACAAAATGTCAGTAAAGCCTTTGTACAGAGATTGGCTTGGAAATGAGTTTGTATAAACTTTCTCTCTGTAGAGAGCGTCCATTTAACAAAATTTTATTTCATACTCATTCTCAGTGCCATCTATTAAGTTTCTGGGAAATCTCAAGTAGCACCGATTCACGCCCTTGCCTCCCTGACAAAAGCTAACCGTTCACAATCTATGCCTTGCGTTGGGCATACAATCAGGCATACCTCTTTGTATGACCAAGATAAGGTTACAAAAAGTTGATGTATTCAGGCAATTATTAAATATTCCGCCATTTTGTAGTAGGTGAAGATATCTAGTTCATATTCTAGGATTGTAAAGTAATCGCCTGGAGATTCAAAAAGGTGTATAGTAGTTTTCACAATAAATGGTATTGACTGAAGGATTATAATAAAACCAATTAGACCCTTAAGTTATGAAATCCGAGATGCACATCATAAATGTAAAAGGACCGGTACACTTCTTGTTCATTTTGGTATTTGTATTTCATTGGAAGTGTTCACTTGTGTTACGGCGTGCAATAATTTTATAACATTTATTTGTTATTACAGACATTAATAGCAAATATTTTATACCCCAACGTACAGAATAAGCAGTATGTGGCGTCCGTGGATAAAAAGTAATAGTGCTTCTTCCAGTGGTTCGTTAAAAAAGAATCACTCATCTTGTGACGCGAAAATCATTATAAAAAATGTGTATAGTTCCTTACTTCAGCAAGGATATAACGCGGGTGCTGCAGCAAAAGTAACCAGTAATTTGACGAAGGTGCCTCTTACTTCAGTTAGACGAATTGTTGAAAATTCCATGGAATCAAGAAAAAAGCGTAAAGATTCCGGTGTCATAAAAAATCTAGACGACTGGGAAAAAGATTTGATAAGGCGAAAAATCTACACTATGTACAATGAGCAGCGGTCCCTACAATCAAAAGTCTGAAACAGCGGCTCATCAATGACGAAACTCACATCAACTGTGGCCTCACTACTCTTTGGCGAGCTCTGCCTGCAATGGGCTTTAAATATCGCAAAATTGACAAGAGACAAGTAATAATGGAATCCACACGTTTAATAAACTGGCGTTCTGAATATATAACGTCAATAAGAAAATACCGGTCTGAAAATCGGCCAATACTTTACCTCGACGAGACGTGGTTTGACACGCATGACACCCCTTCCAAAGGATGGTCTGATTCCTCTGATAAGTGTAAAACGAAAGCACCATCAAATAAAGGTAAGAGAATCACAATATTACACGAAGGATCAGAAAATGGTTGGATCCCGAACGCTATGTGGCTTTCTGCCGAAAATATTAAGGACTCTTGTGTTGATTATCACGAAGATACGACAGCAGAGCTCTTTGAAGATTGGTTCAAAAATTGACTGTTACCCAACATTCCGCCAAACAGCGTTATAGTAATGGACAACGCAAGCTATCATAGTCGACAATTGCAAAAAATTCCTGGCTCAAAGAATACGAAATTGGAGATTCAAAACTTCATGGCTGCAAATGACATATATTTTGAGGAAAATTATACAAAAAAAGAACTTTTACAAGTGCTGCAGACATTTAAAAAAAAACGTATGTTTGTGATACAATTGCAGAAGAATTGGGACATACAGTGTTACGACTACCTCCCTACTACTGCGTGTTAAACTTTAATCGAGCGTGCGCGGAAAAAATAGTTGGAAAAGTTCTGTTAGTCATGTTATAAATGTTGAAAACTCGTACCTTTCTGTAAAATCAATTGCGCCAATTATAATCAATTTAAATGAGGATAGCGATAGCGACACTGAACTAAATATAGAATAGAATTGTAACATTTAAATAAATTACTTGTATATCTCTTACATTATGCAGAATTCAAATCTCTTAAGTTCGACCCTGTAGCACATTTGCATATTTTACCAGATGATTTTCTACACAATGGGATTAAACCGGGTAGTTGTACTTAATAAGCCAGTTCCATTCACTGTGAAAAATACTATATCACCAGACCCCCTTTTCTGAAAGTTTCATCTGACAATTTTACTCCAGAATATAGTATTTATACATCAATTTCATTATCCCAAGTTTAAATTAAAGAAAAGCACATGTACAAAAGAATTGCTCGTTCAAAGATATTAAACAGATATATCTTTCATTTTTAGAATAACCATACATGAAATGGTCAAGAGTTTTGAACCATTTCGACTGGTCTATCAAAAATAGCGGACTTGGTGTGGTATCTATTTATCAGTACAATCTGTAGGTTTACTATTAGTATGCCTCGGCAGACCGCGGTCCTCGGGAGAGATATACGGCACAGATAACCTGAGAGAATAAATCCAAGGGATTAAGTATCGCGGCTCATGGAGGGCCCTGTAACGCTGGTGGTTCTTGCCCTATGCTGGCGCTGCGTTCGCTTGGGCTCGGAGGTGTTGTTTTTTTCGGTGATGTAGAGAAACTGTGTTTCATAGGGTGATATTTTCGGGAAAAAAGTCGAGGTACGCAGTAAAATATAATGAAGAACGGTTTTGTGTTACGGCAATATCTTACTTGGTTTAGTGAAAGAGTTTCGCGATGAAAGGATGAATGAGGATTGACGTTCGTCAGCTGGTTAACGGAAACGACCAATTTTTCATAACAAACAATTCAGAGATAGAAGTTTGAAATAGAGCATTTTTCAGTACTGTTTGAACGTCATTATTTTGTGGTGGATCGATATTTGTTCCGTAGTTTTCTGGGTATTGTAACCTATCACAATCTGTAAAAAAAGAATCGATATTTAAATCCATACAAGTGTAGAAGGGCAGATTTTCAATCTACCCCGAAAAGTTGCTGCGTCTATTGAAAAACAGTTCTTTCTGCATAGAACAAGTCCAATTAGTCAGTAACTTCTCGTATAACTCAAATTTTGCCTATCAAAAAAATTTTAAGAACTAATATACCGTGTGTCACAGACTCTGGGTACACCCCCGTTTTCTCCTTTGCTTCTTCAGCTATATTTCTGAAATTTGGAACATTGAATATGCTCACTGAGCAGCATTTCTCGACATATCTGAAAGAAAAAAACAACTTCCAATTTTTCCGGAAATGGCATCAACTTTCGATTCTTGAATGGGACACCTTGTATATTGTTACATGATCGTTCAGGGATGATCGTGAGGAATCCAACGATACCAGGTTTGATGATGTTATCTCCAATGACTGCGGAGATATCGCCATTTATTTTATTCATAAGCTCAATGAGTGGGAGAGAGAATTGGATTGACCCGCCAGAAAAAGTTTCTCTCTCCTACTCGTTGCGCTTATGGATAATATACATGGCGATATCTCCGCAGTCATTGGAGATAACATCATCAAACCTGGTATCGTTGGATTCCTCATGATCATCCCTAGCCGATCATGTAACAATATACAGGGTGTCCCATTCGAAAATCGAAAGTTGATGTCATTTCCGGAAAAATTGGAAGTTATTTTTTTCTTTCAGATATGTCGAGAAATGCTGTTCAGTGAGCATATTCAATGTTCCGAATTTCAAAAATATATCTAGAAAAACGAAGGAGAAAACGGGGGTGTACTATGAGTCTGTGACACACGGTATATACGAAAATACCTATCGCTAACGTTTCGGAAACTGAATTTGCTTCCGTTTTCAAAACTGATACGCAAATTCCTGTACAAATCCCAATATCTCTTGTAGGCAATCTTGGTAAATGACATTTGTCAAATATTTCCAATTTGAAATAACGTTTTGTCCTCCAGGAGAGGTAGCCATCCTCAATCCATATCAAGCGAACTCATAGATATGCATTATTCACCAGACAGCATGATAAAAGCAGATTCCTTTGATTTTCGATTCCAGCCATTGCTCTCTTCCGTCATAATTTTACCTTTCTTGACACAAGTGTCAAGAAAGGTATAGTAAAATGCCTTTATGGTAGAACAAAAATTATATGTAGCTCACAAGAAAAAATCAATGATGAGATAAACTTCATAAAATCAGTATTGAAGGAAAATGGATATCCAGAAAAATTCATAGACAAAAGTTTCACAGAAATTGAGAATCCGAATACAGTCCACAACGAAGACATACAAATTACACAAAATACACAACCTGTATCAAACATTTTACCTTATGCCCCTCGTTTGTCTGAAAAAATAAAACGGATCGGCAACAGGTATAATGTTAGAACAACATTCAAAACAAAAAACACTTCGAGGTCAATACTGACACATACCAAACCAAATAACACCACGGAAAACACAAAAAATTGTATTTATCAAATTCCTTGTTCGTGCGGTCAAAAATATATCGGTGAAACGTCTCGACCATTGGAAGAGCGAAAGAGTGAACACAAGATGTACATCAGGAACAGACAGATAGGTGGTTCTAAATTATCAGAACACATTCTTACTGCCGATGGAGATCACACAGTAGAATGGAATGACACTAAAATTATGACGAAAAAGAGCAATGGCAGGAATCAAAAATTAAAGGAATCTACTTTCATCATGCTGTCTGGTGAAGAACGCATATATATATATATATATATATATATATATATATATATATATATATATATATATATATATATATATATATATATATATATATATATATATATATATATATATATATTAGTTCTTATTATTTTTTTGATAAGCACTCAGGAAAGAATTGTTTTCCGATAAACACAGCAACTTTTCAGGGTAGTTGAAAGATATGCCCTTCTACACTTGTATATACTCCAATATCATTTCTGATTTTTTCTGATTTTTTCAGATTGTGGTAAGTTGATAACCCAAAGGAAATATATCTTGAATTTTTGTTGGGAAGGTAAAAAAATGTTCTGCAATCAATTTTTTGGTGTTTCTCTCCCCTAGAACTGAAAAGATAAAGCTTTGAGTTCTTATGTATGTTTCTTTGGGCAAATGTCCCGATACGTATCTGCAATATCAAAAAGATGCAAAAGTGAATGACTATTGTTTCGGTTACGTATCGTATTTTCATGAATTTGGAGATTTAATGAATAAATGTATTGATGAAATGCGTATGCTTCCCCTTGGCGATATTTCGGGAGCTAGCCTGCCTACTTTTTCGATCCTATTTCGAAGAATTTCCAAAGGAATTTCAATTTCTGGTTCTCAGCGTCAAAATGTGACACTGGTATGACTAATTCATCTTTATCAGCTAGAGTTGATTTTGTCACAACCTACTTCCAACTGGATCTCCCCAGTTCAACCTTCCTTTTCAGAAGAAGCATCCAACATTGATCCATACATCAAGGCCATTAAAAATAAGGACAGCTGAACACAAAAACAATTTGAGAAGACAAGTAATAGATAAGTCAGAATTAGCTGAACAAATGGTACACACATGGTCGAGTGGAATAACACCAATTCACTTCACTTCATGAAGGATATTGTTACTAACAACATTTCCAATGCGGACGGAACCCTTATAGAAACGTTCGCCAAGCTAATAAAGGAATTATGGTCGGATAATTTGGCTAACAGTGAGGTAGATACAGTATTGCTGAAAACCCAGATCCAAAAACTCGTTCCCTGTTTCATTAGCTCCGACCAACAAGACGCTCAGAGTTCTTACGATATTTTTTGAAGGGTTTGCATGAAAACGTAAATCAACGAGAAGAAAAAACCTGGAAATTTAATGGACGTTGAAAACACTCGAGTATCGTGGTTGAGTGACAGCGAAAAAGCAAAAGAATCATGGTCGAGGTACCTGCGCATGGACAATTCGAATATAGTAGATAACTTCGTCAGCCAATTAAAATCAACGTTAAAATGTACTTATTTCGGCTACTGTTCCGTAACCTTCGACCCGTTTTGAGACCTGTCACTACCTATCCCTCAGAGAGCCGATCAACTCAGATTATCTCACCGCTTGGATTATTTTACCAGAGAGGAGACGTTGGATGGGGATGAGCAGCCGACGTGTTCCAAGTGTAAGGAAAGGCGGAAGTGCACGAAGTCATTGTCGATATACAAGTTCCCCCGGGTTTTGGTGATCCATCTCAAACGTTTCTCTCCAACGGAATTGTTCAATGGAAAATTGAATATCATCATCGATTTCCCGTTGAAAAGTCTGGACATGAGCAACTACGAGGCAGCCAATGTAGTCCCTTGCCACTACAACCTCTACGCGATCCCCAACCTTAGCGGCACTACGTATAGCGGCCACTACACGGCTTACTGCTGACATCCTTACTTGGGAACGTGGCACGAATACAATGATTCCCATGTGTCACCGATTACCTCAAAATCTCTCGTAAGTGGCGAGGCGTACGTTCTGTTTTATGAACAGGAAGGCACTTATGAACTGGATGAAACAAAATTTTCCATTTGAGATTGTTTTGTTCATTATTCTATTTCATTATTTATTCATTCCTTTTTAATTTGTTATATAGTACTTTATTTGATGAGAACAGAATGCAACGAAAAAAATAAACTCAAAGAGTTTACTTGCATTTTGTTAAACGGAAATGAAGGGATGGCTACTTGTTTATTGAGTGGGGATCGATGTTGGATGCCTCTTCTGAAAAGGAAAGTTGAACTGGGGAGATTCAATTCACGGCTAATATACCAATTTGTCAAAACAGATATTTCAAAATCTTAAATGTTGTCCCTATCATTTCTAGGGGAAAGAAAACAAAAAAATTAATTCCAGAATGAGAAAAAAATTATCCACCACAAAAAATAACTTTCAAACGATATCTCATGGATATTTGTTCCGTAGTTTTCTGGGTTTGTTACCTACCACGAAAAAAAAATTAAGATTGATATTGGAATCCATACAAGAGTAGAAGGGCAAATTTTCAATCTATCCCGAAAAGTCGCTGCGTCTATTGTTATTAATTCATATTTTTTTCAGATTGTGGTAGGTTACAAACCCAGAAAACTACGGAACAAATATCGATCCACCAAAAAATAATGACGTTCATGGATACATTCGATTCGAATTATGCGAGCTCAGTATACAAATGCTGCACCATTTAAGCAGAGGAGTAGTTGTTTCAGATATATTCAATTCTTCATTTTGGGTTCACGGTGCAGAAAGAACTCGAAGTCCTCTCCACTATTTAATATTCCTTCAGATGTCAGGACGGTCAAACGATCGATCAGTAGATGTTTCGAACCTATATAGGTTCATCATCAGCTGAATTCACACGAACATTATAGAGAAGAACATTTTTCAAATGGGAAAGAAAATTGTCACTTGATTCTTAATGTGATATAATATAAAGAAATATGGAGGATTGAAGCCTTATCAAATTGAGTTTTTCTGCATCGTAAATCTGATACCCCCCGCTTTGAAATATGATGGACTTCTACCACACATCATTTTGGAGATGGATCAGATATGTATTAATGATACACAAATATCAAAAGAAACTGTTCATCAATTATTTGATGTAACCTCTTTTAGAAGATGGAAATTTTGCATTCATTGATTTGGAGGTGAAATGCTCTTGGGAGGTACTATGACAATCTTATACAATACAAATATATAATAATATGAGTTCTGTTCTTTGGATTTTTTTGGTTCATATGGTTGTCGTAGGGGGGTGTCAACACGGGATGCTATTCTAGATTTGACCTCAGAAATGTTCTAAGTTCTAGATAACAATAAGAAAGCATTGTTCATTTGAGACGGTCAGCCATGCATTCCTTTTGAAATCCCTGGAAAATATTGACATAAGAGGAAACACACACGAAGTTTTTCACAGCTAGATAGGAAGCAATGTGTCAAGATCAGCGAAATCAGGAGCAAGTTCAGTGGAGTTGAATATGGTGTTCCACAGGGCACCATCCTGGGCCCAATATTATTCAATATTTATCTGAATGACCTCTTCTCAATCAGTACAGTTGGTGAAATTTTCACTTATGCAGACGATACAGCCATCTTTTATGAAGATACCTCTTGGACATCCCTGAAAGATAAAATCGAAACAGATTTTCAGCAAGTGAAAAAGTGGTTTTCCAATAAACTACTTACCATAAATTTTCAAAAAATATATTATTTACCAATTTTTCCTACTGAGGGACAGTTTCCTGCCTTCAATTCCATCAAATTATCTGATGATTCTACTATCCTGCCGGTTAAAAAAATTAAATATCTTGGAATTATCATGGACACCCACATGAAATGGGAAGATCACATCAATTTCGTGGTTAAGAAACTACAATTCCTAATGCATCGCTTCAAGGTACTGAGAGACATACTATAATGTGAATCTCTAAAAACATTGTATTTCACTCTGGTACAATCACATATAACATATGGCATACAAGCATAATGATTATCAGGAAAAACGATAATGAATAAGCTGATTATCACTCAAAAACGACTACTTAAAATCATTTTTCGGAAAAGGATGACCTTTTCTTCTAACGCTTTATATGCAGAATCTGGCGTACTCGACCCAATCCAATTGTATTTCTTTCATATTTGCATACGAAAACACAAATTCAAACACAGCCCTCCTAGAATTGGACATGAATATAACACGCGAATAAAACAGAACAAATTCAAAAGCCCCACATGAACAGAGCGATAGGTCAAAAATGTCACGTCTATGTTAGCCTCAAACTGTATAATGGACTGCCAACCGAACTTAGAAACCTGAAAAATGAAAATATATTTCAAAAGGAATTGAAGAAGTATATACTTGACTTACCCCGTACAGATACACATACAGCAGTGTACTCATAACCTACCGAGGTGATAAAACATCTCTGATTTTGGATCTCACTGTTCTATAGGTTTCCACAATATAACTGGACCAATCCATCAGAAGTGTTTCTGACACTGTTTTATTTATTTGACTTCGATTTATATATCTACCTTCATTCCACGTATTGTTTGTAAGTAGTCCCAGTGGGCCTTTTTTTACTGATCTATTAATCGACTAATTTACTCATTTCTTTTATCTATTTTATATCTAGTTTTTTAGTGCAATAACATAACTATATTTTAGAAACTTTTACTGTACTGTATTATACAACACACAAGCTGGAAACAGCTTATGTGCTTTTTTCTTTTAATACTCAACGGAACTTTCATTATATTATGTCACATACAAGCTGGAAACAGCTTTCGTGACTCATCTAGTTTATTGACCAATTTATATTATATTAGGATGTTTATATCAACTGATTGTAACAAGGTTAATAAACATTATTATTATCATTATATTTCGTTGAATACCGCCTAATTTGACTGATTTTTCTCTTGAATGACATACTGAGATGACCATACTGAAAATAGGGATGCATTCATTCGAAATTGGTTGACAATGTTATGTGTGAGTAGTATTGGTGCCAACTTTTGATTGTATACGCCATCGTCCTCTGGTAAAAAATGACAATATCATGGTTATAAGTTCCAACAGCCTGTGGTGAAGAGAGGATGGAACGTCTGATTACGACGGTATTCTGAATGTAATCAGCTTCTGAATCAATATTGGTCCTAATGCAGGACTTCAGCGTCAGAACATTTGATGTTTTGTTGCACTATTATTGATTTATATTCTTGATGTACCCTTCAATTGAATATCCGATGGTTTCTCTAATGAGGTATCTACTCGATTTTTAGGAATCGTTACTTCTGACATCTCAATATTGAAAAAAAAACAAGAGACTGCATTAAATTTCATCAAGCTGATGCCGCCCATTCTATCATTTTCGCCAAGTCTTCGTTAATATTATTGACGCTAATGACTCTTCGAATTTTTGTTTCTCGTGCTGATATCGAGACTCTGGAAGATAAACTTGTATAAAGATTACTGAGGTCCGCAAAATTATGCACTGTACAAGATGTTTTCTCCAGCCAATCATTGAAATGATGCAGAAACAAAGCCTTACTTGGATACTGAGGATGGGACAATGTAAAAACTCGACTAGAACGTTCATGACTGAGTCGTTGATTTCCTGCCACATTCAGGAACATTCTTGCTTCTCTGATGTTCAGCAACTTCCATTTTGCTCGTTGTCATTGAAGTCATCACCAACAAATTGCTAACGCAGACGTTCCGTTCAGATTTCGCCTTTCAAGTCAAATCATGACCTCGTAACTGCTTCGGCGACTGCAGGAACAGCAGAAAAGAACTTCAAACGGCATCCAGAACGATCACTCCGGCATTTTATGTCTGTACGCAGCCCGAAATGAGTCCCTTAAATACGAAACGGCATGTATGAATTTAAATGCGCTCACTCAGAACAACAGAAACGAACCGACCAGAAAATCAAGAAGACGCTGAAACGAGCGTCGAGAGATGAAAGGCGACGGCTCTTCCGCGTTGCTACTCCCTCTGAGGATGCTGGGTGATGAAAAGTCTTATTACGCGGATTAATATGGTCGTATTGTCGAATGTTTCACTGGGCTGGTTCAGCGAGATGTAGGCCAGTCCCTAGGTACTTGGGAGAGGGTATTACATTTCCAGTTCTTGATAGATGGGTCGGGAAACGGGAATTATCTCTTCTGGAATGCAACTTGTTCCCAATGAGACCATTTACAAGAAAATTAAATTAGTGGTATTAACCAGAGTTGGACAGAATTCAATTCATTTATATTGGTATTGTGAATACTATTCATTTGAAATGAATTGCAATAATGTTCAGTGATTCATTTCAAAAAACCTAATTGTCAGTTGTGAATACTGAATTGTGTTTCATGAACTCAGTTCACGGAATTGTTTCGAAGCAAGTGCCATTCGGTTTTCAATAAGACCATTAATAATAATAATAAATCGTCTTCCTTCATCTGCAAAAAATATAAGCTTATACATAATTATATTGTGTAACATAGATGAATGGACGAAGTGTCAGCTGATGCTGTTTTACAACTTAACCCATGAAAAAGAGGAAAAAAATGAAAGAATGTCAACAATGTATATAAAAGAACCAAAAAGGAACCGAAAGATTTTGACGTGATGTGGTTTAAGCTTGTCAATCATCAACAAACTAAATTTGTCTGTTGTCTTTATTTGTCACCTAACAATGACTCTTTTGACGGATTATTCGAATTTCTATCGGAAAAAATCGACTTCATCAAAGAAAACCATCCAACAGGTGAGGTCACCATAATGGGTGATTTCAATGTACATAATCCTTCATTTCATCTGGCGATCCCACTCTATGTGCCCAAGAAATCTCTGATACCATTATTCTGGGAATGGAAACATTCATTCCAAGTAGTACAAAGAGACCACAGTCTGGGAAACCATGGATCAATAAAAGCTGCTCTGAGGCTGTCACATCCAAACAAGCGGCATTCAATCGCTCGCTCCAAGACCCCAGTTTGGAGACGAGATCTGAGTATGTTAACGCAAGAAATAGGTGTAGTGCAACAATTGAAACTGTTAAAGAAGCACATAATCAGAAAATTCGTTCAAAACTTGTTGAATGTCCACACGGTTCTTGATGTGTTGTGATTACAGAAGGTGATCAATTTGGCAGCTAGGTAAGTAGGTGTAGTTGTTACTACTTTGTGAATAAATGTTAGCAAATGAAGTTTCCTTAGTTTCTTCAATCTCAGCGATCCAGATTCCTTGAATTTTGCACTGATGTGATCATACTTTTGAATTCGCTGTAATCTGAAGGCGTCACTCTGCAAGAGTGCGGGGCCATATGAGAGCTTGGAAATGATCAGGGAAAGTTTGACATAAATGACTGACGTGCTTCGTGAATCTCATTTGCTGATCGAACCAGACGCCCATATTTTTGAATTCGTTGACAAATAAAATTTTTTAACCTGAGAGGTAAAGAACGAAATCAGCTTCAGCAATTACACGTTCAAAGGTACTTCCTATAATCATAGCATCCAACTTACGAGGATCAATCTTTAGGTTATGAGCAGTTTAAAGATTGAGCAGAGGGATCGGATCCTCATTCACTCGTGCTGATGTTGAGTTGACGTTGTTTATATCAAAACTGGCGTACAATTGAGTATCGTCAGCGTAGTGATGGATATTACAGTACTTCATTGTCTCATGAAAATCACAAATATATAGGGAAAACAATAGAGCCCCGGGACTGATTCTTGGAGTACTCCATATTCAATAGGTAGTGTTCCTGAAGTTTCACCACCAAGTGTTATTGAGTGTCTCCGAGACGGGAGAAAACTTCTGATCAGGGGCACTGAGCTGAGTATTCTAGATAGAGAATTTTTCCTTCACCGCTTCTGTTGTCTCAACCAGTTGACATTTGAGATTGGTTTCATTGTTTTTATTCTTAGATTTTTTCGCTTCCACATTTTCTTCTACAGCTGAGGTCAACGAAGTGACCTCCACACTATTCAACGATAGATTGAAATCAAAATACACATATCATGGATATATGGAAGTATCGAATCCTTTGCAGTATTCACTTCCATGTATTTTTTCATCCTTGTCAGTGACTACAAATCCATATCTCCCTAACATTTAACAAACATCAGTTGAAATTGCTCATGAGTCACATCGAAAGACACATGATCTCAGTGTATGAGTTTTAGATTTGTTTCTTGACAATTCACAGTACAGATTCACAAACCCCTCCTGAAGTGCAAATACTTCTTGTTCTCTTTGTACACCCTAAACGCGCCCATGATAACATATTCAGGAATTTCAGGATTGTTGATTTGTCTATGATTCTTGCCATTTGTTAGTGAGTACGCGTTGGAAAAAAGATATGAATTGTTCTGAAGTTTGTAGTGATGGTATGTTCAACCATATTCAAAAAACAATATTAACATTTTCATCTATTTCAGAAAATACACGGTATCTTCATACCTATATACCCACAGGAAAATATAACATCTGGAATGAAAGTAGAACTTCAACAGAGATCGAATCATTCGAACGCCGAACTAAACGTACATAAAAGTGTAATACAGAAACCGTCGGAGCAACGATTTTTGATAAAAATGCACTTTTGTTCGATGACATCCAACCTGAGATATCTACCATTATTCGAAGAGATTAATTCTGAATGAAAATAGAAATGATAGGTAAAATGTTCTTAGCGAATTTTCATTGTTCAAACACGTGAACTGAACAAAACTCTTGGTGCAAATATCAAAAACTGCTCGATATGACCTTCTTCTTTCTCAATACATTTTTGTAGTCTGCGAAGACACCCTCTCTGTACTTGAAATAGTTCCAGGGTCGTTTCATATGGCTTCAATAGGTGATGTTATTCTATTCAACAAGGCATCTCTTGTGTGAATAGATGAAGCATAAACAAGGCTTTTTAGAAATAAGTCCAATGGATTCAAATCGGGAGACCGCTGTGGTGGTGCATATGGCCCACCTCTACCAATCCATCTATTGTGGAAATTATAGTTCAGATGATCCCGCTCAATGAAACTAAAATGAGGAGGTGCGCCATCATGCATAAACCACTCATCTCTTCGGGTTTTGGAATGGAACACGTTCCAAAAGTCCATTCAAATCGTTTTGAAGGAACTGCAAATAACTTTCGCCATTCAATCGATCATGTAGAACGAATGGTCCTATAAAATGGGTTCCTACGACGGGCTGCTGCAGCATTAGAAAATGCTCGTTGAATGTAAACTGTTCAACAAACTTCAAAATATCTGATGATATTTCGACAATATAATGACATCGCACCCCTCAACAAAACACAATAGCATTCTAGTTTCCCATTTTTTATCACAACTATTTTATTTCTTTCTAAAATATTTTTCTGTCAACTCTGTGGAAGAAATGGAACATAATAATTTACCGGATATTTTCCAGCTGTTCATGTGACGTCATTTTTGTAATTTACTCGTTTGCTTTTTATTAGTTTGGGTAAATGTGCGTTTTTTCAGGTAAATTTGAAGGGGTTAAAAATTCTCCCTCTTGAAATCACATTATCAGTGAAACTCCTCATCATTTTAGCTGTGAATGAAAATTTGAAGCATTCAAGTGTTGAGTTTCATGGGATTCAGATAACACAACATGAAACGTGAATATTCCACTTATACAAAATATGAACTGAATTCGATATTCGCGTAGCTTGTTAGTTCAAAAACAAGACGAATCTACAGAATTTGATATGTCATTTTTATTACCCCTGTTATGTTATTGCATTAACGTTATCATAATTATTCCTGCTGTGAACATTTTCTCTCCAAATAATGGTAGACATCAGATGTCCTCGAACAAAAGTGCATTTTATTGAAAATAGTTGCTACGATCGATTTTTCACAAGACTACTTTTATTCAGAAAATTGTATAAGTCACCTGATTTTGTTAAAGAATATTGAAAAATATCTGTTATTTCAAAGTTTTGTTGTGTGGACCATCGGGGGTGTTCCGTTCCTGACTTCGTAGCGAAACAACTGATTCCTGCATGAAAGCTCATCAAAGCAATTCATACGTTGAGTAACAACATTTAGTTAATATTGAATATTCACTTGAATAGTTATCAAAGAAAAACATTTTTCATTTTGTAAATTTGAGAGCCTAAAACTTGGTAACGAAGGCTTCTAGGAACAACAGTTGTATGAAGTACTGGTGATATTTTGACTCCATATATACATTTCCGAGAGGAATAGAGGAAGTTCAAGGACACCCTGTATGTATTGTATTCAACGTGTCATATCATATATGTTATCCCCCCTTCTTTTAATATTGTAGCCCTGATGAAGGCGAGAAATAATCGCCAAAACATGGCATAGAAAGTGTGAAACACAGAGTATTGTTTTTCAATAGTTGACAGCATCGTACTTCGGTCTCCAACTTATTAGTGAGGCCTCTGAAGAAGCTAGCCTCAAGCGCTAGCGAAACGTCAGGAAGAAATTCCAAAGAACGACGGCCTTCAAACCCGAAGAAGTAGTAATACTGGAAACCTCGGCCGCGAAAGCCTTAACCAATTTGTCCTTCTATGGTAAACAGCATAAAGCTCCAGTGACCCTTCATGATATTATTTGTAGAGAATATCACCGACTCCCAGAATAAAAAACCTCTTACAGTAGCGGTATCAGATGCTCATAAAAAGTAAATCCGAAGATTTTTCTGTGTTTACATTATTAGAGTGAAATAACGAAGGCTCATCCGGAGAACGAGTTTAGCAAGCCAAAAGAGACCCTGATAATGTTTATAAATCACCGTTTGTGAGATGAATAAGTCTCGGGTAATCACTAAAATGCGCCGAACCCACAGGTCTCCGGCCCTCGTAATGAATCCCAATTAGTTGGTCCATAAAACAGATGCTCTGATTCTCTTCGTGTGCTTTGCGCTCGCTTCCTTTCTTTCTACCTGCTAATTCGAACTCTCGTTTGTCTCTATGAACGAGCTGTTTCAACAGAGTGGCCACTCGGCTAAATCGGTCAAATTAATTTCAGGAGATGATGGTGTTCCGAGAGGGGCCGAGAATATCCCCAATGATAGTAGTATCATCTATTCTCTAACAGATAACGTATTCTTGGAAAAAACTCCTTTTTCTACAAACGTCAGTAAATGTATAATTTCTGACGCATGCTGTCAGTGTATAATATGCCTTTTTATGACACTGGTGTTAAAAGTAAATCATTTTTAGCACTAGTGCTAAAAGTTTTTTATTTGTAGAGAAAATATAAAAACAATTCAAAATGAAGTGTTTTTTCAATTAACCGTACAATTAGTGGAACTGCAATTATGATAAGAAACTCCATGGCCAGTAGCAGTGGTAGAATAGAACAGAATTTATTCTGGTGAAGCTTGTATCAGGGCAGAGAACAATGTTATCCGCCGAAGTTTTGGACAAAATTTGATCCGCAATGTTCTGTTTCCTTTGTAGCGAGTCTTCTATATAACCTAATATAAACTGAGGAACGTCGGAAACAATAGAAAGATGGGAATCAGGCAAATTTGGTTTGGTTTGGTGTCAGCAATTTTGGCAGGCATCTTACCAAATGTGTTGATTCCAACTGGAGTCCTGGCACATTTATTTTCAATGCATTTTATAAAAACTCTTGAATGATTGATATCCTCTAGACGATGGGTATGTACTTTTTATAGTAGTTCATTTACACCTCTTACAACAAAGGTGCGTGGCACATTAGTGTTTGTGTCTGGTATATGCACAACTAGTGAAGTTACGGAATCCTCGATATTATTTAATGTCAAATCGCATAGTTCCTCTCGACGACAGGCTTCAAAAATACCAAAAATCGCAGCAACTTTCTGCGTTAGATATATTTCATCCGGGGCTTCTGCGAGAAATTTGTCGATTTGTTCCCTTGCCAATACTTTTTCTTTTTCGGTCGATATATCCTTCACCCTTTTGCTTCGAAAAAGCCACAAGCTTGTAATATCTGCTTATGCCATGATTATTTTATATTCATCATCGACTTCAACATAGAGTAATTCCACCAAAGCGTTGACGGTTTCCATATTTTGGATTGTTCTTCAAAGGGTGCAAGAAGCACTTTTTCACTGGCCTCCTTGCCACTGACATTTTTCTGATCACACTATTTCAAGAAACGATCGTATGAAAACTCGTACTGTCGCTTTGACTTACTAGGCAATAATTCAAAAGCAGCTTTATTGGCAGCTTCTTCAATTTCCGGCGGTAAAAATTCATTTTCTGGATCACTTTCCATCGAGAAACGAAGAAACAAGAAAGCATAATCCGTGATTTATAAACGTTAGTTGTCAACAAAGACAAATCAACAAATTCTGTTTTTGATTACCTTGGCAACTTGTTTCATGAATAGATTAGATGAAATTGGATTCGAAACTGATAATCTCGAGGCTATTATTTTATCAATTAATTAATGTAAAATAGGTATGGGTTAATTTGGACTTTCAATAGTGTTTGTAGAAAAAATGGTGTATGATATACCTACTAAAAGTGATTTTATTTTGTTTGAAGGGATGGAACACTTCGCCTTCGGCGTTGTGTCCCAATCTTCCCTTCTCACAAAATAAAATATCACTTCTAGCACTCATATCATGAATAACTATTTTGAAGTAAGGATTCTTTTTATTTTCAAGATGTGGTATTTATACAGGAGAAGTAAAAGGAAACGACGTCGAAAGAAGATGAAGAAAGGGAAAAAGACGACTACGAAGACAATAGTGAAAGATTTCTGAGTGAAATGTCATGAACAAGGAAAACTGTGTTTCTTCGAGTAGGATTCAGCAGTTCCAAAGCATGATCCGCAATGTTTCAACGGAATGACTACTTGGCTAATTCGGTCAAACTGATTTCAGGAGATGGTGTTCCGAAAGACGCTCGAGAATATTCCAACGATAGTTACATTATCTATACCTTCGAAAGATACGTATTGTTCAATAAAACTACTTATTGAACTCGGGCTTCTTTTGATTTTCAAGAGGTGGTAAATATCTATATCTATACCTTCAAATAATAAGTATTGTTGAATAGAACTTCTTTCTAAGTACAGCCTCTTATGATATTCAAGACGTGGTAGTTAATTCGGATATTCGAAAGTTTGAAATATTCATTTCTTCATCTTAACATGAAAGAGAAGAAGGAAATGATGTTGAAGAAAAAGAAGCTGAAGAATAGAAAAAAGACGACATCGAAAACGAACGTGAATGATTTGAGAGTGAAATGTTATAATCGAGAGAAACTGTGTTTCTTTGACTGAATACTCGGCTAAATAGGTCAAATAGAATTTCAAGACATAGTGTTCCGAGAAGCGATCGAGAATATCCCAACGATAGTAACATTATCTATACCTTCGAAGGATACGTATTGTTCAATAAAACTACTTATTGAACTCGGGCTTCTTTTGATTCTCAAGAGGTGGTAAATATATCGCAAATTCAAAAGTTTGAAATATTCAATTATTTTATTTTCACATATATAAAAAAGAAGGAGTCGTAGAAGAAGAGGAAAAAGAAGGGAAAAGAACTACGAAGGAGAAAGTGACGATTTCTGAGTCAAATGTCGTAAACAAGCGAAACTGCGCTTCTGTAAGCAGAATATGCAGCAGCTCCAATGCACGTACTGGTGCTACTGGTGCTACCCACACATCAACTATACATAGAACAAGGCCAACTTCCCATATTTGTCCTTCAGAAATAAAAACTTCCTGAGCCTGCAAATTTTCATTCTAAGGAGGAATACTTTCGAACATATTTTCAGCTTTGCCACTTTTACTCCATGGCCGGGGTAAGATCCAATCCCCCAAATCATAAAAGGGGATAGGGGCCGAGCAATATTCCATTCATGTCAGTTTTTTTTTGCATCGATTTTTTGGTTTTTGAGTTTGATGCTATACGTACTGAGGAAAAACGTTGGAAAGATAATTTCCCAAAAACGAATATTACTTTTTTCACTCTAAAGAGTATGAAACTGAACTCTTCAACATTGACAGTAGTAAATGTTTCCGAAATTACATCCCCCTTTTCATAATCCACTTGTACACCGTGCTCATTATCGACAATATATCCTTTATATTTGAGTCGAATATACGAATACAAGTGAGAGCACCAGTAGAAATGAAGTTGACAGAGATCTGGAAAGTGTTTCAAATATCCAGATATTTTGTACACATATTACTTGCCTCCAATTGAAACAAGGACAAAAATGGACAACCATGGTTTCAACTGACAAATTTATTGTTCGAGAATGAAAACAAGGCTGATTTCCCGATTAATATCTCTTTCTGGTGCCAGGAAGAAATATGTATTCATACGTACATTTTCAGGCTTACAATTTCAAACGATCACCTTGACATTTTTATATCTGAAAAATATTATACTTTTATATATTTTCTGTGTAATATGTAGTGAGACCACCCTAGATAACTGACTCTATTCAACAAGTTCTCGTTTTATTTCAAATCAATACGTTCGACTGGAAATTGTTCGTTCTAGCAGACTATTGTTTCTTCCTCTTTATTTCTCAAAACCCATTTTCCAGAGTATTAATACATACATTTTTAGGCTTACAATTTCAAACGATCACCTTGACATTTTTATATCTGAAAAATATTATACTTTTATATATTTTCTGTGTAATATGTAGTGGGGCCACCCTAGATAACCGATTCTATTCAGCAAGTTCTCGTTTTATTTCAAATCAATACGTTCGACTGGAAATTGTTCGTTCTAGCAGACTATTGTTTCTTCCTCTTTATTTCTCAAAACCCATTTTCCAGAGTATTAATACATACATTTTTAGGCTTACAATTTCAAACGATCACCTTGACATTTTTATATCTGAAAAATATTATACTTTTATATATTTTCTGTGTAATATGTAGTGAGACCACCCTAGATAACCGAGTCTATTCAGCAAGTTCTCGTTTTATTTCAAATCAATACGTTCGACTGGAAATACCTACATATATCGAAGGTAATTTCCGCCAATGCTATGCATTCATTCAAACTATGCCCGAAATAAAATACAGCGGTGTGAATTGAAAAGTAGCATCATTCAATTTAGTTTTGTTAACCGAACCGAACGTAGAGATATTTCAACTTGGGAATATTCTCAGCACTGCATTCTATATAATGACTGAATGATAGTCCACTGAAATTAGAAAATTCATATGCACACATCTGTTACAAGACAAAAATTGGTTAATGCAGGTTTTCTGATCGACAGGATTCAAAAATAGAGGTTTGACAAGAATGAAGGAATAACCAAATTGGGCAACAGAAATCGAGATTGAACTTTGAGCGTGTATATCATAACATAAAATCAAAATTGATCTGTTGCGTTTTTGGATATTTGAACCAAAATGAATAGGACAACCAATTCTCCATTTTCGAATTACTATTTCCTCATTTCACACATTCAGATGGAAGACTCCTAGAAGTTGTAGGAATCACAAATTGAAATCCTTGGAAGGAAAAATTCACAAAAATTCTGGATTCGACCAATTTTTTTTATATACAGATTCACACGAAAAGAAAGCCCTGTAATGTTCAAAGAACACCGCGTAATGATCAGTTTCATACCACTTACTGAATTTTTCATTACAACTATCGCATTTATATTAGTCACGATAAAACCACGCAAATTATGTCCCAGCATGTATGTTATAACAGGGAATGTATGTACAGAGTAGGGAAAAGAAAAAACTTCTTGTTCGAACGTCTTCCTGAGAAACACTCATTTTACGCCAAAAACATTACTCTTGCACACTCGTATAAATTTCAATTATTAATTCTCAATTTTCCGAGATTGATACTAACCCAAAAAAACTACGAAGAAACCGTTTCTTTTAAAAATTTTCTGTCAATTTCTCAAATTTGTTCAATTTGTTATTCGATATTATGATTTACCAAAATGTGATGTACGCCATCATACAATACTCAGTCCTGACTTCTTTCCTCGAATTTCCAAGTTGGGTTATATACTGGCTGATTCAAATTTGACCCTCACCATTAGGATATCCGAAACTATAGGAGATACTAAGACGATTGAATTATGGCAAAAATGCGCATTTATGTGATCGACGTTTTTTTCTTATTTTGTTGAAATATATCAGAACATACTGAAAATTTTCATTGTCATTACTTTCAACTGCATGATTAATTTTTTTTTCAAAGTTTCGCCTCTCACACACCATTATCAACTTTTTTTCTATGACATATTGGATTTCAATTCTCTTCACTCATTTTTTTCCAACCCTTCCAATTGCATTTCACAAGTCACAAATACACTCTGCAGCAGTATGGTTTGCTTGTCACATTTTGTCAATTTGTCATATATCCGAATACCAATTTGTGGTACATTATCATTCAATTTCTGAATGGATATATACTTCAGCATTATTGGGAAACTACATTGCAAGAACGATAGAAACATCGAACTCCGTCAAGTTTTCTGATCGAAACGTCGTTTAATAGTATATTACGTAACGAGGGGGATAAGTAGCCTATTAAGAATTAGCGTAAATTGTGAGCACGAGGCGAACTGCACTTCTCATAATCCAACCATGCTCGTGCGGTGATTTCTGCCGGTGTAGAAACATTTTCTTCGTTATCCCCTATTCTCAGTAATTAACGAGACACTGGATGACAGCAAGTAGGTAAAAATTGCTTACTTCATGGATATAACTAGATAGAGTACTAATTCACAAACTGCCAAACAAATTTCCTGGAAATATCACTTTTATTGAAATGTTACAAGGAATTTGAAACAGAAATTCGCTGAATTCAGTGAGCGGCTGCCATTTATTTAGAATACAGGTGTATTCTAAATTAGCCATCACCTAACAGCTGTCAAATAAGTATTGAACGGTTTAAAATAGGAGGAATAGAAAAATATAGTTGAAAATATAGAACATTTTTTGATTGAATACAACATTATACTAATAACTACCCATTGGCTCACATTCACAGTTATTTATCACTAATATCATGATATTGACACAAAGTCTTTGACATTTCATCAAATCAATTCATATTTTCAATATGTATCTGTCCTGCCAGAAAAAAAAAATACCGAGTATTCCTCGAACATTGATGATTAGCTCATAATTTTATCACACTTCACATGTTATTTTAGGTAACATCTCTTAGCTTTTGGCGTCGGACCGTTTGCAAATCGTATGCTTTGGGAAACTGTGATAAAATTATTCCGCTAATTTTCGATCTCCTCTGGATATTACATCTGACAATGAGGGCCGAACCAATAACACACCGTTGAGTCATTGGATTGAAACAGAAATCCCAAGAATAAATCGAATGAATCAACAACAATTCCATCTGCATAAAACAGATGAAATTTCGTCTCAACATTTTTCTACCAATCAAATTCCAAAATCTGTAGCAATGTTTGATTTATGTTATTCGACATTTCCGTTTTTGCCTTCCACTGGGTTATTCTTGGAATAAACGATGACTTCTTGTCGCATTTTTAAGGGTACATGGTCTTCATCTACTCTTGAAACCATAGTTGGAACAAAATAATCGCTATCAGCAACGGCTGTTACATTTCTAAATTCATTTCATTATCACCTTAACATTTTCCTTTCAATCCAAATCCAAAATCTGTCAACAATGTAGACTCTTTGTACTTTAATACAAGGCCGTACCCAGAAAAAAAATTCGGGTGGGGGGGGGGTTGTGGCACCAGGCGAGGCCGGAGGCCCTCCCAAAAGAATGTTGAAACTAATTATCGAATATCCCATTTTCACGCCATTTCACGCTTCATTAACAAAAGTTAGGACGACACTGGATAATAAAAATATAAATAATAACAACAAAATAATTTTTTCTGTTAATTCGGTGTCTAGGAAAATAAATAGATTGACAATGCAAATAGACAACACTGTTTAGTACAATACAGTACAAAATTATGTCTGTAGAAAATAACAGTTACATTACAAAACAAAATCCATTCTTCTGTTCTTTTTTCCTACGAATTCATCGATCACTTCGTCTGTTGAAATTTTATGGCTTCTATGAACCGACAAGAGAGCCAGTCCGCTTAGTCTGTTTTGTCCACACGGATTTCTCAAGTACGTCTTCAATCGCTTGAGAGTGGAGAAGGTCCCCTCAGCAGTAGCAGTGGTCACTGGCAAAGAAGCAAATATTTTCAGGAGGGTGAATATGTTAGGAAAGAGTTCCCTATTACAGTGGCTTAATGCCTCAATGGCACAAGGAGACTTGTCGAGTTCCATTTGTTTTTCCCGAAACAATTTCCACAGTGAGTACTCACTAGGTACTAGTTTAAGATCAACCATCTTTTCATAAAGTTTCAAAGATTCAACATCTATTTTCTCGTTCGTTGATCGTTCGTTTAGTTTCGGAGTAAGCCCCCAGTACTGTACTGCCAACATGTAGAAACGAAATTTTTTCCGAAAGCAGTCAACTCACTTAATGAAACGCATCGGCCTACGCCGTTAACGGCGGATCAAGTTTATCCACGAATTTCACGTAGGTGAATGGGTTAGTGAAATTATAATAAATTTGACAAATTATTTACGTACTTTTTTATCTAGATATTGGTTTGAACTCTTCCTTATTTACCTATGAAGAAGAAAAATAACAATTATAACTTGGGTAATGCGTTTGAAAAATCTTTTCTTTTGAAAATTTCGGGGGGTTTCAACCCCTCTGACCCCCCCTGGGTATGGCCTTGCTTTAATGTTCTGTTTTTGCATTCCAGTGTTCCGTATGAAACATAAACAAGATACATTATCATCTCAACATTTTTCTTGCAATTCTAATAAAAAATTTGTAACAATGCCGACTTAATGAAGACTTAATAGAAGTTATTATTTCTATTTTTTGATTCGTAGACGAAAGTAAAAAAATTACTCCTCAAACTTCATTGTCTCCATAAAAATTACCAAGTTCCTAATAATAAGGTTGTTTTGTATAACTACAATATCAGTGCGTAGTTCCTAATTATCAGTTTGTTTTTTATAACTAAAATATTAGTGTGTGCGGAAAAGGTCGGCAGATCAATTGGTGACTTTCCAACTTGGAAGTGAAGTAGAAAAAATAACATTGGACGAAATGACTGTGAGTGAAATCACTCGAGTAATAGTTGGAGAGAAGAACTTTTACCTAAAATACGTGTTCACGTTCAATACATGTAACATGTTTGGTGTACAAACTGAATGACGAAAAGTGATTCTATGTGATATATACATCGATCGTTTTTGCTCATATTTCGCTATTGTTGTTGCATTTTTTCATTGATGGAGTAGGTAACATAGTTTCTTGATGAATTCTCAGCTCCAAAATTTGTCGAGGATAATTCAAACTTTATATGGATCACGAGTGAAAAACGCTGGAATTTTTTTTTTTTTCGTTGGACCTTTCACGAACGTTTTGTATTCATAATCCATAAGCAGAGCACGTCTAAATACATTGAATTCAGTTCGATTTGAGATGTTACACATTGTTACTTGCGAGTCATTTTGCTTCTCAGTATAATTTGGGTGGGCTAATATAATGACTGAATAACTAGAATTCGCCGAATCAAAATTCAGCTATAATTTTCTGGCTGTTCCAATAACTTCTCGCATCCATTCAAGTGTGATGTACGCGTTGTGAATTCTGATATCCTGCATTTGGATGCAAATGCCTGATATGCACGGTGAAGTAAATAGGGTTGTTTTCTTCAGACTAGAACGAGTTCTAATTGAGTAATCACAGATGAACCTTATTCGAAATGAATTCGATCCAGTCCTATCAAATCATGTGAGTATGATTCTGGAACATTTGGAACAAATATTCCATTGGATCTATTCGAAAGCTATCTCAGGAACAGACATATGAGAGGCAGGGTTGTTCGTGATATGTGAGAACAATATTGGTCGGATATTACGGAAACAATGCCTCACTATTTTCCTGGAATCCACATTTTGGGTTTTCTCTCCAGTGGAAGAAAAAAAGAAATAGCTTTAAATTCTTATCATATCTATTATAGGGCTAATTGGTATACTCGCCCAGATACATAACTGCAATATTTGCTCCGTAGTTTTTTGGGATTGCAACCTACCACAATCTGAAAGAATAAAAACTCATATTTGAATCTATACGAGTGCAGAAGGGCAGATTTTCAATCTGCCCCGGAAAGTTGCTGCGTCTATTGAAAAACAAGTCCAATTAGTCAGCAACTTCCGTATAACTCAAATTTTGCCTATCAAAAAAATAATAAGGATTAATATATATATGAAATATATATATCAACAGTTCTTTCCGTGAAAAAACTTTTGTCTGGGGTTTTTACTTTTTTGATATTGACGTTAGTAGTTTTCGAGAATAGGGTTGTAAATTAATATATTTTCCTGTCAAAATTTCTTGAAGAAAAAGTCAGGACTTCCTTACTGTAAGGAAATGTCATTTCCTTACTGAAGGGAAATGATATTTCCGTACAGTTGTTAGTGTTCTACATAAATGATTGAAAACACATTGTTTATAAGGAATTAATTTATATTTTGAAAACATCAAGTCATTGCTGAATACATTTTTAAGATCAATTTGTTATATTTACAGTAATTTGACAGTTAGTACAATTATTGAACATTGGAGGAACACTGTTAGAACTATGAGAAACATTTTGGACAACATGCGGGGTGGTAGGGTTATTTTGTTGAATATTTTGTACTGTGAAAATTTCATTTGCCACCTCAACCTTATTGTTAAGCGATTCTTCGATATATCCTTCAGCAACGTTTGATGACTTCCATCCGCCATACCTCTTTAAACTAGTTATGTCGGCACCAGAGTCAACCAATATTGTTGCAGAAGACCGACGAAAGCAGTGACCAGTATATTCTGTCGGATTTACCAAGTTCAAATAAGTAGCAACTATTTTGGGCATTTTTCTAAATTGATGAATTCCTACCACTTGTCTGCAACCCTTTCCGCTTTGATATTTAAAGAAAAATCGGTCACTATTCATATTTTCTGGTCTTAACGAAACATACTTTCGATAAACATTCAAGTAGATCTGATTAATTACAAATGATCTTGGTTTGTTGGTTTTCGAATCAGGTATGCTGATTAAAAGCTTAGATTCTACAGGCCACAGAAATACCAAATATTATAGCCACCTAAAAAATAAATGAAGGTATAATCTAAATAGAAATTAAAACCTTGTAAATTACCTTAATTATTAAATTTTCTTTATCTGGAGCTTCCTGGATAAATTTTTCAATTTCTTCCTTCGTTAAAATCTTAGATTTCTTTGCCCTATAACCTTGAGCTTGCCGTTTCAATAAAGAACGAAGTTTTGAGTATGTAGATATATCTACATTGTGTTTAATTGCAAGGGTTGACTTCAGCATTGAATAATTGGCCCATAATGTTGAAGATTTCATCTTTAAACAAAGGTCTAGGAAGTATGCCATTACAACATTTTCTGAGAAAGAACTCGTACTTTTACTCATGCGATAATCCATAAAACATCTGTATGCATTTTCGTACTTTTCTCTTGATTTCTTTGGCAATAATTCTAATGAAGCAGTATTCACTGCCTCAACCAGCTCTGGAGGAGTCCCAGGAATGGAAATTTCATCATCACTTATCATTTTACTTTCGAGAACACCAGCAATTAAATTTATGACGGTCAATTTTGACAATTCAACCTCAAT
The DNA here is from genome assembly GCA_032362365.1 of Zygogramma bicolorata. Taxonomy (NCBI): domain Eukaryota; kingdom Metazoa; phylum Arthropoda; class Insecta; order Coleoptera; family Chrysomelidae; genus Zygogramma; species Zygogramma bicolorata. The sequence continues at coordinate 57,271 of JAVJAQ010002244.1, forward strand.
ACGTTTCCATAGTAACCCAAGTAATTTTATTAGGAATTTCAAAGCACCATTTATTTGGGAATAAAATTATCGCGTTTTCTTTAAAATCAATCAATATCTGTCGAATTTTAAACGATTTGCGAAAAAATAGTATGTTTACCTCGTAGGAAAAGCCACATTCCTGGACTCTGTGTTGCTAAGTCTCGGCTTGCGCCTCGACTTAGCCATCTTCCAACCCGATAAACAATGTACTATTTCTGCCCCACCTTCGAAGCTGAATTCGAAGCGGATTCAGTTTCCGAAATGTTAACGATGAGTATTTATATATATATATATATATATATATATATATATATATATATATATATATATATATTAGTTGTTATTATTTTTTTGATAGACAAAATTTGAGTTATACGAGAAGTTGCTGACTGATTGGACTTGTTCTATCTACCTAAATTTTGACTTCATGTTATGTTTCAGGTACACACTGTGCGATAGAGCGCAGGATGATCTCAAATCAATAGAAACATGGTGTAAAGAACACTCACTGTCGATCAATCCCAAGAAGACGGAGATAGTCCTTTTCACTAGGGCAAGAAGCTTATCGGGCTTGAAACCCCCCGAAATCTTCAAAAGCAAACTAAACTTCTCTGAAGAGGTGAAATACCTCGGTATTACCCTCGACAGGAAGTTAACATGGAACTCGCACATTCAGAGCAGAGCAAAAAGAGCATATGTGGCCTATGAGCAGTGTCGGAGGACAGTGGGACGCACATGGGGTCTCTCGCCCCGTGTAGTCACCTGGATCTACACTGCAATAATAAAACCTTTGCTAATGTACGGAGCCATTACATGGGGACCGAAAACTCTACAAGCAAGGGCCATCCGAAAACTATATCAAATACAGTGAATGGCTTGTCTGAACATCATAGGAGCCATGAGAACAACACCAGCCGCGGCAATGGAATTAGTTACTGGTCTGACACCTCTGGACCTGCACGTCAAGGAGGTTGCGCTAATCGCCATGCTACGATTACGCACGGCTGGTGTAAACCCCGAGGTAGGAATGGGCCAACTGAGGCGAATCCTGTGGAGGGAGGCCCTCACTGCGATGCCTCTGCTACAGGCAGCCGGTGACGCACTTGAACCCAGGTTTGTTTTTAATGAACCCTACAAAATACAGATAAAACAGAACACTGAGGCGGATGCTGCAAATGCAATACGCATATACACAGACGGCTCAAAAACCAAGGAAGGATCAGGATGTGGAGTTTACTCCAGATCACTTAGCCTAAAGATTGAGTGGGGAATGGGAAAAAATACCAGCGTGGTTCAAACAGAACTGGCCGGTGTCTCAATCGCCACAAAAGAGCTAACCAGAAAAGGAATTCCTGGCAAAAACATAATAATCTGCACTGATAGTAGACAAGCCCCACTAACCTTGAATAGACAACGTATTATCTCAAAGTTAGCACTAGAGTGCCACAAAGATTTAGCTAACGCCTCGGTAGATAATAATATCGTACTAAGGTGGGTGAAAGGACACGACAGGAGCAAAGGTAACCGCATTGCTGACTCTTTGGCCAGGATGGCGGCTGGACTGAAAATTTTGGGACCAGGTGACACCCATGGCACCCATACTCAATCCCTTAAGAGGCATCTCTTATGTGAATGTCTGGAGGGTCTGGAGCTATCGTCGATAAGAGAGTGTGTGTTATGAGTCTTGGCCTGCACCTGCCGATATTAAGGAGATGTCTCCTGGTGACCTGTCCTCCTTCGTGGATAAGGCAGGTTGGACAATGTCCTAGGAGGGCGACTCCTTGAGAGGATGTACAATATTGTGGCCTAAGTGCTGTGGGTCTATGCTCACCCTCCCTACTCTACAGATAGACAGATGTTTCAGGCAACATAACATTGTTAATGAAAAATCATTATTATCTAGAATGAATACAATTTAAAAACTGGCACGTCATTGGTCAACGCAGTATTACCAATCCCTTTATGTTAATTCATTGGAACGTTCACACTGAATTTCAAATTCACCAAACGACAATGGTCATTCGAAAGTGAACGTTCTGTGTTGAGGTCTTTTAGGTGCTTAAAATAAACGATTGTGATAAAATGCTGTGTATTTTGATGCTTCTATAATGCTAAAAGAGTAAAACAGTATGAAACCCTGAGGAAACTATTGCATACGGAAACACGTATCGGGGTTTCGCTATACAATTGGGAAGTTCATCATCCAGATACGCCTCTCTCGGAAAATATTTGAACTATTTCATCACGTAAAACAAAAACAAACTTCTGAATGTGAAATTATGGTACACTTCTCTAACACATTCACACACTGATTAGTCTACACATTTGTTTTGCACAGAACTTTGCTAAAATTCGAAAAACACAAGGTACAATACAAAATACGACGTAAACAATAGTAAACATATGTTTTTGACAGATTACGATCATCTGATTACGGTTTGTTGCCGACATTTTCGAACAGACTTCAGCGCCCTCATCGATAGAAAATTTTCCCAATAGCTACTTCAAGCAAGATGATCTCTTGAGGAAGATATTGTATAGGGAAAAACGTGCCGCGGTTGTGTAAACCCATTATTGGTGAGAGTCGTTCGGGAAACTGATATCTTTTGTCAAATATGAATTTGTATCAAGTATCAGCCAGTTCAATTCAATTTTTGATGATACATTTTCGAAACAATATATTATAAATATAACTCCTTACAATATGTGGTTTCATTTTCAATATTGAAATATTGTTTCTTGAATATCTACCATATTAGTTCAACATCAATTTTTCTACCTATAATACATCTATATTGGACCAACCTGAAATCGGTGCTCGGCCAAATATGATGTGCTACGTGGGGTATTCAAAATATTGTGGTTCTGGTTTCAATCATATGTATGATAATGAGCTACTTGCTTTCGGAACTGTCATAGTAGGGGAGCTCAGGATGCTACTCTTGCAGTTACTGAAGCGACATGGGGGCCTATTGGGTTGTGAAGATTGTAGCATTTTTTTTGGGATGCGATATTTGAATATTCTCACATTTTCTACCACAGCATCATTTAAATAGTGGCTATTTTTGGTTCATGATCAGCTTAATAGTGCGCGAAAACCTTGTAGATATTTATCATTCTAACAATTCCTCATATTATACTCGATAAAGTATCCTTTACCATCAGTAAACTACTTTCACCTATTCTCTACAAGAGGGCACTGTAGGTATGTTCTTCATATTTAAATTTCTCTTCAAATTCCAAGGAAACAAAAATAGTGTTCACCTTATAAAAATACACTTCGATATTCTCCAGTCTTTTGGAAGTGATGTGATATTCCGTCTTGGCAAACGCCTTTCTGAGTTATTAGCAAACTGCTTTTACGCAATACCTTAATTGGATCTGTTCATTGCTAATGAACTAAACTTTGTCAATCACTTCTAATATTTCAATTGGTATAACACCTATCCAATTGTTTGTGCCATTGAATGAACTCCTGGGAAAGGGGTAAGGATTTCTTTCTTTTGTTTTTCAATATGGGAGTTAATATTCCTATTTTTTATCCAATTTTTCTCGTGGGTTCTATTGGAGCATAATCAAAGCTTCTGTTTTGTATACCTTCACGGAATAAGGGGCTAATATTTTGAACAAATCGTTGGCGAATTTAACCTCCTTGATTCCCTTCACTTTGGTATCCTTCGAATACTGGGTTTGGAAATCCAACAATTCTTCTACCGCATCGAAAAAATAAGCCGTTTTGTCGTGGAGGACTCCAAGAAATCAACCTTCGCTGGAAAATAAGGCCAGAGCCATTTTTTTTTATTTTTCTGAAATTATTTGGTTAACTTTATCTTTTTTTTTTGACGTTATCTTTCCTACGTCACTCTTGTACACTTATTCAAAGTTGCAGTGCCTGCCTACCTATATATATATATATATATATATATAATTATATATTGATAATTTTGATTTTTCACATGGTAGTTTCAACGAAACAAAACTGCAAATGAAGCAGACATAACATCCTTTTTGTAGGCCAAACATAGTACTATGCGAAAGCTAATTTGAATCACGAGCCTGAAACGTGATTAAAAAAAAAATCTTTACCATCAAGTTTTATAGGCATCGATATATTTGTTTCACAAACGTACCATCTCAAATACTTAACTACCAATCTACTCAATCTGTTATTTCTTCTCAACTTTTCATTAAATATATTTTTTTTTACATTTTCTTTTTTCTTGGTCAATAAGGCAAATTTTGACTCCGAATTATAATTTCCGTGGTTTGCATAATTTGGGTAATTTAAAAATCAGGTGGCGCTCAATATTTTCACTTTTCTTTCAACATAAAAATAAAATAACAAGAAGTTTCCTCCAACTCACGACTTCAAAGCTCCCAGACGAAGAGCACCGGTGCTGTGTAACAAAAATACGTTACAAGATTAGGTTCTGAAATGAAAAAGAAATTATGTTGAGTTTTTCATATAGTGAGGGAAAGGGCGTGTAACTTATTTCAAATGTATAAAAAACAGTCACATAAAAATACTCGAGCGCGTCAGACATTCTAGCGTGTACGCCCTTGTCTTTCTAATAACCGATAGATATTAATCTGACGACAAATTAATGGGGGGTGGTCGTAAAAAGGGGTAAAACGAAACAAAAAAAGTTATTCGAGCATTTCAGATATTGAGTGGGAATGTTAAGTGAAAACGAAAAAATGTCTCATTCAAATGACTGAAGATTTGGAAGTGACCAAAACTCATGACTAATTTTTGAAAATGCTTGAAAAAAGTGACCTTGAAATATTGAAGCGCATCAGATTTTTTCATTGGGGATTCAACTTGATATCGTAGTCGCTCCAAATAATAATCTGACAATTATTAGGAGAGATATTGCTAATCTGACAATTTGAAAAATTATTATATAATGTGGCAGTTTTCAAATGTTTTTTTTGTTTGTTTATTACTGGATGTGGTGAAGAAAATATGTACATGTAAATAGAAAGTTCAATCATATACTAATATTATGCAGGGGTTCCTTTCCTACTTTGTTTGTTTGTTTCTAGTAGGTAATCACTGGAAATACTGATCCGATTATGAAAATTCTTCCACTAACATGAAGCTCATTATTCAGAAGTGATATAGACTATACAGTGTGGTCCAACGAAAACTTAACACCTCTATGTTCCGGCTTTAACATGAAAATGTGGAAAATCGCTCGGACCCGTCAATTTCTAATACAAGGGGGAACAACTTTTCCGCTGTTTTCATCCCCGTAACTTCAACCCCCTAACGGGGGTGAGCACAACCCTTTGATTTTGAATAGGGATGAGGGGTGTTGAGATACCTCATTTTGACGATCTTATCGTGTACTATCTGACCGTAAAATTTCACTTCAAAATATCCAACGATAATGAAATAACAGCGAAAATAGTGAAAGAGGCAATATGGAATTTATCTCGAGAATATTATTCGTATCCGACGCATTTCAAAGGTATTGAGTTTGAAGTTTTTTTGAAGTTTGAAGTTTTTTATTGAGTATCAATTAGTTCAAGTACAGTTGATTATAAACATGCAGCTTTCTTACCCTTTGTATGAGGATGGATGCACCTAAGTAGCTAGTACTTGTGTTGTGCTTTCCATCCACCACTCAGGGTATTGAGTGGTTAATTTTTTGTCCAAAAAAGTAGACGGACCTTGTTTTTGTACCTTAGTCTATCGTGAATTGTTAAGAACGGTACAAGTGTGTCCAAGCGATTGTAAATTTGTAGTGGAATTAAAATGGTGTATTCCGTAGAAGAAAGGGTGGAAATGATAAATTTATTTTTCCGAAATAACGACTCTGCGCGCACAACAGCGGCTTCATTTATTGAACGACATCCTGGAAAAAATGTATCCGCTGCTTACGTTGTGCAACTGGTTGCCAAATTTGACGCTACTGGGTCAGTTGGAAACAAAAAGAGGGTGAATGAAAGAGACGAAGCGAGGGACGTGGCTGTCTTAGGTCATATAGCAATGGATCCGACCGTTAGTACTAGGAAATTGTCCGAGGTATCTGGTGTTTCACGCACAACAATCATGAGAATCCTGAAACAACATAAATTCCATCCGTATAAGATACGATTGGTTCAGGAACTGAATGAGGATGATCCCGATCGCCGACTCCAGTTCTGTGAAGTGATCAGTGAAATAATTAACGGCAATCAAAACTACATGTTCGATATCTGTTTTTCGGACGAGTGTTCATTTTACCTTAACGGCATTGTAAACCGGCATAACTGTCGGTATTGGTCAGATGAAAATCCACGATTATTTCGTGAGGTGTATACACAGCGCCCCCAAAAATTAAATGTTTGGGCGGGTATTTATGGAAATCACATAATCGGCCCTTTTTTTCTACCCGGTAATCTCACAGGCCAAATGTATCTCGATCTATTGGAGAACGCTATTTATCCAGCCCTCGTGCAAGTATTGGAGAATGCAGAAGACCATCAAACGATCATTTTCCAACAAGATGGCGCACCACCTCACTTTGTTCAACCGGTGCGTCAGTTTTTAGATGACAATTTTCCTCACGCCTGGATTGGAAGAAGGGGACATATTGAGTGGCCACCCAGATCACCTGATCTGGCTCCACTGGACTTTTTTCTATGGGGTCACCTGAAATCCAAGATTTACGCTACCCAGCCTGAGTCACTGGATGATTTGCGAACTCGGATCATTAATGAATGCCGTCAAATTACACCAGACATCTTGAGTAATGTACGTGAACGTTTTCAGCAAAACTTATATTACTGCATGGAAGTGGATGGTGCCCCTTTCGAACATTTAATAAAGTAATCACAAAAGTACGTACTCTTCCACTATTTTACCTGTCATGTCGTTATCGATGGATACTTTGAAGTGAAATTTTACGGTCAGATAGTACACGATAAGATCTTCAAAATGAGGTAGCTCAACACCCCTCATCCCTATTCAAAATCAAGGGGTTGTGCTCACCCCCGTTTGGGGGTTGAAGTCACGGGGATGAAAACAGCGGAAAAGTTGTTCCCCCTCGAATCAGAAATTGACGGGTTCAAGCGATTTTCCACATTTTCATGTTAACGCCGGAAAATCGAGGTGTTAAGTTTTCGTTGGACCACACTGTATATTTTCGTGATGGAGAGTCGGAGAAAAGCGGGCGATATGTGATGCTTTAACAATGTGCGCCGACTAAACGGGTCGGAATAGACGAACATTATGTTTATCAAAAATGTTGGTTTCTATTAATTTACGAAAAAGTGTGTGGTACTATATAGCTGGCTCTTATATTTGAATCACTACAAAGGTTTTTTCGTTAATTTGTACATATAAAATGCTTTGTCTTGGATATATGACTGACGAATCAAAGCACAGCCTCAACCGCTGATCGTAGTAATAGGGGAGCCCAAGAGGGGATTTCGGGATTTACTAAAGCGCAGCAGATTATTATGCAGGGTGATACCGTGTACCCGGTTGAGTACTTTCACCTTCAAGGATGAAGGATCAGATTATTAAAAAAAATGATCATCTGAAATTCTCGAGCGCGTCAGATTAAGGTAGGGTAAGTTAGTTACATCTTGAAACGTGTATATTCCACTAATCTGACAATTCGAGAGTGACCTAAAGAAGGAGGATGGCAAGAAAGTTTAAAAAAAAAACGTCATCTTGACATTCTTGAGCGTGGTAATTTTATTTTCATTTTGAAGGGAATAATTCAAGAATTGCAAAAAATATACAGTGTGTCCCTAGACCAGTGGGACAGTTGAATATCTTTTGAACCAATAGGAATTTTCAAAATATTATAAGTTCACATTATATCGCATTGTGAGAGCTAACTTCAGAAATTACAATTTTTTATACGAGGGGCGCAAGAAAGGTTCACAAAATCGAACATCAATTCGTTCAAATGGAACAACCCATATATTTCCATATATCTGAACTCTCATTCCTTTGGGCGAATTATTGTTTTTTTATTTTTGAAAATCCGACAAGGCGTTGCCAAGTTATACCAGTGGTTCATGAAATGCAGACATTTTTTTAGACAAACCCATTATTCATCCTACGAAGAATTTCTGGAATCATTCAAGACTGTTGGTAGTCGGTAGCATATTCTATAATATGGAATACTCATCTTCTTCGAGAGTTATACAGGGTGGTCAGAAATATTATATGCTTTTCACGGAATTCAAACTTTCTTCACATAAATTTTTCAAATAGTATACCCTACAATATGAATTATTTTATAGCCCATTGGTGATTTGATTGCTTATAGGGGCGGTTTTAGACATCTACCGGAGATTATCGTGCCTAGATATTCGTAAAGGAGGTAGTTTCTTGTAGGGACTCTTATGTAGTTAATTACACTAGTACGTAGTTTGATGATTTTTTTTGCATTTTCTGATGATGAAATTCATAATGGGCTATAAAATAATTCATATTGTTGGGTGCACTATTTGAAAAATTGATGTGAAGAAAGTTTAAATTTCGTGAAAATCATATAACATTTCTGACCACCCTGTATAACTCTCGGAGAAGATGAGTATTCCATATTATAGAATATGCTACCGACTACCAACAGTCTTGAATGATTCCAGGAATTCTTCGTAGGATGAATAATGGGTTTGTCTAAAAAAATGTCTGCATTTCATGAACCACTGGTATAACTTGGCAACGCCTTGTCGGATTTTCAAAAATAAAAAAACAATAATTTGCCCAAAGGAATGAGAGTTCAGATATATGGAAATATATGGGTTGTTCCATTTGAAAAAATTGATGTTCGATTTTGTGAACCTTTCTTGCGCCCCTCGTATAAAAAATAGTAATTCCTGAAGTTAGCTCTCACAATGCGATATAATGTGAACTTATAATATTTTGAAAATTCCTATTGGTTCAAAAGTTATTCAACTGTCCCACTCGTCTAGGGACACACTGTATAATCTGACGATTTCCACTAGCCCAAATAGTAAAATTCATCGATAAAGTTTAATGCGTGCAGCTACGTGATGCCTATATTCCCCTCTCCACGTTTGTATTTCTCTCTCACTCTTTCTCTATCTATTGCTCTCTCACTCCGTCCCCACTCTGGTTTCAGTTGCCATGATGCCATGACAGTTGATCACACAGACTCGTTGGTGGCATGATATTGTTTACAACGTAAATCCAACGTTTCAAATTATAAAAATTTAATTGCTTATAATTATTTTCTCCCAAATACAAGTATTCTACTGAAAAAAAAAAAACACTTTTTTATTTGCATCTTTTCCTGAGATTTTCAATTACTTGAGTTCAATCATTTAAAAAAATAAAAAAAGTTTCAAATTAGCAGAATAGGCGAGGGATTCGCATAATCGTCAGATTATGAGACTTATGAGACTGCGACGTCTAGGGCGTAATGATAAACCATATAGATCTTTATCTGACGCGCTTGTGTATTTCAAAATGACGAATTTTATTTTCACATTCCAATAACGGCTGCGAGTCTGCGTCACATCCAAACCATCAGATTATTACATAAGAGCTTTTTTCAGGTTCAGAAAATCTGACGCCCTCGAGTTTTTTTTTCATTTTTAACCCTTACGTACGACCACCCCCACCATGGAAACAATCAGATTGTAATTGAGTACATTTTTGAAAATATGTAGGACATAGATGATATCAATATCTGACGGGCTCGAGTGTGTCCATACAACAGTTTTCTTTTATATTTTTGAAAGTCCTTAGCCGCTTCCTCCACCGATGAAAAGGTATACAATATATAACTTTTTTTCTCTTTATCATCTTAGCTTCGCAACCCAATAGGTCTCAATGAAGCTCGAGTAAATCCCGATTAAGCATCGTGGGCTCTCCTACTATAGAGGTCTGAAACTTGAAGGGTTTTTTTGTATGACGTAGGCATCCAATAAGGAAGGATTTTCCACAATTTAACTTCCCAAAGGGTGGAAAACAGGGTCAAAGTTTGTATAGGACAACGCGATGCCTTGGTCCAATTTACTTCAAATTTCGCATAAACATTCTTCAACAGAATTGATATAAGACGTGTTTTGTATTTTATTGAAATGAATCGCCCTTCGAGGTTGAAAAGGGGTAGAAAGTTATTTTCCACTTATGTGACGGACTGCCCTCTACGCACCCACTATATTAAGGGATCATATATAATAGGGATACTGATTTTCTAATGCGTTCCAATAACACCCAAAATCCCCGCTTGCCCTCCCCTACTATTACGATTGCATTCGTGTTGTCATAAGGCGAATGATATCAGCAGAAGTCTAAAAATACGACAGAATCTAACTATTTCACCCAGTGAATTGGATACGAGTTCAGTTTATAAAACTGTCATGATTCCACGTATTGTGATATGAACTTTCTAAATTTGTTTGTCTGTGTGGGATAATCTTCGGAAATACTGATACGATCATGAAAGGAAAGCTTCACTATTGAGGAGTGATAAAGGCAATATTCTTTCATGATTGAACAAAAAGTTAGTGAGAAATGATAGTATGTTGTGATGCTTTACCGGCGTGCGCTGATTGAACGGTTCGGTTCGACTGTTAGACAGACGGAGTTGCGGGCAAGAGCTAGTTCAATGTTGAATACCTATTCAAAAAGAATGCTGACTGGTTGAAATCCATTTATTATATATATTTTGGCAGGGCTCTTTCAACATCCTTTCTCGAGAGAAGGCTCGTAAAAGATCCCTACCACTGGTTGTAGTCCCAGAGGGTTCGGCAAAATTTCCAGTTGGGGGTTATGATTGGCTTTGGTAGCAGAAATAGGTAAACGTTAATGGTAATGGGTGGGGGACGCAAGCGTCAGCAGTGGGCTCTTTTCGCAAAACCCGTTGTGTATATGTAGGTGTGTGTGTATCAGGCTTGTTACTAACTCCCTACGCCTTACTCAGGAGCAGCATGGTTATTCGCGGATCTGTCAACCATGAAACGTGCCAGGAGTCATTCGCCAACACGACAGAGAAATTTTCATGAGGAAAAATCTCTGCTCTGCTGGGGAAGCGAAACCGGGACCTCTAAATAAAGAATTGAAAGAAATAAAATCATAACATTGAATATCTGTCCAATATAGATATTTTCGGAACAATTTTTCCAATTTTTTTTATTTTTGATTTTCATTTCTATAATATTCACCAAGATTCAAATACAACCATTTTCAATTTCACCCACAACTATTTACATTTCAACAAACTCCATTAAATTTTTATTTCATTCGACTGCACAACACAATTTGAGATCTTGCCACTATCCCTCGAAAATGTTTTTCCTCTATCAAAATTATCGCGAAGGAAATGGAACTCCCAACCACTCGTAACACAGAAACAGGTGAATGAATTTATTAAACGAATGTCACGTAGGAGCTTTCATAGCCACCTTCACAACGCTTTTATTCTTTAGAACTCACACTGAAGTGAATGCCGAGTGACATTAGAGTAACGACAAGGAAACTAAACGGGGAATTGACTGAAAGGTGAATTTAATCTTGGCCCCCGGTGACTGTTCTTGAATTACAAGTCTCTTTCGATCGTTATATCTCTATCGTTTGTCGCGAAGAATTTACACTGCAATCCAATCCACTTTTATTCGAAGTCGTATCGAATTTCCTATATCAAATGGAAAACTTTGTATGGATTTTGAATTTGGAATGACTGACATTACATCACCCCGTTATTTGGAAACGTGATTATTTTCGTGGAGGGGTTGAAGTTTCGAGGTACCATTGGAAAAAATAAGGGAAATGATTATATGGAATAAGAGATAAAGAATAGTTACTGTGCATTAGTATGCATTCATACGGAAGACTGCTAGTTCTAAAATTAGTGATGGGGTTGGGGTGGGAGTTATGAAGTCAAGATTATGGTTTTTGATAGCACTCTGAACCAAACGCATCTCATCTTTCAAGTCTTGTCTTGTCAAACAGCTAAGCATCATTAATAGTAGATTATACCACTTGTCAAGAATAATAGTCTTTTTTTCGCGTAGTATACTCTACTTTATTCACGACTGATTTATAATAAATGAATGATTCTTCAGTTTCATTCATCTCAATTCAAATACACAAACACTATCTCCGCGTTTGACACTGACACTTTGGTTATATCGTTTACATGGTAATATTCAATTCGAAAAATTTTGTGATAGGACTGCGAAAGGAAATAAAGACTATTTCAATTCATTCCTGGCCATTAATCCCTAAGGGAATGAATATAGCATTATACTGCAGGAACCATAGGTATAATACTAACATTATCAGATAATGTTAGTATTATACCTTATAGATTCTATTAGTCGTAAATAAAAGCTCTTGAGTCAGATACTTGTGAACAATCTCTAAGAAACTGGCATAGAAAAATCAAGTAAGCTCTAATCGAGTGCCAGGTATAAAAGGAATTCCACAAATAATTTCTTGTACTAGAATTTGGGCCATGCGGATATGCGCTTGGCTAGTACCTCGTCTACGGGCAGATGACGTGATGAAGCCTAGTTTGCTTGTCGTTTGCATCAGCCTTGGTCGAGGTATGATACTCTGAAAGGAGTATGATTTTTTTTATCGGAAGTCATCGACTTTATGTTGATGATGGCACTATTTTGTACTGACGAGAGGCCAAATAGCCTGAAACCGGGTCTGCAAGTGTGCCCCGTTCTAATAATTGAAAATTAATTGTTGTTGTTGTATCGCCAAGAGCATATGCAGGAATTTTTTCTGTGAAGAATTCCGAATTAACCCCTGTCGGATATAATCCAACGCCCTTCGTGGTACTAGCCGGGGGAGGGGTTGTTTTCTGATAGGTGTTAGTCCGTTAACTTACTGTGTGGGTAAGTTGCAGCTGGCCTGAAGAAATCGTTCATTCAGAATATTTGATGAAAGGCATAATAAGATAATACAAAGGTTGAAGCAACTCCCAAGAAGCCACATCATAGATTAATTCTGTTGATGGAAACTTGATGAACTAGATACTACAGGAGCAGAGTATTAAGACAGAAACAAGCGATGACAAATTTCAACTCTTCCTTTCTGGTATAAAGAAATAGATCAATCGATTATATTACTTTCGTTTTTTTGTCTTTTCTCTTCCCCGGCTGCATAGAAATCCTGTTTCGCTCAGACAAAGTTATCTCTTGAGCTCTTCAGTGGATGAATTGATGAATAACTGAATACTTTTTGTAAACGAATCAAACGTCTTTGAATGATATACACGCACCGATCAATAGAGAGTTTTTGTATTTTTTTATTTTACTTTATTCATAGAAGTTGTAATTTCTATTTTTGGCTCGAAGAAAAACAAGACCGAACCGAACAACTGACCTAGTTGACGGCCTGAAATTCGTCTTTTATCATCAATATTTCCCGTTCTATTGACCAACTTTCTCAAAACTATCATTGGAAACTAATGTTGTAAATACATCGATTATATGCCATCACTTTTAAATTTTTTTACAACTTTCCTCGTACTATTGAGAAATCAACTCAACTTTCTTTAAAATATCATTGGAAACCAATGTTGTGAATACATCGATTATATGCCGTCACTTTTCAATTTTTTCTAAATTTTTCTCGTATTATTGAGAATTAAACTCAACTAATTTCAAAACTATCATTGGAAACCAATGATATGAATACATCAATTATATGCCATCACTTTCAAATTTTTCATAATATTTCTCGTACTACAAAACATATCAACTTTTCATTTAACTATCATTGGACACCAATGGTATGAATTCATCGATTATATGTTGTCAATTTTTTGGAGTTATCATTTTTTCTTATAGTTTCCCTAAGTATTATTTATCTGTCACCTATCAATACAAATTCAACTTATCTTCTCTGAAAATCATCACGAAACTATTATTGGATACAGAGATATTTTCAAACCTTCCGCAAGAATTCTTCAGACGTCTCGGATATTGCCAATTAACCCAAGGAGATGGTTCGAGGATCTGTTGAAAATTAGCTGATAGTTAATTTTCACCAATTCATATTTTTTAGCGAAATAAATACTGAAATGAAAATTGCTAAATATGAAAATTGGTTTCTTTTATACACAGTATACTGGCCAAACTTGAAGTCATACATATGACGTATGTGGTATTGTTGAATTTAGAAAAAGATTGACTTTAGATTTTTGATATAACTATCTACTCTGTCTAAGCCTTTCCCCCCAAAATGATTAACTAGTAAGATAACAAAGCGTTCCCATAGTTTATGAACGCACTGTATATGTCTGTCTTCAATGTGACAGAAGCTGAAAAAAATTAAAGAAGAAACCAGTAATGAAAATTCATAATGGAACGTGAAGCTATTGAAAACAATGTTCGCTAAGTAGTCTATCACGTTCGTAGGATAAATCTGCTCTCAGATTCCAAATGAGCTGATACACAATTCAGTTTTTCTTCGGCTATAACACAAAACTGCTATATCTTAAATGTTCCTGATAGAACAATTATGTACATTGTATGTCTCCAATTTCATTTTGTTGATGAAAGAATGACTTCATTTCGTTACAGTTGTAGTTATTAAAACGCAATAAATTAGGTCTTCCATGGAAAGTCAAATTTCAATCAGTTGCAGCTCTATTTACTGAATTAATTGTACCTCAACAGAAATTTTTAATGAAATTCACTTTGAGGTTGATGTAATTTGTTGACTCATTTCACTATTTTCTGTTGAAGCCATAGAAAAAGTATAGTATATAACTCGAATGGGTTCCTAATTTCCCACTCGTATGATTTGCAGCATCCGCCTACGGCTCATGCTGCAAACTTCATAACCGTGGGAAATGACTATAATTACTTGCTTTTTAAAAAATATACCATTTCCTATCAGAAAATGTACATCATCCCGAAATTCCACTTTGTTTCCGATACATCTCCTGTCGAACAAAGCTCCCTTTTTTGCTGCCATGAGCGTGAAACACCCTCTCGGTTCTCGATTAAACTCACAACAGCGCCACATTCAAACTAAGCAATTTACACGTATCGCCCAACCTCATTGAAAACAGCTTATTAGGTATTTATGAAGGGCTTTGAATTTATGATAGCCAATTCCGACGGATGAGCGACAAAACATCGACATGGAATGGATTAGGGGTGAGAACGGAAACATGTTTGAAGGGAATGAAAGATTGTTGTTGTTTTGGCATAACCACAGATCACTGAAACAAGTTCAGATAGACAACGGCATACTTGCATAATCTGAAAACTATTGCTCCTCACTCATGTAAGGGTTGTGACCACAACTGAAGAAAGAAAATGGATTTATCACAGAAAACTGCACAGAACAAAAATACAGAATTCTGTATTATCGGCAACTGAGGCCTATTTTCCACAATAAACCAATGAATTCATCTCACCACCCAACCTCAAATACACATCTTGCGAAAAGCGAAAAGCAGTTTTCTTCGGAATAGTTGGCGTCACGTACCCTAAGACGACTTAGATTATATGATGCAGTTCAAGAGAATTCACCATTTTCTTAAACATACCTGGAACTTTGAGCGAAATGAGAGCGTTATGTAAGTTTCCTTTCAGTAATTGGCACTGTAAAAGAGATATTTCTATAGTTTAGTCGTTTGCATAACTCGATCCAAGTATGGAAAATCTCTTGGTTATTCTTAGAAAATACGATGACTTTTCCGAGTATTTTTTTGAAAACATTTTGTTCTCATCCACTTCCCGAGTAAAATAGAGCTCATAACTCACAGGGGACCATTTTGTAGAAATGAATTCAAATTTTATGCTTCTAGTAGAGAGCCGTAGGATTTATACCTCGGAATCCAGGGCAGGTCAAAGGATATTCATGAAAACTATTGGACCGTATTTTTCGAAGGTCAAATATAAAAAGTAAAAAACAAAAATGTGAGATATTGATAACAACATTTTTTTAACAATAATTTACTGGGAAATGAAAAAAGATTTATACCCATTGAAAATCTTTGCATACTGAATTTAATGTTAATTCATTCTTACTTTGCAAAAACCGAGTTACAGTAAAATATCATTACCATTAACTATTTACAGTGGCTTTCTTTAATGTCCCCCTCCTTTTATTATTTTTGAACGAGTCTTTGAAGCATGAATACTTCGGAGTGAAAAGGACAAATGAAAATTTCAAGATGGCGACTGTTCGTAATCCAGGAAAAAAAATTGAATTGAAAAGGGGGTCTTGTGACACATCTTCTTGAAGCATTGAATGTGGTTTTGTTTGTACCTAGAGTGTGTATCTAAAATGTATGTTTTATACCTAGTTTTAATATTTTTACTCGGAAAAACTGATTTTTGAGCCCTGATGATGAATTTATTAAAATTCGAAACGTTGGCAAGGAAACAATAGTTTTTCTTCGATTAAATTGATCCCAATCCCACCAATATCACCATTGAATAATTCGCTAGGTTGTATTCAATTAAGCTCTTTAACAGCCATTAAGGAATGCGAAGAGAAATTATTATCCCGCTCTCTGTAGAAATAACTAAGTGAAGATGTCAGAAACTTTTGACAGTGATAGCTTTTATTATTTCGGCATTTTTGGGAAAGCCTGAGACTGATATTTTCTAAAGAAGCATCGAAATACACAGTTTTCAATCCCAATTGTCCAATTTCCATGCCATCATGAATGACCTGCTAAAGTTTTTATTTCGTATTCAATATGATAACTATAGACAGACAAGTTTCAGAATCCTGACTTGGCAAAAAAATCTGGCAACGCTGATCCGCCTATATGACGAAGTGCCAATAAACTTCAGCTAGCTCTCTATGTGCAATACCCATCGCTGCGTGAACGATGGGGAAGGTATTCAATCGGACGGACGACGGTCCAGCGATGCTGGTGGGTCTGCGAGGAAACAGGAGATCAGATTTCATAACCCTCGGCGCTCAATTTGACGATTTGCCAAAGAAAGACGCCGGAGATATGATGGATGGCCGAAATCATGGGGGATGCGGCGGAAATATAATAACAACCCACTTGTGGTGGAGCAGCGAGCGATCGAAAAATGATCCCTTCAGATGATAACGGCCTGATAATCCGGTCAATTTAGGCATCCGAGGGTACACAAATTCGCACCCGGCTCAAAGTTGGTAGGATTGTTCAGAACACCATTTAGTCCAAGAACCAGGTACTTTTTTTCTGCAATTTTCTACAGAATTGATATTCTAGTTGGAAAATGTTCGGGGGTGTCCCCTGAATGTAAATTCAAGTTGGCGGGACGGGGGGGGGGGTTTGAGCTTCAGCCGCCATCTTGGAAAACACGTTTTATCGAATATCTCGCGAACCGTGCATCGTACGATAAAAACAGTAAGGATCGTTTTTGTAGATAATAAAATTCTCTGCAACTTCAATTTGAAACTTTTTTTTGTATGAAGCATTGGTTTTTATTTATGGCGCGCCAAAATACTGCCATTTATACTGTTTCATCAACCGTTCACTATATATTTAGCAATAACCATCATGCTGGGAACAGTTTGGCGCGCTATAAATGAAAACCTATGCACTATACGGAAAAAAGTTTTGGATAAGAGTTGAAGAGAATTTTATTATCTACGAAAATGATCCCCGCTGTTTTTGTCGTACGATGCACGGTTCACGAGATATTTGATGAAACGTGTTTTCCAAGATGGCGGCTGAAGCTCAACCCCCCCTGTCCCGCCAACTTGAATTTATATTCAGGGGACACCCCCAAACATTTTCCAACAAGAAAATCAATTCTGTAGAAGATTGCATTATGAACCTACTTTTTTTGCTCTGGCTCTTGGCGTAATTATAAATGAAATCTTGAAAATCCTTATCGACCCGATACCTGGAAGAATTACTCGGGGCAAAAAGTCACAAAAAAGGGTTTTTCACGATTTTCAGCAGGAGTTTTATAATGAAATTAGTTCAGATATAAATTGTAGAACAGATAATTTTCTATAAACATGTATGATGTCGGAATACTTCTTGAGAGCCACCGTTTTTGAGATATTACGATTCAAAAAGATGAAAGAGTTATAATCGTCATGATATGTATAAGGACCCCAAGTACATCACTAAATTCTTCATCTTCTGATATTTCATTTTATCAATCTATGACAGTTCATACCGGTCAACATAAATTTCTTGCAAATACTCACAACAAATCTCGGTTCATTTCAATGTTGAAAAAAAGTTTGCTGCTGGAACTATATTGGTAAAACAAGATAATAATGATGTTGATGTAATGATAATTGGGTACAAATATCATTGTAGGTGGAGATGTAGACTTACTTGTATTACTCACTGCTTGAACTCCAATCAAAAAAACTATTTTTTCCAAACTTGGAAAAGCTCATCATCATTCGGAAATATATTCGTTGAAAAGTTTATCTCCTTTTGCAAAGTTTCAAAATCATGTAATATTTTATACGGCATTGCTGTATTTGTTGTATTTGCATGAAATTTCTGTTGACTGGTAGGAACTATCCTACATAGTATAAAACAAAGTCCCTTCCCGCTGTCTGTATGTCCCTATGTATACTCAGATCTTGAGAATTACGCAACAGATTCAGATGAGGTTTCTTTGTAATAGAAAGAGTGATTCAAGAGGAAGATTGATATGTATAATTAATGTATAATGTAACAGAGAAACACTAATAATTTTAGAGGTTTCTGATGTGATGTCGTGAATGAAGCAGCTTTCCACTCCCAGTGGACGAGAAGCCTAATCCAACTCCACAAGAAGTTAACACCAACAGAATTCGCTGTCTTTTCTGTCGTTAAGAATTCGCGAAATAAAAATCAAGTGCAATGATCTTGTCTTCCTCCAAGTCAGCGGCTGCTTATCAACATTTTTTACGGGTATATTATCAAGTTCAAGTGTGGCTTGGTTATCAGCTATATCCAAAAGAATAGGGTTGGAAGTTGGTCGACAATACAAAAGAACCAGCTCAGATATCACTCATACCTTTGCCGGAAAACTGCTAAACACAATTTTATGCAACTGTATAAAATGATGTATCGTTGAATGTGGTTGCAGAATAATTGGACTGTTTTTTGTACAAATTGTCAAGGCCGGTCATTTGATATCAACGAGGAGACATGGGATGTATCACTATTGAGCAAATTACTTGCACCCAGGAAAAGGAAGAAGAACGGTAAGAACAAAAAGAAGGGAGAGCAGAAGTATTTGAGAATTATGAATCAGACGGATAAATTTCTCATTTTCTTTATTTACACCGCTTCTATCATTTTCAACTCTTATCAATATCTTTTATTATTCAATAGATTCAAAATTGAAAATAATACAACAGATCCCTGAAATATTCCTATCGAGACAATTACGTAAAAAAAGCGCTACCTCCACTATTTCAAAGGTGGCGTTGAAATGTGTGCACTGTGCAAATTATAACGATTACAACTCTTTCAACTTTTTGAAGAAAAGTATCAGATTTTTCATAGTTGATTATCTGATAGTAAATTTTTCTGTTATCTGATTTTATGATAAAGCTTACCGTTTTGCTGAAAATCGCGAAAAACTCGTTTTTGTTACCTTTGACGCCAAGTAATTTTTTTTCAGGTATCGGTCCAATGGGGATGTTTGATATTTCATTTATGATAATGTTTTGAACAATACTACCAATTTTGAAATGGGTTCGAATTTTTGTTTCTTCACTACTATTTTTTTGTCTAATTGGACCGGACTATGAGACGGAAGATGCGAGTTGGGATCAGCATTGATATCGTTGTGTACCGAGTGAAGTGTGGTAAATATGTTTCTTTCAGAATATATTGAGAATGGTGGTGGAATAGTAAAATATCACATTTTATTGATCTTGCGTGGTTATTATCCCAAAATGTGGTTAGCTGAGTTCTTATATCTCCGAAGGCTCTACTAGAAAATGTCTGTTGTATACTTGTGTATCAGTTACCTTTCACGGGTAATATTGAAATGCAATCCGCAAACCAGACTACAGGAAAAAACAGGGAAATTATACGATGTTTCAAGTATGAGTAGATTAGATTGATAAGTGTAATGGCAATGTTGTTCCTTCATCATAGAGTTGAGACAATTATTAACCTTTCTTGAATTAGCTCTACTCGCTCAATTCATTTGATGTATGATGAGTTTTATGAGATGTAAAGGATGATGAAAATGGTAGTGAAGTATGTAAAGGAGGGTAATCAAAATGAAAGATGTTTTTCAGTAGAGTTATAGTGGCGGGAAGATTTTTATAGTTGCTCTATACCTATATATTCTTGCATGGGATCGAATTTCACTTGATTTTAGTTCTAGAAACACTAGAGATACAATCCAATATAGTAGTCTAACTCGGAGGATTTTTCACTAGGTTTTCATTCTCATCATTGCTTTCCCTTTGCTTTTCACCTACAAGAAAGTTGATTCATTTTCCTTGTTCCGCTATTATTGCTCTGATTTCAATGTAGGTCTTCGTCTCTCAAGATTTTTACACGTTTCAATTCAGTCTATTATAGACAATGGAATTCTGAACCAATTCCATTCAAAAGTTGAATTTATTTCTGTTCACCTTTATATGAATGTATAATGACTATAATCAATTTCCAGCAATACAGGAAAGTCAAACCGTGCATGCCTTGCGGTTTTCCAATCTGAATCGCTTTTTGCATATACATTAGATAACCATTCCACTACACAAACACACAACACTGATTCACTCATTGGAAACGCATCCTTTGAAGCTGTGCTTTTTCCATTACGGATTGTAAAAGGGTCACAATATCCAATATTTACCTGGGGATTTGGACCGACTACAAATTATTCAGCATCGAACCCGCATCAAAGAAGGCTCGTGTACTTTTCCAGGAGTTTGTCAATAAAACCGCCAATCCAAAATCAATACAAATATTAAAGTTTTCAGCGAGCTGCTCGGAAATCTGCGATTCTTTATTGCCTATGCGGGCTGTTTGCCAATCAGTCGGATTTGAGTTAACTCGAACAGATTCAATCGTTTTCCTTCGGTTATCTTCAGTGATACTCCCGGAGCTTGGAGGAACTGAGGCGCGACAAATTATGGTGGAAATTCCACACCAATGAAAATGAAACCAATGAAATGGGTATTTTGTGTTTGTGTTCTTCCTCATGGGCATTTATAGCGAATTATTGAGGAAATTTCTGAGATAAGCAGAGAATAGTTATAGTTTGTTTGACAGAACACATGTCACTTTCCCACTATGAGCATAAGTAAACAAATTGTAACTTCCGAATTCGGCACTAGGGCAATATAGAAGGCTAATGGAAATACAATATTAATCCATATCTTTATTTACGAGCCACTGATACTTCACTATGAACTGAAGTCGGTACAATAAATAGCTTCGGTAGGTTCTTTTCCGAATCGATTTATTTTTTTAAAGGTCACATAATGCAATTAATGAAATGTGACACTAGGCATTTTTCATTCATTCGTTAAATCTGTAATGTATCCTAACGCCTATATCGACGTACTTTGAAAGGCTAAAACATGGATTCCAAATAATAAGTTGAAGTTCAATATGGTATGAAATTTTCTCACCAAATACCAAGCGTACTTGAATTATCCTTGAAACTTCCAAAACAGCCTTCGCCCAATGAAATGCGTATTTTGTTCCACATCACCAAGGCAATCGATGGCAACTCAGGTATTTTATCGGATTTTTTTTCCCGCATGGGTAACCTACAGCGAACTATAGTGGAAATTGTTTGACATGACATGATATATTTTGTTGAAGCTCACACAATAAACTGAATCAGATGTTCCTATCTTAACGTAAGTACTTTGAAAGTACTTCGAAAGGCTGAAACATGCATTCCAAATAATTTGTTGAAGTTCAATATGGTGTAAATTTTTTTTACTAAATACCACGCTTACTCGAATTATCTTTGAAAATGTCACACCAACAGTTTTCGACCAAGGAAATGCGTATTTGGTTTCGTATTATTAAGGCAACCGATGACTACTCAGGTATTTATCGGATTTTTTTTTCCGCATGGGTAACCTACAGCGAACTATAGTGAAAATTGTTTGACATGACCAGAGAATATTTCGTTTGACATAATATGTCACTCACATGCTTTGAGCAGATGTTAACAAAATATAACATTCAAATTCGGCACTAGAGCAATTCAACAGACTGATGACAATACAACATTGATCCATATCTTTATTGACGTACCACTGAAACTTCACTATGAATTGAAGTCGCTACAATAATTTTGGTAGTTTCTTGATCGAATCGATATATTTTGTTGAAGCTCACACAGTAAACTGAATCAGATGTGCCTATCTTAACGTAAGTACTTTGAAAGGCTGAAACATGCATTTCAAATAATTTGTTGAAGTTCAATATGGTGTGAATTTTTTTCACTAAATACCACGCTTACTCGAATTATCCTTGAAAATGTCACACCAACAGTTTTCGACCAAGGAAATGCGTATTTGGTTTCGTATTACTAAGGCAACCGATGACTACTCAGGTATTTATCGGATTTTTTTTCCGCATGGGTAACCTACAGCGAAATATAGTGGACATTGTTTGGCATGATCAGAGAATGTTTTGTTTGACATAATATGTCACTCACCTACTTTGAGCAGAAGTTAACGAAATGTAATGTTCAAATTAGACACTAAAGCAATTTAGCAGGCTAATGAAAATACAATATTGATCCACATCTTTATTTACGACTGACATATCATCTTTGGGAAATGGATACGTATTCTTTATTGCTTTGAGTATGGATCTTGTGAGGCCTTGTTGTTTCATTGCATTTCATGGAGTTGATATATTCTGGTGATATTTTGTTTTCTCGTTTGCAGATAATTCTTTATTTATCGAATCGGGTAAACCTGAAATAAATATGAATTTGGGTTTATATTTACTGTAGGTGTAATCAGGATTACTACTTTAACTATTTTAAGTGCTCATTGCTGAATCAGATGTCTGAGTCGTCATTGTAGTTGGATTAGATTGATTCAAGGTGCATCTATCTTTGTCACACAAGAATACCAGGAGGTGACAGGCGGCGGTAGCCTAGCATTTTAACCAACCTAGGCAACATAAACCGTGTTGAAATGAAAATCTAACTTACATTCCTATGCAACTAAATCCAGTACAATGAATAACTTCGGTAGTTTCTTGATAGAATCGATTAATTTTGTTGAAGCACACACAATAAACTAGATTGAATATGACAATGCAATTAGGATTCAATTGTTGTACCTGTAATGTAATCCAAAGCCCACATTTTAGTGAGTAAATTGAAAGGCTAATACATGAATTTCAAATAATCCTTGTTCAATATGGTTTCTTTTCGAATACTTGAATTATCCCTGTAAATTTTTTCTTGTAGACGAATATTTTGAGAAAATCATTCGGCTCGGGGTGATTTTCGGTTATAATTGCACGAGTGCATAAAATTACCGATAATTTTGCAAGAAAGCGAGATATCTAAAAATTCAAGAGTTTATTTTTATATTTTGGCCAAAGTGCCCGAGTCCGAAGGACGAGGGCTCTTTTACAAATAGAAAATAACCGAATGCAATTTGGATAAGATATCACGCTTGAATGCAAAATTATCTGGTCATTTTTTTTGCATTGGAATATTTCACGAATGAAGAAATTCTCAAGGAAATGTAATTTTTTGTTCATTTATACTTTTCTCTATAGATTGTATGGAGCACTCACCAAAACGCGAAATATTTTTCTATTTTTGAAGTCTATCTGACATTCATTTGTGTTGTTTACTGACGTCTAGTGATACGGTTTCAAATGTGTTGTTATGGTGACTTGATACAATGCAACTACCGCTGTAAGTTTTCGATAATTGCATTGCTCTTATGGGACATTTTATATATGAGGGAAATATTTTTCAAAATATTCATGAACGGAAAATATTCAAGCACTAGTGGTATTACTGTTATCATGATAACTAGTGTATTTTTCGAGATTTTTTTTTCTAGGATAGGTAACAAGGATGAAATTGAAGTGTAAGTTTTTTGACGCCAATGTCGGCCAAAGCCGTCTAGGTTTTGTTGGTTTTTTGTTAAGGCGAATAAGTATAAAGAAATGCTTTATGGTAATCTTCGTAGGCAAGTACTTACTAAATAAATGCAGAATTCAACAATTTTGGCTCTTTATAAAAAAAAAAATATTTTCAACATTTGATTTACAAATGTCAGATGTTTCTCAATCAAGAATCTGTGTCTCATAAAATATACATACTATTTGTATACCATTTTATTGAGCTTCTTTCCATTTACTGCTTTCAATTCAGACCCATTCAAGGGCAAATACTGCTGAAAACTCTGAAACAGATATATATTTTTTAATGTTACCCGCATTTTTCTGATTCAGCCACATATCAGAGAGTACGATGATTTATTATAGCATCAGATATAGTTTATTGTAAAAATTGCATACTCTGTATTTAAAAAAAAAATCCGAAAAACTGAAACGAAGTGTTTTGGCAGCAATTATTCCGCTTATCAAAGAATATATTGTCATTTATTGCTGTCAAACCATCTGGATATAGCCGCCCATAACCTCTTTATTGGCGTTAGCATATAAATACATTTAATAACGACTAATATACAATGTAAGTATTATACTTATGGTTTCTGCAATATAATGCCATATATTACTCCCTTAGCGAATAATGGCGAGGTATTAATAGTAATAACTTTTATTTCCTCTCGTAGTCCTATTACAAAGTTTCTCAAATTAGATATTACCATGGAAACAATAAACCAAAGTCCAAAGTGTCAGAGTCGAACGCGCAGGTAGTGTAAGTGTATTCGTGTTGTGATGATTGAAACTGAAGAACCATTCATTTATGATAAATAAATTAGTCGTATATAAGTAAAGTATCGCAATAATGATTACCATTATTAACTCTTGGTATAATCTACTATAATACTGCGATCAGTTGCACTTGAAGGACTTGACGAAAAAGCAATTTTGCAACACTCCTAGTTAGCCAAACTGAATGTATTACGTAAGAATAAACCGTAATGGGTACTTGAATAGTACTATGGTGTATCTACAATTGGTGGAAATTCACCAAATCTGAACGTATCCGGAAAATCAATTACTGTAAGTTTCAAAACAATTTTTTTTCCATCACTTGTACTAACATAAACTCAATTGTACATGGAAGAATATAACGTGTTGAGTATTCAAAGGGTATTTTGGTGTAACAAGTGGTGGAAATCAAGTATTTATAGGGTGTCGTCTATGTTTTGCTGGTATTTTGTCGAGGCGAAAAGGAAAACGCATATTTTAAAATTATTGTGAATGCAACTTGGTATGGAATTTTCTTTTTGAATACCGCTCGAGGTTGATTAATTTTTTAGAATTTTTTTATTGTTCATATTTCAGTCATGAACTCTAAAAATTTTCCGGAAATAATTTAACCTCTTGTGATATTACTACTGAAAATATCTTTCAATCCTGAATCGAATTGTTGTGAATGAAAACAATAACTCCACCATTAGCAGAATGCAGGGGACCAGATGTCAAATAATGAAAATTGGATATATAGTTGTATGAGAAAGAAGGTTGTATGTTTCAAAGGAGAATTTGAAGTTACATATTTGAAAAAAAACGGAACTTTATGTATATCTCATCGATTCAATTGAAAATAATTGTTTCATTGAAGGAACTGTCTGAGAAGAGTGGTCAGTGATTCTCTGGCAATATTTTTCTGGGATATATTCCATTCATTGGTGTTGATCCACCAACATTCTTCAATAATGGTTGAAATTATGAAGTATAAAAATTCAGCC
This sequence comes from Zygogramma bicolorata, assembly GCA_032362365.1. Lineage (NCBI taxonomy): Eukaryota > Metazoa > Arthropoda > Insecta > Coleoptera > Chrysomelidae > Zygogramma > Zygogramma bicolorata. Next base: position 83,054 of record JAVJAQ010002244.1, read on the forward strand.
TTTTTATTTTGAGGGAGGAATGTTACAAACATATACTGGATATCTTTGAATACCCTCACTTCCATTCACATATTGATCCTTCAGTACTTTTTGTCAAGCATATCAATTAATTTTTTCCTTCCATAGGTATTCATCTTTGCGAGTGATTGGAGTTTGAACTTTAAATAATGATTGATTCTTATAATTTCAGGAATAGGAAACATTTCAACTTCTGAAAACGAATAACTAGTGCAATTCCTTTCCATACCATGGAACACATCGAATTGCCACTTGAGTATGCAGTCAAAAATAAAAAAAAATTCTGAGTATATAGTTTTGCATAGGTAAATATAATTCGTTACAACGTGAACAAAATAAGGTTGAAAAAGGAAGACCCCAGCTGCAGACAATGCAACAAAGGAGAGAAAATTTCAGTTTTCATATAAATTTGCTGGTATATTACCGTTGAAAACTTTTGATGGACATATTTATGACTGATTCTCGGCTCTTTTCACTTCATATTAGTACTGACTAGAATTCGAAAAGTTTTGCTTGAGCAAAATGGAGTAAGCCAAATATCAATCAACAGCAACATGCCCTCTCTTTTGTTTTCAATTTTGACGCAAGATATAAAGTTATCTTACCCGAGTCTACTTTCACGCGATGACATGATAAACTCGCTTTTTACACATTCGAAATACCACAATTTCCTTGTTCTCCACGTAAATCACGGAAAGTTTGGAATTTGGCTTGTCAGTTTAAAGCCGACTGCCAGCTTTGTTGTTCGATCTTACAGAGCTCTCTGTTTACAGCAATTCAGGCGGGAGTTTGTATTAACGTTAAACGTTGTGTTGAGAATTAACTTCCCAACTCCGTATCTGAGTTTTAGAAGTTTTTCAATTCCGAGTGTCCCGATGTACGATGTGAAGGAAGCTGAACTTTGAATATATAGCCTAATAGGGGCAGGAACTAGGAAATGAACAACAAACTCTCTATTGTGATCGATGCGTTCCCTAGTGAAAGAATCGATTCAGAACATAAAATGTTAAAGTACAGGGGGAATAATGCTGAAGAACTGGATAACATAGACAATGAACTCCGAAAGAGAAGATGTAGAAAAAAAACGCGGAACAGGCGGTGGACAAATAAAAGAGAGTGTCACAGCCAAGTCTCTTCCTTTTCTGATCGATAAGTTTCCCAATGAATTCATTGACTCAGAATATAGAATGATTACTATACAAGGAGAGTTTTGTTGAAGAACTGAAAGATATAGAAAATGAACTTCTTGAATTCCAGTCTGTACTAATATTAAATTAGCGAAAAAAGCTGAGAATGAGTTATAAATATATCCTTCAAAAGTTTTCGACGATAGCATACCAGCAAATATATATGCAAACTGAGTTTTTCAACCTTATCTTGTTCACTTTGTGATGAATTGAATTTACCCATGCAAAACTATCAACTCAAAAGTTGGTTGTTGATTTTTGAATGCATACACAAGTGGCATTTCGATGTGTTTCATGGCATGGAATTGAGTCGCTCTAGTTATTCGTTTTCTGGAGGTGGAATATTTCCTTTTTCTGGAAAAATCAGAATCATTTATAATTAGTGATAGTTCAAACTCTAATCACTTGCAGAGATCAATACCAATGGAAGGAAAAGAATTAACTATGATATATGTATGGAAAAATCGAATGATATGCTTTCAATTAGTACTGAAGGACCAATATGAGAATGTTAATGGAAGTCAAAGTGTTCAGGCGTATTTAATATATGTTAGTAACCCTCTTCCTTCGAGATGAAGGCGCTGAATTTTGGCATTACATAATCTTCACAATTGGGGAGTGTTGCCCCATTGTAGTTGTGATGGTAGGTCTACACCAATGAATGGATTATATCTCAGAAGAATATTGCCAGAGAATCACTGACCACGCTTCTTAGACCTTTCCTTCAATGAACATTTTTTTCCAATTGAATCGATGAGATATAATTTTCCCGATGGATTTATTCACTCAGAATATGAAACGATTACTGTACAAGGAGAATTTTGTTAAAGAACTGAGTAATATAGGAAACGAACTGCGAAAGCGTAGCTATAGAAAACAAACGGTATAACAGAATATTTCCCTCATATATAAAATGTCTTATAAGAGCAATGCAATTATCGAAAACTTACAGCGGTAATTGCATTGTATCAAGTCACCATAACAACACATTTGAAACCGTATCGCTAGACGTCAGTAAACATCACAAATAAATGTCAGATAGACTTCAAAAATAGAACAACATTTTGTGTTTAGGTGAGTACTCCATACAATCTATAGAGAAAAGTATAAATGAACAAAAATAACATTTCCTCGATAATTTCTTTATTCGTGAAATAATCTAATGGATTACATTCGTGCATAAAAATGACCAAATAATTTTGCATTTCGATATCTTATACAAATTGCATTCGGTTATTTTCATATTTTGTGAAAGAGCCCTCGTACTTCGGACTCGGGCACTTTCGCCAAAATATGAAAACAATCTCTTGCAATTTTTAGACATCACGCTTACTTGCAAAATTATCGGTAATTTTTTTGCACTCGTGCAATTATAACCGATAACGGCCAAACGAAATGAAAATAAACTCCGAAACGATATCTGTAGGAGAAAATCCGTTACACACATGAATATTCGTTTCCAAATTCCTGTCAGAAATATTGAAGTTGATCATGATGAGATGATATTGAAAAGTTTGGTGTTGAAATTGAAACTTTCTGTTGAGATTGACAGTATTAATTTTCTTCTCTTGAAGATGCTTACCTTGTTAGCGAAACGCGCGTCGAGTGCAAGTGATTTATTTATTTATTTATCAGAAACATACAGGTTGCCCTAATTACATGTTTCTGTTTCTCACATATATACAACATAATACAACATTGTAGCAGATTTATTTGCCTAACGTAAATAAAGATCTAACATGTAATTACGGTTGCCTAGTTCGCCCTGTATTCGGAAGCCTGAGAAGTTAGTTTCCTTCACGGTGATACTGCGCGTCTATTGCTTTGCTCGATAGAGGGCGCCACACCTTCTACTCTTGCGGGAAAATGTTTTTATCTTCGAATTGCAAAAACTAGTCAAATTCCTGGACGAATTTATCGGCGTTTTCGCGTCCTTTTTAGTGCTGATTTCTCAGACAGAAACATCTCTGGCTATAAATGTGCTTGGGGTTTTTTCTATAGCATAATCTCGAAGATTTAGCTTGTACCCGTATTTTTTGTATGTAAGTCGAATTATGTAAAAAAGAACTTTCTCTAATTTTCCAAATATTGTTATATTAGATCCTATAATATACTTTGCTCTCAAGATTCATTAATTTCAAATGTTAGCTATCTAAGCTCTTGTCCCTGGGCATACTTTGCCATTTTGTTATTTCAAAGTAAATTGTTTATGACTGTGATTTTGTATTCCTGTGTAAACGTATTGTTATTTTTTGTAGCTGTTGATGAAAAAACTGTCCCTCCATCATTCTATTAACATCGGGAGAATGAAGGTGGTAAATAAATATACTGGGGTTAAGGAGACCAAAGACTTTTAATCCAAGAACCCACAAAACCTCGGAAACCGCGCCGACCCTGAGAATATCCTCTACATCTTGTCACCCAACTCGAGGCTGGATAGTCTTTTGGGTTCCTGACCAACATGGTTCTGGAGAAAACACCACCATACCAACTCCGGAGCAAAGGACCACAGGCAACTCTTCCCGAAAACCAGCAACAGACATCACAGGCTGGCAGAGGAGGTGCAGCAAGGCTTTCTCTGGGAAATGCACAAAACGTTGAACAAGGTAACATTTTCCAATCTCCACACTTTACGGTGGAAGGTAATACTGGGTTACCTTTCTCATCGCGGCAGCGGGCAGTATACCAGCAGCCCGAATTCCAGGATTCTGTACTACCGGAAAGCGCAGGTACCATTCCGTTGAACAATTCTGAAAAACAGTCAACTGATTTGTCAAATAACCCATTAAGTGATTTTCAACGAATGAACATAAATTCAAATGAAAGTTTTCATGAAATAAACACAAATTCTGTAGATACAAATATTTCTAGTATGGATATGCGCAAAATTATCGAATCGGAAGTCATGAAAACCATACAGAAAATGAATTTTTCTAACACTGTTAATGCTTTTCCTCAAACGGCCACCCGTTTCCAAACAAGTTTTCAAAATTCTTTTCAGAATCAAAATTTTCACATTCCACGTTGGCACGAGATAAGCAATAACAATGTTACTCATAATAGTCAGGGAAATAGTTTGTATAATGTAGGTACCAGTTCAGTGCAAAATTCTTTTGGAAATGATGTTAAAAATTTTCAAATGTTACCAACGTTCGCAGATGATGGAAATTTACACCCGGTAGATTTTTTGAATTTTTTAGAATGTTTTATTGATATTACTAATGTCAATATGAATCAGTTTTTTTTGTATACTCATACCCTGTTTGAGAAGTCAGCAAAAACATGGGCTGACGCTTTTATGAACACTTTTGATTCGTATGCAAATTTTAAAAAAGCTTTTCTTGAGCAGTTTTGGGGTCCTACTAGGCAACATAGATTGAAATTCAGGCTCGAAACAGGAAAATATTACGAAGGGGACGGATCTTTTGTTCTATATTTCAACGAGTGTGTAGCTAAAGCGAAATATTTAACACCGCCATATCCACAAGAACAACTAATTAGTACTGTGGCTCGACACTTTCCCCCTAATATTGCTGCCACTTTGGTAGGAACAAAAACCCTGCTCGAGGCTGTGGAACGCCTCAGGCAAGCGGATCATTATTTCAATGACAGAAATAGTCATGGCATTGATCGAAAATCATTTCCTAACCAACGTTCTGGTGATACAGATCATCAGCAAATTTTCACAAGAAAAAATTCTAGTGCCAAGTATTCTCGTGATAACACTCCGCAAAAAAATGTTTCTTTTTTGGAAATGGAAAATATTTTGGATTCTTCGGAAAACGAGCAGAGCCCCCAGATCTAGGCTCGGAAATGGGCGCTGTTGTAAATAGAGTCACAAACTTTATATTAAATAATAACCCAGTAGAGGAATTGCTGGAGGAATGCGATTTCGATCACACCCCTCCGGAAATTCGTTCTCCTAAAATCGCAATTAAAATGTATGGTTTGAACTTTGAGGCCTTGATTGATACAGGCAGTACTGTATCTGCAATTTCTGAAGTAGTTTGGGCCCAACCCGAAGATTTCAAAAATAAAATTCCATGTTTTCCTTGCACAGGCATAACTGTTGTCGGAGCATTCAAAAGCAAACATAAAAAAGTGACAGCACAAATGCAAATTATTTTCGAAATTGAATCCAAAATATTTACCCATGAATTTCTTTTTGATACCAGGTTTGGCTGTTCCTATTATTTTGGGAGTAGATTTTTTGAAAGTTCATTCTGGTTCAGTGGATTTGGAAAAAAGTAGAATTTCTCTGAAAAATGGCACAGATAAAGTTATTGTTAAAGAAATTATATCACCACACGGTATGGAAAATGATTTGCCATTGAATATTTCTGCTATTGTGAACGGTTCAGTGAATAGATACTCACCAGTTCATGATGTTTTTAAAGTGTGGGAACCATTTAATATAGAGTCCCTCGTTTCGTCTCATGTTTTGTCCTCTCCCGAAAGAGAAAAATTAAAAATTTTATTATTAAATTTTAAAAAAGTTTTTTCAAATGTTCCTGGAAGGACGAACCGCTATGAACATTCCATCAAATTAAAAGATGAGAGTGGGTTTTTCATTCGGCCTTATCCTATCCCAGTAGCACACAGGGATATTGTTTTCAGTGCAATCAAGCAAATGGAGGAATGGGGTATCATTGAGCGGGCCTCAACACCCTATATATCTCCCCTCATGACCACCGTCAAAAAAGATAATGGTATCCGAATTTGTCTGGATGCTCGCCATTTGAATTCGGTGATGCTTCCTGACAGGGAATTACCTTTACGTATTGAAGATATCATAAAAATGATGGGTGGGAAAAAGTACCTTTCTAAGATCGATTTGTCGAGCTCTTATTGGCAAATACCGCTGAAGAAGGAGGATAAAAAGTATTGCGGTTTCATGGTTGGTACGAAAACCTACCAGTGGTGCGTACTACCTTTTGGGCTGGCCTCTGCAGTCAGTAGTTTCACCCGAGCAATTGATACTATTTTTGGTGATGAGTTTTCAGATTTTCTGATCACTTTCATTGATGACCTGTTGGTGATGAGCAAAACTTTCGAGGAGCACTTGGCACACCTGGAAAAAGTATTTCGTAGGCTCCAAGAAGCTGGCTTTACCGTTAAGGCTTCAAAATGCAAATTTATCCAGAAGGAAATGCTATTTTTGGGATATATCGTTAGTCCACAGGGTGTTCAACCTGACCCTGAACGAGTCCAAGCCATAGCGGATTACAAGGAACCTCGAAATATAAAGGAAGTGCAAAAATTCCTTGGTTTGTGCAATTATGACAGAAGTTTTTTGCCTCGATTTGCAGAAATTTCTGAACCACTCACCTACCTTCTGCGTAAAAAGACTGCCTTTCGATTTGAGAGTGCCCAAAAGCAGGCTTTTCAAAATCTCAAAAATGAGCTGGAGTCAGCTACTCTGCTGTATCACCCAGACTTCTCTTTACCCTGGCATGTTGCGACAGATGCCAGTGAAGTGGGGATAGCTGGCCAATTGTATCAAGAGCTCGAAGGTCAAAAACGAGTGGTAGCATGGGCTAGTCGCCTCCTCATAGATCGGGAGCGCCGTTACCACGCAAATGAGAAGGAAGTTCTAGCAGCGCTTTGGTGCGTCCAACGTTGGAGGACTTACCTCATGGCTAATAAATTCACTTTGCACACCGACAGTAGAACTTTAACTTACCTGAATACTTGCAGGCTGCTGTCCCCCCGAATAACGCGTTGGGCCCTAGCTTTGCAAGAATTTTCTTTCGATATTGTTCATGTTTCAGGAAAAGGAAACTTGGTGGCCGATGCCCTGTCCAGATATGCTTGTACCCGTTTGCCAACACCAGCAGATAAGCATGTTCATATTTTTTCCATATTGACTTTGCCTTCGTCTTTTCAGGAGAGGCTGAAAAAAATTAGTGAGCTTCAGTCCTCTGACGAAAAACTTTCAATTATTATAGATAAGTTGAAAACTCAAGAGCACTTGAGGACTCGTTTTGTTATTAGTCAAAATATTTTATATAAAAGGGGTTCTGATGATATAAACTTACAACTTTGTATTCCTGAAAGTCTTGTTCGTGATATCATAATTGCTTTTCATGAAACCTTTGGACATTTCGAGGTGTATAAGACGTATTTGGCTTTACGTGGTGAAGTTTATTTTTCTAATATGCAACGCGAAATAAAAAAGTATGTAAAAAGCTGTGATATTTGCCAAAAAGCTAAAATTTCCAAATTGCCAAATCCCCCTCAATCTCAAATTATACCGAGTTCCAAAGATGACCTGATCGCCATCGATGTTTTAGGGCCTTTGATAAAGTCTCGTGGCGGAGTTAGTTACATTTTTGTGGTCTTGAATGTCTTCACAAAATTCATAACCTTGTACCCTCTCAAAAGGGCTACTACAAGGGCTATGCTAAATCGTCTTACTAAATACTACTTACCCTTGCACGGCATGGTACAGCGAATCTTATCCGATAATGCGACACAATTCACTTCCCAGCTCTGGAGGTCAACTTTGCAAGGACTTGGGGTCCATCTTACTTATATTTCCGTCCGCCACCCGTGTGCCAATCCGAGTGAACGGACCATGCGTGAGATTGCACGTATTCTGCGGACGTACTGCCATGAAAACCATCGTAAGTGGGCTGTAGATATAAAACTTTTTGGACATTTTTTGAATTCCGTAGTGCACGAATCCACGGGATTTGCACCGGTTGAACTTCAGTTTGGGGAAAAGCGTCCTCGCTTATTACCCGAAACTTTGTTTCCTCCTCACTCCCTCCAAGAGCCATTGAGTCACTCAGCCAAGTTAGTCCTTGCTGAAGAAACGCTGAAGTCTCGTGCGGCTCGTAGGGCAGCGGCGTATCATGGCCGGCCATACCCCGGGTTTCAGGTAGGCGATCTTGTGCTTTTAAAGGCGAACAATCTTTCGTCCCTGATTCGTGCTGAAACGAAAAAGATGTTATTACTTTTTGAGGGCCCTTACAGGATCAAAAAGAAAATCCGGGATCATACTTTTCTTTTAGAGTTTTTAGAACGAAGTGGTGAACGTGGGGTTTTTCATGCGAGCCATCTTAAGTTGTATCATCACTTACCACCTTGAACCGTGTTTATGTTTACGTGTCCTGTAGCGGGGGTCACTCAAGTCTCGTGTGTTGCTCACCTCACTAATATCACTATTTTTTTGATGTACCATTCGTTTCTCCTTAACACACTCGCCTAAATGGAAGGGGGTTGGATGTAGCAGATTTATTTGCCTAACGTAAATAAAGATCTAACATGTAATTACGGTTGCCTAGTTCGCCCTGTATTCGGAAGCCTGAGAAGTTAGTTTCCTTCACGGTGATACTGCGCGTCTATTGCTTTGCTCGATAGAGGGCGCCACACCTTCTACTCTTGCGGGAAAATGTTTTTATCTTCGAATTGCAAAAACTAGTCAAATTCCTGGACGAATTTATCGGCGTTTTCGCGTCCTTTTTAGTGCTGATTTCTCAGACAGAAACATCTCTGGCTATAAATGTGCTTGGGGTTTTTTCTATAGCATAATCTCGAAGATTTAGCTTGTACCCGTATTTTTTGTATGTAAGTCGAATTATGTAAGAAAGAACTTTCTCTAATTTTCCAAATATTGTTATATTAGATCCTATAATATACTTTGCTCTCAAGATTCATTAATTTCAAATGTTAGCTATCTAAGCTCTTGTCCCTGGGCATACTTTGCCATTTTGTTATTTCAAAGTAAATTGTTTATGACTGTGATTTTGTATTCCTGTGTAAACGTATTGTTATTTTTTGTAGCTGTTGATGAAAAAACTGTCCCTCCATCATTCTATTAACATCGGGAGAACGAAGGTGGTAAATGAATATACTGCGGTTAAGGAGACCAAAGACTTTTAATCCAAGAACCCACAAAACCTCGGAAACCGCGCCGACCCTGAGAATATCCTCTACAACATAGCACTATTAGGTACTAATAATTAGGGGTCAGGTGCAAAGACAATATTGCTTGGAAAAATGTAGGCTTTCACGGCTGGTGTCTATACATCATAAGTTTTTCGGGCCCGAGGTCCGTGTATGCGGCCCTTAAGCCCGAAAAACCGCGACGTAATATTACTACTCATTACTAATTTCGATAACGGCTTTTCTAAAGGATTTAAGACTTGACATAAATAAATCTAGAATATCTAGATCATATTCAAGATTGTATTGATTGTATGATCGACATATCGAGTCTGAGGCGTTATTGGTGTTAACCAGAAAGGTGAGGCGTCTAGGACGCGTTCGATCGCGTTCGATGATCGGGAACATACAGATTCAGTTGATGTAGGAGTTCAGGAGAGTCTACATGATTGTTCATCAATTAATAGAGAAAAATAAGATCGCGATGGATTCTCCCGTAGATACTCTAATTTCATGATTTTCAGTTCGAGTCTCGAGGGTTGATATGAAATAAATCCAGGACTGGCCTAATATTTTTGATAGAAAATGTACTTATATAAATTCATTTTGTACTGTCTCTATTTGTTCAACATTTCCTGTGTTGAGATAGTTATTCCAAATCAAATATCCGAATTCGAGCTTGCTTCTGACGAGTGCGTTATGAAGGTATATAATAGATTCAACAGAGCTGAAGTTAAGAGTTGAGCGTTTTATGAAACCAACTGATTTGTATGCTTGAGATAGAGCATTTCGGATGTGGGATTGAAAGCTAGGATTTGGAGAAAATACAACACCCAGATCAACTACTGCACTCACTCTTCCCAGAGCTTTATTTCCCATGATATATATGTAGTGGCTTGGATGCTTGTGTTGACTGTATGTCATGATGAAACATTTGTCAATATTGAAGTTTAATTTATTACGCATGGACCATTCGTGTATTCTATCTATATCATTCTGCAACTGATCATTGAGATCATCTATTTGTAAAAATTTTAAGATCTACGAAAAGTAAACACTGTGATGTAATAATAGAAGGTAAGTCATTCACAAATAAAAGAAAGAGAAGTGGTCCCAAATTTGAACTTTGGGGTATGCCTGACCTTGCCATGTATGAATAAGATTGTACTCCCTTGAAGCTAACATTTTGCCATCTATCCTGTAAGTACGAAAAAAAAAAACAATTTCAGCAATGCATCACTCACTCCAAAAGAAATATTTTTTTTCAACATTACATCATGGTCAACTTTGTCGAATGCCTTCGCAAAATCAGCTAAGGCAGCTAGAATAAAGTTTGTGAAATGCATTAAATTTGTTTCACTTATGTTTTAGGGTGATTGATCTCCACACAATGTTTCAAGTGGATCTTATGTTCGTTACATCACTACCAATGCAAGCAGCAGTTTAAGCTGTTATTTGTTGGAAAAACTAATACCCTGGCTAAATGCCACGCAAATTCAAGAAAATTCGTGTGGAAAAGTATCAGATTGCAGTAATCCTGATCGCAAGTATAAACAACACCGAATGGTCCATTATCGAGACACATTTATCAATTTCATCCACACTCAGAATCGTTAGTATGACATAAATACTCCAGGTTTCGAATAACGCACCAAAGAATATTTCAAATCAGTCCACTTCCACCCAGACGGCTTAGTAGGTCGGAGGTGCTCATTGAGGTCTACTATCGGAGATACTTGCGATCAGAGTCATCCCTTCGAAGCATATAGAACTTGTTTTCTGGCAAATTACTGCTCATACTTCCTCCTGCATTGGCTGTATTGTAACGATAGCGGTAAAACATTGTTCTCTCAATATTTCCCTGGTGAAACCGTTCGTATTGCGAATATTTGCTTTTCTGAGGAATAGAAAATCATGTGTTATATTAATTATTTGTTTCAGAAGTTGATAGTATACTGTTCAACGAGCTAGGAATGTTAGTCCTTGAAATTAGAATTCCATGCAAGTTGGGCACTATGATTTTTCTACAGCTTTAACTTTTAATAGCAGAACGATTAAACGAATAACATGAATTTCATATTGAATGTCATTCGAAATTGCCATTCAGGTACAATTGAGTAAGAAAATAGAGCTGTCATTGCTCGAGAATTGAAATTACATGAAAAACCTGATTCATTGTGTGATAATAACTACAACTGTAACACAATGAGATAATTGTTTTATCAGGCGAGGGAATTCAATTCAAGACATACGACAACTATAACACAATAAGTTGTGTTATCAGGTAAGGTGATATAGTTGAAAACATACAATGTACCTCATTGTTCCATCAAGAACAGTTGAGATAGAGCAGTTTTCTATCATAGCCGTAGAAAACAGTATTCTGTTCACAATCATTCAAAAATGTGTTTGCTTGAGAGTGTTTGCATTGTCTAAATTATTAACTCTATAGTCATAACCCGAAGACGATTGCGGATACCAGCAATCGAAACGTCGTGAGTACACTCAACTTGAAACTTGATTTCAACATTTTTCATAATATTTCATTTGATTTCTTCATTTACATTCTTTGACTAATATTCCACATTCGATCCCTCAATTTTAGTGTCACAATATTACTGCATTCATTTCGTTATTTAAATTTTTTTTTGACTCATTTTATTTGATCAATCAATCCTTTTTTTCATTATTGACCAAAAATTTGATTCTCTTGCTTGATTTGTATTTTGATCCTTCCGTTCTTAGCAACAGGTTTCAATAGAGTTAATAATATAGACAATGGAAGTCCGAACCATTACCATTCAAAGATGTGTTTATGTCTAACCCACTTTCAGTTTGGGAGTGATGACTGGCATTCCGAACACATTTATTGTAACTAAAGCTGAATTTTGAAACATATTACCCTCCACGAAGGCATATGACCTTCACATAGAATGAAAATATTGACATTTGTGGAAGCGTCATGAAATTTTCCTTTATGTGCAACCCCTACTTGGAACACAGAACATATTGAAATCAATTCCGCAAATATTAATTTCTTGTTCACTTCTTGAAATTATTTTGAATGATTGTAAATGGAAAAAGATGCAAACCTCGGCAAAAGATACAATTTCTTTCAAGAAATAGCTCACCTCGGCTCGTAGCCTTGGTAAACTATATTTTTATCTAGAGCGAAATGGTTCACTTTCCACTCGGTATGTAATACGCTACTGGCTAATATTTATATCAGTGTTAACTGTTTTCCCAATAGTAATAAATGTATGTGGTTGTGACATATTGACGCTGTCTATTCCTTTTTTCCATATATAAGTTGTCTGTATTTCATTTTATTTTCAACTTTTGTTACCAAGAGGAACTATCATCTTGAAACTTCTAGATGAACTCGTCGAAGTTCGAATCGTTAACAAATTCCTTCAATTAATTTTCTGAGATTGAATTTATTTTTCAGCCAAGAAATAAAATAGCCGAATAAATCATTAAATAGAGTGAATTGGAAATATATTCGAAATCTGGATCAAAGAAAAAAATTGTGTTCGAAAATCAGGTGGCTCAAAATCGAAAACTCAGATTGATATTTTAAGATGTGAAAATCGGATCAAAATACTTGGTGATATGAATAAATGTAACTGGATGACCAAGCTCTGCTCGTTTTTTTAGTTATTCTTTTTTATTGGAAATTATATTCAGATACGAATTGAAGTATTATAAAATATGAATAATAGACTGTTTGAACGTCATTATTTTGTGATGAATGAATATTTCGTTTCTAGTTTACTGAGTTTCTAAGTTACCACAATCTGGAAAATAAGAATCAACATTGAAATGTATACGAGTGCAGAAGGGTAGATTTTTTATCTACCCCGACAAGCTGCTGCGTTAATGGGAAAACAGTTCCTTTTGTTGTTGACAATTACGAAGATTATATATGAATATATATATATATATATATATATATATATATATATATATATATAATAAATGATATACTTCTTGGGGATGCAGTCAGGATCAGATGGCCACAATTAAAAGTGTTCTCTTTGGTAGGTCTGAGCTTTCAGAATACTTTATTCCATTATCAAAGACATATCGTGAGATAGAAAAGTAAGACTTGCATTAATACAAAAAACCAAGAAAATTTTGAGATGAATTCAAAGAAAAGAAGTTTGGGCTTATCAATATGATCCCAATACTGTAGTGGTTGGAGATTTTTTGATTCACTAGCTTTTCCAATGACGACACTAATCCCTATGCAATTATCATTTTCCTGTACAGTAGAAATTTCAAATGACCGAAGTTACTCCATTTAATAGTAATAACATAAGTATTTGTGTATTCATTTTCTACTTTATATTTGAAGTGTTTTGTTTTGGCATATGTATGTATAATTTCTGTTTGAGCATATACCAAATGCGGAGTATGTTTCAATTGTATATCATCCTGTTGGTAATCTAGGGGGTTGTATGGAAGAGTAACTGAGTTGAATACCGCCTCCTTATTTTCATTTTGTAAGACTTCATGTATATGTACTAAAACTAATGATGACACATTATTATTACTATTACACTAAGCCTGGTACATCAGTAAGATTCCTACATTTTGAATCTTACTACCAAAAAAAAAACAAAAAATCAATCTAGTACTAGGTATGAACAATAGAGTTGTAACAACAACTCACACTTCTTCACAGAATAGTAATTAAAGAACACTTTTTCAATTGTTTCTCAATACTTAGTGGTTACACTTCTGCATAGACTTATTTTCGGTAGGTCACATCTCAACAGTGACATCCACAACATTTCATCCATTCATAATGATATTACAATTTTGTATCTTTCTCTTTCATATATTTAACCACTACAGCATGAATTTAATGGTTTGTTTTCCAAAATTCCTAACATTAGAATTGCTTATGAAAATCAAATTGCACTTGATTTTTTCGAAATTAAAAGATAATAATCCTGTGTTAGATCATTTCAATGTTGTATATTGTATCCCTTGCACTCAGTGTGGATAAAAGTATATTGGCCAAACCAAAAGGGTGTTGAAAGATAGAATTTGTTCTCACAAAAGTGGTATTAGATATTTCGAAAAAACTTGTTCATTAGCTCAACACTCAATCACTCATGATCACAATCCTGATTATGATAATGTGACTATATTGGGTGACTATATTGGGTTATGAATCCAATCTTAAAAAAAAGAACTTTCCTTCAAATGACAAAAATTTTCAAAGAACCAAATTCAATTGATTCCAAAAAAGATATTGATAATCTCAGCATTATTTACTCCTATTTACTAGGTTGCCCCCTTCAGGTGAATGACAACAGTAACATTACGCTTGGTACCCCTGAGTAGTTGGTGATTTCATTGTGTGTTGGCAACAAGGCCACAGGAAACTGTAATCGTTTGTCACATGTCAAATCAATTCTTTGTTCAGTCATTTACATCATTTCCGTTTGAATTCACAATATGGTTTCTCAATGTATGTTAGGCGAAGCAACTTCTTCCACATCCTCATTCCTCTTTTCAACATGTGAAATAATTCATAGTTTTTGATTGAAGTTTTATATAATGATTTATTACCATAACGTCTATGTGTTACGATGTGTTGTCTTTCAATTTTCAAGTAAAAAGGACTATTAACTTCATGTTCGTGAGTACGCACATGGTAAAAAACTGTTTCTCGATTCATTGTATTGTTCCTGATGAAGAGCCAATAAAGACTCGAAAACTTGAGCAGAATAAAGAGTTCACGTTATTTCCATCTCTTTTCTTTGTTGAGTGCACACCCGAATATATATATATATATATATATATATATATGTATGTATATATATATATATATATATATATATATATACGAACAATTAGATTTTCATTGAGATATGGATCACTGAATGAAACCTCCATATAAATTATCGAACTATTGGCAATTTGTTTTCATGTGAGATAAATTGAGATGAATGGATACAAGATGCATCATTTTCTTCTATAATTATATGCAAATGAAAATTTTAGATTTATATTCATGAGACTTCGCTTCAAACTTCTGAAGAGCTGTCAACTCCTCTTCAGGAAACTTCAGAAATTATTCATTCAAGGGTCATAATAATAGCTTGTCATCCACTATTCAAATATCATTCGTCGTGATTGTCCCTTGAATGAATGCTTCGAACGAATCGAACATTTTCCGACCCAACAACCGAATATAAAGGCCTTAATGTGACATCGATCGAGAGCAAAGGACCCTTTTTTCCATTCTCCTACCGTTATTGTCATGTAAATATTCCGCTCCATAGAAATTCTTTTAAAAGCAACATTAGCCCAATACCGGGATTAAACAGTGAATTAGAGTTGGCAGTTTATGTTTTCCATGACTGGAACTAGTTTCCTCGAAAGTCGCATGCTACAATGAATCTCAATTTATGATCATGATTTACCGATCGAATTGCCGATGCACAGTGGACCAGTTCAGTGGAGAGCTGGCCAATATTTATATCGACTCTGAGGTGAAATAAATACCTACGTCGATTACAGTAACAATCAAGTAACTAGTATTTATTTTGATTTCAAACGTTTTTCTGAAAACGTCTTCAATCAAGAGGTATTGCCAGTAGAAATGAATGATCGTTCCTCTTGCTGCCTCTTCAGACTAGTGAATAGAATAGAAATAATTGAAATGTTATTGAGATTCATCAAAGTTCAGGGAATGTTTCATCAGTTAGAAAATAATATCATCATCATTTATTGATCTACAAACTAGAATATCCACAAGACTACTCCAGTCATATATGAGAGATTGGAAGCAACTTGTTTCAATGAGTACGAAAAAGTCTAGAATTGTCGAAGTCAAGAATGAAGTTCCTCAAGGATCAGTCCTCAGCCCCTTATTATTCATTATATATGTTAACAACATCTCTCACTGAATGAAATAAAATACGAGTGTTCTCTCCGCAGATGACTGAACCCTGATAAAATACAGCATTTACTATTTTCAAGAATCATGTTCTGAATTCTGTTCTAGTCACAAAATATATGGTATCACTACGGAAAATAGAGTGTGGTGATAACCACATATTGACACCTTGCCTTGAAATCTTACCAACTACCCGGAGTTAGTTGGCTGGAAAGAAGATTGAGTATTCACAAGCTGCTAAACTTATCACTTCCTTTTTTATACACAAACACATAATATGGTATTATTTCATTGGGGTAATGACAGTCTCGCTGCAAAAAAGGCAGTAAATCTGAAATGAATGATGAATACTCCTTTTGAATAACAAAATAATGCGCATACTCACTATCCACGCACGTTCTTAGAAAGTCTTGGATATTCTAAATATTTCAAAACAAACTCCGACTACAATCGCTATCCCACTCGAAACGTAGATCAATTTATACACTTAAACTTGAGGGCTTGACACGCATCTTTATAGAGATATTTCCCTTCATAACATATTTGAGGAGCATTGAACTCTAGAAACGAAAACTTGAAGGATTTATTCCATGCAACTGCTTCTATTCAATTAGGCCACTAGATACTTCCTACAATAACAATGTAATAACTCATTCTTATTGAAACAGTATAGACCATTATGAGAATTTTATTTTTTTATATGAGTGTATATATACTACACATTTCGAGTAAGGATGAATTGGAATGCCTTATTATTTAATGTACTATCTAACCTAGCATATTACATTCTGTTTCATAATCTACCATCTTCAACTCCTTATGAAATGCTTTTTCAGAATATCACCTCATGATTTTTTTCACTTTGTACTAGGATGTTCTACACATGCATGTATATAACGCGGACAATAAACCAAAATCCTAAGATACTTATCTCTTCTTATTTCAATTTTATCCTGTTAGGAAAGTGACAATCAATTGTTCATCAGCACTCCATTGAACTTTTCTTGGCAGTTTTCCAACTCTTATTCATTTTTTTCTGAATTTTCATTCTGTGCATTAGAGTTCCAGTAAACAAACGTATACAAATCGAACTATCTAATTCCGCCACCATATCAGGCACCATTTATTTATTGTCCGGCTAGACAAGTTATATTCATCATCTCAGATTAATCTGTAAACGAAACTCCCAGACTTCTTCAATAACCACGCCTTCATGTCAGTTTCCGAATTTGAAACGTGACTGATTCAACAGCCATTCCACCTAACATGGTAGGTATATTTGCATTTTTATAATTTCAACATCTTTCGCAGACAGATTCCGTTAACTTGGAGAGACCCAACATAATGATCGTGGTTGTATATTTCATGAAATCGCATGGTACATGTTCAAAAATGAGTTCGTCTCTCAATCCTATTGCGTTGCAATGCCTAACATCTCACAACATATGAAATTTAGCTTTTACTACTTGTACTTGTCATTCATTTTCTTTCATTGATTTATTTATACATTTTTCAATCATTTGAGATGTATTTATTGTCATCAATGTATAAAATTCTTTCATCTTGTTACTGTTTCATTTTAGTTTTTGATATTCAAAATTTCATTGTTATTCATTCCTTATTCCTTTATTTTTAACTTTTCTATTATTATCTCTCCCATTTTCTTATATGTTTTTGATATTTCAGTTTATGAGTTTTTCACTTTTCTATCTTTCCACTGTTTTTATTTTATTCTCATTGAATTTTGATAACATGACAAATTATTCTATTAGGAGTGTGCAGATCGATTTTCAGCGGAAAATGGATGAGTTGGTGCGAGATTCTCCTCCATCGAGCCGAAGGCATCAAGCCAAGGCAAGGACCGATATATATATATATATATATATATATATATATATATATATATATATATATATATATATATATATATATAAAAACTAATCTTCTCAGAAAATTTCTCCAGATTAGGTTAGGTTAGGTTAAAAACCTAAAAGTACGAAGAATAAATGCTTCATTTTCTACTACTAAACAACAATTGTATTATTTCGCTTCAACGTTCAGTGTACTGTTCAGAACGAATTTCGAGTAATGATTATGGATTCCAATGATTCGGCACCGTGTCTCTCCTTTCATCTCCATTGTTTGCTCCGTTCTGAGAACCTTCCTGCAAAAACCCTATACAAATCGTGTGTCGCGTAGCAGGCAATCTTCCTGGAAAATCAGGACAAATTGGTGGATGTGGGGCTTGAAATATCATGGGGGTGTGTGTGCCGACCCATATTTCATTATTATGCTTGGTGGAATTTATCTCGTGTCTGAGACAGACGGTAACACGCCTAACATGTAAAGTGAACGCCCGCCGTTTGATATTGCGTCCACCTGAATAGAATGAATTATAATGGGAATTTTTCAGTGAGGTCTCGTGTGGGTTAAAGTAATTTTCTCTGGTAGAATGCACAGGGTTTCTTCGAGGTCACTTCTCCTTTATCGAACAGTTAAGTGCGGGAAATAATGCTTTTCTACACATAAAGATATGAATTTTTGACCTTTGCTTGAATGTGGTTGACAATGTTTCTTGCTGAATGGTAATGGTTTGGACTCCCATTGTCTATATTTTTAACTCTATTGAAACCTGTTGCTAAGAACGAAACAGTAATAATACAAATCAAGTGAGGAAATTAAATCCCAAACGAAAGGTTGAAATGAATTTTTTGGTCAATAATAAAATTAAAGATTGATTGATCAAAGAAAATACAGTTGTTACAAAAAATCGAGATATCGAATATGAAATATGAATCAAAAATTCTTAAATTAAGGAATAAATGAAATAATATTGTGACAAGAAAATTGAGGTATCGAATGTGAAGTACTAGTTCCCCAATGGTGGGGAAAGGGGCTGTACTAACAAGGAGGCGAGTGGATGCTACTACTAGAAGTGTATTGGTGCGAGATTCTCTCTCATCGAGCCGAAGTCGGTTCTTGCCTTGGCTTGATGCCTTCGGCTCGATGGAGGAGAATCTCGCTCCAATTCATCCATTTTCCGCTGGAAATCGATCAGCACACTCCTAATAGAATAATTCGTCATGTTATCAAAATTCAATGAGAATAAAATGAAAACAGTGGAAAGATGGAAAAATGAAAAACTCATAAACTGAAATATCAAAAACATATAAGAAAATGGGAGAGATAATAATTGAAAAGTTAAAAATAAAGGAATAAGGAATGAATAACTATGAAATTTTGAATATCAAAAACTAAAATAAAACAGCAACAAGATGGAAGAATTTTATATATCGATAACAATAAATACATCTGAAACGATTAAAAAATGTATAAATAAATCAATGAAAGAAAATGAATGACAAGTACAAGTAGTAAAAGCTCAATTTCATATGTTATGTGAGATGTTAGGCATTGCAACGCAATAGGATTGACAGACGAACTCATTTTCAAACATGTACCATGCGATTTCATGAAATATACAACCACGATCATTATGTTGGGTCTCTCCATGAAAACGAAATCTGTCTGCGAAAGATGATGAAATTATAAGAATGGAAATATACCTACCATGTTAGGCGAAATGGCTGTTGAATCAGTCACGTTTCAAATCTGGAAACTGATATGAAGGCGTAGTTATTGAAGAAGTCTGGGAGTCTCGTTTACAGATTAATCTGATATGATGAATGTCACTTGTCTAGCCGGAGAATAAATAAATTGTGCCTGATATGGTGGCGGAATAAGATAGTCTGATATGTATACGTTTGTTTACCGGAACTCTAATGCACAGAATGACAATTCAAAAAAAGATGAATAAGAGTTGGAAAACTGCCAAGAAAAGTTGGATAGAGTTCTGATGAACAAATGATTGTCACTTTTCTAACAGGACAAATTTGAATAAGAAGAGATAGTAATATATATATTTTTACCAGAGCTGAGGACAAAACCCCCTTAACTTCTCAATCAGAAATAGTATATTGCATTCCTTGTTTGAATTGCGAAAAGACCTATATACGTAAAACTTCAAGGACATTAAAAGATCGTATAACATCACACAAAAGTGAGTGCAGGGTTCACCCTGAGAGATGCGCCCTTAGTGAACATGTAAAAGAGACAGGACATCTCATGGAATTCCATAACACAAAAGTTTTGACAAAGGAATGTAATTCCTCCAAGAGACTATTTATGGATATGGCTCATATCATACAAACAAACAATTGCTTTAATAAAAGAACTGATCTCAATCATATGGGTGAAATTTATTCATATTTATTATCGCTTGATAAAAATCCGCAACTCTTATACCATAGTTCAATTACTTAAAATCATTGAAATTGGCTTCTCTAATCATTTTAAATTGGCACTTCAGTTATATAACAGCCACTGTATCATATATTGTCAAACTTCATCTTTCTGTTGGTTTATTCTTATTCTAAAGAACAAATTTTCCTTCAAACAAAAAAAAATTTATATAAACATTTTTTTCCTTCTCTCGCCTGTCACACACAAAATGATGTTGCTCGAATTGAAATATAAAAGCATTGATCTTGATGATATTTTTTGAATAGACAAGTCGCGAAATACGTATGTTACGATGCTTGTGAAAATTGAGAAAGGAATACAAATATTAAGACCTTGCATTCTGAAATGAATGCTTGAATCAACCTGAAAAACAGAACAGAAAGTTGATTTGACTTGATTTCATAATATTTGAAAAAGAGACGGTAGAGAGGGAAAAACAAAACCACATATGTGTAATGTCATAGATAACACCTTTATTAACATGTTACGAAGCAGTTGGAGTAGAAGCATAAGGGGCATTTCGACAAGTTTTCATATAGTTTCCGTTGGTGGAGCAGCAGAAATCGTTATTCAGGGGGAATTTGAATTCGACCCCACACTCGGAAAACAAACTGAAATATTGCAGACCATTTCGAACAACCCGTATTTCATTATCTAGCCTGCCTTTATATTTTTATTTATCTTTATGTTTCAGTTCGATGAGATCCCGCTTTGAAGCACCAGAGTGGATCTGGTAAAAACGTTCCAACACGAAATTACAAATGAAAATACATAAAATCGATTCCTTTTGTTTTGCACACTTTATAACAACACCCGGTGCTACCAGAGGAAAAACTGCATCTGTTTGATATTCCTGGCTCATTATATTTTCCATTTATACAACCGAACTGCTTGTGGTTGTTTGCATAACATGAATATTTTATAGCACAATAATGGCAACTATAAATCAATCCTATGCAGTATAAAACAAAACTGGGATTGTTTTGTGCCTGTTTTGTGTAAATTATCCTGTTCAACACAAAACAGAGGCAATCAAATGAAATTTATACTCGCTAGTTTTGTAATCTAGTCTTCGCGTACTGGGCAATCGTTGGAAATGATTTGAATCCATTCACGGTGGCGCAGCAGATGTAACTTCGCTCGTAGTTCAGTAACTTATTCAAAAGTTATTGGCAGATGGCGCTAGCGCCAACTTCATGGAACTAGAACTAGTGTATTCGAAATGAAAGATAAAAGATGGTAACATGTTCGTTATCCAGTATCTATGAATTTCATCTAACTGGATTATAATTCAGTAGAATGAGTTTTAGCTTCAGTCTTGAAGGGCGCGTTGAACAGGATTAGCGTTAGAAGTATATCACCTGAGAACTGGAAAATTGAACATTATAGTATAGTATAGTATAGTATAGTATAGTATAGTTAGCCTACTTGCTCCCTAATGATATCGTTGGACTTTTCCGAGCATGTCTCACGGGGAGTTACTTTCAATGGAGGGGAAACTTCTATGAGCAATTGGATGGCGTGGCAATGGGAAGTCCACTTAGCCCAGTAGTAGCCAATTTCTTCATGGAACGGTTTGAGGAAAAAGCAATCGACGCCTTCGAATTGAAGCCGACCTTGTGGCTACGCTACGTGGATGACACATTCGTCATCTGGAAACATGGTAGGGACGCTCTAAAACTCTTTCTCGACCACTTGAACGCTCAACACCCCAATATTAAGTTCACCATGGAGACTGAACAAGACCAACGAATAGCATTCCTGGATGTTCTGATCGAACGATGTGGGGCTAGACTAACCCACAAAGTATACCGAAAACCCACACACACGGATAGGTACCTGCACGCGCTATCGAATCACCATCCCAGCCAAAAGAGAGGAGTCATTTCTACTCTAACGGAACGTGCTCGAAGAATATGCGAACCAGAACATCTGGAGGAAGAACTGGAACATCTTCAAGTGACCTTGAGGTCGAATGGATACAGTGTACCCGAGATCAACAGGGCCATGAAACTGAAGAATTCCACTGTTCGAAACAAGGAGGACGTACAGATAGTTGCACATGCATATTTGCCATACATTCCGAGGGTCACAGACAGAATTGGAAAACTCCTGAGTAAATACAACATAAAAACTGTATTTAAACCCACAAAGAAGATTCAACAGAGCCTCAGATCGGCTAAAGACAAAAGAGATCCACTGTCTGCAGCAGGGGTTTATCGCATACCGTGCACCTGTGGGAAGGTATACATCGGTACCACCAAAAGATCCATGGGAACTAGGCTAAAGGAACATGAGAGAAACTGCAGACTAGGGCAAATTGACAAGTCGGCTGTGGCGGAACACGCACTTAGTGAGGGAAACCACAGGATTCTGTTTGAAAATGCAAAACTGATTGCACCCAACCAGGGATACCATAGCCGACTGGTACGGGAGGCAATAGAAATCCACAAACACACGGATAATTTCAACAGAAAAGAAGAAGCTGTCAACCTCAACCGAATATGGAATCCCATTTTAAGAAAATCGATAATAACTGCAGGTAGTTCTTCAGATATTAATGATGATTATTCTCCGAACCCACAGGAAGTAAACAAGGTAATCAATATTAATGACAATTCCCCAAATCCGAATGGAATAATAAGCACTGCAAACTACTTGAATCGGCATAAATACAACTTGCGAAGAAACAATCTCCAGTCATCGGAGTGAATTCCAAGATGAATGAACCTCTGAAGAAGCTAGCCACTCGAGCCAGCGAAACGTCAGGAAGAAATTCCAAAAAACGACGGCCTTCAAACCCGAATAAAAGTAGTGATACTGATTATAGTACTGTTTGAAAAACAATATTTTGCGGTGGATGTTTCTGTTTTTCTCACCTACCACAATCCGATAAAACTTAGAATATATATTGGAATCTATACAAGTTTAGAAAGGTAGATCTACCCCGTACAATTGCTACGTTAATTAAAAAACAGCTCTTTTTGCATAAAAAACGTCCAATTACTCAGCAACTTTGCCTATAAATCAATTTACCTATCAAAAAAATACAAGATCAATTGGCCGTGTTCTATGGAAACGGAACAGATTTTCGATTAACGCAGCAACTTTTCGCGGTAGATCAGAAGTCTATCATCCTACACTTTTATATATTCCAATATAAATTCTCATTTTTCTCAGAAGAAAGAATACATCATACATAAATATGTAATGTATAGTGCTGCGAATTTGTATATGGAAATATATTTACTGAGGAAAAATAGAAATGAATACTATGAACAGAGACTAGCCTCATCAAAAAATAAATCCAAAACATCATGGCAAATTATCAGTGAGCTTTCTGGTCGTGAAAATAAAAATGATATTAATAAAAATAGCCAATCAACTTTCGATAATATAATTGTGGGAGCAGATTCATTCAATATTCTCTTCAATCAAAAATCAGTCAACCTGACTGCAGAAAAACTGCCGGTACAGTATGAGTTTGAATGTGAAATACCCCACAATGATACAAGCTTCACCTTTGCCCCAATAACGATACAGGAACTCCACGAATTGATGAATGAAATGGAGGCCAAAAAAAGCTCCGGTTATGATGAAGTCTCCACCTTCCTACTCAAAAGGTGTTTTGTATGCATTGCTGACCACCTTTGCCATATCATATATGCATCTCTCCAATTAGGTGTATTTCCGGAAAAACTAAAGTTTGCTTTAATAAAGCCGTGCCTGAAGAAGGGTGACCCAGAGTCCCTTGACAATTATGGGCCTATTAGCCTACTAAGCACTTTCTCAAAACTTTTTGAACTAGCCGTTGCTAAGCAAGTCGTAAGTTTTTTCCAAAATCACAACCTTTTTAATATGAGCCAATACGGGTTTATAGGTGGCAAGAGCATTGAAACTGCACTATTCGAACTTACCAACTTCATATACAACTCTCTCGATAAGGGAGATTGTGCCTGTGGAATTTTCTTGGACCTGTCCAGGGCATTTGATTGCATTGACTTCAAAATATTCCTAAGAAAACTTGAACACTATGGTATTCGTGGTACTGCTTTAAACTGGTTCAGATCTTTTATCGAAGGAAGGAAACATGACGTGAAACTCAGAGGTGAAAGTGGTAACTATATGCAGTCGAGTGCTTTGGACGTGTCCATGGATATACTTGAACGATTTTGCATCACTGGCCGATCAAGATAAAACTATCATCAACTATGCTGATGACAGTACTCTACTGCTAAAGGCTCACAATTTCCCTGAACTCATGTCTTACGCAAACTCTTTAATGATTGACACTGAAAATTGGTTCTCGAACTCTAGTCTCGTCGTAAATCCTGATAAAACTAATATGATTTTATTTAAAGTTAATCAAGCATGTGCTACACCAGACTACACCAGGCTCGATCAACATTCTCTGACCACGTAAAATTGTTAGGAATTATCATTGACGAAACATTAAAGTTCAACTACCATATTGATCATCTATGCTCAAAGCCGAACCAGACTTGCTATGGCATCAGAGTTTTAGCTAAACACGGAAATAACAATATGGTTAAAACATTCTATTACTCCAACTTTTACTCCTATCCCCGCGGTATTATCCTTTGGGGCGGCTGTAGTGATTCAGACAGAGTATTTATAATTCAAAAAAGGGCCCTCCGTATTATGACGGGTCTCAAATACTTAGATTCATGCAGAAACCACTTCAAACCACTTGGGTTGCTCACTATTCCAGCATTATATATATTTGAATGTATCAAGTTTGTCTTCCACAACAGTCATTACTTCATTAAATATAGAATACAGCACTTCCATAACACTAGACGTAACATCGACTATAATGTACCATTTGCACAGACTATCCTTAGTAGAAAGAAGTGCTCTCCTCTCGTGCATTAAATTTTTCAAAAATTTACCTCCTTCCTTGAAATCGTCACCAGACTTTGATTCAGTAAAGAAACCACTCATCAAACTACTCTGTGAGCTTGAGCCATACTCTTTTGAGGAATACTTAGTTCATGATTTATATTTTTTTTTACTGGCTTGTACATCTTTTGTTATGTTATAAGTGTAATAAATTATTATTATTATTATATCAAATTCTAGAAACCACTTCAGATGTCCATCCCACTAAACCCCTTTTCTTCCATCCAACCCAAACACCGATAGCAAGAAGAATGAAAACTTTTCCTATAGATCAATTACCCTAACACCAAACTGATATTTTTGCACTCGACGCGCGTTTCGCTAACAAGGTTAGCATCTTCAATATCAATTTTCTTCTCCTGAAGATGCTAACCTTGTTAGCGAAACGCGCGTCGAGTGCAAAAATATCAGTTTGGTGTTAGGGTAATTGTTCTCTAGGAAAAGTTTTCAACTTTTACACCAAAGGTTCCAAAACTCATCGTTTATAAGCAAGAAGAATGTTTTTATGATTATCTTCAGCTCTCTTAACGATGGCGCACTCGAAAGACCGTTTGAAAGAACTCGAAAATATTATAAAAGCCTTTTTTTAATCAATTCTGTTGGAGAATATTTCTGTAAAATTTAAAGTAGATTGAAGTACCATGTACCATACAAACTTTGATATCTTTTCTCAGCCCCTAAGGGGTGGAATTTCGAAAAACTCTTTCTTATCGGATGTCTACGTCATACAAATAACACACCCTCTAAGTTTCAGATATCAACGATCAATGGTTCAGGCTGTGTGTTGATTAACCCCTGAAGTAACCCTCTACTCCTTTTCAACCCTATTAGGCAATTAATTTCAATAAAATACGAAACACGAGTTCCATCTATTTTATAAAATAAAAAAAAATGAAGAAGATTGGACCAAGACATCACGTTGTTTTTGGTCCGTTTTTCCCCCCTTTGGGAATGGATTTTCCGACAACAGGGGGAAATCGGAAAAAAAAGTATCCTATGTCCATCTCCTGGTTTTAAGCTAGTTCCCACCAACTTTCAGCCAAATCGTTAAGCCGTTTTTGAAATATAAATAGCGTAACTAGAACAAATTTTATTATTCAGTGCTTTTCTCTAATGCCCCCCCTCATTTATTTTTTGAACGGATTAACTCAAAAACAAGCAACTTGGGAAAATGAAATTGATGGATGAATACTATATTTTGGAGTAAAATTGACATATGAAAATTTCAAGATGGCGTCAGGTCGATGTTTCATTCTTCATTTCAGATTTCAATTTGCTTATTCTGGATGGATGATGAGAAAAATATTCCGGTAAATCCCCTTCGGCATTGACTCACAAAAATAATCAATGAAATTTACACGTAATCCACTGAAAAATTCAAAAACGTTCACAAAAAATGATTTTTGACAATTCAGAAACAAAAAATATTGGGAATCTTTCCACGAATTGATAGTTCAGAAGTTATGATCGTTTTTATTCAAAAAAGTACGAAAATGGAAGTTTCAGAGTGCCTGCTCTTGCTTAGGTCTCCTAAATTGGCCAAGTAGACTAGTGATATAGGTCCTCACCAAATTAATGGATTTTTTGTAGGTATAAATGTTTTTTATCGATAATAATTGAAAATTCTTCAACCGGAATGAAAAATCTATTTCCGTTTACCCTGTTGAAAGACCTTTCAGATGGAATATCACGAGACTTATCTTTCCATATAACGAAAGGGTTACGCCAAAACCAGTGAAATGACATTTTAAGCCTGATAAGTCGGCATTCAAAAATGAAATTTGATCTTTTTCAGAGTTATACAAACACAGAGTTATTTTTGAAACCGAATTGTCCGTCCTTAGATAATCAGCATCTTCAGTTCGTATTCAATAATGCAAACAAACTATGCATATCACAATTTCAATAGAAATTCAATTCCAAACCTCAATTTATTTGAATTCATATATTTCTTACGTGCTTTTCCAAAAATTCCCTTCAAGTTATCAACACACCATCCTAATTTATATCAGGATAGATGATTTCACAGGAACCCTCACTCTTCACGTCAAAATATGAGGTAATGACAGATCATATTTCCTTTTGAAAAGATATTTGCCTGGGTTGTGCCTGTATTACATTATACTGAGTTCCTATTACCCTATTCTCAAATTTCCGTCATATACCCATTTGAAACGTCCACACTCCTTCAATAATAGAGAAACATTTTTTTTTGATGAAAGATCCAAGATCCATCAGATATTTCTCAATATTTATTGCGGTTTAGATTCCAGGTAAAATTTGAGAAACACGAATATATTTTTCTATCAGAAAGTGGTAACAATACCGGTCGGTCAAATAAAGAATTTATGCTACATGACATTTCAGATATGGTCAAAACTGAGTTCAGAAAACTCCTTTTCATGATATAACTCAATGTTAACGCTTTATTTCCGTCTAAAAATAACTCTCGTTTTTCATTGAATAAAACAAATCCACCCCTATTCATCCCCTTTTATAGAACGTCATTACTAGTCACAGCAGGACAGTTTTTTATCGAAAGACAGATAAGAAAAATGCTACCATTTCGTCTCTAATCATTCATGAAAAACTACGTTTCTCTTGCTCTTTACGACCATTGCAGTTCAACATGCAACACAAGTTCACTGAGTTTATTCGAGTTCCCTTTTTTTACGGAGAAATGGGTGAAAATATCTAGACGGTTGAAATATGTGTACCCCTACAAATTAGTTTTGTCAGGAAAAAATCACGTTCGATTTTTCACATACCAGGGGTCCTTGCGAATACGCAACGTCGATAGCTCCATGACATAAACTTGGTGACAAAAAAAAACAAAAATTCTAACAGAGATAAATCCTAATGATGACTGTGAAGTTGTAGAAGTTTAAGAATGAGTTAACTGGTACCTTCGAAGCTATCTACGTAGTTGGAATTTCAGATGATGAATTAGTTATATTTAGCAAATTTCAAATTTCTCAGAGAAAGGTATGAGACGGATTCCAAAACCATCGAAAATTTAGATTTCCAGTGAACCATTGCATTGTTCCGAGAATAGATTCAGTTCCTGGAAAGTACCTGTTGTATTGTAACGTTATCACTAACACGTATAACTGTCAATGTCAATAGGGGTCGAAATTCAAAATTCACCAGTTTTTGCTAAATATTCAGTGAATAAAACAAATGAGGTGGATTCTGCTTGTCTTAGGATGCGACTTAAAAAATAACCTTCGATGGAAGGTAGTCGTTACCATCGTTCCATGAGATACCACCATATATCAACTATGTGTGCTGTGAAGAGATAATCCAAGTTTCAGTGTGTGGTTGATATTTTCGGATTCATTGTGATGTTCTTGAGTGAAGAACTCCAGAAGTAAATTACCTCCTCAATCGGATTTCTTGGTGGGAGGTACTCGGAAGAATCCTTCATCCCGAGTATTGAGAATGATTACTGTAAAACTAGTGGGATGTATAAAAATATCAATAATCTGCATCACCATCTGCAAACAGAAAAAAGGTGGTATTCTCATTCGAACTGAAACTCTGGTGAATTCATGTACCAATAAGGTACATATGCTGTGCCCAGGTTATGAATTCTATTCTTGCTTCCGTTTCAAGAGTGACGTTTGTCTGTAGTATAGGACTGATTTATCATGCCAACGCGAAAGGGGACTATAACCGAAGGATTCTAACGAAATGTGGTTTGGGCTTGTCCATCGTCGAGAGACAAAATTTGTCTGTTGCCTTTTTTCATCACCTTACAATAACTCTTTCGACAGACTATTCGAATTTCTATCGGAAAATATCGTTTTCATTTGAAGAAAATCATTCAATTGCTGGAGTTACTATATCGGGTGATTTTGATTATATAATTCTTCATGCTTCAAATTCTCGAACGGAATAATTGATAGATCCACCAACTCGTATTCCTGATACGAATAGCCAATTCGACAATACATTGAACCTGTTTCTCACTATTCATTCCGATCTTTATCAGATCAAAATTCATCTTTCCCTGGGTAATTATGATCACATTTAAATTTCAACTAATTGCTCGTATTCAACTCCAAAAATGGTAACCTACCTAATAGTCGTGTCAGGCATTACAAGGCAGTCTACTGGGACTGTCTTCGAATGTTTTTATCTGATTTTCCTTGGAGAAGGGCATGTTATTCATCTAATGATCCCACTTCACGATCTCAAGAAAGCTCTGATAGATAGATCATTCTGGAAATAGAATAAATTTTTCCGAGTAGTACAAAGACACCACAGTCTGAGAAACACTGGTTGAATAGAAGCTGTCACATCCAAACAAGCGGCATTCAACAGCTGGTGCCAAATTCCAAGTTCAGAAATAAAATCCGAGTATACCAACTCAAGGAATAGTTGTAGTGAAACAATTGAAGCTGCTAGAGAAGCACACAATCAAGACTTGTTGGATGTCCAAACGGTTTTCGTTCATTTTGATCATTTGCTAAAGCTGTCGCCAAAAATAACACTTTCATTTCATTTCCCAATCAACCAAAGAGGAGGGATAAAAAGCCACCAATGCCCAACAGAAAACGAATATATTTGCTAACTCCTGAATATTACGCCTGTTGATAGTCTTATGCCTGAAATGATTTTTCACCAACAAAACATTAGAACTATTTTAATTAACCTGAATATTAAGAAGGCTTGCGGACCTGATGGAATCCCAGCAATTCCTCTTGAAGCGTGTACTTCCGAATTTCAGTCTCTCGTATAACTTGTTTTTTTCCTAAGTCCCGGAAAACAGACAGTTTCTAAAAAAGGAAAGAAAACTTTACCTCGTAATTATAGACCAATTGCATTGCTTTCTATCATTTCCAAAGTTATAGAAAAAGCGATCAATATGAAGCTCATCGAATATAAAATAAAGGAACGAATAATGATCGACAATTCGGATTTCGCCATCAAAGACCAAAAAGTGACTTGTTGGCGTATGTTTCACATATTTGGCAGTATTCCATCGAAAATACGTTAGCTGTTGCACTCGACATTTCAAAAGCGTCTTATCAAGTCTGGCATCGCGGTCTCCTTTCTAAACTGCCATCTTATGATCTGCCTCCTCAGTTTTGTGTTTTATGGAAGAGATTTTTGTCTGGCATGTCCCTTCTCAAAGAAAGCCGATCTATCTCAATTCAAATTCAGATGTCAGGGATAACAATTCCCTAAAAGTCGAGTATCTCGTAGGGATTACAATCAGTAATAAATAATCTCTCATGGAAAAACCATTTGAAATCGATGGCAAGAGGTACTTCCCAGAAACTTGGATTTCTATTTCATGAGGAGAAATACCTCACAGATATGGCTTGTCTTGGAGTATAGTTTTCATGTGTGGGGCTCAGCACCGACACATTCATTGAAACTCCTTTATTCTATCCAGAAGAAAGCTATTTGTCTTGGTGATTCTTCGCTTACGGGCTCGCTCAAATTGTTGAAATATCTCAGAATGGTCGGAGACTTGTCTCTCTTCTGTAGATATTTCCACGGCCAGTGCTCTTCTGAATTGTCGTCAGTCGTTCCACCCTTGGCAGTATCTACACAGATGACCCGACAAGTGCAGAATTCCCACCCCTCTGTTGTGAGCCTGAAGACCTGTCGAACCTCTCCCGCTGAGTGGATATTTTACCAATACTTGAGGTTAATGTTGATTCGTATTTTCTGCCTCTTGATTCACGTGGTGTTCTGTGAACATTACTAGGCTTCTCTTTCGTGAATATGTAAATATATATTGAAGATATTATTTGTTCATAGATTATTGCAGCTTTGATGAACAAAACTGAATAATATGATACAGGGCCGCCTTAAACGTGTTCTCCTACTGAAAAAAATCAGTAGCAGAGACAAGACGTCTGCCCTTTATTGAGTATGAGTGTGTCTTTGCATGCATGCACTTCCTGGTGCAAATTTGCCAATCTTTCTTCGAAACAGGTAATATAAGAATTCTAAGCTTTTCAAAATAACATTCAAAATAATATTCGATTATACTTATCATTGAATTGATTTTCAGAATCCAAATTCTCAGCGATCCGTTGCAGTCAGCTATCATCATTCTCAAACACTTGAAGAGCACATGGGAAAAATGATGAAAGATTTTTTACCAAATTTTTTTGTATAAATAATATTCTTCCTCTCAAAAAGCTACATCTTTTGGTACTCAAACGGGAATATAGATAACAGTCACATAAAAAACATGAATTTGAAAATAAACATACTCGGGAAAGACGATGAAAGGTAATCATATTGCATTTCAAGGGATATCTTCTTATAAGCCAATATGATAGTCATAACACGTTTTCACATAAATAAGATTAGATGGGACTGTTTTTCTTTTTGTAAATACTGACTTGCTGATGAGCTGATTTTAATTAAAAGCCGCTTTCCCGAATATATATGGTTTTTGCACATTCATCGTTTTTCTTGTGTACTCTTCACTTGTAAATTTCCTACTGTCCACTACACCAGATTCTCAGATTGGCTGATAAAGATATCACAACACACAATAGAAGTGTCAGGCATGATTCAAGAACCACCCTCGCGAACCTTTTAATATGTCACGTGATATCATGACACTCGAAAGCGGCGTACAAAAAGTGCAAACATTCGACGTTCGGAACGTTTCAACGCGGAAAAGGAAATGGATATTTCTGATGGCGGTAATGGACCTCGAAAGGAATCATTGTGGTAGTTATGGAATGGCAAAGTTCACAGCAAGTTTCAGTCAGCCGCTGCACTAACAGGTATCCGTGGCTTGTCGACATTGTCAAGAACAGGCGTTCGATCTCTATGTCACAGTGTGGTTTGGATCACACTGGGGGAGTTGCAGGCTGAAGGTCAGTATCGGATTTTCCTCATCGGGACCTCTGATTCTGATATCCGACATTTCAGGGCTCTGATAGAATTTCAATCCAAAATAATGATTCTCTTGAAGGAGGTAAATGTCCAGTTCTTCAACATTTCCGCAACTGATGAGGGATGTTCAAACTCTTATTCTCAACCGCGAAAAGACAAATATCATTCTCCAAAACTAATGAACACCTGAGTCTCTCAGAAACATCCAGCTGAATCTGCAGAAAGCTGCCTTCTCCGAACACATCAAGTGCCTAGGTATAATATTAGAAGAAACTTTAAAATTTACAGCTCATCCAATCCATCTTGGCACAAACTCAGATACTTTTTCAGTATTACACTGGTAGTATAGACCACGACGAAAGAAAGTACACCTACTAGGAATAGATTTCAACTCAGTGAATTCATATAACAGGTGTTTTTTTATCTTAGTATAATTCAAAGAGATTGCTGGACATTTACCTTATTAGATCTGTGCCAAGATGGATTGGATGAGCTGTACAAATCATATTGATTACCAAGCTGGTAAACTCAGCCAAAAGTGTTATAGACTGTTACATCATTCATGTAATATGTGCAATAACTTTTTACTATCCTGGTGCGTCAGCTCAAGAATGAGGGACACGGAGCTGGAATGTTTGGGGTAGAACTCTCCATTCCTGTCAATGTAGATATTCAGCTGTGCTATTGACTTGTGTTTACCTTTATCCTTTCCAGAATATCCTTAGCATAACAGAAGAATGTCCTTGCTGTTCAGTCGATATCCTTAGATTCATCGAAAAATCCTGTACCAATACATCGAGGAATTGAAAAAATATGGTCAACATATTTTTTTCAGTATCTTATAGTAGAATGTGGTTTGGCAACGGTAATTATTACAGCTATCGTTTCCACTTCACTAGGAAAAATGAACATCTCAGAGAATAATAACTGCATTCATATTTTGGAGTATATGTAAGAAACAATTGAGCATTATACCATGAGAATCACGTTTGATATTCAAAAGCTTCTTTTGAATAGTTTCGCTGATCGAATTAAATTGAAAGATATTTCAAGAAAATTACGTTTCTCAATGCATTTCATAGTTGGCGCTGAATAGCCTATGAACCTTGTTCATAATGAGATACTATTGCATTTGTAAAATTAGTGCACTTCCTGTAACTCAGTCATTCATCTTGATCTCATTTTCAAAAATTCATTAATTAAACTACTACCTTTTACTCAATATGAGAATGTTATTTCTGAAAACAGCATTTTCTCAGACATTTGGTCAACCTCGTATATCATTCTTTCATCCAATATATCAACAATGTATTCTTTGTTTAGTGAGTGCCCCCTATGCAATAGCAAGTCAGGCAAATAGAACACGAACAATTGACGATAATTATAGATGATGGTATAAATCATCACAAATATTCAAGATTTCACGTCGACACTTCTTATTGCCTCACTGTATCCCGTACTTAATAGTGCTTTTTGAGCTGTAAACTCTCTAATAGAGTTATTAATGGTGTTTAGTTGAACCGTTTTGTGAAAATAGGCAATTTAACTTCAATATTCTCTACCCCAACATTGTGTGAAGGTAATGAGCTTATTTTGAAGCTGATAATTGTCGGTGATTCAGCTGATATCATTATGTGAATGAGAATGTGTTGAACCACTGGAATATGAATATATATTCAATAAATAAAATTCGTTGAATCCAATCATGTAATACATCGAGGGAACTGTCAAGACACAGATGTGTTTTTCATGGATCATGAAGCTCTGATGCATGAAAAATAGTTGATATCTACTGGAAACGACACATGCAGCAAGGCAAAATGGAGAAAATTGGTTTTTAAAAAATAACCCTTTCACGAAATCAAATTTGAACAATAAAATGAAGAAAGAACAATTATTTGAAACAAATTTGTTTATTACATTTTTCTATTGAATGTGACTGAGAAATCGTTTCTGAACTCCTTTGAACAAAAATTAAAAATGTCCGGATTGTTTTTAATGTATCTTTTTTATCGGCAGAAATATTCGGAATCGGTTTCAATTTGAATATTCAAGTAAAGATATATGAATTCTGTTATAGTATTTGATCAGCAACTGCTATTATATCCTTCGAGATTTGATTCTCTTAGGCTATCCTGAAAGTTTTGTCAGTTTTGATCAAGATCAGATGAATAATGAAGATGCAGTGAGCGGTGTTTTAGAATCCTTGTATTTAAGATATTGATGGCCTATTGGTGATGGTAGGTGGTAGGCTAGATTGAGTTCAAGTTGAAGGGCCTATTCGAACCTCCACTGCAACCTAGGAGGATTCATTTTTACTATTGGAAATTCAAACTGCACCAAAAAAATCCACCGTCTTTGTATTCAGATTGCATCATTTCCGATGTGAACTAGCAGTGGTAGTTCCGCGGTAGACTATTTTCTGTAATTGGCAAATATTTTTGTGGTCCATCAGTATCTCTTTCCGAAAATATGGAGGAAAGATAGGCTCATAAACATTTTCACGACCGATGTAGGTATGGTGTTTATGAGGTACACATATCTTAAAATTGTTCATTATTATTCGAATAATTTGATCTTTTTGATATTATATCGAATATGGCTGAAGTGATTTTACTAACCAATAAATTCTATTGATTAAGCTCAGAAAAAAATGTTAATTATATTTCAAGGATTGAGATGCAATTCCTTCTAGAATGAACATTTGACATAATATACTATTTTGAATACGTTTCAATAATGTAATTATGTCATTTTGTAGTACTGAAATGCCCTTTCTGTTCACTCAATAACTGCCATTGCACATCTGTTCTGCAAGTTGTCTATATAAAATAAGTGATTACTACATACGATTTTTCCAATATTCTGCAGCCTTATTGATCTACTTTGGTGTTTGCTTTCAGAGAGGTAGTGATCCGCATTAATGAGAACTTTCTAAAGGTTCGTAAGGGTCATATATTGAAAGTTCAAAACTCCAAAAACTCAATATGCCCAAGAATATCGACTTCATAAATAAGTGCGAAAAAATTCAGTTTCAAAATGCCATAAATCTTCTTCGGGTTTGCGAAACTTTTCTAGCGCTGACGTTTCAACAAAGTTCCACTTTTTCGAATAACATTTGCTTGATATATTGCTCGAAAATAAACATAACGAATTTCCGAAGACGACTAAGTTTCGGTAGTTCACTTAAAAGAGACTCGAAACACGCATATTTCAAAGCTTCCGTGCAGCGGCTGATATCACACATTTCATTGTGCATAATGAGGACCCATTAGCGATTTTCACGTGTTCTGTGCTCCGTGTTTGGCAAATCTTTCCTTCATGCGGTTTTCGACCCCATTTCCACTAACGATTAAGTTCTGTTGGTATCCAATCGAAAGTGATTTTTAAATGTTTCCTTCGATGTTTTTTGCATTGTTAACATACCATAATATGGAATAATCAAGCAAATTAAAATATACGAAAAGTTGCTAATAGAGCGTGTTTTATTTGGAAAGAACTGTTTTAAATTAACCCAGCGAGTTCTCGGGGTGGATTAGAAATCTACCATATTACACCTGTATAGAATCCAATACCAATTATAAATTTTACTAAGTTAACAACCCAAAAAACTACGAAGAAAACATTAATCCAACACAAAATGATAACTTTATTGCAGTCATTTTTAACATTTCATTCAATCGAATTGAAAGCTCTTCTTTAGAGATAAGATAGCAAAAGGGTGAATGGTAGTTTATGAAGAACAAATTTATAATAATTTATCACATGAAGAAACATATACTAGGATTATGTAGGACTCTTAACATGTATTAACGTTTTTCTGTGATTCTTTATGCAGATGATGCCGATATATTAATTTAATGTAGGCTACTCCGATCATAAAACATGACAGAAATATCTTGAAAAAGGCGGCAGGAAAAACCAGATTATAATTATTGATATACCGTCCGGTTAGCTCTGCTTTGCCTCCAATCCATGCATGATCTGGCTCTTTATGCTTCAGTCTATCTGCAGATACTTTTAATCAGGTGAACTGAATCAGAAATCAATCATGGAGCTGTATTAAAAACTTTTTTTTGAAAAAGTTATTATCAGGTCTTAGGAAGTAGACTGCCTCCACCACGAGGGCAAAATATCAAGCCAAAAAATGTACAATGAAAACCATCGTGTGATTTCTGATTATGATCGTTCTAGGAATCTTAGCAAGAAGAGGAGAGTTGAGAATGTGTGAGACATCAACTGAATCAGCCTTCATGAATGAATCTATAACGTAAGGTTACTATACTTATCTGTCTGGTGCAATTTCTCCTCTTTTAAAAACGAAGTTGAAACCCCTTACCTTATCAAGTTCTACTTTTGTAGATCTATGATTTCACATTGTTCGGAAGAGTATTTCGAATCTTTTTATGAATTCATGACAGAGAAACAAAATTCATTCGATCGAGCGAGCTTCCAATAATCAGAATTGAGTATTGAATTTTTTAGTCCAGCAGCCACCGCCTGATTTTTCGAGTGATTAATAACAGGCTGAATCTCCGTGAGTAGGTTCGGTTCGACGAGACGCCCAAGTTTTTCCTCTGTGAAAATTCTCGTTAGAGGTAGCTAACGAAGTGCGCAGGTGTGAAGAAAGTGTTACCGTGGTATCGACAACTTCCAAGCGTAGGACTAGGAAAACGTGCCACTAAATTTGTAGGACTATGTGGCCATTTCATTATACAAGTATTTACTAAGCTGCATAAAAAAAAACAGCTGGTGATTGATAATTTCGACATATTCGGAGTGGAGGACGCTCCAGTCAAACCATCCATTTTGTAGGACAATTGTTTTTCCGAGTGTATTATCCAATTATATCTCAATATGTGAATAAAAAACTCACTATTAGTCCGACAATTTCGACACCCCGCCGAATCGACATGTTTCACACCTGCGCACTACGTTAGCTACCTCTAACGAGAATTTTCACAGAGGGAAAACTTGGGCCTCTCGTCAAACCGAACCTACTCACAGAGATTCAGCTTGTTATTAATCACTCGAAAAATCAGGTGGTGGCTGCTGGACTATTTCCATCATGTCATGACTATTCATATAAAGCTGCAAGATCGTCATCTTTGATGGGCCACCAAACTGATTAACTATCTTACTCAGATCATATAGGTTATGAGTATAATGTTCAATGTTACCGTTTCAACGAATTTACTGGAATATGTACTTGAAATAACTATTAGTGAAACTCTCTTAAGGAAAAGTGAGGTGGGATGCATTATTCTTCGTTTTTTACCAAAAAAATTTTTTATTGGCTTTATTAGCTTCACAATATATATTCTTCCTCCTACATTACATATTTCGACGAATGAAATCTTGTGAAGTCCTCATTCATTTCCAATCCAAATTTAAGAGGGTTCAATGAGTGCTGCGACAAGGTATAAGGATCATCGGAGGGTTTTTCGTGGATGGCGCCCAACGTGGGGCAAGGGTATTGTTACTTTTAGTTGCCAAGAGATCTCCATTGCTTGGACTGAACAAGTATGGTCTTTTTATCGTGTCATATATTTGGTTTATAATGACCTGCGACTATATTTGCTTTCGAAGATGGTCTTGGTACATAACTGCCAATGTATGGAATTACAAAATTTCAAAAATTTTAATTAATGTGAATTCATCACTTCGCTTACTTGGTTCACGCGATTTTGACTGAATATTATGGGCATTTTTTCATGCAGGTGGAGATAAAAAAATCTTCTCCCAAAATATCTCTAATGCAGTCTGAAGGTATTCATAGCTATTGATCATTTTCGTTGAATAATATTTGAACGTTCTTCGAATACATTCTCGATGAAACTCTTTGATAACCATTTTATGGTGGATGCATTCTTTGTCGTATTTTTTTTCTAATTAACCGACCACAACTTGAAGAGAATAATAATGAATGTTAGAATCTATACAAATGTAGATGGGTAGACCCTTAGTCTTCGCTGAGAAGTTGCTGAGTTGATGAACACAAATCCTTCTGAGAACTACGTCCTACTAGTCAGCTAGTTTTCGTTCGACCCATCATTGACTATCAGAATTTTGAAGGAATAATATTTATAAAAACTGGTTATCCATGTTTACCTTTCGCAAACGAAATCTGCTTCCGTTTTCAAAACTGATCTATACTTCGTTCATTTCAATTTAACTTTCAAAAATCTGTCGGAGACCTGACATTTTGTCTTTCAAAATGGGTACCCAGGTACAATTATCAACCGAACTCATAGGGATGCAACTTTTCTCAGACAGCATGAATCCTTTCATTTCCATATCTTCTCATTTCTGTCCCTTGCTGTAATTTGAGAGTAATTTCATTCAACTGTGAAATTTGGAGAAATTTATCCATGAATTCCGAATAAGATTTGTACTTCCTTCTGAATCCCTAATGGAAACTCTTCATTTCGAATGTGAATAATTATGCGAATTTTCATAAAACACAAAAAATACGCACTATTTTCAATATATCCTGAAAATATTTTGGATACTCCCAAAAAACTATGAGGGGAAAATGTGTAACGAATTTCAATATAGTTGGTACTTCCACCGGAGTCACTTGTGAATATATTCTGAATACCCATTTTTCAAAATATGAATTGTGATCAGTATTCTCATTGGGTATAAAAAATACAGGAGTTTTCATCCAAATATGTTTTGAATATATTTATAAAAATTCTTAGATTATCATTGACACCATTTCAGATCTTTTGTCAATATATTAAAATGGTTTTCTGGGGGTATCATATTCTTCAATCTCGTACTTCTCAGAGCTGGTATCGTACAATGCGAATTAAAATTAGATCAGTTACACGCTCGATGGTCTCTGTATTTGTACGTGATGATCAGTGGGGATGCATCAACGTAAAGGGAGCAGTTCGAAAAGGTATCACGAGATATTCAAAAAACGCAAAACCCCATTGTTAATCAAACAGGTAGAGGTCAGACCACTCAATTATCTTCATTCTGCTTTGAAGAACTTTCCGGAATTTTTTAATAATTTCACCTACCCGCTGGGCCCAAATTACATTTTTCCACCCCACCGTATACTCCAGCTATTTCCCAATTAAAACTTTCCCCAGCTCGAATAATAATGGTCATTTATGCAGCCTTCGGCTCTTAGTGAAACATTCTGACTGTGCTGTGTTTTATTTAACATTTTCTACGGTTGAAAGTCAACCCTCTAATTTCAAGTTTATCCATTATAATTCCGAAACAGTGCACTTCATCCTGGCGAGTTAACAAAGTGCAAAGTTACGCAATCAAACTCGGGATCGTAACTGTAGATGTCTGAGAGTAAACCCTTGTTTGTGTTATTAGGATTCAAGATTTGCCCCTGCTAACTTCGTGCGATGCTTGTCTCCGCATTTTTGTTTGTCATGTGAGATATTCGTGACGGAAAACTGAGCTCGTAGAGCAGTGTTGCCGGTATTACGAGAATTTCGTATAATTCCAGTACGTTTTTTGCAGGGTCGTGTATACCTCAAGGTTCGAGACTTGGTCCCCTGATCTCCCGTTCTCTTGAAAGTGATTCTCTTCAGTCAAGGTCATCAGGATATTTATCTACATCCGTACTCTAATAATACACTTATATGCCCACAACCCGTTTTATAATGAAATCCATTACGATACAGTTTTTCATTACGATACAGATTTTCAACCGATAGAAACCCATTTTTTTTTTTCAATCAAGCAAGATGTGCATGCTCTGCATTTGATGTTTGTCAAGTCAAAATCGGTATAGGTATTGAATTTTGGAAGAATATATCCGAACTTCGATAATCATAACAAAATGTCTGATACCAGCGATATGGGAGAATCACCTGCGACACCTTCACCGGCAGTAGTACAGTAAGAATGATTGAATTTTTCATTTGACAAATGCATGATTAACTCCTTTATTTTTTCAATCAAATTTTCAGAGCTCTCCGTAGGCGAGCGGTCTGAGGCGCTGAGATTATATTAGCTAGTTGGACTAGTTGAATGAGACATGGGTTCGATTCCGGCCTCGAAAAATCTTTTTTTTTATTTTTGATCTTCTTTTCATTTCTCATCGTTTTATTTCTTGAAGTAAACTATCGATTACGATTTTGTAGAATTTTTCAAAGAAATGCTTCCAATCAGTATTATTATGTGCAATACAAATATAAATATAAAATTTTTATTTTTTCACTATTTATCGAGTGTAGATAAAATAGCGTATG
Organism: Zygogramma bicolorata; assembly: GCA_032362365.1. NCBI lineage: Eukaryota > Metazoa > Arthropoda > Insecta > Coleoptera > Chrysomelidae > Zygogramma > Zygogramma bicolorata. Next base: position 123,388 of record JAVJAQ010002244.1, read on the forward strand.
CAACTCTCATGTAATAGTTATTAATACATGATCGTTGCATAATATAATATTATTGTATGCATATGACTGCAAAATATTCAGGAAAACGGTTCCTGATCATGATGATCTGATGAAAATGTACTGAAACAATAAACCAAATTTTCAAATAGTGTGAACAAAAATATCTATCACCTAGTAGCTAACGTTTCTCAGAAATGAAACATATTTTTCGAAACTAATACCACAAAATCCCAAAATTTTATTGATTATTTTTTCCAATTGTCAAAACGTGACGTTTTTGGCTTTTCGACCAATAGTAGCGGGTTATTCTAGCCAATCATTCGGTTTTATACTGATAAAAGTGCTTGGTCCTTGATAAAACTTTGTTCACCTTCTACTCAACTATAAGGTTTACCATGTCGATTCCATTGAACTGGCTCATATACAAGCATATATATAAGTTATCATGAATGAAAAGTTACCTAATTATCGATAGTCATTCACTTTTCACTTTATCAGCATAATAATAACGTACTCGACACAATTCTATAAACACTCAAATTTCACACACGTATATAGCTCATGAACATGATCATGTTTATGGTAGATATTGCAAATTGCAAACGACGACTTACGTCGTGGTCGAAATTGTAGCCGCTTGTAGTCCGATTCAAATACTCAAGGTTTCCTGACTCGTACGAATAATTTTTGTTAAATTCGATTTATTTTTTGTGGTTTGAGACGAAAGCGTTGTATGAAGATCTTCATACATAACGAATAATTTTATATTTCTTCTGGCGCGATTTTCAACCTTGAACAGTGAGAGGTGTGGCGCCTCCTCTTGGTATCGCCAGAAAGCATCAGTAAGTTGCTTCAAACTATCATAATTTTGTTATCATGTGCACCGCGTAAGCATCATTTCTCTTTTGGACCATAGAAGGCCTACATCGTTGTTTGATATTTGAAATCGACCGCCGCATGCTCAACATCAAGCAATGTAATATTAACTCATGACTTGGAAGAGACATCGAGTGTTTCTGTTGTCCGATCCATTCACAAAAACTGTGTTTTGAATAATGGTACATTTTCTAATAATTCAATTTCCTTCTTTTTTCCTCGTTTTAATGAAATACTAATGAATTAAAGTGTTATTCATTTGATTTCTTCAATAAATAATCTCTCCAAATACATCTCGTTTTTCGAATTTAATGAGATACACTTTCATTTTCAAAACATTCAAATTTTTTTATTGTGAGGCAAAAGCATTCAAACGAACCGAATTAGATGAAACCACCATTCCGTAAGACTCGTGATTTCATCAATAGGTTTGTTTTCATACTTTTGCCAAATGAAAAAATTTTCGTGGAAAATAAAATTCTATATCTATCTATAAAATATGAAGGACTCGTGGTATTACCTTTGATAAATTTCTATTATTGAACTTTCCTATCCAGCAATACCAAGAATGCAACCAGTGTGATACAACCACGAGTTTATAGGACAAGTGGTTTCACCTTTTGCTGGTTGCTCGATTGGTATTGCTCAAAAATAACAGAGTTTGACTTTGAAAAAATGGACATATTTCTGAGATATTCTTTAGGTGTTCGTAAAGATCATTTCCTGGAATATTCTCAGCTGAATTCTCGAAATAAAATAATCATATCATCTGGATAACGAGAAACTCCTACATGAACATTCAATTGAAAGTACAATTATTTCAGACTAGTCTACTCAAATTTTCTTGTGGAATAGAAGATCTCCCTCCCACGACTATTTTCAAGTATATCATCATTTCTGATGTTTGCTTGAGTGTGGTAGACAATGTTTCTTGCTGAGTGGCATTGGTTCAGACTTCCATTGTTTATATTATCAACTCTATTGACACCTGTTGCTGAGAACAAAGGGATGAAATATAACAATACGGATCAAATAATGTAATCAAATCCAAACAAAAAGTTTGAAATGGATTCTCAATGATACTACTACAGTTCAGAAAAACTCATTTATACAAATTTTGACCTAATCTGATGACTGTCGTACTTTCAATGTGCGATTTTATCTAGTTTTTTCGTACCCATAGATATATCTGTTTGAACTACAAAACTTGAATTGTGTAAACATTTTACTACAAACGTCAGTAAAAGTATAATTTATGACGCATGCTGTCAGTGTCTAAAATGCCATTTTATGACATTGAAAGTAAATCATTTTCAGCACTAGTGCTAAAAATGATTTATTTGTGGAGAAAATATAAAAACATTTTTCAAAATGAAGTGTTTATCCAATTAAACGTTCAATTAGTGAAACTACAATTATGATAAGAAACTCCATGGCCGCTTCAAATAGCCACAAGCTTGTAATATCTGCTTATGTCATGATAATTTATGTCCATCATCGACTTCAACATAGAGTAATTCGACCAAAGCGTTGACGATATCCATATTTTCTTCAAAGTATGCAAGAAGCACCCTTGCCACTGACATTTTTCTGATCACACCATTTCAAGAAACGATCGTATAAAAACTCGTACTGTCGTTTTGACTTAGTAGGCGATGAGTCAAAAGCAGCTTCATTGAAAGCTTCTTCAATTTCAGGCGGTAGAAATTCATTTTCTGGATCACTTTCCATCGAGGAACGAAGAAACGAGAAAGAATAATTCGTGATTTATTGACGTTAGTTGACAACAAAGACAAATCAACAAATTCTGTTTCTGATAACCTTGGCAACTTGTTTCATGAATAGAGTAGATGAAATTGGATGAAAAACTGATAATCTCAAGGCTACTATTTTATCAATTGATTAATGTAAAATAGGTATGCGTTAATTAGGACTTTTAATGGTGTTTATAGAAAAAATAGTGTATGATATACCTGCTAAAAGTGATTTTATTTTGTTTGAAGGAATGGAACACTCCGCCTACGGCGTCGTGTCCCAAACTTCCCTTCTCACTAAATAAAATATCACTTTCAGCACTTATGTCATAAATAACTATTATGTACTAGCACCAATAAAGAATTGGAATGAATTACAGGAATTTCGAATGTGTTCTAAAACTCACGAACCTCTCCACATAAGCTGCATACAGAGTGGACTCGAAGGGGATCATCTCGTAGTTCCGTACATCCAGTAGTGTTTCTCCATTATGCATTCAATGTTTTAATTAGATCGGGCGGCGGTCGGGGCGAGAATCCTGATTACATTAGCCCCGTGGAAGAAGGCGCCCGGACGAAATTACCATTGTTGCCATCTATAGAGCTGCTCCATAGTAACCTCGTCGACGTCCTTTTGTTTCGTATGCACGGCGGGATGGCCAACCGTGTCGATTTTGTTTATCAAAATGAACTCGATACGACGGATAAAAGGAGCTTTTTGAAGCAGAGTGTTAATAAAATTGGGTCTGATGGTGAAAATCGAGCAGAGGAAAAATGAAACTGCGATACTCGTTTGAAACTTTAGTCCAGGGAAGGGAAGAAAAATTTCCCCACGCCTAGTAGATTTGAAAAAATAACGTTTTTTGTTAGAAATGTTCGTTGACTACGAATTAAATAAATCGAAATTAGAAAAACTGTTTTAATGAAAAAGCTTTTATTTGAAGGCACTGGAAAGAATAAAAAATACTTTTTCTTACATTACAAATGATATAAATGCTTGTTTCGAGATTTACGGAACTGTATTTACTTGGTTTGTAAATGAAAAATGAATTAAATCGATCAGATCAAGTTATTAAATTCATTTTTCTTCCCCCACTATTTGAACCGTTTATTACGTATTTGATAATAAGGTGAAGGCTCGTTTCGAATTCTGTGTAAAATTGAATTTGAAATAATATTTTTAGGATATTTATTGTTTAACAGATTGTGGATTGGTACTAGCTGTACCTAGTTGTACCCACGGAGCAAGCAATTGTTTCACCTACTACGTTACTTGTTTATCATTAAAAATGAGGAATAACGAAGAGATATTTGCTATACCAGCTTAAATCACAGCACAAGCATGATGGGAGTGGAAACGTACGGTACGCAGCTCGAGGATAAGGCTAGTTACCTGGACTCACAATTTCTGCTCATTCGTAACAGGCTACATAGCCTCCTTGGTACATAATATATTATTATATATCTACACAGGTGAAACTTGTGACAAGCTTCCATCATATTAAGTGTTCAATGACGTTATATCTTAGTAGCGAAAGTTCCAAGAAAAAAATTCTATTACAGCCCTTTTTAATTAATTTGAATGAAAACTTGTTTTTGAAAAAATTTCTTCAATTCACTCATTCAACGCATCATCATGGCAAGATCGTTTGACGGGCAGCAAACAGCTATATGCCTAAGTATACAACGGCATGGTAGACATTACTACAAGTAGTACCAAAGAATTAGGCCTCACCTTGACTTGGGTGTTTGATGGAATGCGCTACTTATTTCGGCTCCACGCTTACTTGCGCATCTCGAAACATTGCTTCGGGTTTGATTTTAACAGGTTGCAAATAGATGTTTATGTTGCATATTTAGTCAAATTACACAAGAGATATTCAATCAAACGATACTACAGACAGAAACAATTCTACTTCAATATCATAATCGAAGACTTCAAAAACCCCAGTCCCCCTGAAATTCAGAGGGATTGTAGCGAGGGAGTATAACTCACTTTCGTTTTCTCCCCAAGTCCTTTCATTTCGTATATAAATTTGATAGATAAAAACTTAGTCCGCCATTTCCAAAAGTCCGCCATATTGGATTCAGACAAGCTCTTTCATTTGATACCCATGCGAAAGGAATGCATTCAAAATAACTATTCAGCCATGTTGTATGTTTTGCCATGTTGGATTAGGAAGTAAGAAAGTATAAGTAGTTTCAGCTCAATCATTTGAAGATATATGCTTTAAAGTTGAGTTGCAAGATTCCACCCGAACAAACATAATTACTACCATACATTGCAACTTGAATAAAACTTTTTGAAATGACTTTCAGTGGCCTACTGAAGAATCACTATCATTCCAGGGTGCGATAGCTTCTATACCGATAATATACCTACTCGTATTATAATCTGACAAGCTGGCAAGAGTCCCATGTTGAAATATTCAAAGGCTTCACTTCACCATGGACCTTCGCTTCCAGGCTCACAATAATTGTAACATGATGTTGCGGCTAGACTAGGTTCCTACATTGCTCGTCCTTTCTTCTCATCCAGTTCTATGATAAGAATCAATACAATACAATACAATATCATTTATTTCCCATTGAACAATAATACATGTTTTTAGGTTCGTCAACATACATACAAAGACAGAAAAAAAACAATAAATGCTTGTATAACAATAAAACATAGACAGTCAAATAATTGGACACATTTGGTAAAACTCATTCATTGTGTAGAAGCAATTTTCAGTGAGGAATTTTCTTGGAGACATTTTGAATGTGCCTAGCGTAGGTCTGTCTCGGATTTCTTGGGGCAGTTTATTGAAAACTCTTATTCTCATTTTCTCTGGAGAGTTGTATTTTAGTTTGAGCCTCGAAAACGGAACGTAATAATTATTTTGATATCGAGTATTCATGCCAGTAATGTCATGAGCTCTTCTGAATTTTAACTTATTTTGGAAAATATAAACACTTATTTCAAATATGTATAAGGAAATCAAAGGCATGATTTTGAATTCGACGAATAAATTTCTGCAAGAATGTTGCTTGTTCACCTGAGCAATACTTCTGATTATTTTTTTTTGTGAAATAAAAACGTCTTGTGCGGGTGTAGATAGACCCCAGAGACATATTCCGTAGCGTATACGGGAATCAACATAAGCGAAATACATGTTTAACAGATGTGACTTTTCAGGAATCTTACTAAGATTTCTGAACATATAGCAAACAGAAGACAGTTTTGACATGAGATTCTCACAATGCTCCTTCCACGTAAAACACTCATCAATTCTAAGACCCAATATACTCACTGAGGTAACCGAATTCATGATAGACAGCTGCCCAGTGTCGAATGTCAGTGGTAGGCAATTTTTTTAACATCTCAACGGATATCATCACACTTGAGTCGATGGGGGCCATGTCTAGCCTAATCGTTCAAGAGGAGTGAAATAGGTGTTTTAATGAAGTCGATTTTTCTCATCTTCCACAATGACATTTCGTCATTAAAATTTATCATGCCTTGAGATTAGACCGCAAAGCGTAGACACTACTACTTATTATATCGTGCATTATTTTCAATTCAAACGAAATTTCTACTATTTATATGAATACGCTTCCATTTCAATTTCAAGAGTTCTGAATATCATATTTGGATATTTGGTATTCGAGGTGATATTGAATTGAAGGATTGATGTATATTTCCGTGGTGTTATGTGAATCAGTGGAGTTGATAGATTTGTTTTTGATATCTGTCTCTTGTGACTGATTTTTGTATTGGTAAGTTTCATTTGATTTACTCACATAATCATTTGAATTGTCTCATCAGAGTTAGAATTTAGTTCAGATTCTTGTCAATATCACAATCATTGCTATAATCAGTTTGAACTTGTACATTTCCTAAGAAGCATTTAGGTATGCACTGTTTTAATATTCAGTCACTATCATTATCGGTTCGATTTTATTTTATGGCAGTAATTTTGAAGAGATATAATGATGCAAATCAAGCTTAAGGGGTACGAAAATGTCTTTTCAACAGCATACAACTTTATTTGTGAATAATGAGATGTTCCTTATACAACGTCGATAACAGAACTGAACTAAGAACAGAGAGCGGTTACTGCTATTCGCAAAGGCCTAAGTCAGCATTGTAAGGGAAATACAAGTTAAGAGCTTTTTGATGGTTTATAACTTGCATGACAAGGCCCTATTAGTCTAGTCTAGTCGTTTGAGAGGTATGATTCATGATTTAAAAAAAATATGTGTATCCACCATATTTCGTTGAATGAAAAAAATATCAACTTTAGTTACACCAAATACTGAAACTCAGATGAGTACCAGCCCAGTCTATTGGCCTTTGGTAATTTTAGTTAGCTAAAGGTGGTAGAAATATATTTTTACAAATTCCCACCCCTTTGTTGTGAGCTTGGGGAGAGGTTCGGCAGACCTCTCTTGCTCAAGGATCTTTTTTCAATAGAACAGCTAAACTTTGGAACGCCTTGCCAAGAGAGGCTTTTCCTGAGGCTTACAAACTTCAGAAACTCAAACTAAATGTTAATTCGTATCTTCTGTCTCTTCATTCACGCGGTGTTCTTTGAACACTACACGGCTTCCCTTCCGTGCGATCTGCATATAAAAAAAATCAAAAAAATTCCTATGTAGGTATATCTACCACATTTCATCAAATAAAATTGACAACTTTCTACCACATCCTAAAACTCAGATGGGTACAACTTCAGTCTATCGCCATTTCATAATTCTAGGACAGTAAAGTTGGTAGAAATGTATATTTCATTATTCACAGGTATATTCACCTTATTCAAGGGATGTAGATCTCATGGTCATTTTTGAACTGTCAAAAAATTTCCACTTGAATATCGTGGCGCATCGAAAAAATTTAGTTTTTTTTTTATTTGCCATGATAACTAGTCAAAATTGAGGCATCTTATTGGTTGAAAAATAGAGATGTGAAATTTCCGCTGTAATTCTGTGTTTTTGTTACCTAGACTTCAACTTTTTCGTCTGTTCTTCGAATTGAAGGAAATAATCAACAATATTGTACTGCTCATTTTGTTAATATTTTCGATTCATGATTCACTAAACTATTATAGTTAAACTAAGTACACACCTATCATGGTAGATGTTCATGAATTATCCTACACTAGGTTTCTTTCTTTCGGTATTTTTCGTGATAATTCGTCAATATCAATAACTTATTTGACACTCTTTTCATCTCGAATTCACCATAAATTCAATTGTTACCATTTCAGGAGCTTTATACGATTTTTTTTTCTGCAAATAAACATCATTATTGGGACTTGGGTTTTCTTGCATTTTTCGGGATATTATATAAGCTTCATTGATGATGAAAGAAATGCAGTCAGAACCCTCATTCTCTTTTGTAGAACAGACTCTCTTTCATTAATAAAATATCAATATTCCATTGTCATATAAACTCCTGTAAAAAATCTCCCTTCAAACTTCACTGCTTTCCAAGCCTCTGTAGACCTCGGTAACAAGTAACCGGAGGAAAACAATAGGTACGTGGCATTTTGAAACAAATAACCGATGAAAAATATGCCGTGGATAAATCATGCTCAGAGATAAACAGTAGGCGAACTTCGGTGCGGCCTGCGGCAATAATAGAAGGTAGTGCTCAGATGCATCCGTGAGCTGTTCAACTAAATTGCAGAACGCAATAACTCTCATCATGAAAATATAAAAGATAAAAGAAACTTCATCTCTGCCGAGTCATATAATATTCTCCGTTGTGGTATTTTATTCAAAAAAGCGCATAAAATATTGCACGGAGGGATACGTCGAATGGAAGTAAAAGGCAGTACAGACTTATAATATTTCATTAGCGACTTTTGCAATTACATATACTATATTTTGTCTCGGATTGCTAAATGGATTGTTTTCGCTGAGTGAAACATGCGCTTCAGAGGGAAATTTGATTGAGATTGCATCACAAACTACTCTCTATTTTTTAAATTTTCCAATGAATATAATTTCATATGAAAATTGACCAAGAAAAACTCTATTCGCCTGTCCCGCTATATAGGCAGGGAGTAGCTGCTTTAGAAATATCCTTTTTTGAATGAATCAGATAGCATTGAATGAAATACACGTACCTATCAACAGAGGGGGTTTGTTATTTCTTTGTGTTTTTTTCTTTAATCGAAGTCTTCAACATTCCTTCTTTTCGATTCAGGAAAAACAGGTTCAGATAATATGGTACATGAAGATATCATTTTCTACTCAAAAATAATTATGTTCTTGAATTATATATATATATATTTTTTAAATTTCATTTTGTGTTGAGTGTTTTCGGAATCCTACGTGGTGAAATATTCAGCGTTTCTTTTTGAAAAATTTGTTGGTTGATCAATTGAGGATTTGGTGAAGACCAAGATCATTGAAATTGATTTAGCATTGATATGCGGAAACATAATATTTGTACACAATCTAAGAACTCAGCATAAGAACCTTATATTGAATAATCGATTATCGTATGATTCTCCAAGAGAAATTTTCAGCAGGATTGGAAAAGAAAGATTTTCACTTGAAAAATCTCGTAGTTACATCGTTAATTCTGCTATATTTATAAAAGATTCCATAATAACGTTTATCCCCAGATGTTTGATGAATCGATCAATGTAACTTCTATGAATTGACAACAGTTTAGATAAATTTGTGAATACTAAACTGGAATTGATATCCGGACTAAATTACCAGTATGGATGAGAAACGTTTTGGCACAGTGAATTTTTACTAGCTTTAGCCAATATTACATACCAAGAGTGCGTACTAGTCCGTATATATTGAGCCATGTGACCATTAGCAATTCGAACAAAACTATTGAGGGAATAAAGTAATAATTATTTATTATATCCGCATGTAATTTCATTCACAACTCTATAGTTCCATCAATGCTTTTTCCAGTTCATTCTAACATTATTCTATATATTTACAAAATACTCAAGTGTTATTGACATTCATCCGAACCGTTCTAAGGAAAGTAGACTTGTGCTTTCAATTCTGTTTAATGAATGATACTTTCGAAAAATTATTGATTCTCTATGGGTGGTTGACTCTTGATGAAGGAAGGAATATGATATTAATAATATCGAAACCCAATATATAATAATAATAATAATAATAATAATACCGATGGACAGCCCAATGACGACTCTGGCAATGGACATGGACAACGTTTTGAGTGGACCGACGGACTGAGAGACGACCTGATGCGGTGCTACGAGAGTAGTGAGCCCGCCCGAAGGGGATACATGGCGAGAATGCATGCACTGTGGTGCGTGGCACACCCGGAGCATGCTGCCTTTTCCGCCCAAAATCTCAGGGATTATGTATCCCATCTTCGTGGCCGTGGCTATGTTCGTGCCCCACCGAGGCCGGTTGAGCAGGCGGTAGAAATACCGCCAGTGCGATTGGTGGAGGAGAGGGTGCGCCTGGAAGCACCGAGAACCCACAACATCGGGACCCGGAGGATGCTTCACAGAGTGAAGCCCCTCAGGCCAGAACAACTGGCCCTAGTGGATGCAGAGGTTCGTAGTGCGCTTACAGAAGAGGCCGACATCTGGCAGATCAACTGTGCCGTGTATGACGCAGTTCAGGCTCTTTCTGGGAGAGAGGGAGGTGACAGATCCTTCGATCCCTCTAGGAAGCATGAACAGCGCATACACAAGATGGAGGCTAAGATCAAGTCGGCGAGACAACACGCGTCTCGTATCCAATGTGTGATGGACTACTTAGCGGCTAATAGACCATTTACGCACGCAGTGCGGCAAATCGCTGCAAAACTGCGGAGATCCCATCACACATTGAATCGAGGAGTGCTGCTCACCATCAAGCAGCATTGCCTTGAGAGGATACGAATGCTGGTGACTGCAAAAAAGTCACTAGTGAGGCGGGCGAGGGCTTTCTCAGAGAACAAACAGTTCCGCGAGAAACCCTCTCGCCTATTCCAATTGCCTCCGCGTGTTGTGGATAATCCGCCGGCCGCTGATCGGGTGGAATCCTTCTGGAAAGGTATCTACGAGCATCCGCAACCACTCAACCGAGACACTCCAGCCCTGACGCAGTTTGAAGCTTTCTGTAGGAGGCTTCAACAGCCTGAGCCCGAAATACTGCGTCAACCGATAACCACGGATGAAGTTCGGAGAGCCCTTGAGGGTTCGAAGAACTTTGCTGCTCCAGGCCCTGATGGCCTCAATAACTATTGGTGGAAAAAGTTACCGAGCACCCACCACCATTTGGCCAGAATATTCAGTTCTTGGCTGAACGGAGAGCAGCTGATTCCGGAATGGTTTGTCGAGGGGCGAACCGTGCTAATCCCGAAGAACGGAGATTTGTCGGATCCTAAGAATTACAGACCGATAGCATGCTTGAATACGTGTTACAAGATGTTTACACGCATCTTGTATATGCGTACTCTCCAAGCAGTTGACCCGGTGTTCGAACGGATATATGAGCAAAAAGGGTCGAAGAGGGGTTCCGCGGGCTGTAAGGAGAACCTGCTGATCGATAGATGTATCACGCAGGACTCCGTGCAGTATAAGCGGAATCTTTCTATGGCCTGGATCGACTATCGCAAGGCATTCGATACAACATCACATGAGTTGTTGTTGTACTTACTCGAATGCCTTGCGGTACCCGATCAAATAGTGAGATGCATCGAACAACTGATGCCGCTCTGGAGGACTCGCTTCACCATAACATCAGGTGAAAGCAGGGTCCAAACAGAGCCGGTCATCATAAGAAGAGGTGTTTTTCAGGGAGATTCCCTCAGCCCTCTTCTCTTCTGCATCTCACTAATGCCATTATCCGTTGCGCTCAGGAAAACCCGGGGATATAACTGCGGCACCCCTGGAAACCGGAGGCATAAGGTCACCCATCTTTTCTATATGGATGACCTTAAGCTCTATGCTTCTGGAGAAAGGGACCTACAGCAGTCCCTCAGGGTGGTGCAGGAGTTCACGCATGCTGTCGGTATGGAATTCGGGATTGACAAATGTGCACTGGTTCATCTCAAAAGAGGACGATGCGAGGATTTCGCTGAGGATGCCCAACTCGTAGACGGAAGCATTCTACATCATTTGAATGCCGGAGAGACATACACCTATTTGGGTGTGGAACAACGCCACACCCAAGAGGTAGACTCGGTGAAAAATGCTCTCCGTGGCAAGTATAGGCAGAAACTACGGCAGATCTGGTCCTCAGAGCTGTCGGGCAAAAACAAAGTTTCTGCCACCAACATGCTTGCCATTCCGATTCTACTCTACTCCTTCGGAGTAGTCAAGTGGACTCAGGAAGAGTTGCGGCAACTTGACGTGAAGACTCGCAAAATGATGCATATGCACAGAAGCATGCATCCCAAATCGTCCGTTCCACGGTTATATCTCCTTCGACAACAAGGGGGCCGTGGACTTTTGAGTTTGGAGTGTCTTCACAACAGAATGGTACTGGATGGAGCCTGTAGAGTCATCAGGAGTTCGGATCCCCTACACTGCATGGTCCGAGATCATGAAAATGCAGGAATCGGAGCCTTTTTATTCAAGGCAGCAAGGCGCGCTGCTGATGAACTTGGTATAGTCTTCGACACCGAGCGGGTAAACCAACTCTCTGTCACCGAGTTGGAGCCCGCTCTGAGAAAAGCTCACATCAAGGCTGCAGAGAATGCTAAAATGCTGCAGCTGCATACAGACAAGCCCATGCATGGAGTCTTCTTTAAGAACATCGAGGGCCATGGCTTGTCTGTTAAGCTGACATTTGCCTTCCTCAGGTCAGGTGAGCTGAAGTCGGAGACTGAGGGGTTCATCATGGCGTGCCAAGACGGTGTCTTCAATACCCTTGTCTATCGGAGCCGCGTGATGGGTATAGAGGTCCCTGATACTAGATGCAGGGCCTGCCGACAGGCGCCCGAGACTTTGATGCATTTGCTGTCATCTTGTGCAGTTTATGCGGTCTCGGCCTATATCCATCGCCATAACGCGGCCTTACGAGTGCTGTACTATTTTCTTCGGCACTCGTATGAAATAGACAGGACACCGGTGCTGCCTTACGCTCCAGGGGATATTGAGTCCGTAGTGGAGAATGAAAGGTGTCGAATTTTTTGGAACTTTTCATTCCCCACCCTCAGGCAAATACAAGCCAATAAGCCTGATATAGTCCTCTTCGACCACCGAAGTAAGACGATATTCGTTATTGAGTTTTCGGCCCCTGCCGAAACGAATATCGTCCGAAAAGAGGAGGAAAAACGGACAAAGTACCAGGATTTACTTTACGAACTCCGCAGGCTCCACCCAGACTATTCTGTCAAGTTAGTGGTTCTGATTATAGGTGTTCTCGGTGGTTCCAGACCAACGCTACTCTCGGAGCTCAAGATCATACCGGCATGCCGTAATGCGGCAGAGATCTTGGCCGGCCGCATGCAGAAGGCCGTTATTCTCGGTTCGTTGCGTCTGCTCAGGACTCACGATTCTCGGAGCCAGTGACCACTTACCCCGCGGTGCGGGGAGTGGTCATTGGTTGATTTTACTAGCGCGTTCGCCCACTGGGTCGGAGCAGTGGGGAGTACGGACCCGACTAGGCTTGTTTAGACGACAGATACAATAATAATAATAATAATAATAATAATAATAATAATAATAATAAGGCGTGCCAAGACGGTGTCTTCAACACCCTAGTCTACCGGAGCCGCGTGATGGGTATAGAGGTCCCTGATACTAGATGCAGGGCCTGCCGACAGGCGCCCGAGACTTTGATGCATTTGCTGTCATCTTGTGCAGTTTATGCGGTCTCGGCCTATATCCATCGCCATAACGCGGCCCTACGAGTGCTGTACTATTTTCTTCGGCACTCGTATGAAATAGACAGGACACCGGTGCTGCCTTACGCTCCAGGGGATATTGAGTCCGTAGTGGAGAATGAAAGGTGTCGAATTTTTTGGAACTTTTCATTCCCCACCCTCAGGCAAATACAGGCCAATAAGCCTGATATAGTCCTCTTCGACCACCGAAGTAAGACGATATTCGTTATTGAGTTTTCGGCCCCTGCCGAAACGAATATCGTCCGAAAAGAGGAGGAAAAACGGACAAAGTACCAGGACTTACTTTACGAACTCCGCAGGCTCCACCCGGACTATTCTGTCAAGTTAGTGGTTCTGATTATAGGTGTTCTCGGTGGTTCCAGACCAACGCTACTCTCGGAGCTCAAGACCATACCGGCATGCCGTAATGCGGCAGAGAACTTGGCCGGCCGCATGCAGAAGGCCGTTATTCTCGGTTCGTTGCGTCTGCTCAGGACTCACGATTCTCGGAGCCAGTGACCACTTACCCCGCGGTGCGGGGAGTGGTCATTGGTTAATTTTACTAGCGCGTTCGCCCACTGGGTCGGAGCAGTGGGGAGTACGGACCCGACTAGATTTGTTTAGACGACAGATAATAATAATAATAATAATAATAATAATAATAATAATAATAATAATAATAATAATAATAATAATAATCTTAATTTTTTTCAGATAGATTTCACATATATGGTCATAAAAAAAACATAGATTTGTTTGAAAATAAAGGGCGAAGTTTATTTTTGATTGGGTACTAAACGCAACCAAAAATATTCTTCCACTTAACCCGAAAACAGAGACGTGTTTGATTTAGATACATTTAACGAATTAACTTGAAATATAAAGTCTAAGCCACTGCAAATGCATTCCTCAACAAAACCTTTTTTCATAACTAAAGTCATTTAAATTAGCAAAGTAAGAGAAATAAATATTGCTATACACATAGCATGATGTATAATAACCTCCAAAACACGAGCACCGAGAGTTTAGAAATTATATAAAATCTTGAGATCTGAAGTGAGTATTATTTTGTATAGGTTAGTTATTACTGATAACTATTACTGATACCTCAGAAGAAGTAGCTTGAAGTTTTCTTTAAATTTTCTAACAATGAAGCTTTTAACTTCTGATGGAATCGAGTTGTAAAGCCTATCATGGGCGTAGTCAGGCAGGGGCAGGGGGGGGGGGCAGCTGCCCCCCCCTAGCTGGGCATAGCGCTTGGTTGTATAGTTTCCAACCCAAAGAATAAATAATAACCATAAAGAAATGAACAGAAATCAACCTTGCATAAGTGGTAGCCACCCATCTCTAGACCGGGCTGTAGATGTTGGTGAACCCAATACTGCCTAGGCTTGACGACAGTTCCTGCGTTCTCTTCTCTCTGGTTCCTGTTCTGTGTTCAGCAGAGTACATTTATCTATGAACTTACGTTCCTTCGATAGTCTCGAAAGTCTAACGCATCTCTATTATTTGTACAAAGACAATAGATGTTTATTGTGTAATTATTGTGAAATTGCCAAATCTAACTTAGATAATGCTTGTTTTTCATATAAATAAAAATGGATATGAGAATTTTTTTAATGGTAAGTAATTCATGTGTAACCCAATGTATAAACGATTTTTTTTAGTTGCACTCTAACTACATAAAGTTCGACTTTTATTCAGTATGTAGGTATAGTAAGTCATATACATTTCTGTTCCTCTTATTATTAATTTTTATTACCAAAAAGCGATTGTAAAACAACAAATATACTTGATCTTTTGTTAAATTATTTATTACATTTGAATTTATGACGCATGCCAGAATTCGCCTGGATACAAACGAAATTATTTTTTTATTATTATTCGTTAGCGATTTGTTAATCATTATTTATTTTAAAATTGGTTGTGTATTCTTCAGCAAAGAGAAAAAAAAAAAGATACGACTATTAGTGAAAGTGAAAATGAAATAGAAAAGCTCGACAATATACCACACACCTCTAAAGATTTGTGTATGCTGAGAGTTCACAGAGAAATGGTTCAAGAAAATAGGGACGTCATTGAAAGTAAAGTTTTGAAACGATTTTGCAAAGAACCTCGTCGGTTATTATTAGTACATTAATAATTTATATATATAATTGGAGGGGAAGTCTTTGCTGACCAGTTAAGAACAAAACCGTAGTTTTTTTGGGTGAACAGCAGAACGGAAGTGTACTCTTATAACACCAGTTATAAGAAATATTGGGAAAACTGGTGTTATAAGAGTACACTTCCGTTCTGCTGTTCACCCAAAAAAACTACAGTTTTATATATATATATATATATATATATATATATATATATATATATATATATATATGTTGTTGTTGTTGAATTCGGGTTGAACCGCGTCTGGAGTTTTGTTCTCGACGTTCTGCCTACTCCTCAGGTGTTGTCACAGGGGGCAAGGGTTTGTGACTTGACGCCGGGGCCTCAATCTGCCTACTCCCCATGTGCTGATTGCCATAGAACATATGTAGGCCAGACCAACAGACGTGTGACAAGTAGAGTATACGAACATCAACTTGCAGTCCGAAAATCAGACCCATCTTCAGCTCTGTCCAAACATCATCAAGAGACAGGACACAATATAGACTTCGAGAACACCAGGACCATCGCCACAGCTAAAACACTACAAGCTCGTATAATTCGTGAGGCCATCGAAATCGAGAAGCGACCTTCCTGCTTAAATAAACGTGACGACGGTCAGAGACTTCCAACTGCGTGGAAACCCCTAATTTCCAGATGCCCAGTCCCCACCAAGACATCCGACGATGCTTTAGCAGCACCCGCTGCTATAAATACCACCCAAAATCCCTCGATACCTCAGTCTCAGTTCGATCTAAGGAGTAGGCAGATTGAGACCTTAGAAAGAACTCGTGACGAGACCTGGGGAGTAGGCAGATTGAGGCCCCGGCGTCAAGTCACAAACCCTTGCCTATATATATATATATATATATATATATATATATATATATATATATATATATATATATATATATATATATATATATATATATATATATATATATATATATATATATATATATATATATATATAATATAATATAATAAACATTTGTATCATACTTATTACTAGATTTTCCTTTCCTGCCCCCCTCTGAACAAAATCCTGGCTACGCTCTTGAAGCCTATATATTTGATATTGAAATAGAATAGGTAGATACCTGCCCCTACGATTTTTACGGGAACGAGTAAGACTTGAGAACCTACAGCAGTATCTATATTTTCCATTTGTGACTTTTTCGATACTGCCATATCGTGTTGTTAGCACAATCTAGACCACTTACTGAGTGCATTTGAAAAGTGATTTGTACATTTTATTGAAATCTACCTGTTCTCCCAGGGATTGTTTTTCAGAATCTCTGATAATAATCTGTGAAAGTGGAAGCAAAAGAGTTGTTCGCTTCATTTGGCAATCCTCAAAGAAAAGGAATTCATACGATGTATTCCTTAGAATATCACAGGATATACTTTTGTATCAACCTAGTTGTAGTTGATTTGATATGAAAAAAAATTACCGAGTTGCTTTGTTCCAGACCATACACCAATTATAATTGAATCCTGTTAGATTCTGACTAGTAGATCAGCTTCAAGATTCCTCAAACTGGCAACTTCTGAGGAATGGAAAGTAATTCAAGAAAGGAAGATGAAGTGGCAAAAATGCGGTCAGAACGTTACCAAACATGAAGAAATATAACCAAACATGGCGACGTTTTGTTGTGATCTTGCACAGAACAGAAATAAATTTAGAAATGTAACAGCAGCTTTTCCGCATGAAATTTGGAAGCTTAGCATCAACTCAAAATGCGCTGATGGCGGTTATTTTGTTCCAACTATGGTTTCAAATATGAGTGGAGATTCTGTCATGAGCCCAAATTGCTAGCGGTTTGGGGGTTAACTCAGATGGTAGAATTTATATAGTAATAATAATCATATGTAGAAAATAGTCAAGTTTATTGAACTGAAGATGAAACATAGCCATCAACAATATTAGGAATGAAGTTCAAAAATACAAAAATATGGTACTTTCACCAGATGTACATTTTCAGGGGTGATGGATCTGTTCTCTTCAGGAGGTGGCAACTAATAATTCATGCTCTGTACCAATTTATCGGTCGAAGTCTAATATTGCCATTCTGCATTATTGCTTATTTTCGAATATCATAACAATACTTAGGTAAATGAACTTTTACTAGATCGACCGTTACAGTGCGGTGCACTGAGGTTATGAATTTGGAAAACTAAATATTTTCAGAAATTAGTATTTTTAAAAATTTGGCTTTCGACAATACTGAAACGCACAATTCTATGACATGAAATGCTTTTTTGAAATTTTGAGTACTCCGAGGCATAGCTTTTTGATTTGATTTGACGGAATAGTTTTCTGCGAGTTATGAGCAGTTTTTTCTCAATAGTAGATGAAGACTCTGTTT
Source organism: Zygogramma bicolorata (assembly GCA_032362365.1). Classification (NCBI taxonomy): domain Eukaryota; kingdom Metazoa; phylum Arthropoda; class Insecta; order Coleoptera; family Chrysomelidae; genus Zygogramma; species Zygogramma bicolorata. The sequence continues at coordinate 141,345 of JAVJAQ010002244.1, forward strand.
CCTGAAAAGTGATAGTTTATTCCAAGAATAACCAAGCGATTTTCTGTACTTGAATCGAGTGAATGAAATCACAAACTATAAATATGTTTTCGGAATCAATCAACCCATATTTTGTGTTAAGTACAGTTGTTTTCGGCATTCACACTGCCACTTTTGAAAGAAGATTTTCATAACGCTCTGATTTCTCCAGGTGAGTTACAGAAAGTAACGTATTCGTTTGAACTATGTCATATAATGTAAGTCGTCTTATTTTTCTAAGAAAACTGCTTCTTGCATGGAAGATGTTGTTATCTGGTGGCGAGATAAATTTTTATTGTTGGATGGTTTGTACCTAACGATCTAAGTTCAGAAAATCCGTCATCAGCACGTCGATAATACAATGTTCTGCATTTGTAGTTTCTACAGTTTTATTTAATCTTTCCAATTTCGTTGAATTGTTAGGATCAACAATCGCTAGATGAATGCCATGAATAGTTTTTGGTTTACACAAGTATGCCGTCGTCTATTTAAACATTCCTCTACGTGATCCTGTTTTTCGACTTTTCAATGACGTCATTAACGTTCTGACGTTTTATGGACGATTACGTTGGGATGGAGTGGGGTCGATCATTCCAGATTTTTCCAGTATCACCTATTAATGAACCGATATTCCTTCTCTCCAGTCATCGAAGCAGCGAATCGAGGCAAACTCGCACCTGCCAATTTGATTTCCCGGCCTGGCGGAACCAGTCGGCATCCATTGAAGCCGATTGATGCATAATGCAGTCGAATGCAGGAGAGGCGAAGAGCCACTCCATTTTCAATTCCCCGTAGGTCCCGGGTAACCGACAGGACAGTTTCCGTCGGCTAACCTTGTTGTTCTCGGACTCAATACGGCAATCAGGTCGTGGTGTGCTGCTCCGTACGTGACCCGTATGGCTGACAATCCTTTGCCGATACAGAATATTTCTTGATAAGGTTAGAAGGACGAGTCGGAGAGTAGCAATTCGGACGCGTACTTCCAGGGGCCCGATTTTTGAAATAATTCGATATGTAACGAATTCGTTATCACATCTTCGATAACGAATAATACACAAATTTCCTATTTTTGACACCTTCCGTTATGCTGATAGCGTTTCGTAAGATGCCTAGGAGACCTTGGTGTATCTAGTGATTCGATATTGTTTAGAATTCCTTGGCGAAAAACAATCGACGATTACGAAAGCTTTCTAATTTTTGTATAGGGTGCGTTATATGAGCATTTTCAAAAATCTGTCAAATGTCGGTTTTGTCAGATTGATGTAACTTCGAGGTTTATTGTTGTCGTTATCAATGAAAACTATCTGAAATTATTTCTTCGCATTCAACAGTGTTTATGAGTCTATATAAGTAGAATAAGTTTTGAAGTTATTACAAGTACTTTTTCACGATGTGTAGAAGAGTTTTATTTTGTGTGGACAGTCAAAATTTGGGGATTCAGATATTCGTCTTTATTCAGTACCTGAGGTAAGAACAAAATGAATCGCCCCAAAAAAATAATTTCTAATTTTTGTATAGGGGGCGATATATGAGCATTTTCAAAAATCTGTCAAATGGCGGTTTTGTCAGACTTACGTAGCTTTGAGGTTCATCGTTGTCACTGAAAACTCTGAAATTATTTCTTTGCATTCAACAGTGTTTGAAAGTCTATGTAAGTAGAATAAGTTATTTCAAGTACTTTTTTACGATGTGTAGAAGATTTTATATTTTGTGTGGACAGTCAGAATCTGGGGATCCAGATATTCGTCTTTATTCAGTACCTAAAGAAAGTACAAAACAAATCACCAAAAAAAATAACATGAATGTAGCGTCGTAGCTAATTTTATTCGTTTCAGCTTGAGCGAAAGTCTTATATCGAGAAGGAAACATCTATAGCTCTTATCAATGAGATATTGAAAACAAATTGTTGTTTGAATAAAGGAAATATCGATATGATACGTATTTTGAACCGTTTCATAACTGATGTGTGTATCTGCAATTCCAAGACAGTCTGTCACTTTCAATACACTAGCATGTTTTTTAACAGAAGGCAACTTTGTCGTACATTCTCAGGTGAATGGGAAAAGTATATTTTCTTGGAATCAAAGTCTATTCTTACAAACTGATATAAAAACTTGTAGAGGTAGACAGTGACAGGATTGACAGGTTGTTAACAATAGGTTTCCACGTTATATGCACGTTTTCTAAAACGCATTTGATTGGCTGTCAGGGCTGTCAAAATCTCAGTAGGCAGATAATAAACAGTAGTAGAATATTCGGTTGCACATTTCTCTCTAGTGAAAATTAAGCTTCATATGGTATATGACTGATCGCCATCTACAATAGCGATTTGAAGATTTTATGATCTCAAAAATCAAGCAATCGCGTTTCGCCAAGTTTATCCCAAAATTATTCAAGTGTAAGTAGATACACCAGGGTTTCCTAGGCATCTTAGCGTTTCGTTACCTGAAGCGAATATTACACTTGGCATCATCGCAATTTTCTTCAGTTTTCTGTTCTGTGGTGCATCTTATCAAATTCAAATGTCAATATTCACTTCGAAAACTTTTAATTTGAATTAATCGAAAAAATGACATCAAAAATAGGCGGAAAACAAAACTTTGCACCAGTAGTGCATATGAACTCGAATCTTCAGTGAAGAGTAGATTTTCTCATAATTTCACCCAGAAAGATGCAGAGAAAATGTGGTCGAACCGAGCTAGCAAATTTTTCATTAGAAAAAATTCCACCTTGATGACAGATTATCATGTTATCCTAATCGTGAAATACTTGATAAGAAATCCCGAGAAAAATCCATGCATCGTCATTTTCAAATTTAAAGTTGTTCTAGAATCTTGAGTATGAGTTGTAAATGAAGTGTAGGTATATAATAGTGTTTACACCAACCTTGTCATACGCAATGTGAAATTCTGTTTCAACAACAGTTTTTTGGACTATTTTTCTCTCATTTAAATCAGGAAGCAATTCCAGGAAACGAATCCTTCATATAAGAGTGAACTCAAATTATTAACAAACACTATCTGAAGGTATGTGCATATATCTTTCACATATATCTTCATTCAAACAGGATTAGGCAGAAAAATCCATCTGAAACAACCACCTCCCTGTCTACATATGGCTTGCCGGGGGTTGCACCGCATAAAAATAACTTCTCCATGCATATTTTGTAACACAATCGTACTTCAAACAGTCAGGTAACATAGTATAAACAATTAGATTTGAGTTCCTGATACGGAGAATTCGTTACCTTTTTCCAATGAGTTGGAGAAGTAAAAGCTGAAAACTTTGAAGATGACCTTCGAAGGGCTGATAGGAGTGCTTTATTCCAATTGTGACTGAAGATACTGAATTGCAAATACTCCAAGAGCCAGAGCAAAAAAAGTAGGTTCATAATGCAATCTTCTACAGAATTGATTTCCTTGTTGGAAAATGTTTGGGGGTGTCCCCTGAATATAAATTCAAGTTGGCGGGACAGGGGGGTTGAGCTTCAGCCGCCATCTTGGAAAACACGTTTTATCAAATATCTCGTGAACCGTGCATCGTACGACAAAAACAGTAGGGATGATTTTCGTAGATAATAAAATTCTCTTCAACTTTTATTCGAAACTTTTTTCCGTATAGTGCATAGGTTTTCATTTATAGCGCACCAAACTTTTCCCAACATGGTTATTGCTAAATATATTGTTAACGGTTGATGAAACGGTATAAATGGCAGTATTTTGGCGCGCCATAAATAAAAACCTATGCTTTATACAAAAAAAAATTTCAAATAAAAGTTGCAGAGAATTTCATTATCTACAAAAACGATCCTTACTGTTTTTATCGTACGATGCACGGTTCACGAGATATTCGATAAAACGTGTTTTCCAAGATGGCGGCTGAAGCTCAACCCCCCTGTCCCGCCAACTTGAATTCACATTCAGGGGACACCCCCGAATATTTTTCAACAAGAATATCAATTCTGTAGAAGATTGCAGAAAAAAAGTACCTGGTTCTTGGCCTAAAACTTCTATTGAGATTTGAAGATGAGCGATATGCCCTCTGGTGGAAAGTATCGAAAAAGTCAAAGAATTATCAAAGTGGCGCTGCGATATTATGTGAAATTTTGGAACACAATTAAAATTATTGCTTATACTTATCAAGCACAATTCATGGTTATGTAATAGTTGTTCACAAAATTTTACGGTTTGCAATTTTCAAATAACGCCAAAGTCCTTATAATTAACCTTAAATTGCAATAGTTGTCAAAGTGGTGCTTATTAGTTGGAGTAAGATGGCTATATACTGGTGCTTTCAGTGTTTCGATATTGTTTCAGACAAACCTGTAGACAGGGTGTAGTTGTTCAAAATTACGCATTGAGGGTGCGCTTGTGGTTGAAACTTCTAAAAATTTTCGAGATCATTCGATCCATGGAAAACGTTGTTGCCAATACAGATCACTTTTGGTAAGAACAGAGAATAGAACGCGAGATCAATCTGACGTTTGATGAAAACAAACTTTATCTTCAATGACCTACCTCCAAGAATAATCTCATGTTCTAGTATATTCAAGAACCATTTGGAAATTTCGTAGTGATGTTAAAAAAAACACAAGAGACATTTGCTGGTAACAACATTCTGGAGTGTACACGAGTTCTGAAAATTCTATAAATGCAGTGATACCTATGTGTTTTAGATATTTCAAGTTCAACAAAAATAATAATGATTTCACTCGCACCAGAAAAAATGGCATTCTTCACTTCACATATCCATAAAATTTGATCACAATTCTCGTTCCTATTGGCTCACACGCATTAGCGTGAATAATATTCGGCTGAATTGTGATCCTACTTGAAATCCCAATTAGGCGTTATGATACTAAATCGCAAATATCTATCATGGTGTAAGTCACAAAGCACATACATAGGTGTTCCAGTATCAATTTTCTTCTGCTGAAGATTCTAACCTTGTAAGCGAAACGCACGTCGAGGACAGAAAGTATCAGTTTGATGTCAGACGAAATGGTTCTCTGTGAGTTATAGGCTCAATTTTATACGGGAAATGAATGAGGACCAAATATTTTCACAAAAATGCGAGAAAAAGTCGTCATTTCTTCCAAGAATAAACAAATGATTTCCCATACTTGAATCGAGTGAATCAAACGAGTAAACTATAAAAATATTTTTCTCGTAGTTTACATGGTTTTTAACCCACCACAATCTGAAAATTAAGTATTAATATTGGAATCTATTCAAGCGAAGACAAGTTGATGCGTAAAAAAAACAGTTCTTTGAATGATATCAAAAATTATCGAGCAGACTGCAATCAATCTCAATTACTCAAATTGTCAGATAGTTTAATAACAGAAAAGCTATCATGGGATTGTAGACATGTAATTATAAATCAGCAACATGGATTCAGTCGTGGTAGATCTACCTGTACAAATCTGCTCATTAATCAACTTTATAATAAATGCCTTTGAAAGAAAAAAGACAGCAGGTCGATTCATTTCAACCTTTTTGTGAATGACTTGGATGATGCTGTTCTCTATGGTGAATTCCATGTTTGCTGATGACCGGAATTTGTTTAAAATTATTAATGTCTCGTCTGATACTGAATTATTACAGTATTTTTTACAGTTTCATATCGCCGCTTTTGAATTAGCCTGGAGAGGTGGTGAAAGTACGCAGTGTAAAATTTATTATTTCAAAGCCAAAAAATACAATAATGGAACATTGACTGGTAGAGTGGAGTACAACAAGGTCCTTTCTGAAACAGCTCAAAGTGGTGATTAAAGGTGCAGTGGAAGTAAGTGGTTGACTACAAATAAAGGAAATTCGAACGTGTGTCCTGTCAGGTGGTTGAAAATGCTCCTAGAAAAAACGGAACAAACATATTCTTCAGATGGATTGTTTCTAACGCCAAAACCGTTTTGGAAAATAAAAATGCCAAAGGATGGTACAAAAATGAAAAAAACAAATCATTCTCTTAGACCCATCGTAAGTTCCATGGAATCTTCATTCCAAAAAACTAGCAAATATTGAAACTTCAATCAGGTAATGGTGATAAATTCATAAAAATACTTTTACTTCTGATTGAGAAGTTAGATTGAATTGATTTACAAGCTGAAGACATGTTGGTGAGTTTCGATGTAGGAAGTCTGTTTACCAACGTTCCTGTGAACAAAACTTTAGGAATTGTCAAATCAAAATAAGAGAATGATGAAACACTGATCAAAAGAACAATATCAAATGTAGATACGGTCCTGTATATCTTAAAACTTTGTACAAAAAAAAAGTGTTTTCATTTCAAAAATGATTTTTATTAACAAGAGTTTGGTATGGCTATGGGTTCACCACTTTCTTCAAATCTAACTAATATTTATATGAAGTATTTTGAGGATTCTTTTCCAGCAAGTTATCCAAATGGTATAAAGGTGTGGTGGAGATATGTTGGTGATGTTTTGGCTATGTGGAGTCATGGTCAAAATGAACTTGACACATTTTTGAAACATATTAACAAACAAGAACCAACAATAAAATTCACATTAGAAGCAGAAAATAACAATTAACTTCCATTTCTAGATGTAAAGATAAAGAAAACGACACGTCATGTAAACACAAGTGTATATCAAAAAAAAAAAACAGATATCTTCACTACACCTCAAACCACTACACAAGTGTCAAGAAAGCTATAGTAAAAAGTCTTTATGATTGAATAGAAATTGTATGTAACTCACAAGAAAAAATTAATGACGAGATAAACTTCATAAAACAGAAACTGAAAATCCTAACATAGTCCACAATGAAGACAAACAACATACACAAAATACCCAACCTGTATCAAACATAACACCCTATGTTCCTCCTTTGTCTAAAAATATAAAACAGATCGGCAACAGATATATAATGTTAGAACAACATTCAAAACGACAAATACTTTACGGTCAATAGTGACACATTCGAAACCATATAACACAAAGGAAAAAACAAAAACTTGTATTTTTCAAATTCCTTGTTCGTGTGGTCAAAAACATGTTGGTGAAACGTCTCAACCATTGGAAGTGCGAAAGAGTGAACACAAGATGTACATCAGGAACAGACAGATAGGTGGTTCTAAATTAATAGAACACATTCTCACTGCCGATGGAGATCACACAGTAGAATGGAACGACACTAAAATTATGAGAAAAGTGAGCAATGGCAGGAAACGAAAATTAAAGGAATCTGCTGTCATCATGCTGTCTGGCGAAGAATGCATATCTATGAGTTCGCTTGATATGGATCGCGGATGGCTGCCCCTCCTGAAGGACAAAATGTAATGCCAGATTCGAAATATTTGAAAAATGACAATTACGAAGATTGTCAACAAGAGATATTTGCATTTGAACAGGAATTTGCCTTTAAGTTTTTCAATAGACGCAGTGACTTTTCGGTGTAGATCAAATATCTGCCCTTCTACACTTGTTTAGATTTCAATATCAATTTTTATTCTTTCAGATTGCGGTAGGTTGAAAACCCAGAACACTACGGAACAAACTCTTAACTCTTTCTCGAGCCTTGAAAAATGATTCAATAAAAAATTGTAGTAGAAAGGGATCTGCACCAGAGTTTCATCATCAAAATCATATCACAGTCAAAAATCTAAACAATAGACCATGAAAAACTACACCTAATATTACTACTGCCCCTAGGTATTTTCTGACAGAGTAGTCGAAATTCGCTTCATTTGTGTCGGACAACTGGACTCCCAGACTACTTGATATATTGATATTACAGTAACATTCTCAATAAATTCGGTGAATGGTATTGCTCCTTCAGTGGAAATGGAAATATGAATTATTAAAAAAGGTTGATACTTCAGTGGTAGCGGTGAAAACATATTATTTATACTTCGGGTGAGAAATGCTATTGTATAGAAATGCTATTATATCCTTCGTCATTTCCCGCCTCAGAATATAAAAGTGCTTATTATACAGGGTGTAACTGAATAAGTGTAAAACATTTAAGGAGATGATTCCTTATCAAAATAAAGATAGGATCTTTCGTATAAAGAAACTTCATTGGAGCATCCCTTGTTAAGCTACAGCCCCCTGAAAGGGAGTACATAAAATTTGTATAACAATTTTTTTCACAAGCACTGGAAAAGTTGCAATATTGAAATTAACCTGACGTTTTGTACTACCAAAAAGACACTAAGCCAGTAATTTATTTGGTTTACCCTATGTTTGTAAGGGGTGGAAAACGCAACCCCTAAAATTTATTACCGATGTAACTTTTCTCTTATTATTTGTTTACCATTTGAAAATTTATTTCCGATAGCCTGTTTCATTCTAAACAATAAATGTCTCTTGGGTATTTTGCGCAAAATAAACCAGTTCGCGGCAAAAAAATATTTTTCGAACAACTACAGAGATACATCGTCATAAATGCGAAAATACGAAACTAATCTATCTAGTAGGTCGCTATTAGCGATAGTGACAATTGAATTGGTATGACGCTGTCAGTTTGTGAATTTTAATATTGTAACTTTTTCAGTGCTTGCGAAAAAAATTGTTATACAAATTTTATGTACACCCTTTAAGGGGCTGTATCTCAATAAGGAACGCTCCAATGAAGTTTCTTTATATGAAAGATCCTATCTTTTTTCCGATGAGGAATCACCTCGTTAAATGTTTTACACTTATTCAGTTACACCCTGTATATATGATAGCTCACTTGTCATCACAGGTGAACAATAAACAATTATCCACTAGTTATCAGAGAAAACGAAAAAAATAATGATATTTTTTCGGTGCAGAATTACATTTTTTCCCTGCTTAGTGACTTTTTAAGAACCAAAGTAGTGGAACTGACAAGTCCATCTTCCATTTTTGAAAATTATGGAAAATATGGAAATAAGCATATGGGGAGAATCTAGGGGGTATTCACAGAGGTGAAAATAATTGAAATCCATTATTTGTTTTGATGAAAAAGTTTTGAATTCTTGTTATATCTGTTTCAGGACTATCTTTGCCCCGATACTTCAGTATCATGAGAAAGGAATGTAAAATAATTGACTGAATGTTTTGTTGATTACGTATTATATCGTATACTTTATAAATTTTGAAATTCATTTTTGAAGAAATGTAGATAATTCTCTTCGTGCCATTTGTTTTGTCTCAAGAATGGAACGAGAAGGAAATTCGAGACCTATTTATTGTGAAACGGAAATGAAAAAATTGCTACTTATTCAATGAATATGAATCAACGTGTGATACCTCTTCCAAAGTGGAAAGTTGAACTGGGAATATTCAGTTCTTGAGAAAGGAAGCAGGTTATTTTATGAATCGTCGCCATAATATGTTTTATATATACTTTCATTTCATCTGTAACTTCGTGAAAAATACGACACCTAACATATAGAGACAATTATTCTGCTTTTATATTATATCGCATATACGTTTTTCACCAAGGGAGAAAAACAAAAAAAAATTATTTTGATACCTTTCAACCCAGTCGAATAACGTTGAGGTAAAGAATTGTTTCGATTTTTTTATCCGAAAAAAAAAATAACCAAACTCCATTCTCTTCACAAAAATGCCCAAGTTCCTGATTATCCGTTGTATGAATGATTTGAATTTGATTTCATTCGGAAGATATTAATCAAAAACTATAATTGTTGATAGAAATGAATGTTGTTCCACGTGTTTAATCAATACTTAACTTATATGCTGAAATAACAATCGATATAAATCCCTATGTTTGAGAATACACTTTACTTGAGATATATGTTATTTTCTTATTTCATTCTTCCTAAGAAACTCAATCAAAACACGTCAGAAATCGCCAGAACTAAAATCACTCTCAACAATAACTTATCTTTATTCATTGAAGCCATCAACTTAAACCGACAACAATCAAATGCGATAAAGCACCCATTCAAACTTCCTAACAGCTTTAGAATTACGATTAGTTATATAACATCTAACAACATTAAACTCCATTAAAGAAAAAGCTGAAATAATATGGATCGTTTCAGGGGCTATAAACCGTAATAATGAGAGCTCCGCGAGTTGAATTAGCGCTATTAATACGGCTTATGAAATTAATCGGTGCATGAAAGCCATGCCTGGATCAGAAAAAGTTTTCCGGACAATTATTTCAAAGATTCTGCTGTGAAACAAACGGGGACATTTGTCTTTCAATCAAATATTTACAGTCCAATTGATTTCTTCATTATGTACAAAAATGGAAACAACTGAATCCGGAATAGATAATGTAAAAACAAGTGGATCTAACGAAATTGCCGAATACCCAGTAACTCATTTTTGCTTCGCCCATTAATCATGAGTCAACAACAACAGTCCATTGCAGTTTTTTCAACAATATTGAAGAGAGTTACGTTCATAAACGGAACACTTTTTCTGTAATTTGCTCAATGGGAAGGAAGAAATACTATTGAAAGATCAATTTTTATAAATATCATACAACCACTGCATGTAAACTCAGAATGATTATATCAAAAATAATTCATAAGATCTGATGAAAATGGATTAACAAAAAATATAATACAGTTTCCTGTATGATTTTCACTCACAATGGGTTTACAAAACCGCGACACGTGTTTCGCTATTACAATAGCTTCTTCAAGCAAGATAAATCATTTATCTTGCTTGAAGAAGCTATTGTAATAGCGAAACACGTGTCGCGGTTTTGTAAACCCATTGTGAGTGAAAATCATACAGGAAACTGTAATATATTTTTTGTTAATATGGATTTTCATCAAGTATCGGCCAGTTAAATTCAATTTTTCGAAAATGGATTACTTCTGAATGATGTGATTGAGTGCCTTCTTTCTATGAAATTAAATATATGCCTCATCACTTTCAAGAGATTCTGGAAACATTCGTGATCCATAAGCACTTTTGTATTCATAATTCTACATCAAGCTGTGAAAAAAATCATTTTTCATATCCACACAGGGTAGTATATAGATTCCACCAATCACAGAGAACAAAATACTTGGCTAACAGGGACCACCTTGTTGACACGTCACAATCATTCTGATCTGTCTCCAAAAATTTTTCAAGGAAACATTTTCAAAAGTTAATGATTTCAGCGAATCACCTTTGGAAGGAAGAATTAGTCGCAAAAAACAATAAATGTAATATCTCGATTTTCCCGTCGTATTTAGGTATAGAACATTTCATCTTCATAATAACGGCTTCCTTTGTGAATTCTAAAACTTCGTTACTGTTAGGTATCAGTGTTTTCTGTGGGGAATGATTTCACGAAAATGAGTGATTCTAGTGATGAATCTATTGAAAGCACTCCAACAATAATTAACTGAATTGTACAGTCCAAATGGCCTCGTTGGTTAAGGCGTACGTCCTCTGTGACGTCCTCTGTGACGTTAGTTATTATATTTTTGAAAGGCAAAATTTGAATTATACGAGAAGTTGCTGACTAATTGGACTTGTTCTATCCAGAAAGAACTGTTTTTCAATAGACGCATCAACTATTCGGGGTAGATTAAAAATCTGCCCTTTTACAATTCTGAAGATTCCAATATTAATTCTTATTTTTTCAAATTGTGTTAGGTTACAAACCAAAAAAAACTACGGATAAAGCACTATATTGTTCAGTTGACTTTTGAATGTATGAATGCCAGTCGGTAGTAAAGCCATTTCCTACTTCTTCAAAACAGTATTTTTTTTGACACTCCATTTTCGGAAGTTTTTCCGTGAGCGTTACTTCGTAAATTTTTCTCAATAATAATTGTTTTGTCATCACCTTACTTTGTGATTCTGTAGCTAAGGTTTAAGTAAGCCTATTACCAGTATTTGGTGTTGATGATGCTTTTCTAGCGGGCTCATTATCTGTTTCCTTGCCTGTGATCTCTGAAAGAGCTGGCCTTCAAAATACAGTTGATCTATCATGGTGTGCCATAAATTTCAGATCCTCAGAGCTTTCCCGCACCATTCGAGATGCCACTCTGAGTGAGGCTTGGCTATTCGTGAAAATATTGATCCTTCTATTTCGTTAGAACCCTTTACTGTTTATTATCACACATTGAAGATTTCTTCTGTTGGTGGATAGACATCTATAAATGCAACATAGTCTAGCATTTTTCCCAAAAATAGGTCAAGAATTGACATTGAAAAGTGACAGAAACGTTTTATCACAAAAAAGCCGAAAAAAATATTTTTCTGGTTCAAAGGATGTTTACGCAGGAAAGTCTTATAATAATAAGTGTACACTGTAAATTGGAGATGTTATAGATACCTGATTTAGAATAATATAATTCGATTGCAATTGTTACAATCGATTATGTGTATTTCCGACCATTTTTTTTTCATGATTGTCTTTTGGATTACCTGGGAGTTTTTTGATCCATTAGTTATTCCACATGTAGAATTCACATTCATTTTTCTTGGAGGACTCAAGAAGGATTCTTGACAAAATAATTATGTAGGTTGCTCAATCACGAGTGCTAGCTTAACCGAACGATGAATTAGAAGAAATGAGGAGTGGTGAATATTAGAAATTAGTTTCAAATACTGCATTGTCCAAAGAAAATTGGCTACAACAACTCGTTTCAAATGCATTTTGGTCAGATCCAATACGGAAGAACGAAAAGAAAATCGAAGGAATAGTGAAAATAATGTGAGACTGATCGGAAATGCAAAATCCACATCATATTTTTTCAGATGAATATCACCTTCTTGGTTTTTCTACCAATAGTCATCAAAGTTGTCTCTCAAAATTTTGAATTATTAGTAATAAGGCACATTGTCCAACTACACCTTCTTCGAGTGCTCGCTTGATTTTTACATGACTATTCACAATAGCTTTATTCAGTATATATGTTCTAGCATTTTTGAAATTATTATTTTTCTTCCAGAGACCCCATACCAGCACGAGAAACAAAAATTTAGAGAAACATTCACATCAATACTATTAACGATGACTTGGCAGAAATAATAGAATGGGGTTACATGAATGTGGTGATATTCAATGCTGGGAAAACCCTGGCATGTCTCTCCTCAAAGAAAGCCGATCTATCATTAACTAGTATTCAGATGTAAGGAGTATCTCTTCCTGCGAACTCAAGTATCTCGATTCTAGGAATTACGATCAGTAATAATATCTTATGGAAAAACAATGGGAGATCGATCGCTAAAGGTACTTCCCAGAGAATCGGATTTCTATTTCCTGCGAAGAAATACCCACTTCTCGCCAGCTTCTAATGATTTGTAAGGCTCAGATGCGACCTGTCTTGAATTATAGTTATCATGTATGGATCTCGGCACCAAAACAGTCATTGAAGCTTCTTGAAGCTATTTAGAAAAAGGAAATCCGTGATTCTTCGCTCATAGAATCGCTCATTTCGTTGGAACATCGTAGAAGGACGAAGATATTTTCACGGTCGGTGCTCTTCTGAATTGTTATTATTCGTTCCACCCTTGGCAGTATCTACACGCATGACCAGAGTACAGAGTTCCCACCTCTTTGTTGTATGTAAGCTTGGGGACCTGTCGAACGTCTCTTGTTCAGGGACCTTTTTTCTATAGAGTTACTGAACTTTGAAACACCTCCAAAAGAGGTTTTTCCTAATAGACTCACAAACTTCAAAAAGTTAAAGTGAATGTTAATTCGTATCTTCTGTCCCCGGATTCACATTTCCTTTCGTATGATCATGAAATAAAAATACTGCCACCTGAGACAACACCTATTCAGAATTAGGGTAACTGACTCGGCTCTCTGTAGAAGCTGTGAGCAGGAAGATGAAAGCATATAGAGCATCTCATATGTAATTGCCATGCATTCTAATCAAGAAGGAAAACCACGATATTGGTGAAATTATTGACCCCAAAACGGTAGGGCTGATGAATCCCTCAGTGGAGTACCCTAACCCTACGTAGAGGAAGCACAATGGGTCCAATGATTCCTCACTGCAGTGGGCTCCGCTCATCCTCTATCTCTTCCAGATACAGAGAGGATATCTTGTCAATTTGAATTCATTACTGTAATCGATCGAATATCTGTCATGACTGAACCGCATCTATGTGACTCTCTCTGTACTCGAAGGGTGCTAACCTAACTGATGTGAAGATCAGATCCACTGTTGATGGAAGAAGTAGTGGCTTTTTTGAGAGAAGTTTTATAATTCTGTCCAATATCGTTGCGACATAAATAAAGCTGGCGATTACATACACAAAATTATCAGTCCAAGCAAATTTCACAAAAACGTCGCATTTTGGGAAAAGATATGTCCGAGTCAAATAGTCGTAGCTACTTTGAACATAACTTGAATCAGATTAGAGAAAAAATAGTTCTTATGGCAATAGTACCTACAGAATTTTCCAAAAAATAATGAAAACTTGAATATCTCTACTAGAAAAATGTATGCATAATTTTTGAAATAGTACCTTATTCTGCCTGCATTCAATTGAATATACTTTGATTTTTGTTTAAAATTGCATGTCTGCATCTTCCTTTTGACGTTTTATTCAATGTTTTTCGAGTATGATGAAAACAAATCATCTGAAAAGGAACATTAAATTTTGCAACTAACAGAAAGAATTCACGACGGTTGGTACAGCAGCCCTATGACATATGGCCATAAAAGACCATGATATCTACAGTTCAACAGGTTTTGAGCTGATTCGGCTGATCTCTTAATTCTCGTGTACAAAATCCGAAAAAGACTCATTTTACAATTCATGATTGTGAATCCACGCCTTTCACTCCCGAAAATATCAAAGATCCTTGGAGTACACTATCTTGTTCCTGGTATTCCATTGATGACAATAAATCTTCCTCACTGGGAAGATGGAAGACTGTACCACTGGCCGATGGAGGGTCGCAGACTTGTCTTTCTTGAATAGATATTGTTACTATATTTCTTTGGGTTAGCTGATTAAAATTCCAAACAACACTAAACTACTTCTATTTCAACTCTTTATCACAACACAATATAAGACAATCACTTAAATTGCTCCAACGGCAACGATCTGTACTGAAACACTCTGATAAACTCTCTGATAAAAAGTCTATTTCGACTTTTGCACTTAGCAGTACCAAAGCTCTCTCCAATAGAAACTCCGACTAACTCTCCGATAAAATCCCTACTTCGACGTCTGCACTTAGCAATACCAAAGCTCTTTCCACTATAGACCCTTATAATATTGTCCTCCGCGATAACGTGTCTCCCTTTCATACTTTCGTACGCCTATGGATAATCTTCCAGACAGGTATAGATGATGTGTATCGAATTCTCCACGCAAATCAAGAGTTCCTGGAAAAATGACGTTCTCTCTTCGATCCCTCATATTATTTTGCGTTTACGAGCGACATGGCCGTCGCTAGGATATTTCGTACCAATATTTACACGGTTGGTGCTTTTCTGAATTTTAGTCAATCGTTCCATCCTTGACAGTATCAACATGGATGACTCGACTAGTGGAGAATTCTCACCCTTTGGTTGTGAGTTTGAGACCTGTCGAACCTCTCTTGCTCAGGGATCGTTTTCCAATACAGCAGGTAAACTTAGGATCTCTTTGCGAACTGAATGTATTATTTTTAACAAAAATGTCATAGTTTTCTGTAATGACATCAGTGAGAATATGGTACAGGAAGTATCGGCTACTTAATACAATGTATTTTTTTTTCCTCAACGTAGGCTATTGATATGTACCTACTTCCTCATTAGCAAAGCCTTTTTTGAGCAGAAATCCGTTGGGATAGATTTTTCAAATTTTGTTTCGTTTTCATTTCACAGTAGGTATAATTTCGAATTTTTATAAATGAAATAGTGGAATCTATCGAGACAATTTTTCGAAGACCTTTGGTGGACTTTTTTTTCCCCGATATGAATTCATGCCCTGTTCACCTCAATATGTGAAATATACTATTTTTATCTCACTCACAATCTAAAAAAAATTTTTCTTTTTTGTAATTGAATTGCCCATTAATAATTTTATTTCTGACCGGGATATTATAAGCTTATATCGTCATAGTTACGCTATCAATAGAGAGGGTCATAACTCCCTTGGGACATTATAGATTTTATAATTCCCTTTACCGTTCACAAGTAAAAATAAAATTATATATATATATATATATATATATATATATATATATATATATATATATATAGTGAGTAGATTCTTCTGACATCTGTGAATTGAATCGAATTGAATCGAAATACTCTTTCTCTTCACTTCTACTCTGTTTCACCTATATATATATATATATATATGTATATATTTATGAAATGAAAACTGAACCATATTTTATTTATTCACGTCATTACAAATAATAAATGTACAATTTTGAAATGTTCCCTGAAAATTACTTCCGCCACTGGAAACAATTTCTTCTTTTGTATGGCTGGAGCTTCTGTTCACTACAGTCGAGGTACCTGCCTCTTCTAATGGCAAAATAGACAACATACGTGCCGTTTTATTTCTCAATTCGATGCTATCCTCCAAATACCCCTCCGCCACCGTGGAACTTTTCCAACCTCCGTGTCTTTTTAAGTTAGTCATAGTTGCTCCTGCATTGGCTAGAGCAGTAGCAGAAGTGCGACGAAGGCAATGTCCCGTATAGGAAGATGAGTTTGGCAATCCTAAATACATTGCGATTTTGCTGGGGATTTTCCCAAACATGTTTTTTTCAATTGGCTGAGATGTACATTTATTTTGTCGGAAGCTCAAAAAAAATCGTTCAATACCTTTAGGACGCAAAGACATATAAAGTCTTAATAAAGGCAAAGCGGAGAACTCTTTTTCACCCACAACTGTAAATTTCTTCGATACACCAGTTTTACTTTCCGGTACGTTCACTACCATAACAGAATCTCGGTCCTCTATATCCGATATCTTCATATTCAAAAGTTCCTGACATCTGCATCCTCCAAAATAACCCATAATCAAAACAACCTATAACAAAAAAAAAGGAAATAAATACACACAAAAAGGAAAATAAGAAAAAAATTACCTTATGCAATAAATTAATATCATTAGGAGCGTCCTTTAGAAATCTGATAACATCGTTAGGAGATAAAACAGCAGACTTTTTCGGCTTATAACTCTTAGTCTTCCGTTTCAAAAAAGCCTGTAGTTCATTGAACTTGGTGATATCTCGTTTCTCATGTATAGTCACCATCGATTTTAGCATTGACCATTTAGTCCATAAAGAATTCGGACTATACGTTTCTGACTGCAACGAATAAACACAATAACTACCAAATCTACCGAAAAACATAGAAAATTCCTGGTAAAGTTTCAGAATGCTGGATTGCCTCGGATTTCGATAAAATTGTTAGGGGAGCTTCAGAATATCTAAAAATGAATAAAAAGTACAAAAATTTGGTGCGGAAACCACAGCAAGTTCCTTTTCAAAAGGAAAAAAGGGTGAAATTTTAGGTTATGTAACGAAAAAATCACTTTTGATTTGTCACTTTACTTACCATTTTCTGTATGAAAACATATCTAACTATATTTTTCTGCAAGAAATATAACCCGAATGTTCATTTATAACGTTCATTCTTTGCAGATATCCAATTATAATTTCATTAGAAATGACAACTAGCTGTATTAATTTCGGCTTCGATTGAATTGGAGCGACGTTGTCAGATTGTGAATTATGTTCAACAATTTCATATTTGAATGATTCGTACAGTTTATTGATCTTTCGTGGTGTTGGTTCTGAATTCCAATAAATGGAATCTACCTCTTTATGGTTAGTATAGATTTCATGATTTTTTTTAAAATATTTTAAACGTTTTTCCGAGAAAGTTTTTGTAGCCGTGTACTTATTCATTAATCAAAAAAGGATTATACGACTGATTTTCAATCGAGAATCGGGAATTTATTCATTGGAAATATTATTATACGTCCATAAAAACATTGAAAACGTTCAGAAAAACTCAGATGTTCATAGTAATTCGACAAAAAAACACAATAACATACACTTGAAAAGTTTTCGAAATCTGTCTTACAAGCGGTCGCCAGAATAGGCTGGAAGTTTCTATTATAACTTGCTGCCGAGGAATTTAAGAGACTCTCCTATCAACAAATTTCAAAAAAGTGTAGAAACGTTAATAACCAATAATCCTATTTAGGCAATTGATGAATTTCTGGATAAGGTTAAGGTTAGGTTGTTTCAGATGGGAGCATCTCGTTCTACCCACAGTCTCCGAACATACCCGAATGATTCAACTTTTACAAAATTCATCCTTCTTGTTGATAGGTCCACAATGAATGTGTTGGGTTTAGTCAGGTTAGTTAGGTTTGGTTGGGAGCATGTCGTTGCACCCACATTTCGTTCTACCCACAGTCTCCTAACATACCCGAATGATTCAACTTCTGCAAAATCCATCCTTTTTCCTTTTCTTGTTGATAGGTCCACAATGAATGTGTTAGGTTAAGTCAGGTTAGTTAGGTTTGGTTGAGATCGATTTAATAAAAACATTTGTTTTTCGCAAAGTTAGTTAGGTTTGGTTGGGATAGATTTAATAAAAGTATTACGTTTTACGCGAGTTTAGTAGTTTTGGCTATATTAGATATAAGTACTTGATTTTTCAATTTGGCAACGTTGATTGAGACTCGAAACAGTCTACAGCTGTCAAAATGACGTTACAAACTATAAACTATATTGCTCTGTCTGTTTCTCACCACTTTAAAATAAAATGAAAATCTTCACTTGGAGAATATATGGGCACATTTCCTTAATAAATTCAAAGAATGGTGTGTGTGAATAATGTTCTATCGGAAAATCGGGTATGTACACTGACAAAATAACAGTTCAGATGAGTAGAATTTTGGAATCTGGATTGAGTGCTTATTAACATTTTCTTTTCGAAAAAATGACTTTTTCATGGTTTCCGCGCCAAATTTTCTATTTTTCTATTCATCTTGAGCCTTTTTAAACGTTCTCCAAAATTTTTGTGGAAATTGGACGCAATCCAGGATTCTGAAACTTTTCCAAATTCCTTACCATTTCTTGAAAATATGCCAGAAATACAGTTTCAGTGACATCTTTTGGCATAACATTTTTCCGTGTCAGCCAGTCCAGATATATCTTGAATTCTTTTCGATGGAATTAATGATTCTCTTGCTTGTTCAGCTTTTTTCAAAATATCCTCCATTATATTTGGGATAGAAAACACGTTTTTACCGCAAACAGCTTGATAACAAAGTTCTGTTTATAAACAAGTAACATAGCAACAACCTAGCAACAAGAAAATTATACTATAATCAACGGTACCTGATTCAAATATACCGGGAAGGTAATGAATTGGTACATTTTTCCGTTTCAAAAATGAACAAAATTTTATTGAAATCGGTCAGAAATAAAATTATCTATGTACCACGGGAATTAATGAGCCTTAATAACCTCAGGCAATTGCTGTCCCTTGGGCCAGAGGCCCTCGGGACGCAAACTTTGCCATCGGTAATTAAGGCCCTCCTAATTCCCTTGATACATAAATAACTATATTGATCCTTCAGTTCTCTTAATAGACAGCAGATCAACCAGCAAGTTTTATTATGGAAAAGCATGCCTTGGAAACAGATCTAATCAAGTCATCGTGGAATTCATCGACATTGCTAGGAAGCCATTAGCTCGCTTGTCAGATCCGGAAACGCCGTATTTCACAATTCATGATTGTAAATCTGAGCCAGATGTTAATGAAATTCGCCACCCGTTCTGCAGCTATGATTCCTTTTTCCCCGGGGAAATGTGGAAGATCAACGTCGGTCCTCGAGGATGCGATCTAATTCATGGTATTCCGTTAATGGAAACAAATCCTCTTTCTCACTCGGAGGGATAATACACTGTACGGCTGACTGATGAAGGTTCCCGAGATCGATTTTGTTATTTTGTTGTATCAGGATAACATACACTCTAGAAAATAAGTTTGTACATCGTAGTACTGGGTGAGTGTTGGATTACGATGGCCTGAAGTGGTTGGAAAACATAAATTGAATATTTTTTCCTTGATTTCCCGAAATGCGTGTGAAAATATTATTGTGGCAATTTCAGGAACGACTCACCATTGAACTGATTTCCGATGAGTATTGGTGGTTCACCAGCTGCTCGATTTCTCTGCCGAAAAGGGCCCTTTTTCTTGATCGGCGATGGTTCTTCCAACTTTCTCCCCGAAGAACAAACCACACCAATAGACACAAATGAAGTAATAATATATTTCGATTAACACACCAACTTTGTGCGAAAAAACGAACAAATAGCCGACACGGACGGAGTATGAAAGTTTAATAAAAAATCATATAAGTAGAATATCTGAAGCGAAAAAAACCTATTATCAAAATAATCTTGAGAACAATAATTTTCAACAAAAACAAAAATATATTTGAAAACCAGTCAGAGACAAAACAGGTAAAACGACAATTAGCTCAATAAATGAGATTGAAGTTCAAGGAAATGTTGTTAACAATAAGCAGAATATAACTAACGAATTTGCTGAATTTTTTTCATCGGCTTCAAAAAATGCCGTAATCTCGCATTTCAACAGCACCTATTTTGTTAACTTTACTTTTATGAACATTGATGATACATTTTACTTTGCTCCTGTGGATTGTCATGAAGTGTCAGATTTGATTCGTTCTTTGACGAACATTACATCCGTGCGCATTGACTGTCTCTCAACGAAAATTATAAAAACTGTAGGGCTCATTAGTGCAAGTCCCCTTTCCGATTTGATCAACATGAGTGTTGAATGTGACAAATTTCCAAGGGATTTAAAGACTGGAGTTGTCACTCCATTACATAAAAAAGGCGAACGAACATTGTTGGAAAACTATAGATCGATTACTGTACCAACTATCATATGTAAGATTTTTGAGAGATGCATACATACCAGGATGCTTGGTTTTCTTGATGAACACAGTGTTATAAGCAGTCATCAACATGGATTTCGCCCTGGAAGGTCGACGGAGAGTGCCTCGGTGGCTTTTCTCGATCACGTCCGTACTGCATTGGACCGCGGAAGGTTGGTTGGGGCACTCTTCTTTGACCTTTCTGACCTTTCTGATTCGATTACTATCAATGTTGCTCTGGGCAAATTATCTGGACTGGGATTCAGGGGCATTTCTTTGTCGTGGCTCGCATATTATTTTGAGAAATGTAAAATTTGCGTAGAAGTGGATGATTGCAGATCTCAACTTTTTGATATTGATTTAGGGGTTCCTCAAGGATCAGTTTTAGGTCCCTTGATTTTTATTCTGTACGTCAATGATGTACCAAATTATTTGGGCACTGAACACATTTTTTGTAGGCAGATGATACGACAATCGCCACTGATGCTGAAATCCCAGAAGAACTTGTGCAGAAAATGAATAATTTGTCGAAAGAATTTACTGATTGGTGTTGCAATAATTCCTTGATTGTCAATCCTGATAAAACAGTTTGTCTGCAGTTTCATTCTCGTACAAAAATCTCAAATCATTATTTTGTTCGCGTTAACAACAAAAATATATATTTCTGGGCACATATTTGGATGCAAATTTGAAGTGGAATACACATGTTGATCAGGTGTGTGAGAGACTCAATAGTAGTTATTATGCAATTTTGCAGCTGAAAAATATATTCACACGAGAGCAATTAATAAATGTGTACTATTCTCTCTCATATTCACATATTTCTTATAATATTGTCCTTTGGGGAAGTGCGGCCAATGGTCGCAGAGATTTTATCAGTCAAAAAAGACTGATTCGTCTAATATTTGGCTTAGATCACCGAATGACCTGTAGGAATCATATCAATAAGTTCAAATTACTGACGGTACCATCGATTTACATTTACAAAACTATAATATATGTTATACTCAACATCATGGGCTTCACAAAAAATTCTGACTCTCATAACTAGGCTACGAGGCATGGTGACTTATTCAGAAGTATAAAGCACCGTACTTCACTCTACGAAAGCAGTCCTCAGTACAATGGAATACGATTTTTCAATCATCTCCTCAGTGATATCAAAAAAGAAAAAAAAATTAATAAATTCAAAACAAGATTGAAAAAATATTTAGTGGAATCCTGCTTTTATGACATTAGTGAATATTTCGCCAATTCATAATTTTCACTTTGTTGTTTAGTTTTTTGGATGAACGATATGTTTGAAGTAATATACCTAGTTATTTATCTACCGTATGTGTGTATGTGTATAAGTGTGCATATGTGTAGTATATATATGTATTGTGTCTAACTTTATACGTCTGTATACATTTTATGACTTGTCCTATGTCATGTGTATGATCTTAAAGGTTGAATAAAGTGTATTATTATTATTATTATCATTAGTGATTTGAAAATGATACTCGATTGCTGTCAACGAGCATAAAATATTCAGTGAACGAATATATCTCGACAGGTCGCGTCAATGAATTTGATTGCGATATACGATCCCTGCAACTTCTTTCGAAAGTTTTTATATATATAAACGAAAATAAAAACCACATAACGGCTTTCCCAAACAGAGAGTATGAGTGAAATTTTGTCAAACTGTAATATGATTACGAAATTGAGTTATTGCTAGGAATCAATGCATTTCGTAAATGGACTTTTTCATTTTTGAAATCAGATAATTTCCGATAATTTTTGAATAGTCACTAGATAATTTGAGATTACAGTTCCGCCAACACTGACTTGGCCACATGGACTGTACAATTTCGGTTGATTATTGATGTGAAGAGTAGATGTAATAAGTCCTTCAATTCCACGAAAAAAAAACATCATTTGTGACAATTCGAACCCGACTCAATAAACTACAGAATATTTCAGATATAAGTATATTTTTGATTATACTTAAATGAAACAACTTGGATTTCTTGTTTGTAGCTAGACAGATCAGAATTGTAACGTTTCTACAAGGTTGTCCCTGGTAACCATGTATTTTGTTCTATATGATTGGTGGAATTCATATCCTACCTTGTGTGGATATGATATCATATCCGCACTGGAATTGCCTACTAATCCGTTCAGTGAGCTATGAAGAAATCAACATATTTACGGGTGAGTGTAGAAAATAGTTGTTTTTGTATTAAGTGCGTATTAATGGCACATACGAGTGTCAATTCTTCTCTGAAACGTGGCACGAAAACACGGATTTTATACAGGAAATACAAACATGTTTTGTACAACTGTGAATGTGAATTTACATCCTCTGAGATATATAAAAAATAAATACCTCAAATACATCTTGACGTGTTTTTTTTGACCCGATATGTTATCGCCAAATTTCACAGCATCCAGTGGTCTTTTTGTATCGTTACTATAGAAACGGTTTGTTGGCACGCCGCGTGTTTGATTGTTTAAATGTGTTTGTTCGTAGTTGCCCAAATTTATGTTATTTTCAAGATGGATGTTTTGATTATGATAGTGGTAGTGATAGCCTATCAGTTATATCTGAGATATAGCAGATAGGGTATTCATGTTCATTTGTTCAAACTTTACTCTCAATGATTATCCCAATAATTGAAATTGTTTAATGATGAATGATCAATGAATAATTGGGTCTGTTTAAAATTAATCCTTCATGAAGTAATATTTGATGTTTATTTCGTGAATTATTATGGCAGCGAAAAAAATTTACATTCACCCATCGATAGAGATGCAGAAATGTCAAGTTTTTTGACAGTTGTACAAAAATAGTAGATTTCGTACGACCACATGCGAAAATGACAAATATCACCCTAGGGATGAAAAGTAAAATATAACTCTAGATTGATATGTGTATCTATAGTTATATGTATTGCATAATGGAATTGAAGTGTACTTTGAAATTAATATTGCAAAAACGTCAGATAAACTTTAGATGTGTCAGTTTTGCATATGCATCATCCTTATCATATACAAAACCATGAAAATAGTATCTAAAATTCCATAAAACATGGATGCAGAGATTAATAGTGATGATCAATGTAACCCAACTGAAATTGAAGAGGCCGCAAAATTAACGTCACTGAATTTACTGCCCGAAAAGTCCAAAAGAAGGTACGAATACGCTTACGCTTTTCTGAAAACGTTTTGCTTGCATACATGGGTGAACTTTCCAATAGAATCCAATGTTCAACATTATGGACTAATTATTCAATGTTGCGTACCACTTTATTCATTCACCACAATGTAGATATCTCCAAAAATAGTAAACTTAAGGCATTTTTAAAAAGGAAAAGTGACGGATATAAACCGAAAAAAGCTAAAATTCTGACACAATAAGAAATTTGAGAATTTATAAAAAAAGCTCCCGATGAGATTCATTTACTTACAAAGGTAAGTCATTGGTATTGAAAGAAAGTCTATACATTTATTCAATCATGTTTTTTTTTCAGATTGTGTTGGTTATGGGTATATCTGGTGCATGTCGCAAGCAAGAACTTACCCAGTTATGTATAAATAACATTGAAGATTTGCGGACTGCGGCTGTCACTCAAATTAATAAAACAAAAAAAAATTGCTGTCGCAGGTTCACTATTACTGGAAACTTTTATAGCATATATGAAAAATATGCCAATCTAAGATCGCCAACTACCGAAACAAGTAGTGGGCATTAACAAAATTGGAAATATACCTAGAGTAGTGGCAAAATTTTTAAATCTGAAGGATTCTGAAAAATACACGGGGCACTCATTTCGCCGTTCTTCTGCTACTATATTAGTAGATGCAGGAGGATATCTGACTTCTCTGAAAAGACATGGGTGTTGGAAATCGTTCAAAGTCGCAGAAGAATATATTGACGATTCTGCTACTTACAGGTTAAATATTGCCAATAAAATTATGGGTGCCATCAGCAGTACTTCGAAAGCTGTCACTCCGCCTCTTCGAGAAACTGACATCGAAACTACTACTGTACATAGTGTACAAATAACAGAGAGAACTTGGATTTCGTGTTTGTAGGACATTGTAGGTAGACAGATCAGAATTGTGACGTTTCTAGGTTGTACCAAAGAAGATTTACGTATAACGAACAATAAGCGACACTTGCCGCTACACAACCGCTAATCCTGTGGTCCCCACCACTACAAAATTTCATGACCTCCACACAATTTTTCTTGCGACTACGCAAGACTACCAGCAAAAAACAGTAAGCCAGTAAACTACTTGACAAGAAACACCAGTACTTGTTTGTTTCTATTACTGACCGACTGCGACTGCCGAATGCCGACATTGCTGGTAGACATGCGCATTCAGGGTGTATTTGTCGAATATGTGAGATGCGCTTCTTGTTAGTTATACGTAAATATTCTTTGGTTGTACCTAGTCACCAAGTATTGTGTTCTCTGTGATTGGTGGAATTCATATCCTACCTTGTGTGGATTCGAAATCTGATCCATTCAGATGACTGGAATTGTCTACTTATCCGTTCAGTAAATTATAAAGAAATCACCATATTTACGGGTGGGAGTAGGAAGATGATGTTTTGTGTATGAATCATTAAGGAATTCTAACTCTCTGCTCATCACCAAAAGAAAGGACATCTTCTTTCAAAGAGATACATACAAGCAAATCAGTACAGTTGAGTCGAGAAATCTTTTTTCGACCTCTTCAAAAAATGACATTTCACGTAATAGCTCCCGAATGAAAAATTTGACTTTTTTCGAATGCGAGTATGTTTCGTCAGCAAACTCTTTTCGTCCGTTGTGTGCACGAGCGGGATTGGGTCATTTGAGTAAATCCTGAATCAATAAAAACATAGGCGCCTGTGATGATAACTGTGTGAGTAAGGCTGGATTCAGACAAAACCGAAATCCGATCGTACGACGATCAGTTAGCTTTCTGATTGGTCTAAATTCAAACTTAGACCAATTAAGACCAATCAGATCATCGTTCGATCGGATTTCGGATCTGTCTGAATCCAGCCTTAGACCGTGGTGGGAATACTAGTGTTTATAATAATCCAGAATAGATCTAGTGATAGAGATGCGGATATCTTTCATACTCCTTTGGACTTATTTCCCGAGGAATCACGAATTTCACAGGAGAAACACTTTCAAAAACTGGCGTCAAAAACATAATGTCGAGAATATTCCAGACAATGTTTTTATGGCCCACTTTTTGTAGTAAAGTAATGGTTAATTTATATGTATATATATATATATATATATAAATATATATATATATATATATATATATATATATATATATATATATATATATATATATATATATGCAGATGGTCAACTCATATACAAAAAGAAAAGAAAGTGGGCATATTTGAAACTCCTCCTTAATTTTCCTTCATGAACCGATCAACCATCTTCTAATGGAAACACATACCTTCAGGAAGTGTTATGATTGCACTTCCTCTCTCTTAGTTGTGTTTTTTTCATATTGAATTGATATGAATAAGAGGCAACCAAAAACTTTCCTCTCGAGAGTCGTTGAACAGTTCACTGTAACACTGTTGATTATTTTGTTGTTCCCTACGGCTAAATAAAAATAAATAGGCTACCGAGAGATCAGCTGAGAATTCTAAGTAACCATCTTATTCCAAGGAATAATATAAAACACTGCTATTTGAGCAGCAACTCAATTGAGCACATGGCTGTAATCATGTTTGAAGCACATGTTTATGATATGACATGTTTATGATTCCCTTTCTGCTATGTATTATGCTCTGTTCAGGTTTGCTTTTTGGGCATTGGGGATATTAGTCAACTGCGACTAGCGAATTTATCTTTGTTTGGCCTGAGAATAATAACAGGGGCTTTTTGCAGCTAGTATAATATCTGGCCTGTTAACACCATCTTCCGTATTTTGTATTATATTTTTACTTTTATCGTATGATGGGGAGAAATTCCTTCATTATTTTCATTATTCTTATATCTCAGACTGGTGGGGTATACAAAAGTATTAGTTGTCTCTTACCCGCAAAAGGCTCTGTCTTCTTGGATCATTCGTGAGAGTGTTCGAGAAAGGCAAACATGAAGAATACGAAGTTCCCTAATTCATTATTTTTCAATTATTGATTGAGTTCATATTGATATTCCCTTTGACAAAAATGACCGTTTCTGGATTCGAAGACTGAAATAATTTATCTTGGCTCTATATTTTCCATAATGATGTTTGAATAAATCTTGAAAGTGCTTTCTTTCCGAGGCTAGTTAGACATGCTCAGAAAGAAAACAAATGATTCAGCGCCTGCCAAACCATTTTGAAAGGGTTATAGCGGATTTTTCCAAGAAATTGTGTTTTCTTCAGAACTTACAATTCAAAAAAGGATGAAACAGAAAAAAAAACATCAAAGTTATCCTTATTGAGATCTATTTTTTTACTGCCGTTCATCCTTATCAGGTTGAAAGGAGAAAAAACCCTTGGCACAAACTCAGATAGTTTTCCAGCTGCACACTGGTAGTGTAGACCATGAAGAAAGAAAAAACACCTTCTAGGAATGAATTCCAATACAATGAACACAAATAATTGGTGTTTTTTTATCTTAGTATTCCTCACAGAGATTGCTGGGCACATACTTTACTAGTTCTTTGCCAAGATGGATTGGACAAGCTGTATCATGAATTATTTCCAAACGAATGAATGGTACGAATATGAATTACCATAGTGATGCCAATTGAGAAATGATAAATAAACGAGATCCATCGATAGCAAATTAATATGGTGATGAATGATTGGAATAGTGCACTCTTCAAATGCTCAGAAGACTACTACTCACATTTTTCAGTAATGCTTTTTTGAGATATAAAAATTTCATAACATTCTCATATTATCATACACTACAGAGAATGCAACTGAAATTACAAAAATATAGTTTTAAGTTAGCAGGAAAAGCTACCATGGGCAGATACTAAGAATGTCCTGGAGTTCAGAAACAAAAGTTTGAATATTCACTCTTATTTTATTGTCTTTGAATCTGGAGTACTTTGATCGGGGTGTTTTTTCATCTGCATTAATGGAACACTCCCATTTGCACAACATTTTCTAGGTAAAAATATTCATGGTGATACCTCAGTTCAGAAAATATTTCAGCCGATTCAACTCAATTCACATTAGTGGATTCTCAAAATTTGATCGAGGTTGATGATAAATCATACATCTTATACCTGCAAGATAAATTGAACTACATCCGTAGAAGAAAACAAAACTACTTGGCGAGTTGCATAAGCATAGTAAACTTATTCTTTGACTATTAGATCAGGAGGTGGTGACAGGTGACGTTCTCCCATTCTATACTGCATGCCTTTCTGAGGCGTGATAATTAAACCTGAAATATGAAAAATAGACAGGTTCCTGACAGCCGACCCCTTTCCTTTTTGTGGTCATGATTTTGATATGCATGCCTATTTGGATTTCATCAATATATATCATTTCAAGTTAATGACGTAAATGGCATGTATGTAGCTACAACCCAACATACAAAAATTTTGATTTTGAAGATTTCAATTATTCTTCGAAACGTAAAGAATCAAGTTGGGTGATGAGGAAATTCCATCATAATATCAATTATTATAACTGAATGAAATCATCTATCAGTTGTGATAATGTAGGTGTCATCTTTGTAACATTCAGTGCTATTGGCAATGCAAACTGACAGATAGATGACACTTCTCGTAGCGACGAATTGCATCATCGAAACAGGGTGAAAGGCAAATGTGAGAACGCCACCTGTCACCACCTCCTGTCTTAATGGACATACCAGGGTGACGATTGCAATTTTTTTAAATATTAGGTGTGGATAGATATTTTCAGACACATCTATGACTGAAAAATAGTGACCTTGGCTGAAGTTGTCAAAAAGATATACAAAGATATACAAATTATCGTATTTCTGCACCTTTGAAGGATCTTATGCCAACCATGGGTTATCCGTGGTATCTCATGCCGTCTGTGGGTGATGGATTCCGGTTATAGGCGTGGGTAATGACTGGTTAAAGGGTCAGAAATGTATACATTTTTGAAAAGTCATAGAAAACAAATTTCAAGTGGATTATTGGTTTCTCTCATGAACGTCCATCACTTGGTTTCGGTAATTTCGAGACCGACAATATCTTTTGATTCATTTCATAATCGATTGTATTCTCGAAAGTTCTCCATCCGAATCTTGAACACTCCTGAAACTTTTTGTAGAGTTCAATTACCTTAACACTAAACTGACATTCACATCCACTCGATGCACGTTTCGCTTACAAGTTTAGCATCTTCAGGGGTTGAATCAGTTTTGCTGTCTGAAGATGCTAACCACGTTAGCGAAACGCGCATCGAGTGCAAATGTTATCAGTTTGGTGTTACAGTACTTGATCTCGAGAAACACTTTCAATTTTTACACCAAATCTTTCTGTCTCATCGTTTATGAGAAGACCTCTTTTGAATGTTAAAAAAAGCCCTTGAAATATACATGATCTGAGGATGAAAATATTCCATTGAAATCACCGAAAGGAGATTAGATCATCGTTTTTCTGAAAACAACTTCGAAATTAGCTGCACATTTTGCTTATGTAATTTCTGAAGTTGTCCATATTGAATGAGTATCTGTAACTTTGACGGAATCTTATGTTTTTGATTCATGTGTGCCTATTATCAAACAGAGGTCCTGTACTATGACTGAATGTTCACAATCGTAACACAAGGTGTAAACAGCTGTTACTACTACCACGGCCCCTTACTAACCTGCTTGAGAAATGTTTTGGAGTGAATGTTATGCACAATTTTCCACCAGATAATGTGAAAGACTACAGGAAGATATGTATCTTAGAAATTCCGAAACCATTGATTCTACAAGCGAGAATTATTTATTTATATATTTTTCCACCCCCTTTAATGTGATGAACTGCAAAATCACGTGAGTATTGAAAGAATACGAACAGCTGATGCTATGGAAGAACTCAGAATTGAATTATCTAGATCATATATCTTTTATAATACTAGGGCCCTATAGTTGATACAATATGAAAACTGTAGCACGTCGTTGTCAAGGACGACTTTCACAATGATTTTGTTATAGTGTATAGTGTATGAAATTATTTTTATTGTATAATCAATACACGGTGATCTGAACAGCAATAGCTTACATCAAAACGATGTCAGCTAATAATGTTTAATTTCATGAAAATAACCACCCAGCTTTTCTTGTTTCCATAACTCATTCCAGTAATTGCTGAAGTTGACGCCTCACTGGACCTCCGAATTCCGCCTCATTTCATCTCAATTTCTTTGTCACGATCCCATTTTTTCGGTGTAGTCGGTATTCCCAACTTCCAGAACTGCAGTAAAAACTTCATCCTCCGGGAATGAAAGCTACGAGCTTGATTTCTCGTCTCTGCGCTCAGACAAAAGACAAAGGATTTCCTAATTTGATTTACTTATTGCAGAACGCCTGTGAAAAACTATCCAATTTCAATAAAGCTATGCTCGGCAAGTTTATTTGCTCGTCCAATTACTGTCACCTGTTGGTAAAATCTGGGTTCTATCAACGATTCTTTGACGTTTCCTCCATTTAATTCCGGTGACTCGAATTCGAACATTTCAATATTTTCTCACCATGAAACAGAGATTCGTTTGCCCCTGAAGTGATTCTGAATACATCATCTGTAAGTTCATTGGAATATTTCTACACCTGTATAGATTCTAATATTAATAATTATTTCTTCATATTGTGATAGGTTAGAAACACGAAAAGTACTATGGAAAAATACTTCATTCCGGAACATCAAAATTAAAAATGACAGTTAATGAAAAAGGTCAATGAGCTGAAATTATTGAAGAAATTAATAATGAAAAAGATATAAGAAAACAGTGAGATGATATGCATTAAAATTCGATGTTGTTGCGTATTTTTCGACTCTCAAGAAAAGAAATGACACATTCAGTGGGGTCGGATATGGGTTCCTTATATTTCGTTATGAACTATCAAAAAAGAATAAAATCGATAATTTATTTTGGGCTCACTTGACAATCTGGTCAGGGCGCTTTTCATTTGATGAAGCAGGACTTTTTCGGCCTAGTCCGGAAAGTATGAAAATATGTATTCTCGTACTAGGCCGGAAAGAATTAGATGGTTGTAAAGCATTTCAAACAAATTAAATTTCTTCAATATCAGCAATCGTTGGAATTTTCATATACATGTTTCTGTTAGTACCCATCTTCTGTTCGGATTTCAATATCAAATACTAATTGAAAATTTTTTTCTACAACGAAATATAAGACAGAAATGTGTTTCACTGATTTGTTACTGTACAAGGTTTGCCGAAAAAATTGTGTGCGCAACACGTCCAAAAAACGTTTAATTGGTCTCGCAGACTACCAAAATTTGTTTCTACTTGGACAGAAAAAAAAAGGGTTTTCAATACTTGTTGCGAAATTATTATCACTGGTCCTTTCCTGAACCAATACTTGTTCGCTTCTCTCTGGATTCTAGAAATAAATTGTTTTTTGGATATTTCTTCATATAGTTTATTCCAGAGCATGAACTCAAAACTTCTGTTTTTGGTGGAGTACTAAGTATTTTGTAGAAGGTTTAATGTATTTTAGAATTACCTGCTCTCGAGAACTTCAAATACTGACACATTCTTAGTTCCATACACAATTATCATTCTGCTCTTATTTAGTTCATGATACCTGTGAGCATACGGAGTTATTGCCTTCGGGAATCATTTGTTTTTTTCTCTTGTTTTTATGATAATTCTATGGTCACAGTTTTCTGATCACATTGTCATGTGGGCAAGGATTTTCGAGGATGCTCGAGTAGCTCTGGATATGTTCAGCTTACATCAAATTGATTTTAGAGTAAAATGGGAGTATATGAACGTCCTCAATCAAAACGGTTGCCAAAACTGACCTTGATCTGGATTACAGAACACAAAGGGACAATGTATCATCCAGGGAAGGTAAATCGAACTATACAAGAGGGTGAATTATTGTTGAGAATGGCAGAAAGAGACACACGAGCTACCATGAAATGATCGATGTGAGCTGAGTGGTATAACTGTGAGGTCGAGTACTCCGAACTAGGCAAGTGTAGAAGATCCAGAGAGAAATATCGCAAGAATCAGTACATGTTTGATCACAGAGCAATCGACATTGGTGGTTTTTGGTGAAAAATAATTTACTCAAAAAACAATTTCCTATCTGATGGATAAAAAAAATAAAATGAATAAAATAAAAATATATTTCATTTGCCCAACAGATAAATCCATTTATGGGACAATACAAGAATAGAGATTAATTTCACTTTTATATATTGAATAAGAGATGAAAAAATATGTGATTTTAAACATTTTCATAATGAATATTCGACGGGATAGTTTACAATTCGTCACTGTGGATGTCAGAATCAGCACGATAAATATTGAAGTTAGTACACATCACCATTATAGGCGAGTTATCACCTGGGTTGGTTCTCTGGTCCGGTAAGTAAAAAGTAACATGTCTTCGTGTTATTGCTTGTGGTACATTGAAGTTCAATTTGCCTAAAATTGCAGAAACATCCAATAAACCATGTACTATCTTGGATAAAAATGTAATACTCTGCTTAACTCTTCTTTTGACCAAAGAGGGTATATAATATGATTCTAAAAGAAGCGGTTGGTCAGTACTTCTGATCGGATATCTGCCATTAACTTTGTAAGATAGGAATTTCAAAAATCTCCTCTGTACATTTTCCACAGCAGTAATATGCACATTATACCTTGGATTCCACACCAGAGTACAATTTTGAACAAACCAAAGAAACATATAGAGTCTTGATGGCTGAAATATTTGTGAATGATTCACAATTACGAAGAAAACCCAAATTCTTCGAACCTGATGACACTGTGCTATGTACATGAGCTGCAAACGTCAATTTATTATCAGATGAGATTCCTAAATCCTTAACTTCTACACAAACTGAAACAGGTATATTATCAAACGTATAAGATAACCGCAATAGGGACATATTACGACTGCAATCTTGCAATGAGGTGATGAAAGAGTAGATTTTAAGGTCAAAATGGTCAAGGCTTTCGCGGCCGAGGTTATTAGTATAACTACTTATTTTCGGGCTCGAAGGCCGTCGTTCTTTGTAATTTCTTCCTAACGTTTCGCTAGCGCAAGTGACCAGCTTCTTCAGAGGCTTACTCATTGCCGATGACTCAGTCACCGGAAGTCCGAAGAAAAGTAGTTATACTAGATTTTAAGGTCATCTGCGAATAATAGATGCCCACATTTCAATTTATTCGTTGAGTCGTTAATGAACAAATTAAACAAAAGTGGTCCCAAATTCGACCCTTGCAAAACTCCAGACGTTATTATTAATGGAACCGAAGAAAAACCATTGTAAAAAAACATAAATGACTTTATGCTCAAGATATGAAGTTAGAAGAGCCGTAAGTCCGTGGCTATATCCGATACTGGCTAAATTATCTAATAAATTTGTATGATCGATGCGATCGATAAAGAAACTGTATCTGTTTTTTATCAGACGGTTATAGTAACAGGACAAAATATTTTATTGTAGTGGTGTGGAGAACAAATGAGCGGGCTCCAGTATAACTGGAAGTGGAAAAAAGAACTTATACTTGAAGTGTACAAGGAAGCTTGTGTGGATATTTTGTTGTCCAGAAATTAGATCCACCAAGACATACAAGAACACTAAAATCATATTGAAAATCTTCAATGGTTACATATAGGATCGAGACAGAGGCCAGTTCATACTTCAATCCCTATACCACATCTCATTTTCATATTTATCCAGAAACTCACTCCGCACAGGACGAAAATCGTCCAACACTTCGTGAGTACTGATGACCACACTCTGGTTATTATTTGTCCACTACCAAACGTCAATGAGAAAACTGATTCTGTCAAAAGATTTACTACCATGCTCATGTAGCTCAGGAAAAGTTCAGTTTACATAAAATATTTGA
This sequence comes from Zygogramma bicolorata, assembly GCA_032362365.1. Taxonomy (NCBI): domain Eukaryota; kingdom Metazoa; phylum Arthropoda; class Insecta; order Coleoptera; family Chrysomelidae; genus Zygogramma; species Zygogramma bicolorata. The sequence continues at coordinate 175,209 of JAVJAQ010002244.1, forward strand.
CTCACATAGGACTAAATGAACGTGCAAAAGTATTACGGTTGCCAGAACAGACCTAGATCTGGAAAACAGAACACAAAGGAACATCACATCATCAAGAAAAAGTCAATGAAATATTCTAAGAAGCTCTGCATTTTTGTCTGGGATAGCAAATAGACAAATGAAAGATATCAGAAAATAATGGATGCCAACAAGTGGTTGAATTATGAGACAGAATAAAATGAAATGCGCAAGTATAGAATATCTGAAGAAAAATATCACAAGAATTGAAAGTGAATATGCTGGGACATACAAACCGTACCCTCCAGGAAGGTGAGGTCATAGGAAAACACTTTTCACTTCACACTGTAAATAACATATTAGAAGGCTCTTGCACAACCAGAAGTGGAAGGAAAACTGATGCTTGAAGCTGTTCAAGGTAGCTCCTTTTTTTGAGAAGGAAGATTCACCAAGACCTACAAAAATACAAAAAGTATGATAAACGTTTTACAATAGTATCGGAGAATCAAAACTTAGGCCAGCTCATACTGTCACGTCACAGTTTTATAATAATCCAGAAACTTTGTTCGCACAGTAGACAAATCATTTCACTCCTTGAGCTCTGGCGACCACACTACGAATATAACTTACTATCAAACGTCAGTGAGAGAACGGGTGCTGATCGTTTCCGGATCACAAAGTCCGCAATCGAATTGATTATTGACTCTGTTCGCTGGTAATTGGATTCTTCATGCCGAACGCTGATGGTCTGACGCCAGGTGGAATTATAATAGCCGTAACTAAATCTCGGTGTCAGTATGATTCATAACGTTCCTGTCAGTAATCCGCCGCTGTCGAGACGTCTATCTATCCATCTTCCTGTATCCCGGCTTAACTACTGAAAGCCGTGCTTCCAGCGGGGCGGTTTTTATTGATAAAGTTATGAAGCCGTGAAGAATAGTGTCCGTATTTATTGCCTCGAAAAAGGAGATCGTAATATGCGAGGATACTTTGCGGGGTGATATTTCGATGACGGCAATAAAGATGGGAGTCAATTATATTGGGACACTACGGCTTGCTCACGCTGAAGTGGGTCCGTTGTTCGTTGCTCAGTGTCGGCTCGATCAGTGTGGGCAAACGACAGCTACCTGAAAAATTACAAAATGATCTGAACTTCATTGAGTAGGAAGAAAATCTAATATACATATATTGGTAAATTACAAATGATAAAGAAAGACAAGTATATCAAGAAACGATCAGCTTGAAACCTTTGGTTCAAAAGTTGGGAATTGTTTCGTAGAGATCTATTACCTTAACACCAACCTGATATTATTTGCACTTGACGAGCATTCCGTTAACAGGGTTGGTATCTTCAGGAGAAGAAGGAGAAGAGAATTGGTATTGAATCTAAAAACTTTTTTTAACTGTTTATATACTCAACCAATTTTGTGGTCATCATCTAGAGCATGTTGAGCAACACTGGATTTCTCAACCCATCCGTATTTCATGTATGAAAATGATCCTCGACACGGGTTTTAATAGGTTGTCGGATCTGGCCAACGTGTTCGTTGGTGCCATCTTGATCAGTACTAACGAAGTCTATATCGGACCAAAACAGGTAGTGGCTGCACTACCTGAGAACTATTGAGTATATTAACTCATCCTTGTTTTGGGTTTAGTATCAATTATATTCTCCTGAAGATATATTAACCTTGCTAGCGAAACCCCCGTCGAGTGCAAATAATATCATTTTGGTGTTAGAATAATCAATCACTTCAAAAAGGTCCAAGAAGGATATCACATCAAGTGTAAGGTAAACGAAGAATTGCCCAATACAAAAATAGTATTTTGTACAACTAGAGTGGATATAGCCAATATCCATTCGAGTTGTACAGTTGATTTTTCCTTCGACCAGGTGAATATTCCATAACTCTCTTTCAGTATCATATTGATAATCAATTTTAGATAGAGAGTATTCTTTTGATATTCATAAAAAACTGAAAGAAAGAAACTTTATTGAATTCATTATCGAACGATCCAAATTAAATTAGTAATGTCACATTGAAAAAAAGAGTCGGTTTTGGTGAGACTCAAACCACGACTATAAACGGAATCGTATCAGAGGGCTAACGCTCTAACCATTAATTTCAGTTGATTATTGGTGTGTAGAGTAGGTGTTAGTCCCTCAATTCTACAAAAAACTATGAAGAAATGAGCATATTTACTGGTGGGTGATTGGTGGAATTCATATTTTACCTTGTGTCGATATAAAATTATATCCATTCATTTTACTGGAATCGCCTACCTATCCCTTTATTGAATTATAAAGAAATGAGCATATTCATTTCTTAGCGAATGTCTACGTCATACATAGAACACATCCTCCAAGTTTCAGATCTCTACAATCAGCGGTTTTGATTGTGCGTAGATTAATTCCAAAATAACTTTCTACCCCTTTTTAACCCTGTTTGGCGATTAATTTCAATAAATTACGAAACACGTCTTCCATCAATTGTGTGAAAGAATGTTTATGCGAAATTTGAAGTAGATTGGACATAGGAATCACGTTGTCCCATACAAACTTTGACCACGTTTTCCCCCCCGAGAGGGGTGGAAGTTCGAGAAACTCTTTTTTATCAGATGCATACGTTATAAAAGTAACACGCCCTCCAAGTTTCAGGTCTCTATGATCAGCAGTAGATTGGACCAAGGCATCACGTCCTATACACAATTTTTCCCGTATTTCACCCCCTAAGGGTTGGAAGTTCGGAACACACCCTCCAAATTTCAGATTTCTACGATCAGAAGTTCAGGCTGTGCGTTGATTCACCCCTAAAATAACTGTCTACCTCTATTTAACCCCGTAAGGCGAAGATTTTCAATGAAATGGTATGTTGTTAAACCCTGATAAATGTTAATGTATTACTTTCAGTAGAGCGAATTCCATAATCCAAGATGATCTTATTACAAATCTATTTATAATTAAGGACCTTGGACTATTTTCTGATGAAAAACTCACATTCGTTCAGCATATAATTTCAACTGTAAGCAGTGGCTCTCGAAAACTAGGTTTTGTTCTTTGAAATACAGAGTAATTGTCAATTCTTTCAACAAAAACATTAAACATGTCACTCATATATTCTTGTCTCCAATATGCCTCTTCTGTCTGGAGTCCTCATGACCAAATTTATATTCATCATCTTGAGCATGTACAAAACAGGTTTTTGAGATGTATTGCTTATAAAATGGGCTTATATCAGGGTACATTCAATTATTCCCAGGTCTTCGAGCATATTTCGAGTAATACCTTAGAAACTAGTCGTAATTGATGTGATTTAATTTTATTATACAAATTTCTTTATGGCAGAAAATCATATCCAGAATTGTTGGCAAAAATCAGCTTTAGATTCCATAAAATACCAACACGAAACTGTGAACTTTTTAGCATCTAGACTGGGTAATCTCAATTCAAATGGTGTATGTATAACTGGTGTGAACTTGTGTACTTTTAAAAAATCTCTAGACAGATTGGCTACTCTGTGATAATTTTGGATTGAGGTGGCCTTTACTTGATGGAAATCCATAGTTATTACGCTATAAGGACACGATTAAATTTCCACAAAATTTATTGTCTTCGCGACATGTTTCGATACACTGTATCTTTATCAAGCGAATGTATTTAAACACTCTGTGTTTAAATACACTCTGTGATACCTTGTGTTATATATTAGTATCTTATATGTTAATCCTCATACTGTATATTGTATATATTTTGTAGAGAGGTTTTCCCGTTTATAAAAAAATGACAAAAAACGCCTTTCATCAATTCTGTGAAAGAATTTTTATGCAAAATTGAAAGTAGATTGAACCAAGGTATCACGTTGTCCCATACAAAATTTGCTCCCGTTTTTCTCATGCTTAGGGGTGGAAGTGTTCAATCATGAAAAAATATAGCCTATATAACTCCTGTTGTAGCTTTCCTTCGGTGAAAGAATTTTTAAAATCGGATCAGTATTTCCGAATATTACCCCTATAAACAAACAAACAAAGTCAGAAATGAACCTCTTTATAATATTAGTATAAATAAACATCTACTAGGGAATCATTTCGACAACATAATGAATATATTGTTGAAGGCAAGTTTTTTCCGGGTTAGTATTCGGTTAGTACATGAGAATGAGTGAAATTTTCAAGTTGACTATTTGGTAAAAAAGAAATGAATAATTCCGATTATGAAAACTAAGAATTATTAAGTGACATCAATCGAATATACCTTTCTTCTCGATATATAATTAACAATATTGTACAATATAGTCAATACGATTTATCCTTACATTGTTTTCGAATATTGATCTAATATCGCCGAATGTTCACATTTTTTTGTGGCCAATATGATATCTACAATATAAGGTTAATATTCCCGTATTATTGAAGCAATATTGGACTAATACGTTTGTGCTACTTGGGTCGTGTGCTTGGAATACGAATTGAACAAGAAAAAGTGACTTATACGTGATTCAGCGCCCGTCGCGCCATAGTGGTAAGAGCTTCTTCTTTTTTCATCAAATGTCTATGAATGATGAACACGTTCCTTTAAACAGAGAGTGTTCAATAATGTTCTCATGTCACTTTCTTCAAACCAGTTTGTTTTTCATTTTTGTAGGAGAAAATCCGTAAAAATAATTTCTTTCAGCTAAATTCTCTCTGCAAAAATTGTCATGTTCTTAAATATTTTGGTGAATTTCACATACACAAATTTCATACTAGAACCCAGATATAGTATTTTCTGATGATTTTGGAGTATTGAATCCAAATCTGGGCTCACAACTTCTTTATATAACCTCAAGTGTTCGAGACATTCTGTCCAAAATTACAGAAATACAGTTATCATCCAATTTTGGGATCAGTAAAAATACAACAGACTTTCAATTTCAATACAGTAGTATCTGGAATATTACTTCTCTTTCAGATGCCCTCACTAGTACTTGTATGATATCATATCTCAAAAATCTGGCGTGGAAGAGAAATTCTGAGATCAGATTCGCATTCATCAGCTCAAAATATAAGAAGAAAAATCTACCAGCTTCTTATAAGGATGTTTCCAGTTTTTTTGTAGGGAATGGGTAATTTTCTGCTTGAGGAGGGTATGATTTCTCAAACTTATTTCTGAATCAACGTGATAGTCGCAATGCTTTGCGATTCCTAAACGTTTTTTTGTCTTCTTAGGTGGTGAACACCCCATTGCCCCATGGCATACGTCCTCAGCTAGTTACAAACCAGAAATCGATGATCCTTGACCTTCAGACATTTACATTTCCATTCACAAAGGCAGATTTGTTGGGAAATGCACCGCCACTGATAAAACCCTTAATTGGACGTACAATGCGGTATGATCTTTGTTGTATAGCGACAAACAGACCAGTTTGAATCATTTGTTATTACAGGACCGTCCTTGCCCGTGGCACATCTTGTAACGTTGTCAGAGTCTGAGATTCAAAGGGATTGTCTACTCTGGCCCAGAATCGAGAGCATATCTATGTATATAGTAGTCGTTTGTGTTGTACCTACAGAGTCGAATGGAATTATAGGGTATTCTTCATTTATTTTATAGAATGACGTTGTTAGATGAGTTGGTTTTTACCTGAATGAGCTTCTCACATTGAAGATGAGATAATTCATTGTCATTATTTTCATGTCATGATTTCTACTACAAAACGGAATACGTATAGTAGTTTTGTGGAATTTATTGAATATAAAATCTTAGGTAAAACTCCATCAGTGATTTTTCCATTCCTTAAATAGGAGTATGTCAACTAAAATGCGATATGAACGGAATGAATGCAAAGTAAAGAGAGGAAAAGAGAAATAGAGTGGTTCTGTTATTGTGAAAATAATCTTGAAAGGTTATTGGTAACTGTAGTAATGAAATGAACCAATACATTGAGTTTCAACTCGAATTGAAAACAATCATTGGTTCGATTGGAAATTTATATTATTCAATTTTCGCAGCTCATCACTTTGTAAACATTTACGATTATGTCATCAGTATATCATTATACCGATGGCTGTTTATTGTATGTTACTGATGATAGTCACGAGTTGGTTTTATCGGAAATGTTGGTGTATCTAGTGACAGTCTCCGTAATTAATCCACTTGCTCACTGGAAGATCGAGATATAATTTCATCTGGAAAAAAACAAAATCTTGTCCAGGCTTGAATGAAAAATTATCCCGGTGAATATATTTCGTTCACGAACTACCCTCTAGTTTTGCTTTGTTGTGTGAAAATCTTCGATGAATAACTCAATTCTCATGTGCTTAATATAATATACAAATTGAACAAGACAAACTTATTCCAATCTGATTCAATGAGCGTGTCGCCATATAGACAGGAAAGTAGCTATTCAAGGTGGACTTTGTCTTCCCTTTTGTGAATGACTGAAATGTCTGTAAATGATACACACGTACCTATAAATAGAGAGTATCAGTAATTTTTTTCACTTTTCTCATAGTCCGTTTTTTTCGGACACGATATAACTGAAAATAAGTTCTTCATAATTATCAGAATAATCTGATTTCGCGTCAACTATTCCTCATTTACCATTTTTTCTGAGTTTTCTCTCGAAGAGAATATACCTTATTGAAATCACGACTCATTATCAGCACTTTCATCGAGAACTGAATTTTCTTTAGCAGCAAAAGACAGATGGACTTCATTTGTTGGCATTTGAAAAAATATTATCAACTCACTTTGTAGATTTATTTTTGCAATTGAAGATCAAAAGTATAAAACTGAACTTAATTTTTATCTTGAACCAGTTATGTGCTTTGTTGAAGATTGTCTGATAGGTCTATAATATGGTTGTTGATGGAGTGTCGTCTGATATTCTCCCAATAAACGCAGGTGTTCCTCAAGGTTCAATTCTAACGCACGCTTTGTTTCTGCTTCATATCAATGATTTGCTGAAGGAAACATCTCATTTAGTTAATAGCTTTGCGAACTACAGTACTGTTCATACTAGTTTCTCTTCCAGAGTCCCCATACCAACACGAGAAACAGAAATTCAGAGAAGCGTTACCGTCATCAGAATCAACGATGGTTTGGCGAAAATAATACAATGGGATAACATCAACTTGATGGAATTCAATGTTGGAGAATCCCATGCATGGTTTCTCTGAAAAAAGCCGATTTATTTCCATTTTGTATTCAGAAGTCAGGAGTAAAAGTCAAAGTCAAGTATCTCGATGTTAGGAATTACGATCAGTAATAATCTCTCATGGAAAAACTATAGGAGATCGGTCGCTAAGGGTGCTTTCCAGAAGCTAAGCTTTCTATTTCGTGCGAAAGAATATGTTACTTCTCGTCAACTTCTAATGATCTATAATGCACAGATACCGCCTGTCTTGGAATACAGTTCTCATGTACGGAACTCGACACCAAAACATTCATTGGAGCTTCTTGATTCTATTAAAAAAAAAGGAATCCGTCTTGTTGGTGACTCTTCGCTCACAGACTCGCTCACTTGGTGGAGGCATCGAAGAAAGATCGGAGACTTGTCTCTCTAGTGTAGATATTTCCTCGGCTGGTGTTCTTTGAATTGTAAATCTTCCCACCCTTGGCAGTATCTACACGGATGACCTGACCAGTACAGAATTCCTACCCTTTTGTTGTGAGCTTGGAGACCTGTCAAACCTCTCTCGCTCAGGGATATTTTTCCAATAGAACAGTTGAACTCTTTCTCGAGAGAGGTTTTTCGAAAATCTTAAGTGAATATTAATTCGTATCTCCTGTCCCTCGATTCACGAGGATCGCTCCGTATACACTCATAAAACCGTATATTTTTCGAAAATTTTCTCCAAGAGATAGTCGAATTTGTAACTTTGAAACGCTATGTGCTTTCATTCCGTACCTTTCACAGAGTTTTCCAATAGTGAGTATATCGATTATGCGAGAATTTATAGCCTAAACTAAATTCCAATCCAAGATTCAACGCAAGAAAACAATGATCACCTCGTGGCCTGCTGTAATCTGCATTAGTTCTTATTGGTCAAATGGCCATGAACTGCTACGAAAGCGTTTCACTGTTCTGATGCAGATATAATAAGTGTGTTGTTTGGATTGCATCTTTTATAATCCATACATTGCAGTTCGAATATTATTTTTCAAAGGTTTCAATGGATACAACAAATTGCCTCCACCAGTGAAAAATAGTAAGTCATGGAATACTTCCAAAAGGGGGTTAAACGAATTCATAAAAGTGAAATAACTTATCTCTTGATATTTTCTTTGGTGTTGTCAATTGTTGCTATATATTTTTATCTGAAATTTGATTTGTATTGATATGGGTTTTTATATTTGTGACTTTTGATGTTTGTGATTTTTATACATTATGTATGTTGTAATTGGTGCTTGCATTCATATCATTCTCGTATTTTTCTATATATTTCGATGCTATCTACACAAGTAATATCTTCGATATTGCTTCGTTTTTTTACTATTTCACTAAGTAATTGTATATTTTTACCATTTTTCATTGTATATTGGGACATCCTACTTCAAATAAATATATCTATGGATTGTGTTTCACTTGAATACTTTCGAAGTAGGTATATCAGTTAACAATCTTTTTGGATTTCAAAAACTCATAATTAAAATACATTGAAACTACATTATAGTAATATCCTGTCCTCAATGCGGCTCTGGTAAAAAATTAGGTACAGGCGACTTTGTTAACATTTACTGAATCTTGGATTGGAATGACCTATAGTATAGTAAGGGTTCTGTAACGCAGTGTTTTTCAATCTGTGGGTCGCGACCCACAGGGGGGTCGCGGAGCCTTCCTGGGGGGGGTCACCGGCAAAAGAAAATAAGTTGAGGTTCTACATGATTCACTACCTACTTGCTTGTTTATTTTTCAAATCGTGGTGCTATTTTTGAAATATTCACAATCAAATCGTTTTCTAATTGAGGCCTTTTTTTTAGTTTTGATGTTCACCATTGAAGTGAACGTTAGTTCTTAGAATATATAGGTACCTAAATAGAGAAAGTCACAAATTACATGTAGTCTCTTAATTACATTACAATTTTTTGTCTTTCTATTGCCCAAGGGAGTCGCCAGAAATTTCTATCCTTGAAAGGGGTCGTGTATTCAAAATTTTGAAAAGCACTGCTGTAACGTAATTATCCACAATACCGCCTGATATACTAATCTCACCTCAAACTGTAATGGGTGTTCGATATGACACACACTGTATTGAATCAATTCCTCGATAACATTGAATTCGCTCGATGAGAACCGCTCTGCTCTTGATCGCCAATCGATTCCGAAATATACAACCAAGCTCCAGTGCCAGGTGGTGGAATCCTACCGAACTGCAATTTCCATCCCTTACCTATAAACTCTCAATCTGTTCCTGGCCGGTCTAATTATAACTCACAACTCGATCCACCTCAGAACCGCACAATCAATTGAGATGGCGCCCTCCCCATTTTTGCTCCTGCGGGGTTTGTGTGAATAGCCCAACGCAATTACACGGACTTTGTTCCGTTAGTCCGGAGGACGTGTCCGAAGCACTTCCGCTGCCCATAAATTCTTTGAGGCCGGATTAGATGCAGGATTAAGGCGTGAAACAAAGAGCAGATGGTGTTGTTTCTGGATTGTTAGTGGTTAATATCTGTAATGCCGTGATCGTAGGAGGCTTCCGGTGAGCGCGAGAGCAAACCGTATGGTCGCGATATTACCGGCAAATTTGAAGCTATAGTGCATTCACTTTGAGGATAGAGTGCTCATATACGAATACACGTGATGGGTCGGGTAGATCAGGGCAGGACTTGGAACTATTGAGAAGAGGTATTTGGCGTTTTCCCTGAATTCATCCACGAAATGCACAATTTTTGGTGTTGGAGGAAGTCACGAAAGATACTAATATACACTGGCTTTACATACGCTCATTTGTAGAGGTAAACACTGCTTGAATATTTATTTATTTATTTAGAAACAAACAGGCAGTACCTAATTATATGTTTCTTAACTACTTCTAGAGAATATTATTGACAACGTTACTATACTATATTTATATATGCAGAAACTGACAAAAGAAAAGTAGGCAAGGGGGGGGGGGGTTCGCACCAGACAGTGAGAATTGGTTTATATTTTAGTTGCTTACATTTCTCAAAGAGGCTTTGAATTTCGATATAGATGTGTCGAAAATACCACAAGGAATGTTTGCTACATATTTATTATAAAGACTACAGATTCTATTGATCGGCGTATTGCTGTTGTTCGAACGAAAGGGTTGTTGGCGTCTTCGAAGACCTGTAGCCGGTGCATAAAGGTTTATTTGACTGAGTAGAAATGGATTCACGATTTGACCATTTAATAGTTTAGCAAGAAAAACGAAGCAGACTTGAATTCTTCGGTGTTCAAGTTTGGTTGGGGCAAATTCTTGTCTAATGGGATCATACGAGGTGAAACCAGGGCTAATACCATGCCTTTTATGAAATAGAAATTTTAGGAACTTATTTTGTATAGTTTCGAGAGTTTGTTTCAGGTTCTGCTGCCCTGGATCCCAGACGACACAGGCGTATTCAATTCTACTTCTAACAATTGCAGAAAAAATATATTTTAAACAGTTAGTATCAGTGAATTCATACGTAGAGCGTTTTAAGAATCCTAGTAACTTAGATGCGTCTCTCGAAATGTTCTGGATATGTTTATTGAACTTAAGATCGTTTTGAAGGTTACGCCAAGATCACAAATTTTATTTATTCTTTCTATAAATGTATTTTGCATGTTATAATTGAAATTGTATTGAGTTTTATGTTTAGTAAAAGTAATAATCTTACACTTGGATGAGTTGAATAATAGTTTATTTTCTAAGGACCAGTTTGTCACGTGGTTCAAATCATTTTGCAATTCGAAGTAATCATTCAAGTTTTGAATTTTTCTGAATATTTTGAAATCATCTGCATACAACAGGCATTCTGATGACACATTTCTGGGTAGATCGTTTATGAACATCAAGAAAAGTAACGGCCCTAAGTTTGACCCTTGAGGTACGCCTGAGCAAGCTAGAAACTCGTGCGATTCTTCTCCCTTATATTTGACATGCTGTTCTCTTGATTTGAGATATGTAGCGAAAAAATTGAGAAGATGGTTGCTTAGACCATAACATTTGAGTTTGGCTAAAAGAATATCATGGTTGACTTTGTCAAACGCCTTGGCAAAGTCCGTGTAGATGCAATCGACTTGGCTTCCGTTTTCAACGTTTTCAATTAGCATGGTACTGAATGTCACTAGATTGGTTTCTATAGATTTTTTCCTGATGAATCCATGCTGCTTCTCAGATATAATACTTTCAAAAAAACAGAGGAGTTTTTCATGTATGACAAATTCAAAAATTATCGCAACACAGTTCAAAACTGCAATTGGACGATAATTTGTTATTTCATTTTTATTGCCTTTTTTGAATAATGGAGTTATTCTAGTATGTTTGAATTTATTTGGGAAAATACCCGTGCTCAACGATTTGTTGTATATTATCAGCAGGGGGTATATCAAGCACTCTTTACATGCTTTAAAAATGTAACAAGGAATATTATCAGGACCAGATGACCTTTTGGGTTTCAATTTGCGGAACGCTTGATCTAACTCCTCCGTTGAAATTTTATTGAAATACACGTTCTGATAGTTCTCATATCTACCAATTATAATTATTAGCCACTCTATTAATTTCGTCTCTATTATACGTTGACTCATTTTCATAAACTGAGCAAAAGTAATCAGCAAAGTCTTCGGATATGATTTTGTGATCATTTTATGACAGTTATTCAGGTTTTGTTGATTTTAAACGTCTCAAAACACTCACTTCAATGCAGACAATAAATCACCTGAAAAATTGGTTTTCCGTTCATGGAATTCCTCAGATTTTCGAAACAGACAACGGCCCACAATATTCTTCAAGAGAGTTTGAAGAATTCTCCAGTCAATGGTCGTTTCAACACTCTACTAGTAGTCCTTACCACCCAAGAGGAAACGGTTTAGCTGACAGAGGTGTTCAGATTTCCAAAAACATTCTAAAAAAATATTACTTAGATAATTCCGATATTCATTTGGCCTTGATGAACTATCGTAACACACCCAGGAATAATTTAGGGTCCCCAAATCAGACACTATTCGCAAGGGCTACACGAACTATAATCTCCATTGCGGAAAATCTTCTGAAACCAAAACTAATTGAAAATGTTCCCGAAGAATTGAAGAGACAACGAGACAACGAGAAAAACAAAAAGATCATGCTGATTATCATGCTAGAGAGTCTCCCAAATTTGAAAATGAAGATAAAGTACGAATTCATGTTGATCATCGTTAGTGGAGGGGGGCTGAAGTAATTGGACAGTGTGATAACCAAAGACAAATGATTGTTAAATCTACTGATGGTCAAATCTACAGACCAGTCATTTGCATAAAACTGAGGTAGACTTTTCTCATGAAAACAAAGAACCCGTATTTCATCAGCAAAATTCTTCTGAATCTAGTTCGGAACAAACAAACGTGATTGAACCTTCATCAACTGGAAATTTTCCTGAAGGAAGTTTGGTTGTTCAGCCTCAGATAATCACTAGATCTGGAAGAATCGTAAAGCTAGTTAAAAGGTTCAATTTATAAAATATTTATTATTTTGTATAGTTTGCATTTTTTTTTTTGTAACGGAGATGTAACTTGTAAGGTAGACAAGCAAGTATACACCCTTGGTTAAAGGAAGGTAGCGTTGATATTGTTGATAATTAGACAAAAGCCGACTAGTGACAACGCCCCAAGCTTTTAAAATGGCAATTCACCATTTAAATAATAAATAGTTTATACACAGCTAGTTCGTGTATTATTATTGTTATAACCGCTAGAAAGTTATAAAACATAACATACTAAATATTCTACTAGACAATCAATATAATAGTTTTCCAAATTGTCATTCATGTTATTGATCTTCTATTCAAAATATAACTTTACAACAAACTTTCGGGATTTTCATGCACCTTTGCATACGTTGAGATCGTATTCTTCTAGATACTACTTAATAGTATATTACATTACTAGTTCTCGGACAGTCAACCGGCGCTGAAAGCTATTGGCTCTTACCGATTAACGTCTAAACTGGTAACAAATTGCCAAAAACGACTCTCCTCAATAGGAAGATTTAACAAATTGTCTCTGGTCTGGATTCCGGGCCATACTGGCCTGGAAGGCAATGACGCTGCTGACTCCCTTGCAAAGGAGGGTGCTGCAAGCAGTTTCATCGGACCAGAACCTGTCATTGGCATCGCTTTGGGCTTTGCCAAACAAACATTGAATACCTGGATGGCAAGAAGATTTATGGACTTCTGGCAAAATCTTCCAGGATCGGCTCATTCCAAGGCGTTTATTCATCCTTCGAAGTCGGAAACCAAACAGTTGTTGGACTACAGTAGGGACGAACTACGATGTCTAACTGGCCTTCTCACAGGTCACTGTCATTTGAATCATCATATGCAGAGAATCGGTCTGTCAGAAGACAGCTTGTGTCGTCTCTGTCTGGAAAATGATTAAACAGCAGAGCACATAATTTGTGCCTGCCCCGCTGCGGACCGAATCAGGTTTTCAGAGTTTGGCAAGGCTTCACTCTTACCATCTGACCTGAAAGATCATTCACCATACAAACCAACCGGCTTCGTTAAGAAGCTGGGTTTATTTGGTCGAGTTTGAATAGGTGTGAGCCACAATAAACCCTTGTGGGTTGCAGTGGAGGGCCGAACAGACACACTCACTTCTGACCTAACCTAACCTAACATTACTACTGCGGAGAGTGACATTTTCCACACGAGTGAAAAATATTGTAACAGGAGGCGTGAGCTGAGTGCGACAATCCCACAAGTGTGAAAAATCACTTTCGCACAAGTCATGCTCACTATTTTTCCTACGACCACTTATTTTATCAAGCAATATAAACGATGAGTTTTGGAACCTTTGGTGTAAAAGTTGAAACTTTTCCTAGAGATCAATTACCCTAACACCAAACTGATATATTTGCACTTGACGCGCGTTTCGCTAACAAGGTTAGCATCTTCAGGAGAAGTATCAATTTTCTTCTCCTGAAGATGCTAACCTTGTTAGCGAAACGCGCGTCGAGTGCAAAAATATCAGTTTGGTGTTAGGGTAATTGATCTCTAGGAAAAGTTTCATCAAGCAATATGTAAACATCAGATCGTGTTCATGTAAGATACGCTACAAAATGAATTCACCTCAACAGCAACCTGACAGATGACAGTCCCTAAAGGGGTACTTGCAATTTACTATTGACGAATATAGATCGAATAGCGTCGGCCAGAATCGTTGCTTCAATGTCATGATTGTTGTGATGAATACTTATAATTTATAATTGAATACTATTTATAATATAACTGTCGAATGGACATTGTCGTTTTCCTAGAGATCAATTATCCTAACATCAAACTGTGATTTTTGCACCCGGCGCGCGTTTCGCTAACAATGTTAGCATCTTCAGGAACAGAAAATTGATACTAAATCTAAAGCTAGGGTTACTTGTTTATATACCTACCTAAAGTTATTTGGTCCAATATGAACTTTGCTGTTACTGTTAATTATTCTAATTGAATTCTCGATAATGAACTAGTGCAGTCACTACCTGCAGGGTCCGTACTCTGTTATTATTGATTATTCTGATTACACTCTCAATAATAAATTGGAAAGCGGGCTGAAAGGGATAGGTCCCTCGTTACCATTCATGCTGTTTTTACATTTTGCTATTTCTAGACTCTCACGTGCATCGAGTAGTCTTGTGTCATGCACATGCTTTATCAGTTTAAGATAGCATTCACCAATTTTGTGGTCATTGTCTAGAGCGGGTTGGACGACACTGGATTCTTCTACCCTTCCTTATTTCATATGTGCGAAATTCTCTTTGAAACGGGTTTTAATAGCCCGTCGGCTCTGGCCGATGTATTTGCAATCTTGACAACTGATGTCGTGAATTCCATATAGGATTACTAAACTTTTTATTTTTCTCATCTTTTTGAAAAGTCGAAGATTTACGAAGTGTTTTCCTAAATTAACATTTTCTAATTATCTTATCAACTATCTCTGGGTTAAAACCGTTCACTTCAGCTACGTACCTAATCACTCTCCTTTCATTATCGTACTTATCTTTTTTCGAAGGAAAAGTTATTAACCTATGGACAAGGAAAACTGCATTCACAATCCAATGCCAGACAGCTGTTTCGACCTACCAGGTCTCATCAGTGACACTTGGCTGGATTGTGAACACAAACATTTCGAACTAACTACTCCTTGAATGCAATCATTTCGAACATAGAAATTCTGATTTCTGTGAAGGGTTGAAGCTTTCTGCAAGTTGACCGAAGTCGATTCTCGATCGCGGCGGGCTATTTGTTGCGACTTCGTCGAACGATGGCCCGCTGTAAGAAGTCTCCTCTGTCTTGGACAGTGAGAGTTTCAGACTTTGGTCGTCACCCAGCAGATGGCGTTGCCTCTTGGAGGTTTTCACCATCTGCATCAGTTTTCAGAGACTTACTTCGTAAGGAGTAGTTAGTTCGAAATGTTTGTGTTCACAATCCAGCCAAGTGTCACTGATGAGACCTGGTAGGTCGAAACAGCTGTCTGGCATTGGATTATGAATGCAATCATTTCGAACATAGAAATTCTGATTTATGGACAAGGAATTGCAGTGCCGCCATTTTATGTTGTGGTCAATGGTTCGAGACATTTGGAATGAATCTATGTGTTCGTGTCTTTTCTGTAAATGTCAATCTCATCGTTTAATATCAGTCCAGTTTTTATATGAATAATAGCAATAGAAAGGAGCAATTTATCATGTAGAGAGTGCGATATATGTCACTTTTCTATGTGGTCGTATGAAAATGCCTCATATTTATTCATTTTTAAGGACTATTAGCATTCGATTCGACATTTTTATCAAATTTATCCATATCTGTACCGGACATATTGATTGAAGTAAAACATGCACTGCTAACGATAAGTATTAGTGCTATTCAGTACTAGACTGTGACAACCTAAGACAACTTTGTACATTCTTCGATATCAAAGCAAGCCAATCGAGGACTTACTGTCCCCGTGCTGATCACGCTAAATGCATTGTTTACGCGCACTTTGTCTTTAACGTGAAGACTACAACTGCCATCGTTGTGAGCCTAAATAGCGATGCTTCAATGTTATGTGAACAGAATTGGTCACTTGTAAAATCGCGCAACAGATGGAGATACTCTAGCCAAAATGATTTATTAAATATCAAGGACGGTAGGCATATCTCATCGATCGAAGACAATTGTTTGTCTTTCCACCTGTTGCAACTGATGCGGTTTTGTTTACAATTTCATGGCTACACTGTTACGAATCATGTGGTATTCTCTTATACCTCAAAAATAATTCCAAGTTCTTGATATCTCGTGTTCTTGATTTTGAAAAATTTTAACTGAAGAAACCCCTTCGATAGATTTCGCTAACAATGTTAGCATCTTCAGGAGAAGAAAATTGATACTAAATCTAAAGCTAGGGTTACTTGTTTATATACCTTAAGTTTTTTAGTCCAATATGGACTTTGTTTGTTACTGTTAATTATTCTAATTGATTTCTCGATGATGAACTCACTACTTGCATGTTCCGTCATCTGTAAGTATTGATTATTCTGATTACTTTCCCAACAATAAATTCAATAGTGGGCTGAAAGGAATAGGTCCCTTGTCACCATTCATGCTGTTTTTACACTTTGCTATTTCTAGACTCTCACATGCATCGAGTAGTCTTGTGTCATGCACATGCTTGATCAGTTTCAGATTGCTCTCACCAATTTTGTGGTCGTTGTCTAGACACTGGATTTTCATACCCTTCCTTATTTTATGTGTGCAAAATGCTCTTTGAAACGGGTTTTAATAGCTCGTCGGCTCTGGCCGATAAACTTGTTATTGCAATCTTGACAACTGATCTCGTAAATTTCCGACTTCTCTGTTAGGAAATTCGAGTTTCACAGTCAACCGACTAATCTAATGTCTAAAGTCCAAAAGTATAAGTGTAGCCACCCGACTGGTCGAAATTTGGTCCGAATTCTATAACCCGTTTTATTGCAAGCGCTGCGTGAGCTAATTCAATGGAAGGAGGCATGAAGATTATTATATTAGACACGTGTCGCCAATTTCACCTGAATCTTTATCAACATCAAGATGGCCAGACATCTTAAATTCAACATTATATAATGAAAACTTTGGTCACAATTTGAGTGAAGTGGTAAGTGAAGTACTTATTGACGCCTTTTGTCCAACAATCAGTAAACAAGACCTATACCGTAAGTGATGAAGTAAGCTGGATCGTGCTCTTGCATCTGAATTTATGATAGTCGATTCAGTACTGGTAAACATGTATATATAATACTGGTAATATATATATATCGACGAACATGTAGGAATTGACTACTAAACTTGATTGATTTACATAGGATGAACGTTTTACTGCAGACCAAATATTGCATATAAGACACAGTGAGCTTAGTCATTGAGCTGTGGTTTATAATGAGGGAGCCCAAGCGGGGAATTCGGTATTTACTAAAGCGCGGCAGATTAATATACAGGGGGAAACCTTGTACCCGGTTAAGTACTTCCACCATATATGAGCCCTATATATATGGCCACCCTTCAAGGATAAAGGATCAGACTAGTAAAAGGAAATTGATCATCTGAAATTCTCGAGCGCGTCAGATCGAGGTAGGGTGAGTTAGTTACATCCTGAAACGTGTAAATTCCACTAATCTGACAATTCGAGAGTGACCTAAAGAAGAAGGAGGGCTACAAAGTTGTAAAAAAACGTCATCTCGACATTCTCGAGCGTGACTCATTTTATTTTCATTTTAAAGGAAATAATTCAAGATTTGCGGAAAATATATAATCTGACGATTTCGACAAGCCGAAATAATAGAAATTCATCGATAAAGTTCAATGCGTGCAGATACGTGATGCCTATATTCCCCTCTCCACGTTTTTATTTCAGTTATGTAGTCATAATAGATATCGAATAGCCCTTTCACCCATTAACTTGTCATCACGATAAGATACCCTTAATCTACTTGTTTACTCTAGAAACTCATATATAAACTAGAATTGTAACGCCAAAGTCAGTCTTTACCTAGTTCTTGTCACGTTCATAAGTTCTGTAACTGACTCTCTATTGTGTAGCTGAAGGCTCTGCCTATTTGTACACTTAATAGTTATAAATAAACTTTCGAAAAAACCTTTCCGTAACTGGAAAACATAATTGGCGCAGTCGTAGTAGGATCGAAGAAGGCAGAACTAAAGCAGCTAAGCCGTTCCTGACCGTTGGTTTCAACCATTTGTCTTCAATCAAGAACCATCAACAATCCCAGGACCAAGAAGGCACTCCGACGTAAGTGTTGAGTTTCCTTCCTTTTCCCTTACTTTTATACTATAGTGATTGGTTTTAAACACATTCGAGTATTTTTGCATCATCTCTTTTTTCATATGATTTTGACTATTTCAAAACGGAGGAATTGTCTAATCTTTTAGAAAACATGTCGATCAACCCGACACAAGCAAACGTTCAAACCCCAACAATTCAAGCCGCGAAAGCCATCGCAGACTTTCTACCCATATTCTCAGGCGATACCTGCCAATTAGAAAGCATTATAAAAAGGTGTGATAATTTTTATTTGAATTACGGACATACGAACGACAATAATCTTAATGATTTCACTTTTAACGTAATCTGTTCAAAGCTTAAGGATGACGTTTTCAACTTTCTAATGTGCAGACCAGACTTAACTACCTGGCCTTCAGTGCATACAGCTTTAAGAGAACATTATGGAGACAGAATCGACAGGCAAACACTTACTCGCGACTTTCTCCACCTCTCTATTAGCAGAAACGAAAATATTTTAGACTTTCTTGAGAAAATCGAACAAATGAAAACAAGACTAGAAATCAAAATTTCTTCCGACATATCTGTTCCAGAACCACGTAAAGCATTTTTAATGGAACAAGCCGGGGTTAGTGCTCTCGACGTCTTAATGGTAAACGCAGACGATAAACTCAGACTCCTATTGGACATAAGAAGCCCTCAAAACTTAGCACAGCTAGTGAAGTTGTTTATCAATATTTTCACAATGAACTCAGAATAAATTCCCTTCAGACGGAGAATAAAAATAGAAATGAAAATGCAAACCAAACCTACAAAGAAACAGTTAGAAAGAGTAGGGAAACAAGGCCGTCTTTGGCTCAAAAGTACCAACACTTCCCGCTGGATGGCGCCACGCGGGCAGATGGTCTATGGTACCTTTGGATCGAAAGTCGCCTAACCGCAGAGAGCGCTCGTCAAAAACAAAATCGTGAGTGAGATAACCGCAGGCCGCAGACCACAGCTCGACAAAAACAAATCGTGAAAGAAAGTGAGATAATAATAATGATGATGAATTTTATTGACGAAAAATACACAGGGTGTGCAACATTGAAGAAAAATGGCCGCTGGTGCGGGGGGCGTGCGTCTACCACGGGGTGTGCAACATTAAAGAAAAAAACATGGCCGCAGGCCGCGGGGTATGCAGCAATCGCAGGATATACAGGGTGTGCAGGGTATGCAGGGTATGTAGCAATCGATGTCGTGAGGACTGCGATGGAGTCATGGGGTGCCACTCCGTCCATCGTCGCGTTGTAGGTGTAACATACATCATTCATTCTCAATTAACAGGGCGCGCGGTTGCCGGTTGTAAATTAGAGCAAAGGTAGGTGTTTGCCGATTGTAAAATTAACCAATACAGTTGGGGAGAAAAAGCGTTGGTGGAAAAATATGTCTGCCACAGCGTGTGCAACGTTAACACAGGGTGTTGGTCAAACTCGAGTATATAGGGATGCCTCGAAATTTTGCATTGACGTAGCCCTGTGATGCACCAGGTGATGTGGACAAATTTCCGAGGCTCTGATGGAGATTGAAGTCTCATCAATTTTGGGGACCCTAAAGTGTCAAAAATTGCCGAAACCTGGAGTCGAACCGAGGGTCTTTAGATTTTCAGTCTAACGCTCTTGCCACTGAGCTATTTCGGCTATGTAAATGAAACAAGTTCATAAACGAATATTTTATTCAGAACACAGTGTAGTCATATTGGGAAAGCGAATCCAAAATGTCCCATGCAAATCTTGTATCAAATATGGTTTTTCAATGTATCAAGTCATCCCTATTCTTATACAAATGTGAAACAATTTGACTCTTCGGTTCAGTTGAGCTCAAGACTTGATACAGATCATGTGTGAAACTGCTCGTACTAGTGATGAACTTGTTAAATATTTTCAAAATAATCTGTCGGAACTTAAGAAAAATTCGGAAGAATCCACAAATGAACTTGTAAAAATAATTAACAAAAATTTGAGAAAAGGTAATAAAACAATTCGAAAAGGAAAAGTCAATCATGGTATTCAAGTGAAACTTCAATGTAATGCAGGTCACCTGAAAACTTTTCGAAATCAATTGAAAAGATCTGACAATTCACACACTGTGGGAGGAGCATTAAAGGAGAAGACATCTCACCGAGTCAAATGGGAGGAAGTAACATCAATATTCAATGGACGTATTCGTACAGCTGTGATTATAAATTTTGAACACAAAGACATCATTCCATTCTTCGAGGACGCTTTCCCCCTTTTCAAGAACAGAATTAGCAGACTCTTGAGACAAATGTCTGCATTGAAAGTCAACACAACCTTCTGCGGAGAATTCATCAAGAATAATGTTACTGCTCAAATCAAGGAATTCAAATATTTCCATTCAAAGAATGTTATCATTGATTTGGGAACTGATCTGAAGGAATGGTTTTTCGAACATGTTGTTGATGTGATTTCCAAAAAACTCTCAGAATTCCAAGAACGTGATAGTGGATGGGCACTCAGTGAAATAGTTAGTTTAGAAGTGAAAATTAATAAATTCGAAATGGGAAATGGTATGTGAAAATAAAACGAAAACCGTAAATTGATGTTTTATTGTATAATAAGTTCATTTTTCTGTGCAAGTGTAAGTGCAGTATTATCATTGTGTAGAGTTTGATCAACAATTTTTACAATATATTCATTCGGTATTTGATCCTCTTCTTTTCGCACACGAATCTTGTTACCAAAGGTATTGAATAAATGTTCTTTTTGCAAATGATGTTTAATAGCGTTACTGAAAGCAATAGGGTGCGAGACGTTTGCCCATTTCTTCAATGGAACCATACCTCTTCTTTTAAGACGTTTCTCAGCATCATGCCAACCATCTTCCTGACGTCTCATCAGATACCATTCTTTCTCATGCTCTACCTCATATAAACCGAGACTCCTACGCTTTCTCACATTAATCGGAAGGGGAGTCAATCTTGGTGCAATTGATTCCACCAAAATTGAAATGTTCTCTTCAATTTGTGTGTTGAGCTTCCGCCGACTAGCTTCCGCTCTTTGTCGCTCTAATTCAGCTGCTTTTCTTTCGTTCTGCTCCTCCGCAAATCTCTGAGAAGCTAATTTTCTATCTATCTCAGATTTTTGGGCTTCCACCGATAAAATTTCCTTCAACTCGTTGACAGATTTGAGGAGTTGAGAATTTTGTGTACTTAAAAATTCTGCTCGATGCTTTTCAAAGTACTTCTCGTACTCGCAATACTTGATAACAATGAATTTCATCAGGGAAAATAGTTCACGTAATTCGATGGCTTTCGGTGATCGCATCTGCATAAGAAGCCCTTCGAAATCTATGGCATCCAAAATATAATAACTCTTTTGAGGATTCAGCTCGTCGTTAACTGTTCTGTATTCAACATGTTCATTTTTCCTCAATAATCGTGTCACATGCCACTTTTTCTGGGAATATGTTCCGGTATAGCCAAGCCAATCCAGCAAATCTTCCGTCAATTTCACATGCTTGGTCACATTGATATTCCAAAAGAATGCATTCCGTTGATCATGTTCGATATCAATGTTGAATTTTCGGCAAATATCTTTTAATTCAACCTTCACTAGACTTTGAGACAATTGTTTCACATCAAAATCACGAATTACTTTCATGAGAGAAGACATTGTTGAGCGCTCGACTGCGAAGCAATAACTGAATATTATTATCGCAAGTATTTGGCATAAAAGTTTTCGAATTTGGTGGGGGAAGAAAGTCAGGTGATTCATGGAAATCGTCAACTTCCATCTCGAATGTGCGGCGCGTCTCACTTGCGCTGCCTGTTTACTAGCATCTCACATGCGCTACCCGCCGAGTATCGTCTCACTTGCGTGAGGCGTCGAGTTGTGTCTCATATGGGCGACGCTATCAGTCTACTAGCATCTCACTTGCGCGAGGCGTCGAGTTGTAACTCATATGGGCGACGCTATCAGTCTACTAGCATCTCACTTGCGCGAGGCGTCGAGTTGTGGCTCATATGGGCGACGCTATCAGTCTACTAGCATCTCACTTGCGTGAGGCGTCGAGTTGTGTCTCATATGCGCGACGCTATCAGTCTACTAGCATCTCACTTGCGCGAGGCGTCGAGTTGTTTCTCATGACACAAAAATTCTCAAAAAAGATGCAATGGAAGCCCTACATATTGGGCAATTTTCACATTCAATAGAACAATCTACACAACAAGCTAAGTGTTTACAAGGCATAAACACAACTTTCATTTCATTTTCCAAACAAATTTTACAAGTATAACGCTGATCTGTAGTGTCTGATGGAGATTGGATGTTTTTGAGTTCAAAATTTGGATTTTTGAGTTTCCAAAATTCACATTTATCATGGTAGATTTGATGTTGAACCCAAATTTCATCTTCAGGCATCCACTCTTTCACCTCAAGTCCGCAGTAGAAGCACTTTACTCGATCACTTCTGCCGGTATAGAAGAATCCTGCCTCGGCGAGGTCATGTGGTTTTTGTTGAATACATACAGGCCAGTCATCGAATGTCTTCAATCGAGCCTCAAAATCAACTTCATCTTTATATACAGGACGTCTTTTTCGTCTCACATACTCCCCCTCTTCATCGAAAAATGCGCAATCAGGTTGCCATCTGAAATGATCCATCAGAGGGTCATCTCCAGCAGTCCATCTAAATCCTTCAATTTGACACTTTGGACACACAACTACATCATCTCTGCCAGTATAAATGAATCCGGCATCAGCAAGTTTATCTTTTGGGAATTCAGACCTCCAATCACGAAAAGTTTCAAGTCTATCCACATAGGTGTTGAAATTCACTTGCATTCTAGCTTCCACCTCCATACTGTTTGCAGTACACAACTGAAATGAAACGCAAGATGTCCTCTAATATATTTATTCAAATTTTTTTTCTATCAAAATCAATTGAAACTTTATCTCTGATAAAATACATACATTCACGCATACAATAGCTTTCACAACTAGTACATAAATCACATAAGGCATATATAATACTTTCTGAATCTGAAGTACATTGTTTGGAAATTCTGGCAGCTGTTTGCAAGAAATTATGGTAATATTCGTAAAATTTCATTTTCGACAACATGCTGAATTTTTTGGTAATCAGAGAATCTAATTGTAAAATTTCATACACATCGCTCTCCAACAGATGAAACATTTCAATGTCTTTGGATATAACATATAATTTTATTTCTTCACTGCACTTCAAAGTAATATGGATGGAGTCACCGCAATCTAGGGTCATGGTCGCAGCAGGAGTATCCGATAATCTGCTCAGCAAACTGATGAATACACCCCATTCGTAGGTATTGAAGGACATTTGGCAATCAGCGTTCAGCGAATACACCATCTTGACAGCTGGTTCGAAACCTCGTGCAGGACTAAGGCCACAATGCAAGTTGAATAAATTTGCACCAAAGTTGAACACTGAGTTGAGTATATAGAAACGTTCACATTTGATGGCTTCTTGGTAAATTTGACAGACACGTTCCAATTCGCCATCATGGTCAAAGTGGTCGGAGGAACCGTAATCAGAAGTTGGTGACTCACTACGCTCTTCAGGCATGATTGCTAGAAACTGATCATAATTCATCAAATCAAAATGAATTTATATCATCGAGTGCGCATCCGGCTATTGATTGGTTTGAAAGGCCCCCATGTAACTGAAAATTTGTGCTAGTTTTTCATTCATTTACAAACGATTTGACGCATCAATCCAACTGTTATGTGATTTGTCCAAACCCAACCATTTCACATAGACCTTATTTCCCTTCTTCCTAAGGACTTTTTCCACCAGATAAACATCGGGATTTTTCGATTTTTGTAATTCCTCTTCGTAGAAAGCACCACTGATTGGACGTCCCTGCAAATCTTCCAACAAGTAGGTAATGGGGTTGGTAATTTTGACTTTTGCCACACGAAATATCTCACACGTCCAATTGGGCACGTAACCTTTTTCGAAAATATGTTTGGCCTTGGAAATGCGAACCATATCGTCAACTTTGAATTTTCTTCGTCCAGTAGCAATTTTGATGAAATTATAGGCGGTGTTGAGAACGTGCTTTTCATTGGCTTTCGTAACATCCGAGGGTTTCATGTTGATGGTGCGATGTTTTCGATTGTTGTAATTTTCCACGAGTTGAGGTATAATATCCAACCATTTGTAGGAACCATTTAAACTGAAATGTTTGAAGAGTTTCTCTTTCAAAGTTCGAATCACACGTTCGGCAATAGCAGCTTTTTTCACAGTATACGTACTATAATGATTGATTTGGTGTTTCTTCATCAAATTTCGGAACGTTGAATTGTAGAACTCTCTGCCCAAATCTGACTGTAGATTTTTGGGACATCGCCCCCCACTCCTCTTCAAAATTTCGGTCATTGCATTGGTGACGTCTGCAGCATTTTTACTTTTGATCGGCTCAGCCCATAGGTATTTGGAAAAGGTATCGATGACAACCAAAATGTACTTGTAGTTTCGGTTGATTTTGGCATAATTTTGAAGATCGGCAAGGTCCATTTGCCACAAATCATCCAAACCCTTAATTATGGTGCGACGACGTGGAAAGTTTTTGCGCACTGTCCTATGAAGTTCATTCACCAGCTGAATTTTCTCTTTTGAATGTCCTTCCATTCCGATGGCACATACTATACTGTGAGTTTATTTTGGCTTCGGCGTGATCAAACGGTCTTTTTGCGATTCGACCAAGGCATCGATGGTAGCTTTTACCTCAAGTATATATGAATTTATTCTGGTAATATCAGCGTTATGTTGAAGTATGACAGCCGTAAGTTTCGAATGTGTATCATCAGCCAATAAAGTTGTATCCTTTTTCATTGAGATGATATCCTTTTCATGTTTAGTCAATACTTCCTCAATCTGAGTATAACCTTTATTGTGTTGTTCTACAATAGTTTTTACATAAGTACTGAAGGTGGTTTGTTCATCAGTTAATTTTTCGATGTCATTTGTATGTTGTACCATGGCAGTTTGAATATTTTTCATATTTGCAACCGAATCGTTGTGTAGATTATCCATTTGAGATGTAGTTTTCGTCTTGAAATCAGCAAGTTGTTCATCGGTATTTGCGATTCGTTTATCGATGAGTAACATGGCTTCTCGAATATTTTTACTTCTCAAATTCATAGCATTTACTATATCTTGTTTTTGCTGTGCACAAAGTGAAGCAAGTTTTCTCCTTTCCAAAGCTTCTCGTCTAATTTGTTCAAGCAAGTTATTCAAGGTGCTATCCACATATTTCTTATTGGCCACATCTTCACCATCTGTTGGCATCTTGACATTACTTATTTTCAAAAAATCTGCATCAATATTTCCATCGTGAGTATAATTTAAGACCATACCTGAGCACTCGCAAGATCCTTGCGGCTCTTCATCAGATGCCGATTTGGCAGAGTAACCGAACTTGTTGATACTCATAATGAGACTGATGCAGTACAGTCGAAACATTTGAATTTATTGGATGACACCGGTCTCCTTCAATTCCTCAATAATTGCCACGATCTCATTATGTACAGATGTATTACCAGCCGATTCAGATGCAGTGAGAAGTCTCAACCTGTCGACCAGCTCATTGACATCATCCCAATACACGTATTCAACTGGTTTTTCGTTGAATGTCAAACTATCGATTGGAATGCCACTACCAGTGGTGTGGTGTCGGAAGAGAGGTCTGATGATATGCTTGTATTTATTTTTGATAGTACCCTTCATACGTCCAAGACTATTCAGATGAGGTGTTGTCAACTCCAAAATCCTTTTATAGTTTTCCAAATCTTCCTTCTCATATTTTTTGGGGTAATCATAAAATAGCAATTGATACAGACCTGGTGTTTCTTTGAAATTATATCCTTCTGTTATGATTTTTCCTTCGCGAAAATCAATTTCCTTTCCCCCTAGGAACCATTTTGAAGAAACAAAGTCGTATATAGGACCGTAAACCATATCAATCTGCTCACTTTTACCCAAATATTCCATGATATATTCCCGTGACATTGTTGGATATTGTTCTAGATAATCATTCAATACATCCTCCGGAATCTTTTGATTTGAATCCAAACTATCGAATACCTCATCTTCATCTTCTTCTTCTTCTTCAGCATCCGCAGCAGCAATGTCCTCCAGCTGTAGAAATTTGGTTGGTTCTGAATGCTGCTGCGTTTCTTCCACTTTTTCAGGTTCTGTTTTTATCAATTGTTTGACATATTTCGATTTGAATGGTCTCAGTGGGGGTGGTTTCAATTTCCGTTTGGGTGCTGAGTGAGCAGCAATTTGTTTCAGCGGTTCAGTTATGGGTTGGAATAATTTTTGAATAGCTTCATCTTCTTCAGACTTGCCCAATTTCCGTGCCAAGTATTTCCTTCGCACTCCTTTTGCTAACTGATTTATTTTTGATTTACGTTCAGCATCAGTAATTTGATCATCTATACTTGTCGATGGCATGATGCCTACTGACGAATTACCTCAGCATCACACTCTTATAAATTTGTCGAATCCCATGCGATATCTGCCATTGTTCCTATCGAAATCTTTGACAATGACCAAAGTGCCAAATTTTTCGTTCCAACATTTCGAGCACATTGTCTTGAATTCGTCGTAGGTGAAATCAGGTGAGACATGTTCATCAAATACATGTTTCAAATTCATGTCATCCTGCTTGAATAATACAATTACATTACAGTTGTCTCTAATCAATTGTTTTGGTATTTTCGAGTAAGTTTGACAAAGGTAGGCGGCATCGATTGACTTGTGCCGACACATTGCATAATATTCCCTAATTTTATTTTGTTTATCGCAGACCACATCGTCGAAAATGAATATGGAATGTTCTCGAGCTTCAGCCGGGTCGATTATTTCATCGTTATCTTTGAAGGGGAAGTAACCCATACCTTTGATTTTCTTCATGACCTCTTGCAGCAGTTGATATTTCGGTTGAAACAATGATTTCGAGTAGACGTAGACATTTTTAAATTTAGCGCCATTCGGATTGAATAACAAACTCAGCATGGCATTGGTCTTGCCACATCCACTTGGACCGCAAAATATTGCTCGAAAAGAATCGGGTAATAGTTCACCATGTTTGCCTTTCTTCCCTGACACTTTCACAAAATCCAAGTTTTCAATAGGTAGTGCACATTTTTGCTGGGTGACCTTCATGGTGGCTCTCATTGAACAGTGGAAAAAGCATCTAACGCTCCGTTTAATGCGACTAACGGTTCGTTGAATGCGACTAACGGTTCGTTGAATGCGACTAACGCTTCGTTAAATGCGACTAACGCTTCGTTGAACGCACCGTTGAATGCGACTAACGTTTCGTTAAATGCGACTAACGCTTCATTAAACGATTCGTGAAATGCGACTAACGCTTCATTGAATGCAACTAACGTTTCGTTAAATGTGACTAACGCTTTCAGATTCAACCGTCCTCTGGGACTGAATCCCAATATACACAATTACTCTGAGCATATTTGTCAGTATAATGCTAACCTTCGAACGGCAAGGTGGTGGTATTGTGAACACTCTAATCAATAAACTTCCATTCGAATTACACTTGCCTGGATATCAATACTGCGGACCTGGAACACGGTTGCAAAAGAGGTTAGCTCTCGGTCAAAAGGGCATTGATGGTCTAGACTCATCCTGCCGCCGTCACGACATAGCCTACTCTCAAAACAAGTCCTTGGAAGATCGTCATAAGGCTGATTTGGAGTTGGAGAACAGTGCTTGGGAGCGATTCAAATCGAAGGACGCTAGTTTGGGAGAGAAAGCAGCATCTTGGTTCGTAACTACTGCCATGAAGACCAAACGCAAACTCGGTATGGGTGTGAAGAAGCCATCATTCAAAAAGAATATTGTGCAGAAAATTTCCTCATCATTGCGAAAACAATTGCAACCTCATCAACTGTCTGATATGAGTGAGAATAATTTGAGAAAAGCTTCAATTTTGGCTATGCGTACAGCACGAAATCACATCCACAGTATTGGTGGTCGTCAGAAGGTTCGAGTACCTCGAATAATACCAATTGAAGGAAAAAGTGGTGGTATTCTACCTTTGATACCAATATTTGCTGCACTTAGCGCCCTAGGTGGTTTGGCTGGTGGTGCAGCTGGCGTTGCCAAGACTGTGATTGATGCCAAGAATGCAAAGAAAAAACTTGAAGAGGATCATCGACACAACAAGGCAATGGAAGAGATTGGAAAACAGGGGTCAGGTTTATTTTTGAGAAAAAGTCGTCGTGGATATGGGATTTTCCTGCGAAAACAAAAAAACTCCCATTGAAGCTACCCAATAGAGCCCTCTACGATGTGGAGTTGAGGCGATATGCGAAACGTTTGAAAATTCCTCATTTCAAGGGAGTCTTCATGCGTGATCAACTCGCACACTCCACACCAGCAGCCAAAGAATGTGCCATCATAAATTTGGACCTTCAAAAGAACAAAGGAACTCATTGGGTAGCTTACTGCAAACATGGCAATAAGGTGGAATATTTCGACAGTTTCGGTCATTTGAAACCACCTGCGGAATTGGTGAAATATCTGGGCAATGTCAAAATTTCATACAACAATGATCGCTATCAAAATTTCAATGAAACAAATTGTGGACATTTGTGCTTGGAATTCCTCTATAAAACTAGTGTGTAGCACTGGTTGAGGTTCAGTCATGTCTCTGATTGTCACGCTGACAAGTCATACTTCCACGGCTAGCAGTGACTTCACCAACCCGATTTCCTTGGACCCTGACGCCAAATACGGTTTGGCTTTGATTGGTTTTCACTCGTACAACAGTATCCCCAACGTTGAGGAGGGTAATAGAAAGTTTTACTATTTCAAGAACGCTGATAAAACCAAGAGAGAAATCATCAATATTCCCATTGGTTCCTACGAAATCACTAACATTGACAAATTCCTAACGAAATTCATAGAAAAACCTCAGGATATCAAGAGGAAGAAAAACGACGAACAGGAGGAAGATATAACTGATAAAGTATTTTCTCTGAAAGCTAACCTCAATACTCTAGAGTGTGAAATATACAGCAAAGTACACGCTATTGATTTCCGACCTGCGGACTGCATTGGAAAATTACTGGGATTTTCAGAGAGATTGCTGGAACCTGGCCAAGTTCATAAGTCTGATCTACCTGTGGAAATTGTTAAAGTTCGAACAATTCACCTGGATTGTAATATAACTGCAGGTGCATATTTCAACGGACGGCCTTCACATACCATCTACGAATTTGCACCCAGAGACGACCCCGGTTTTGCCATCGACGAAGTTCCACTAAATTTGATCTATCTACCTGTGACGAGCAAAGGTGAAATAAACAATATTACAGTACACATTCTCGATCAAGATTTCGCACCGGTGGATTTCAGAGGTGAACTTAATGTTATAAGATTGGTTCTGAAGAAATTGTAATGGGTTTAGTTTTCGATGATATATCCAATGCTCACACCTCTGCACCACCAGTAGTGGAGAAGCTGCCGAGCAGATCAGTCACTTCCAAACTTTCCGCTACAAATCAGCGATTTCTGCAATCATTGGGTTACAATGTTGTCTCGGCACGTGTTCGACATCTACCGCCGACCTCAATTCGACGAATCCATCCAACGTTTGGAAACTAGAACTCATTACCCATATGTGAAATCCTTCGAGAATAATGATATTGTTGAAATTTCCATTCAACAAAGTGAAACATGGTTAGTCATGTACGATGCTGTGATAAGTATCAGAGGAACAATGAAAAAAACTGCTGGAGATGGAACTGTTAATTTTGTTAATAATGCACCAGCTTTCTTTTTCGATTCCATATCTTACGAGCTCAATGGCAAAGAATTGGATACAGTTCGTAATCCTGGAATAGTGAGTACACTCAGAGGATACTTGTGTTATAGTGCAGACGATACCAGCCACATGTGTACATCTGGATGGAATTATCCCAATGGATCTCTACGAAATGATGCTGATGGATTTTTCACCTTTCACATTCCCCTCAGACACCTTTTGGGCATTTTCAATGACTATACTTTTGCTACATGTGGTAAACAGTCTCTACGTTTGGTTCGTGCACGCAACGACAACAACAGCATATTCATCAAAGATGCTGCCAATGCACCTGGAAAGACTACTGCCAAATTGCAAATTGAAGGTATCGAATTGAAAGTGAAGCATATTTTCCCTAATGATGAGATTCGTTTGAACCTATTGCAATCTATCAAAGCTGATACACCTATAGTGATACCCTTTCGAAAATGGGAACTTCACGAACTACCAGCATTGACAGCAGGATCAACGAAAGAAATTTGGGCTGTCAAAACTGCTTCTGCCATGGAGAGCCCTCGATATATCATCACAGTATTCCAAACAGGCCGTGTGGACAACTTGCATAAAGATCCCACATGCTTTGATAATATTGATATAATGGACATCAGATTGACATTGAACAGTGACATCTACCCGCACGAGCGAATGAGATTGGATTTTGAAAAAAGTGATTTCGTTGAGGCACATCGCACCTACACAGACTTCTACTCCAGCTACATGAACTCCCCCAGAAAGCAGCCACTACTCGATTACATAACATTCAAAAATCGAGCCATTTTCGTGATAGATGTTTCCAAAAGGGCGGAATTCATAAAGTCGAGCACCGTGGATGTGAAGCTCGATATTGAAGCTAAAAATGGGTTCCCAGCTAACACGCGTGCCTATTGCATCATAATTCACGATTGTGTTATAGAAAATTTACCTTTGAGTGAGATTGTTCGTCATTTATCTTGAAGAGATCTGAGACGTTACGATCAGTTGTATGAGAGACGCCGAAGATGAAGCTTGTAGCAGTAGACATTCAAGGTTTTGATTTGAGTTGTGTGTTTTACCCCAAAGAAATTTCCATAACCGATGGCGCACAGACGAATCATTTTTTGCTGAAGCCTCCGAAGCCATATAGTTCACTTTCTGCTGCAGAGAAACGTCAAGTTAGATATGTTGAGCAGAATGTGCACGGCTTGCGATATTCCGATGGTTTCGTCGACTACTCTGATTTGAATATTATTTGGCAAAAGTTGGAAGATGCTGATATGATATACGTGAAGGGCCATCAAAAATTCGACATTCTCCAAAATTACTTTGCCCAATACACATCACAACCACCACACATTGTTAATTTGGAAAAATTTCATACTGAGAATGCTACAACAACAACAGCCAATCAGCCTCCAGTTTTTTCCTTTGAGAAACCTCTGTGTATGAATCATAGAGGTCAAAAAGTGCGCTGTAGTCTGATACACTGTTTCAAAATATGGAAGTGGATGGTGCAGCAAATGGTATGGTAGTCGATCCTGAAATTTCATCTTTAGTGGAACAATTCAAGAAGCTCAGATGTCCATCACCGTTGGTAGCAGCATGGAACGATGTATTTTTCAATTTAAATAGATGTAAATTCAATGTAAAACCTACACGTAGAATAACACCTGTACTCATTTCTGAAAAATAAACTGTTTTCATGTCTTTGAGTTTTTATATAAACGTATGTGTGAGTCGATTGGGGAGATCAGTTGATTGTCTGCAATGGTCGTGCTAAGATCAAATTATATAATTTTGTCTGCAGTCTTCTCCAATATTCTCTACATTAATCCTCCAGAAAAAGTGAATAAAGTGTTTGTTACTTTTGAAAATGCCAGCGGATATAGAAACGAAACGTGGCCTTCAAATTGGATGCCAATGATTCCGACTGCGCTGAATGAAGGTCATCTGCATGTTTTGAGTGCCGAAATACCTGCCCATTCCAATTCTTACAAGCTGAGACTTGTTTTTGAAGACCGCAGTTTTGGAGACTTACCTGATTGGAAGAAAATTGAACCACAACCTGCCAAGCTGTGTCTCGAATCTGATATAAAAACAATTGCAGGACTACTCTACTTCATTACAAGTGTATCGTTGATGCAAATTTCAAAATTTTTGCTCAAATATCTTTTGAAGTTCAAAGTCTCGCAATATGGAGAAGGTGAGATTCAGCGAGGATAATCAAGTGCACTACTTGTATGTGTGGCAATTTGCCTACAGACAATCAAGAAGCAAATTTTGGGAGTATTTTCCGATCGACCGAATGCGGTTTCAGAGACGTATTGCCGAAACATCCCGATCGATTGAACCAATTTTGAATGGAATGCACCGAAAAACCATATTTGATACAAGATTTGCATGAGACATTTTGGATTCGCTTTCCCAATATGACTACACTGTGTTCTGAATAAAATATTTGTTTATGTACTCGTTTCATTTACATAGCCGAAATAGCTCAGTGGCAAGAGCGTTAGACTGAAAATCTAAAGACCCTCGGTTCGACTCCAGGTTTCGGCAATTTTTGACACTTTAGGGTCCCCAAAATTGATGAGACTTCAATCTCCATCAGAGCCTCGGAAATTTGTCCACATCACCTGGTGCATCACAGGGCTACGTCAATGCAAAATTTCGAGGCATCCCTATATACTCGAGTTTGACCAACACCCTGTGTTAACGTTGCACACGCTGTGGCAGACATATTTTTCCACCAACGCTTTTTCTCCCCAACTGTATTGTTAATTTTACAATCGGCAAACACCTACCTTTGCTCTAATTTACAACCGGCAACCGCGCGCCCTGTTAATTGAGAATGAATGATGTATGTTACACCTACAACGCGACGATGGACGGAGTGGCACCCCATGACTCCATCGCAGTCCTCACGACATCGATTGCTACATACCCTGCATACCCTGCACACCCTGTATATCCTGCGATTGCTGCATACCCCGCGGCCTGCGGCCATGTTTTTTTCTTTAATGTTGCACACCCCGTGGTAGACGCACGCCCCCCGCACCAGCGGCCATTTTTCTTCAATGTTGCACACCCTGTGTATTTTTCGTCAATAGAATTCATCATCATTATTATTATCTCACTTTCTTTCACGATTTGTTTTTGTCGAGCTGTGGTCTGCGGCCTGCGGTTATCTCACTCACGATTTTGTTTTTGACGAGCGCTCTGCGGTTGAGCGACTTTCGATCCAAAGGTACCATAGACCATCTGCCCGCGTGGCGCCATCTAGCGGGAAGTGTTGGTACTTTTGAGCCAAAGACGGCCTTTTTTCCCTACTAGAAAGAATTCTTATCCTAACAATTTTCATAAAACGAGTAGAGACAATCATTATAAAACAAATGATCGTAACCCAAACTATTCATAACAGAATCAGAAACCATTTCAAAACTTTTCTGAAAAGAAAACTAATAGGTGGACACCATTTCCTAGCGAACCGATAAACGTCCAACCGAGATACATACCTCGTAATTACCCAACAAACGCCCAAGTATTCGATAAACCAAAAAATGTATTCGAACCGAAATATTCTTTCAAACCAAATAATAATCCAACACCCATGTCCACTACTTCTCGTACACATACTATACAGAATGTAAGACAGAATAATCAATTTTTCCAACCAAGAAGTAAAGCTGATTTTATATCAGATGAACTACACAATGCCGAATCTGTCCCGGAACATTACTATGCAGAATATGCAATAGATCCTAATGATCACCCCGGTGAACCTTCAACTTTCTTTCACGATTTTCAACTAATAGAAAACTTACCAAATATACTATAGACCTTAATAATTTCATGCCAAACTCATTTCTTGATTATTCAAATAAAAAATCCCCCAATAAAATTACTAATTGATACTGGATGTCACCCCTCTCTCCTAAGATCCTATATTCCTGAAAATTATTTTCCTGACTCAATTTCGAGACAAAACACACCTATTGTGACTTATGCTGGTACACGTAAATCCCAGTTTGAAGCTACAATACCGTGTTTTGATGAATTTCGACCATTAAAACATAATCTTGATTTCATTTTATTCGATTTCCATGACTATTTTGACAGAATTATTGGCATAAGAGATTAACGAAAAATTAAATTGAATCTCGATCTCAATAATAAAATTCTTTTCAACAATCAAATCAGAATTCCCTTACATTTTAGAGAAGAATTCAAAACGCAAAAACTAGAAATACCCCCTTGTTTTGAAAAAAATTAAAACCAACCTTCCAGACACAGAAATATTGATCCCCGAATTATTTTCAAACAATACCAATCTCAGAATACCTGAGAGCATAGTACAAATAAAATACGCTATCACAACTATAGAACTCATTAATACAGAACCCCATTCAAAAATAATTGAGATTAATTACGATTTTTTGAAACCATTCGCGACTCAATTTAGTGACACGACTATCGAGTGTTTTACATTAGATAAATAATGCACAACACTTTCGAACAAAACAAAAATGAAATGATTACCCTTGAAGATTTGCGAATTGACCACTTAAATTCAGAAGAAAAGAAAGAATTACAAAAAGTAATAAAAAAATATAAAGATATTTTTCATAAGTCCGAGAATCGACTTACTTTTACAAATAATGTTTGACATTATTCGTGAAATAAAAACCAAAGACGAAATTCCTGTCCACACAAAATCTTATAGATACCCATATATACATAAACCAGAAGTAGAGAAACAAATGAACAAGATGCTAGAAAACGAAATCAATAGGCCATCACAATCCCCATGGAGTTCACCAATATGGATTGTACCGAAGAAAATCGATGCCAGTGGAAAACAAAAATGGAGAGTAGTTGTCGACTACAGGAAAGTTAATAAAAAAACGATAGAAGATAGATATCCCATTCCTAATATAACGGATATTCCCGACAAACTTGGCCGAAGTCAATATTTCTCCACACTCGATTTAGCTTCCGGATTCCATCAAATAGAAATGCACCGAATTCAATACAGAAAACTGCATTCAATGTTGAAAATGGACATTATGAATTTACTAGGATGCCATTCGGATTGAAACATGCCCCAGTCACCTTTCAAAGAGCTATGGACAATATATTGAAGGATTTGCAGAACAAAATTTGTCTGGTATATATGGATGACATAATCAATCAACATCTCTTCAAGAACATATCAACAACCTTCACCAAGTATTTAAACGAATACAAGACGCTGGTCTTAAAATACAGCTTGATAAATCGGAGTTTCTATGTAAAAGTGTTGAATTTTTAGGACACGTTATTACTCCCGGAGGAATTAAACCAAACCCAAAAAAAAATTTCCGCGATTCAAAAATTTCCCATGCCTAAGACAGCTAAAGGAATCAAATCATTCCTAGTTCTTATAGGTTATTATAGGAAATTTATGAAGAACTTCGCTGAAATAACGAAACCATTGACTCAATGTCTGAAAAATGGAATGCAAATAAAACAAACCCCTGAATTCATAGAAAGTTTTGAAAATTGCAAAAGTATATTGATGAATGATCCAATCTTGCAACGACCAGATTTTTTTGAACCGTTCAACGTCACAACAGATGCATCAAATTACGCTATTGGAGCAATACTTTCCCAAGGACCAATTGGTAAAGATTTGCCCGTTGCTTGTGCTTCGAAAACCTTGAACCATGCTGAATGTAATTACAGCACAATAGAAAAAGAGCTCCTTGCTATAATTTGGTTAGTCAAGTACTTTCGACCCTATTTATTCGGAAAAAAGTTCAACATAATCAGCGACCATAAACCTTTGCAATGGTTATTTTCTTTGAAAGAACCAAATTCTAAATTAGTCAGATGGCGACTGAAATTAGAAGAATATGATTATAATATCAATTACAAGAAAGGTAAATTGAACACAAATGCAGACCCATTATCCCGAGTAGAAATCCATCCATTTGAAATTCTTGACGACATTTAAATTTAGACACTATGTCCTTAATAAACAATATTGACGAAATACTCATAAATACCCAAGAGGAATTAGACCAAATTATTGACACAGAATTATCCACAACTAACGACTCATCTTATTTAGGAGAAACTTTGAATGATATTAATAATGATATTGACATAAACAAAAAGACTAATGATAAAATTCACATTCTATCCAATGTAGTGATCAAAGAAGCAGACAGAGTAAACGACCCTAATGATAACGAAACCGCACATACCAGTCGTGAAGAATCCGTTTTTACAATACCTTACACCGATAAAGCAATAAACATCTATAAAAATCAAATTGTCATATCTCATATTGGAACGAATAGAATAATATCAAACCTCAAGAAAATATTTGACAAAAATCGCATTTACTGGAAAATCCCTGAAGATGTAGATTTGAACAAAACATATAGTGACTTGATTAAAGAATATTTGCAACCAAAACTAACCTTTTGTTTACTCTTCAAGTCAGAAAACTTGAAATTACCATTTATCCAATCAATGACTAAGAACTTCAGAAAAGATTCTTTCAACTTAATAATTTCAAACAAAATGGTCACAGATGTAACCGATGTTTCAGAAAGAAACATCAAAATAAAATATTACTATGATGTGAGAAATTACATCAACACATGCGATATATGCCAAAAATCAAAATATGAACGACACCCTACAGCACTAGTTTCCAAACCAACACCAATAGGACAAAATCCATTAGAACATATTTATATAGATTCTTTCAAGTATTCAGGACGATACTTTCTCACAATCGTTGATAGTTTTTCCAAATTCGGACAAGCATATCCTATAAACTCTCTCCTACGGCGATTGCAATAACGAATAAATTAATTCACTTTATAAGCCACTACGGCATTCCGAACAAAATAACGTGTGACAATGGATTAGAATTCAAGAATCATGTAATTCAAGACTCTTGTCTATTACATCAAATCAATATTCATTACACCACTGCATACAACCCAAAGTAACAGTCCCATAAAGAGATTCTTCTCTAGTCTAATCGAAACCCTCAGAACCTTTCAAAAAGAAAAACAAAATTCACCATTAACTCATTAAATAAATTATGCCCTCCTATCATACAATAATAGCGTTCACACAGCAACAGGATATACACCTTTTCAAATATTGAGAGGAAGTTTTGATTATAAAAATCCGTTCGAAATGGATGAAAACGAAGGAATTACTCAATTCATTCAAGAACATTCTAAAAACTTAGAAATCATTTCAGATTTGATAAATGACAAACTGACGAAGAAACAAAAACAAAATTCAGAAAGAGCTAACAGACATAGACAAAGAGAACTAAAAATTGACACCAACAAAGCAACTTACAAAAAGAAACCACCTGACATCATCAAAAATAAATCAGAACAGCCCTACATGAAATTGAAAGAAATAAAAACGATATCAGATAATAAAATAAAAACAAAAGACAAGGTATACCATCTAAGATCTCTGAAACCACAACGTTTTGTTACAGACGAAACAAGAGGAACAAAGGAACATCCCAATGATGACTCTCCTCTTTCTACCTGGGCTACTTACCTTAAAAATAAAGGAAGTAAACAACCCAATACTCCCTGTCCAATTGGGACACGCTAAACTAATTGTTTCAAAACATCCATTTTCATATCATATAAATTTAAGTCAACCTCTAGATTTAACTTTTAATATAATTAAAGAACTTGCTAATTTCGAAGAAGTATTGAATATTAGTCAAAATCACTATTCAATTATAATAAATAATAAGATTGATCATGCTACACATTTGAGTGAAATTATATGGAATAAAATAAAAACATTTTATGGAAATATTAGAAAAAAAAAAGGTCTCTTTTCGATGGAGTTGGAAAATTATCGAAATGGTTATTTGGAACCCTCGATTCAGATGATAAAAATATTTTGATAACTATTTAGAATTATTGACAAAGAATGAAAACCAATTGCTTTCCAACGATTTAAAACAAAACACCATACTCAAAGAAATGACGATGAAATACCAGAAATATTTTCAATCATTACTTATACATCGAAACATATTACAGAGTCAAATAAAAGGATTATCGAAAGAATTGAATAATTTTATCAACCTAGAACAAGCTTTCTCATTCACAAACAGTATCGACAACCTCATTATTCAATTGAACTCTTTGCAAAATTTAATGTCAAATATAGAAATTGCGCTATCTTTCGCAAGACTTAATATTCTACATAGTTCAATCATAGAGCCGCAGAATTTGAATCTGATAATAACCAAATTGAACAGAGAAATTCCCTCTATGAAGAACTTTATGAACTATTACAATTTATTTTCCACACAAGTTATGATGCAGGATAATCTCATTGTGTTTAGAGTTCATGCACCTATAGTAGCCAACTACTACAAATACTTTCGAATTCATCCTGTCCCAACCTCATGATTTTACCTCAACAACCTTTCCTCTTACTCAACACGAACGAATATTGGACAACTGCTACAATATGCTCAGAGATCGAAAACCTCTACTACTGTAAGAGTTCCCAACTACAGAAGACACAGCCGTGTATTGCAGATATAATAAGAAAAGGCAAGAACAATTGTGAAGGAATCCCAGTTACTCACAGCCAAATGAGAATAACTCAAATCAACTCTCACCAAATACTAGTTATACCAGTTCAAGCTGTCACATTGCAAGCCAATTGTGAATCGAACGGAATATATCAAATCACTCATCCATCAGTGGTCACCCTCGAGAATTTCCATGTAGAAATAAATGGACAATTATTTAATCAAGAGGAGACACTACATGATAATCTAGTTTTCGAACTCCTACGATTGAACATCACAGAAGAAAGAAGCCAATCCCTTCCTCCAATGAAACTACAATCTATTGACGGAAAGGACTTGAAATATACTGAAACAATCGCAAAGAACTTGCACATAAAAAGTTTGCAAACCGTAAGCAGCAGCCATACATGGACCAATACGAGCTTCATACTATTGCCCGTTTTCTTCATCGGAATAGCAGCCGCAACATATATGAAACTCAAATGGAAGAAACGACAGAAGACGACCCTGGAAACCAACGTCCAGCTATCATCGCAAAATGAGGAACCCTTATTTTCCGATTTTGGCAAGGGAGGAGTTATGTAGTCATAATAGATATCGAACACCCCTTTCACCCATTAACTTGTCATCACGATAAGATACCCTTAATGTACTTGTTTACTCTAGAAACTCATATATAAACTAGAATTGTAACACTAAAGTCAGTTTTTACCTAGTTCTTGTCACGTTCATAAGTTCTGTAATTGACTCTCTCTATTGTGTAGCTAAAGGCTCTGCCTATTTGTACACTTAATAGTTATAAATAAACTTTTTTAAAAACCCTTTCCGTAACTGGAAAACATAATTTTTCTCTCGCTTTTTTTCCATATATTGCTCTCTCACTCCGTCATCACTCTGGTTTCTGTTGCCATGATGCCATGACAGTTGATCACACAGATCTGTTGGTGGCATGATATTGTTTAATAACCAACGTTTAAAAATTTTAAAAATTTAATTGCTTATAATTATTCTCTTATAAATACAAGTATTCTACTAAAAAACATACACTTTTTTACTTGCATGTTTTTTCCTGGGATTTTCAATTACTTAAGTTCAATGATTTGAAAAAAATTTAAAAAAAATCAAATTGGCAGAATGGGCGAATCCCTCCAGATAATCGTCAGATTATGAGACTGCAACGTCTAGGGCGTAAAGATGAACCATATATATCTTAATCTGACGCGCTTTTGTATTTCAAAATGACGAATTTTTGTTTTATATTCCAATAACGGCCGCGAGTCTGCGTCACATCCAAACCGTCAGATTATCATATAAGAGCTTTTTTTAGGTTCACTCAACATCCCCTCAGAAAATCTGACGCGCTCGAGATTTTTTTTTCATTTTCAACCCTTACGTACGACCACATCCATCATGGAAACAATCAGATTAACATACGTATATTTTGTATCTGTAGGATGTAAGGACATAGATGATATCAATATTCGACGCGCTCGAATATTTCCATGCAACAGTTTTTTTTACATTTTTGAAAACCTATAGCCGTCTCCCCACCGATGAAAAGGTATACATTATATAACATCTGTTTCTTTTTATCATCTGAGCTTCGCAACCCAATAGCTCTCTATGACGCTCGAGTAAATCCCGGTCAGACCCACAACATGTTTGAAAAATACTGATGTGTAACTCATTTCGAAAATCTTAGAAATATCGTATATCATCTGTAATCTATCTAAACGATATCAAATCGTGCATATATACTATAGATGGATTAATTTTTATTGGAAGTGAAAAATATACTCAGTCAATTTATAGGATAACGCCCCTCGGCCAAGGTGAGAAGTTGTAAATACGGAGCATGCGGATATTTGTCATATCGAGTGGTTGATTGAGCTTTTTCCTTTGATATCGTTTAATATCGCATTCCTTCAGATTTTGTTTAAATGAGTTGCAAATTGTTATTATTTCTATAGATATTCCAGGGTTGACTAGACCAGTAATACAATCTACTATCAAAAAAGTAGCTTCAGTCATTTCAGATGTTTTTTTTGTCTCTCTCTCTCTGTAACATTGGGGAATCGATCTCCCGATCATAAGTAGAAACCAGTACTACAACGCTATCTTCCTCGCCTTTCCGTAACTATATTTTTCTGACTTTGCATCACTTTTCAGAAACTATAGTTGGTCGATCAAGCACTCCCACCCGATCATTATAAGTTATACGGATAGTTCAATGATTATTTAAGTGAATATTTCAAGAAGTACTTTCATACCAAAACTTTTGGAAAAGTCTAAGTTATCAGGTCTAATACGTTGTTTCATTTCAAGATCCAAAATTCATTCAAGAATTTTTTTTCAGATGCCATTTTTTTATAATGCAGTTTGTATGTACAATTCGTTACCAGATGAAGTTCGGTA
This sequence comes from Zygogramma bicolorata, assembly GCA_032362365.1. Classification (NCBI taxonomy): domain Eukaryota; kingdom Metazoa; phylum Arthropoda; class Insecta; order Coleoptera; family Chrysomelidae; genus Zygogramma; species Zygogramma bicolorata. The sequence continues at coordinate 216,496 of JAVJAQ010002244.1, forward strand.
TATAAAATATCAATTATTCTAAAACGATATAAACAAAAAAACTCCGCGGCGACCTTCTCTACAAAAAAATTGGAAAGGAGCGAGTTCGGCAAGTAATCTCCATATAACTCCATAACATACCTCTTTTCAGTATCATCATTTATAGGTATATTTTCGTTTCCAATGAACATTTTTTACTTATTAAAAAAAGTCTATGCACCGAATCATTCATAATCTCTTTTGCATGGTAAATTCCCTGTGATATCATCTCAGCCAACAATTATTCGTTTTTCAATTGTTTCAAGTAATTTGCTATAACATACCTTTACTTTAATATTATTATTCCTAATCAAGTATATCTTCATTTTCAATGAACATTTTTCATCTTTTGAAAAAATCTGTGCACTGATTCATTCATAATCTTTCGTATATGATGAATTCTCTGTGATATCATCTCAAATAACAATTATTCATTTTTTAATTGTTTCAAGTAATCGGCTGTGTTTATATTCATACTTATTTCTTTTCTTTCGGACGAAATCACACTGATGGTTGAGTAGAATAACTTCAGATAGAAATAGCCATCGATCTTACGAATTTTTTGCATCGAGTTCTCATCTTCAATAGAGGACAATTTATTAGTTTGTTCTTTGTTGTTGTGAAATATTGAATGGCTGATTCATATGCACTTAGTGAAATAAAAAACCAGTTTTCCTACAGAATATAATTCATAGAAGTGTTGTTTTTTGTTGAAACTTGAATAAACTAAATTTCTAGCTCAACCGCTGAAATTCACTGAAATAATCATTTTTTCTTCAATTAATCCATCACCGATTTTCTCGAAAAGTCCCACTTTTCAGTTTCCAACTCTGGATAGTTCCTAATTTCCAAAATCTGAAAAGTCATCAACCCCGTCCTTCCAAGAAACCCCATTATTCAATTGATTATTGTTATGCTTTTCGTTCAAGTGATATTGAAATGGGTTAGCCATTTCTGGAATATAATTCAATGAAGTGTTGTTGTTTGCTCAAACTCGAATGAACTGGATTTGATTCTCTTGATATTAAAAGTGAGTTATTTATATCGAATATATATTTCAATTATTCTTACCCTAACAAACCCTATCGATCACAAAGCGTGCATTCATAATTTCGAAAATATTTGTTTCAAGGGGTCTCGGAATTCGAAAAATGATCACATACATAAGTCATTTACTGATTATTTTTCCAGTATTTGCTCTGCACGAAGTTTTACTAATTGAGCTTTCTGTATGCTTTCTGTATGCGTACCTTTTGAATGAAGTCATTCAAAAGGTACGTTTTTGGTTGAGTGGAAGAGCAAAATCTCGTTCCTAGAACAAGCATTTTGAACTCTGCCATTGAATAGGTGCTACTCTTGGATGTGTTCATTATCGCTATGTAACTGCTACCTATTCAATAAAAGCAATATTATTATTATTATTATTATTATATAATCATAACCCATGGATAATTTCAAATCTCTACATGTGGTACAACCCCAACAAAAATTATAATTTCAAACTAATTAAATGTAAAGATAAATCGAAACTTTCCTAGCATACCTTCCAAAGATATCTCAGAAACAGACAACGGAATTTTCAAGGAAATGTGATGAGCCTTAAAATATCATAATATATCAGAAAAATCGGCAGTGTTCCTCAAAACGTATTCCCTTACCGAATATAATATCGAATTTAAAAATTTCTAGCTCACTTTATAAGTAGTTTATAATTTCCAAAACCTGAAAAGTCATCAATGTCGTCCTTCGAAGAAACCCCATTGATTATTCCATTAATTGATATTATGCTTTAAGTTTAAGAGATATTGAAATGAGTTAGCTATCTCTGACCCAGGGGCCAGGTGAATTTAAACTTTTTCGTAATATTCCAATAATAGCTTGAGGAGACACAAAACAATGAAAAAGAATGGCAGCTTCGAACAGCAAACACTAGGTAAACAGCCGATAGAATGAAACACTTGACCAATTACAAGACTCAGCCAGTCTTTTGTTTCATTGTTTGAATAATGCCGATTAGGGCAACTACGGACTTCTTTTTCAATAGCAACAATATCAGGCATTTGGGGAATGAGAAATGAAACGAAATTTTCTCAGATTGAACTCTCACGTATCGCCATAGAAGAAGAGTATTGATGAACAGTAAAGAGATCAACTGATGGACAACAGGAGAAACAGAAGAAACTAATGAAAAGTTAGGTAGTTTGCGAATTCAGACTAAGAATATTTCGAATAATAATAAAATTATTGAATTATTATTTAATTGTCCTGCACCCTAATTGAACGGTCTTAGAAAGACATTTTCGTTTGAGTTTCTTGACCTGGCTTCACTTCCATTCAAACCTAAATGAGGAATAATTGTTTCATTGCTAGAAATATCGGCCCTTCTGATATATGATCTATCCAAATATCTGATTTGGATCCCGATAAACAATTGATATCACCAAAATGATCTCTTTTCTGAATCATCCAGTGCATTTATCACGGCCCTTATACAAATATCAAATTATTTTCTTTGAACAGTTCCTTATTTCTTAAATTGATCCGACCTTCAGAGAAACTCAATTAATTACCTGAAAGATTAATTTCTTATCGACAGAAATTCGGAAAACTAATCCCCATCAGGTATAAAATGAATCGAAATTTCTGGCATACCTACTTAATAGCTCGAAGAGAGAGAACGCAATAAATAAGGGAATATGCTGAGCCCTAAAGAAGGTCAAAACGGGGAAGGAAGTGCCTCAGCCTGGACTAGCGCACAGCGCTATTGCGCCCTAGAAAAATCCAGATTGGCATTCAGGGCAGCAAAAACGCAGATAGAAGAGTATAGTAGAGATGAACAGGATCGAGACCAGGCAACGAAGAGGAAGAGTGTTCAACAACCAGAAGGAATAGAACGAACTAGAAAGAAGTTGGGGAGTTTGCGTATTTAGGACATGCCGTCTCCTTTTGGAAGAAATACTTATACAGAGTGAGCTGAATGAAATATGTCATTGTTATACTGTCATATAAAGATATTTGAATTATGTTATTGCAATAAATTTTGAAAAAACCAAATTATCTCCCTGTCTGTGTCATTTATTATACTCTCAGAGTCTCTGTAAATATATTATATTCAAAAAAAAATGAAATCCTACTAATTCGAAACAATTATGTGGTTTTAACATGAATCAACTTATTTTCTTGTAATACGCGGTATGGAAACTGCGTTCATTTTCAATATCTGATTTATCGGTGGATAATGATTATAGTTTACTCGAATCTAAGACTGAACATAAGATTGAAATCCGACAGAAAAATGATTTGCCCATACTATCCAACAGTGTGTGTCTTTCTTTCAAAACTCGTCAATCTATGGCGCTAGAATTTGTGAAATGTTTACCAAAGAAATAAAAAATAACCGGAGCTCAAATTCTTTCCATTGTCTTCTTGATTTTTTTTCTTCGAAATATTTATTGTACTACTGAAAAAGATGTGTATATTTGGATTTTCTTCATTATTATCACAATGTTAGTTGATAGAGAAATGAAATGAATTTCTCACGTATCATAATTATCTGAATAACGATGATCTGACAGCCTCTCTGGGAAAACTGAATCACTTTGACTTCGTATTGTTGCCATGATACAATCGAATTTTTTGGAAAATATGAATCGACTTCAATCCTGCGTGTCGTGTTGAACTGATTGATACAATATATATTTTGAATGTGAAAGTTGAAGGCAAATGAAAATTGAATTTTCACAACCTTGAGGCAACACTAGTTGAGAACGTGCAATTTTCACCGGGTTTAAAGTATTCCATTCGAAACTTTCAGGTATACTGTACAATAAAAATACAGATAATATACAGAGAATTAGCAGATCTGAAATGGAACAAACCAACACATCCTGTTCATTTAAAAATGAAAGGATGGTCCGGTAGTCATTTCATAATCAATAAGGATTACAGCTCAGTATTTTTATGAGTATGATATTATACTTACTTACTTATGGAGAATTGTCATGGTGAGGTCGTACCGAAAACTGAGTGGCATCAGGGTATAATATGATGTCGCGATGAGAGGTTCGAAGAATATTTCTTTGGTACTCGTAGTACTACCATGGCGTTGTATACTTGGGAAGAAGCTAGTGGAGCAGCTCAACCCTTGAGAAATCCATAGTAACAAACATAGGATTCGTTCATCTCACCGGGCACCGTTACAAGCAGCTTGCCGTCTTTCGAGGAAAAAAATCATTATCCCTGGACTTCCTCTTTTCCTCTCGGAAATGTATAGACGGGGTCAAAATATCATCATTACTTCATATAACTTTTGTTTCTAAAAGCCTTCTTTACCAAGTTACGGGCCTTCAAAGTTACAAAATGAAAAATGTATTTCTTTGATAACTTTTCGAGTGAATATTCAAAATCAACCAAATTCTGGTGATCAACTAAAAAAACAAATTGCTTTGATGAGCTTTCATGCAAGATTTAGTTGTTTTGCTACAAAGTTAGGAACGGACTACTCCCGATGGTCCACTCCACAAAACTTTGAAATAACAGATATTTTTCAATCTTTTTTCAACGAAATTTTGTGAATAAAAGTACTCCTGTGGAAAATCGATCGGAGCAACTATTTTCGTTAAAAATGCACTTTCTTTCTAAAACATCCAACCTGAGATGTCTACCATTTTTTGAAATGATGATTTTTCACGACAGAAATAATTATGATAACGTTGAGGTTAACAAAAATGAAATATCAAGTTATGTAGATTCGTGGTATTTTTGAACTAACAAGCTACGCGAATATCGAATTCAGTCCATCTTTTCTAGGTACGTGAGGAATAATCACGTTTTGTGTTGTGTTATCTGGATCTCATGGAACTCAACATTTGAATGTTTCGAATTCTTATTCACAGCTGAAATGTTGGGGAGTTTCACTGATAATTAAATTTCATGGGAGAGAATCTTTTACCCAATAAATTTACCTAGGAAACGCACATTTACCTATACTCATAAAAAGCAAACGAATAAACTACAAAGATGGCGTCAGATGACTATTGCAATACAACTGAAAAAAATGCATTAATTCGAATGATAAGTTTCTGGTAATAAAACCACTTGAAAAAATTGATCTGTTACTAGTCTTATCTCTTTCGTACTTTCAATTGATGGAGAAGAACGAACGTATGATTCAACATAACCAATAATAATATAAAAGAGAATATCTTTCAATAAATTGATATGATTCATTCATGATTCATACCAGATGTGGAGCTGGCTAGTGGATGTAGACGGGTTCCTTCTTGTATATAACGTAGAATAACTCTCATCGTGGTTATGACCTGTATGGACGACCAATTTTATTCACTCGATGAGTAAAGTTTCCTATAAGATTTACTTTCTGCCGTATATATAACTTGTCTTCTTATCGCGAAAGGTTGAAATTAGAGTGCATTTCTATCACTCTAGAGATCGTGAGTTAATATAATACTGAAAAAAATGAATGTGCCACGTAATCCCAACCGAAAACCCTGAGAGACATAGTCAACTGAAAACCCAAACAGAAATCAGCAATTATTATATTATTTATTTATTCGCTTTGTTATCTACCTAGGTGTGCAATTACCTGAAATCAATAATTAGTTATCAGTTGGTAGAAAATATATCCCCTCATAATGAGTTTCATCTTCCCAACTTGTATGACATATTGGTAATTAGCAAATCAGTGTTCAGGTGTATATAAGACAGAAGAAACAACATCAGTAATACATTCTATTCTTGTTAGAAGACGAATGAACCACCAGAGATGTGGAGTACTCCGAGTCCTCAAAGAATCGAAATTAAAGAACAAGATGTTGTTTCTCGTCATCGGCAACGTTTAGACAGGGAACTGAATCTTGAACAATCCCGGAAAGCTTTCAGGATTGCTAAATTCCGTATGTTATTTCCAATCAACAAACATGATATGATAACTGAACCAGCGATAAAACGAAGAAATACAGAGGAACTTGAGAAAACGGAACAGAAGAAAACAAGATCTGCCCAGCTTGATGATATGAATCCGAATTTTGTGGAAAAAATTAGGCGTTAGTGGACGAAGCAAGGTTCTCAGTACTGATACACATTCAATAAGATCTATTTATGTCATACTGATTCATTATCGTGATTTTGTTGCTCAGTTACCAACTACATAAAATTGTACTTCATACTTGAGGTTCACTTTAGAGCCCACACAGGCAATACAAATTTTTTTTACTCCTGTATATTTTTCAGTGTGCAAACAAAATAACTGTTATGAATATTCCATTATTTTGTACATTTTGGAAAAAAAATTATTGATATTTTTGGAAATATAAATATATCTCGAAAATGATTTTCATTGTTCATTTATTTCAGCCTCATTTCTTTTCATTGATTACTTCCAATTATAAGAAAGACGGGGCCAACTTGAGAGCAGAAAAGGACATGCACACTCCCAATGTAGAACGTTGTATAAAAGTTTGGTATGTTCTCGAGTTCGATCTTTCACCAGAATTTACCACGGTTACAAAAAATACAAGACAAAAAATGTAACCGATTCGGCGAAGAAAAGTAAAATTGATGGAGAAATTGAAATTGCAGATCTGAAGAAGGGGAAAACTTAGCATCAGGAATATACGGATCCAAAGGCCGAGAAATAATCGGGTTTTCAGTCGAAAATAATTGAAGTTTTCAGTTATCAAGGCTGATTTTAATGAATGTGTTTCAAAGCAAGCAAATATGCTGACGAATTATCATGTTAAAGGTTCAATTAACTCAATTTCCTTTAGTTTCTTCTATAATTTTCATACTGATGACAAAAATAAAATAAAACACAAAGAGTCTCTGTTGATAGGTACGGGTATATCATTCAAAAACCCAAAAATAAAGGAAGATTCCATCTGAAACAGCTACTCTGGGATACATAGAAATCACTTTTTGTTGCTCAATTTGTAAACCATCCAAAAATTCAGTCAAATACTTAGCAAACATAGGATTATCTACACAAAGGGAAATAGAGATCTATTTCGAAAAAATCTCAGTCACCTGGATGATGTTTCATTGTATGGGTTGGAATGAAATATTATCTTGGTGACTGATTACGTATGAGGCAGGTAAATTTCAAATACATACAGAAAATAAAGAACAGGTGCAAAGTTTGAACGTGAAACAGAAATTTCTTTCACTTACTTTTATTATTCCTCTGTATACTCATATTCTCTCTTAATTTCTATAACTGATCTATGAATAACTGAAGATAAAAAGTAGTTTGTGCGATACTTCCGGCAATTTTGGAGCCCGCATACCAAGATATTAATAAAGTTCACTTTAAAATGCATACGATAAAAAAAGTTTCCGCGATGATGAGAAATGATTACCTATCATCACACCTTTCAAATAGGTATGCCAGACTTTTTCGGTAATGAAAATTGGTTGGCTGATGCTACTCTAGTTGTCATTAGCATTACACATGAAATCCACTAAGAATAATGAAAATCCACCATGACGGGAAAATATTATTACCATTTGATAATCCATGGTTTATTCAAATATATTTTCTGCCGAATCAATTCACGCCGACCATGCTAATGGTATTCTCGTAAATAGTCGTATCTCTCTCTCACTTTTATCAACCAATAGTAATATAAAAAAAGGATGTCTTTCAATAAATTAATATTATTTGTTCATGATTCTTACCAGATATGGAACTAGATAGTGGATGTAGACGAGTTCCGTCCTGTATATAACGTAGAATAACTCTCATCGTGGTTATGACCTGTATGGATGACCAATTTTATTCACTTGGTGAGTACAGTTTCCTATAAGATTTACTCTCTGCCGTGTATCTCACTTTTATTCTTATCGCGGAAGGTTGAAATGCAAGTTCATTTCTAGCACTCTAGAGAACGAGAGTTAGTATAATACTCGAAAAAATGAATGTGCCACGTAATCCCAACCGATGACCCTGAGAGACACAGTCAACTGAAAACCCAACCAGAAATTAGTAGTTATTACATTATTTTTTATTCGCTTTGTTATTTACCTAGGTGTGCAATTACCTGAAATCAATTATTAGTTATCAGTTGGTAGAAAATGTATCCCCTCTCATAATGAGTTTCATCTTCCCAAATTGTATGACATATTGGTAATTAGCAAATCCGTGTTCAGGTGTATATAAGACAGAAGAAACAACATCAGTTATACATCCTATTCTTGTTGCCAGAAGATGAATAAACCACCAGAGATGTGGAGTACTCCGAGTCCTCAAAGAATCCAAATTAAAGAACAAGATGTTTTTTCTCGTCATCGGCAACGTTTAGACAGGGAACTGAATCTTGAACAATCCCGGAAAGCTTTCAGGATTGCTAAATTCCGTATGTTATTTCCAATCAACAAACATGATATGATAACTGAAAAAATACAGAGGAACTTGAGAAAACGGAACAGAAGAAGACAAGATCCGCCCAACTTGATGATCTGAATTCAAATTTTGTGGAAAAAATTAGGCGTTAGTGGATGAAGCAAGGTTCTCAATACAAGATACACATTCAATTAGATCTATTTATGTCATACTGATTCATAATCGTGATTTTATTGCTTAGTTACCAACTACATAAAATTGTACTTTATACTTGAGGTTCACTTTAGAGCCCGCACGGGCAATACAAAAAATTTTTACTCTTGTATATTTTTCAGTGTGCAAAAATAATTGTTATGAATATTCCATTAGGTTTTACATTTTGGAAAAAAAAATTATTGATATTTTTGGGAATATAAATATATCTCAAAAATGTTTTTCACTGTTCATTTATTTCAGTCTCATTTATTTCCATCAATCATTTCCAATTATATGAAAGACGGGGCGAACTTGAGAGCAGAAAAAGACATGCACACTCCCAGTGAAGAATATTGTATAAAAGTTTGGTATGTTCTTGAGTTCGATCTTTCACCAGCATTTACCATGGTTACAAAGAATACAAGCCAAAAAATGTAACCGATTCAGCGACGAAACGTAAAATTGGTGGAGAAATTGAAATCACAGATCTGAAGAAGGGGAAAACTTAGCATCAGGAATATACGGATGCAAAGGCTGAGAAATAATCAGGTTTTCAGTCGAGAAAATTTCAGTTATCACGGCTGATGTTGATGAATGTGTTTCAAAGCAAGCAAATATGCTGACGAATTATTATGTTAAAGTTTCAATTAACTTTCAATTTTCTTCAGTTTCTTCTATAATTTTTATATTGATGAAAGGAATAAAATAAAATAAAACACAAAGAGTCTCTGTCGATAGGTACGGGTATATCATTCAAAGACACAAAAAGAAAGAAAGATTCCATCTGAAACAGCTACTCTGGGATACATAGAAATCACTTTTTGTTGCTCAATTTGTAAACCATCCATATTGTTGAAGTTGTAGTTCCTGATATGATGCAGCTCACTCTCACTCATTGTTTTATTTATATGGATACGTTTATGTTTATAAGTTGTTGATGTAGTTGTTTTACGTTGAAAATAAACCTTGTCAGTTTTCGCATATTTTCCATAAAAAAAGGTAATTTCCAATCTCTGTTTTTCAAAAGGTTATGGGCCCAGGTTTCTAAGTGGAATAGTTAGAACTGGAGTTTGTGAAATTGTGAAAATCAGTATCAAGTTATATATTCCTGAATTCAAGAACTTGAAATGTCATCCATGTCTAATACCGCAGTTCCACCTTTGTTCGAAAAGTTGGATGGTAGTTCGAACTACATTGACTGGAAGTATAGTATGGAAATTCATTTGATCAATTGCGAATTGTGGGAATATGTTGAAGGAAACAGAGATGAAAGTCAACAAAAGACTGATGAGAAGAATAAGAGACGAGCACTTGCAGCAATCGTATCTGGTGTTAAAACTCACATTTACTAAAAAAAGACTATTAGCTGAAGCTGCAAAATTTGAAAATGAAGAGAAAGAATCTGCACTCGTCTTCAGAAAAACGCACCAGAGAGAAAATAGATTACCACGATTCAAAGGAAAATGCCATAATTGTCACAAATTCGGACATAAATATATCGCCTTCCGAAAGCCTGTTCAGAAATGAAGAAATCCGAATCGGGATTGGTTATAACAGCTTTGGGAACTGAGAATTTGAATAGAAATGATTGGTATGTGGACTCAGGTGCATCAGTTCATTTAACGGGTCGGTCAGATTGGCTTCGGAATATGAAACCTGTTAATGATAGTGGCATTGTAACAACAGCTTCAGGAGAACAATTTCCAATTTCTGCTGTTCAAAACATATGGAAATTCAATCAAATACTTAGCAAACATAGGATTATCTTCACAAAGGGAAATAGAGATCTATTTCGAAAAAATCTCAGTAGGATAATATTTCATTGGGTGGGTTGGAATGAAATATTATCTTGGTGACTGATTACCTATGACGCAGGTAAATTTCAAATACATACAGAACATAAAGAACAGGTGCAAAGTTTGAACGTGAAACAGAAATTTCTTCCACTTACTTTTATCATTTCCCTGTATACTCATATTTCCTCTTAATTTCTATAACTCAACTATGAATAACTGAAGATAAAGGGTAAATTTCACATCAAAATGCATAAGATAAAAAAAAGTTTCCGCGATGATGAGAAATGATTACCTATCATCACACCTTTCAAATAGGTATGCCGGACTTTTTCGGTAATAAAAATTGGTTGGCTGATGCTACTCTAATTGTCATTAGCATTACACTTGAAATCCACTAAGAATAATGAAAATCCACCACGACGGGAAAATATAATGGCCATTCAATAATCCATGGTTTATTCAAATATATTGTCCGCCGAATCAATTCACGCCGACCAAGTTTATGGTATTCTCGTGAATGAGTACTATTAATTTTTATCAAAGACGGATCTCTCAGGGTTGAGAGCTCCAGGCCTATTATTCTGATTTTAGCCTTGTATCTAGTCGAATGTTGGAAAACTGATTCGAAGAGTTAATACAAAAGAAACTGTTCGTTCTGAGAGAAACATCTTCAGGTACTGCTGCCGGCACTACTTCAGCTTGTAAGATATTTGGAGTACTGACTCTTTTGACGAAAAGCGCGTAGATGGCAAGTGGCTATGAGGTTATTGACATCAATAAAGAGTTTTCACTTTTACCCTATTTTTTTCAAGCTCAGCAATTTTTTCAGACCTGATCTCATTACTGTATTTTACAATATCCAGCTGGTTTCTGGCAAGAAAATGAGTGATAATATTTGGGAGAAACTTGTAATCTTGTCGTACCATATAATGGTGGCGCAGTCCGACAATCGAAACCATGTCCATTCATCAACGTATGAACTGGAAGAAAATGATCTTGTATATATCTGTATGGGAATTTTTTCATATTTTAAGATTCAAGTATCTGAAAATCAGGTATCAATTTGTGGTCAGTCCGACAAAATCTCTACCGTTAGTGCTTACCAACACTACATTCTATTCTAAGAAATAATTGGTACTAACTTCGATTATCAGCCGAACGCGCGTCACGTGAAGGCAATATCAGTTTGGAAATGAAGGAATTAATTTCAAAGAAAAGTCTAAACTTTCACACCAAAGAATACGAGTACAGGTAAATACTACCTGGAAGAGTTTTCTCGGTCCGACATAAATGTAGTATTATCTATTCAATTCGATGGCGGACCGTTTATTAGGGCTCAAGTATATAAGGAAGGAGAAGGAATAAAATTATCACAGTTTCTTGTTGTTGTTGGAAGTGATTATACACATATCGACAAAAATGTTGAGTCCCCAAAGTACACCACACAATGAAGGAAAAAATGTTAAATATTTTCATCAACGACATCTACAGGGTGAACTAGCACTCGAACAGTCCAGAATAGCTTTCAGGATTGCAAAGTTCCGTCTGTCTTCTCCAATCAGAAGACAGAAAAATGTAGCCGAATCAGCGACGAAACGAAAACTTGATGAAGAAGTTGTAAAAACAGATATGAAGAAGGTGAAAACATTGTAGCATTAGGAACATACGGATGTAGGTACCGACAGGAGATACGGTTTTCAGTTATTGAGGCTTAGGTGATGAATTTAGTATTTTCAAGCAAGCAAAGATGCTGAAGGAACGTCAACTTATAGGTGCAATTTACGACTACTTTTTCTGTAATTTTCCTTTCGATGATCCGAAATATATTTGTACATATCGGAAACTTGTTTTGATCCACCTAGTGATATTTTCATTGATGTTGTTCTATAATCATGAATTGAAAAAATGTTTAGAGTATCGTTAATGTATTTTGCAGCGCATTCAAGCACTACCTGCAAAGGTTCTGCCAGAACTCCGTCTATTGCCCATCAAAATATATGTGACAATATCGAAATTTCAGCCTGCTGTTTGCTACTGAAAAATCGTTTCGAGTAATCAGAAGGAGAAAAAGTACTCGGGTGGTGCTTGCCAGTCCTACCTCAGGTTTTTACATACTAATTACTGACCTTAGTTTCCAGTATATAACTTCTTCTTTGAAGATGCCAACCGTTCCGACCAGAAGCGCGAAAAGTGCACGTGGCTTTGCGGTTGTTGATATCGATGAAGAGTTTACACTATCAATCTCAGCGATTTTGTTTCGTGAATGAAAAGTAACTGCGATCTATATTGTATATACAGACTCATTCTTATTACTCTATATTATCCACATGCTTTCGCAGAAAATGGGTGATCGTTTTTGAGATTCATGAAAAAATTTACTAGGTAGTAATCTTGTCGCACCAAATAATGGTGGCACAGTCCGACAACCGAAACATGTCTATTCAACATTGTATGACATTAAATACAAAATATACAACAGTGAAAAATTAAGAAACAACAAAAACAGCTGATACACAAGAATAACATCTGAAATTTTTATTTTTTTTTAATTAGGACAAAGCCAACATATCAAGAGATTAATGTCCCACAATTCAAATACTCTTCGATGGAGTAGGAACAGTTTCTGTTTTGTGAGATAAAATTGGCACTGACTCGAAATATTAGCGGGACACGCTTCTAGTGAGAGCAAAATCAGTTTGGAAATAGGGAAAATGATCTCAAGAAAATATCTCAACTTCTACACCACGAATCCGAATACAGGTAAGAACTACCTGCAAAAGTGTTCTCGGTGCGACATAATTTTTTATTATTCAATTTCCCGTCGGACCGATTATTAGGTTTTGAGGGTATATAAAGAAGAAAAAGAAATTGATGAACACAGTTATTGTTGTCTCAGAAGTAATAATACAGATATCACCGAAGATGTTGAGTCCCCAAAGAACTCCACAAAATGAGGACAGAAATTTTGAATCTCGTCATCGCCGATATATTAAGGGTGATCTCGCCCTCGAACAGTCCAGGATAGCTTTCAGGATTGCAAAGTTCCGTCTGTCTTCTACAATCACAAGACAGCCGATAGCAGCGAAACGAAAAATTGATGAGGAAATTGAAAACACAGATCTGAAGAAGATGAAAACATCGTGGCATCAGGAGTATAAGGATGCAAATGCTAAGAAATAATTAATTAATAAATAATAATGTTTAGAGTAGTCGAGGCTTTTGGTGATGAATGTAGAGTTGAAGGAGGCAAAGATGCTGACAATTCCTCACATTATAGGTACAATAAACTATTTTTTAGTATTTGAGGCGAATTGTGGTGAATGTAGTATTACGAAACAGGAAAAGATGCTGAAATTACATTATATTATAAGTAGAGTTGACTATTAGTGATTGCTGTGATTGTTATATCGAGGATATGAAATATATTTGTAAATATCGATAGTTGGAAATATTGTTCATGAAATGCGCTCATTTTCCTTGCAATGCGAGCAAGCAATGAAAGCAGATCTCAAGAAACAAGCAAATTTCCAACCTTGAAAATCATAATCACCATTTATATCCGCCATCATCTTGTTTTTGAATTTGCAAACGACCCACCACATTAGTATTGAATTAAATCGAAATAAGGAAGAGCTGTTTGTTCCGAAAATGGGCGCCGAACTGAAAAGTAAGATACTGAAAGTTGATATGGATGAATTCCTTGTAGGATGAGTCGGCCTGTTTTTGTGTTTTTTTCACAACACGTTCATTTTCGGTGCCCCACCTTGCGAAGTGTTGGTTATCATATTTTTTCAACCACTTGAATACTCGTGGTTTTTATATATTTTATCATATACAGGAAGTCATGATGATGACATATCACACAATTTGCTCCTACAGGTCTTCAATTCCGAGATGGTTGCCAAAACTACGAAACTGGTCATTTCTCACATAGCTTGTAGTCCAAACGAAAAATTGATGGAGGAATTTTAAAAACAGATCTGAAGAAGATAGAAGCATCTTAGCGGATGTAGATGCCGAGAGGAGATAAGGTATCTGGCTTATGGTGATGATTGTAGTATTTTGAAGCAAGCAAAGATGCTGACGAAACGTAATACTATTGGTGCATTTTTCTGTTAGTTTTTTTCCGGTAATTTTCCTTATGATGATCGGAAATAATATATTTGTACATACCAAAAACTTCTTTTGATAAACCTAGTGATATTTTCTTTTTCTATGATCAGAAATATCGTTGGATGTATTTTGCAGCGCAGGCAAGCACTACCTGCAGAGGTTACCTTCGGTCCGACCAGAATTTCGTCTAGTACTTATTAAAATATATGTGTCAATGAATATTGAAATCTAAGCCTGCTTCTCAGCTGAATGTTGAAAAATCGTTTCGAGTAAATAGAAGAAGAAAAGCGCACTAGCAATCTCAGCGATTTTGTTTCTCGAACAAGAAGAAACTGCCGTCTTTAGTCTACTAAACCTTCATGAAAACTCTCATGCTTAACAGACTCATTCTTATTATTCTATATTGCATTATCATCATGCTTTCAGAGATAGTCTATAACATTGTATGACTGATTGTAGATATATTTTTATAGCATTGAATACAAAATATACAGCAATGACAAATCAACCTGAAAAATAAAGAAACAGCAATAGCAGCCGATACACAATAATTTCATCTATAATTGTTATTTTTTCAAATTAGGACAAAAGAGACATGTTGAGAAAATAAATACTCTCCAGATGAGTAGTAGTAGCGGTTCAATTGAAATAGATGAATCTAATTCACAAAAAAACGTTCACATATTGAATTTGCTCTATTTATGTGAAAATTGCCATTTTGCCTTGTGTTATAATATATGTCCCTGTTTGAAATCACAAAATCACTGGAAAAAAAGAGCCTCTTCTTGACTGACAACCACTGCAGTGAATTCAGCATAAATATGAGAAATTGAAGTTCAGCGACTGCATTTTAAAATCATACGCATTCCGCGATTTGTAAGTTTTTGTGGAGTAGGAACAGTGCCTCAATAGTCAGCGCTAAACTGCATCCTTGATACGGTTATAGTTCAAACCAGTAATATCTGCTTATAATTCAATGGGGTTAATCAACACATGCAATTATAGCCTTTCTCTTCCTCGGGGATCTTTTCTCGATAGAACAGCTCAACTTTGGAACTCCTTGACGAGACAGGTTTTCCTGGGTTTCACAAATTTCAAAAATTCGAAATGAATGTGAATTCTCATTTCCTGTCCCTTTATCCTGGCGGTGTTCTTTGAACACTACAGGGCTTTCCTTTCCTGTGAATCTGTATATATGAAAAAAGCAACCAGGATCATTGTTAATGTTTCCTACAGAGAACACTGTAGTCTTATTTTTCAAGAACTTGAAATTCCATCCTTGCCTTGTATCATCATATTTCACAACGTTTCAGGAATGCATAAAAATACCACTTACTAACTCAAAAAATTATGTCTTTCATAATTTGCTTAGACTAAATCTATCAGCTCAAGATTCACTCAACCCATCAAATTATAAGCAGACATTACTGGTTTGAACTATAACCGTTTCAAGGATGCAGTTTAGCGCTGACTATTGAGGCACTGTTCCTACTCCACAAAAACTTACAAATCGCGGAATGCGTATGATTCTTAAAAGCAGTCGCTGAACTTCAATTTCTCATATGCTGAATTCACTGCAGTGGTTGTCAGTCAGGAAGAGGCTCTTTTTTTCCAGTGATTTTGTGATTTCAAACAGGGAGATATATTATTATAACACAAGGCAAAATGGCAATTTTCACATAAATAGAGCAAATTCAATATGTGAACGTTTTTTTGTGAATTAGATTAATCTATTTCAATTGAACCGCTACTACTACTGTTCTGGAGAGTATGTAATTTCTCAACATGTCTCTTTTGTCCTAATTTGAAAAAATAACAATTATAGATGAAAATATTGTGTATCAGCTGCTATTGCTGTTTCTTCATTTTTCAGGTTGATTTGTCTGAGTCTGAGGACATTGTCGTTGATATATTAACTCCAAAGATAACAAGAAAATGTTGTCTTTTATATTATTTTCCCTACTTTATTTACCGTTCAACTGTAATTACCGGTCCGCCGAAATTGAATGATAAACGCAGTTCACGTCTGACCCACTTCACAAAATAACGCAGGTAGATTGTGAAATATATGTAGGAGCTCATCCTATTTTTCTGTTCAATTATCAATATTTCCCTCCTGAAGGAAATAGTGCAGTATTCCTAAAAATGACCCAATGAAAATTCAAAGAAATTTGGCGTCTTTTGCATCTCTCTAGCTGGTGCAGAACATATCATAAAAAGTTCCTATAACATAAAAAACAGGTATTCTCTGCTCAAAAAAGAAACAGTCAAGGTTAAATCAGTGAGTTATAGACAATGGAGAAACCTATCAACTGGATCGAGATCCAGTTGTGTTTTTTAAGAAAATCGTGACATATAATGAGAAATCGCGCTTTTTATTTTAGCTGCGTTTCTTTTAATTTTCCTGCAAATCAAATCAAATTTGGTGAATATCTAGCCGTCACGCCGTTGAAAAAAAAAAAGATTCTGAAAAAAGTTTGCAAAATTGAAAATTACCCAATATATGATGAAATTACGAAAATGGGCCATTGCTCAGCCGTGGCAAAACCAACAGAATTTATTCAAGGCTCAAATAATTCCTGAAATAAAGAACTGACCTGTTATTTTTAGAAGAATTTTCACACCCCCTTTTTGATGGGCGTTGTTGAATTTTCAGATGTTGTTTGTCCGCCTCATGAAATTCAGTTGAAAACAGAAATATGTTTCCTTCAGGATTTCGCCACGCTCCTAGAATCCTTTCCATTTTGAACTACCAGTTCCTTATCAACTTCTTCAAGCCCATAGGCCATGGCTCAGTATACACCAAATGTGAATTGATCCGCATGAAATTCAAAAGAAACGCAGCTAAAACAAAAAACGCGATTTATACTAGTAGTTTACAGATTAACAATACACAACGGATCTAGATTTTTTCAAGTGTCTACAACTCGAGAATCAACGTTTACTCACAAGGTGCTTTGTTTTTCAAAAAGAAAGAGAAACGGTTTTTTCCTTTTAGAAATTTTTAGTTCATGACCTGCATCGAGAAAGACTCAAAAATCATCACAATGCTTAGAATTCTCTACTTCATACTAGCAAATTTTTTGTTTTCAGGTAGCATCAAAAAATGTACGCGCTTTCAGTGCAAACAATATCAGGTTGATTTCCAAATAATTGATGTCTTTCGAAACCTCAACATTGGTGGTTCCAATCTCCATTAATTTTCTCGAGTGAAATCTAACTGCAGAGAAAGCTTTCAATTATACCTATCCCGCATCAGATTGTAGTGCATTTGCTGCACAAGTTTTGTCACATGGCACATGAATGATCTTCTCACAAATCAATGAATTTTGAAAAATTTTATCACAGAACATATAATCAGGATAGCAATATCACTGAGTAATCAAAACAAAATTGCGATATATATGAATATATTTCGATCGTCAGTATAAAAAAAATTACAAAATATGTTGGTTTTTCATCCATATATTCGGGGAATCTTTCCTTGGCACCTGCATCCTTATATTACCAACGTTACAATGTTTTCGCCTTCTTCAGATCTGTTTTTTCAATCCCTTCATCAATTTTTCGTTTCGCCACCGATTCGGTTACATTGTTCTGTATAGCGATTGGAGAAGACAACCGGAACTTTGCAATCCTGAAAGCTATTCTGGACTGTTCGAGAGCGAAATCACCCTTTAGACGTCGGCCATGACGAGATTCAACATTTGTCTCTTTATATGGTAGTGTTCTTTGAGCACTCAACATTTTTGGATATATATGTGTATTATCACTTCAGAAGACAACAAAAGACTGTTCATTATATTTCTTTTCCTTCTCTATATAGCCTGTAACCATAATTATCGGTACGACGGAAAATGGAATAATAAACAAAGTTTATGTCGGACCGAGAACACTTTTGCAGGTAGTTGTTACCTGTACTCGGATTTTTCGTTGCAAGAGTAAAGACTTGAGATGGGTTCCTTGATTTTTGAACTGATATTGCTGAAAAACTGTAAAATTGGAATTGATGGTTTAAAAGTGCAAACTTGATACCAATAACACCGTAGCCACTTGCACTCCACGCTCTCTTCGTCAAAAATGTGGTGAATAAAATATCGATTGATTTTAAACCGAAACGAACCAACAGAAATAACTATGATAAATACATTCTCAAAATAATTCGTAATAATCACTACTGATTTTAATGGTGATTTGCTAGAAATCATCCAATCGAAATCCACTAAACGAACCAAACAACAGGGACTTATAGGTGGATGAAATTTCAATATTCGGCAATGATATCAGTTACTCAACGGATCAAAGTGAGAAGTGAAACCAAAAATAATACAAAAAATAAAATGAATAATTACACTGAAATTCTATACTCACGATATCGGTAGAGTTTCAAATGAGATTTATAAGTTCTGTTTCAACACCAAATGATGGAGTAAGCGACTTTTCGCCAATAGGAATAAATTCATCTTTAACAAAGGAGAGATTATTTTATTACAAATCATACGTTGCTCAATTAACATGTTTCGGTTGTCGGTCTGTTCATCTGTCCTTTTTATTTTGTGAGGTTCTTTGAGGACTCAACATCTTCGGTGATATCTGTATTATTACTGCACAGACAACAATAACTGTGTTCATTATATTTCTTTCCCTTCTTTATATACCCTCAAAACCTAATAATCGGTCCGATGGGAAATTGAATAATAAAAAATTATGTCGGACCGAGAACACTTTTGCAGGTAGTTCTTACCTGTATTCGGATTCCTGGTATAAAGATCAGGTTACTAGACGACAATTATTGAGGTTTCCACTTGCCGAGGCTTATGTGGTGAAGTATATTGCTGAAGAGTAGGATTTTGGAAATGAAGGATTGTCATTTGTTCTTCTGCATATTGATGATCTCAAATATATTTGTACATATCGAAAACTTGTTTTTGTATTGAGGAGTCGGACCAAAAATAACTATGATGATCACCGGAAAAAAATCAATTAGAAGTGCCCGTGAGCGTTTCACATAAAATGTGAAAAAATAAAGAATCAATTCGGTTACATTATACTCGTAATAACGGCCAATGGCACATTCTCTTCAAATATTTGAAAGTTTTTTTTCTGGTGGATGAATTTTGTTTGCAGTTGTTTATTCTATCATACATTGAATGATGAGATTGAAAGAGATTCGTTAAAATGTGAGAACTCCGGTAAATGAACCACATTGACGGGCATGGAAAACAAAAAAAATTTGAAAAAATCAAGTGAAAGTGTGTATTTCCATTACCCAAACCTTGAAAAAAGTTTGGGCGGACTCACGATTTTTCACACGTAGAATACGGATCTGAAGTCGAAACAAGCTGCTCCTTGTCTTGAAATTTAAGTGCAGGAATGTCTGTCTTCTTTTTTGCAGTATGAAGTGTGTCACGCTCATCAACTTCGTCATATTTCTAAATCATTTCATAAGCTGATTTCAATTGTTTAAGCCAATGAATATTTTATAATTCGAAATTGTCATTCGTTTCTAGTTCTCAGTGTTTTCAAGTTTATTTTGAATTTCCTTTCAGAACGGTATAGTGAGATATAAACAATGTTTCAATCATTTCAATCAGTCTGAAACCATTAATAAATCTCTGATTGATATGAAAATCACGTTTCTGAAGCGAGAAGGAGACCTCAAAAGATCACCAAAGTATCTAAGCAACATCGTTTGATTAATATGTTCTGTACAGTTTTCTGCCAGCCACTTTGAAATCAGCATATTTACCGGTGGGAGTAGAAAGTGGTAATTTGTCATATTCGTTTTCGTAGAAGTGTCCTGACTTTCTCGGAAGCAAATGTTGTTTTCTGTTGCTTTCTCTGTTTTTTTTTGCAAAATCGTCAGGAATATAGCATTTCCTCAGAAACACAAGCCGATTATTAGGAGATGAATTGTCGGTTCATTCCTAATATTCACATATGAATATTGTGAATTCAATAATGGTATGATTTAAGGGTTTGTATCCACCATGGGAACTGATAGATGTGTCGACATACTAATACTCGGGTCATGAGCCCTAGGGTCGCCTTCATGGCATAAACCTAAACTCAATAATAAACGATGGGTTTTTGGAACCTTTGGTGTAAAAGTTGAAACTTTTCCTAGAGATCAATTACCCTAACACCAAACTGATATTTTTGCACTCGACGCGCGTTTCGCTAACAAGGTTAGCATCTTCAGGAGAAGAAAATTTATACTAAGTCTAAAGCTGTGGTTAGTTATTTATATACCTGAAGTTTTCCGGTCCGATATGGACTTCGTTTGTTACTGTTAATTATTCTAATTAATTTCTCGGTAATGAACTGAATACCCGCAAGTTCCGTCATCTGTTAGTATTGATTTCTGATTACTTCCTCAACAATAAATTGAAAAGTGGGCTAAAAGGGATAGGTCCCTTGTCACCATTCATGCTGTTTTTACATTTTGCTATTTCTAGACTCTCACATGCATCAAGTAGTCGTGTGTCATGCACATGCTTGATCAGTTTCAGATTGCTTTCACCAATTTTGTGATCATTGTGTAGAGCGTGTTGGGCGACACTGGATTTTTCTACCCTTCCGTATTTTATATGTGCAAAATTCTCTTTGAAACGGGTTTCAATAGCTCGTCAGCTCTGGCCGATGTACTTGTTGTTGCAATCTTGTCAACTGATCTCGTAAATTCCCGACTTCTCTGAGTTTTCTAGTTTATTTTTTGGGTTACCAAGAAGCTGCTGTAATTTGTTGTGGTATCGGTACAATTGGGAATAAAGAACTAACATCGAATGAAACCAATGTTCCGCCCTCTTCTAATTTAATATCTTTTATTTTTTCTATGAATTCTTGTGAATTTTTAACACTCGCGTCCGTTGGGCCGATGGGGAGATTTTCAAATTCTTTTCTTAACCATTTAGCTATATTATATGAGGGCGAATTCATTGCTGAAACTATTGGTCGCATCGATTTTCCAGGTTTGTGTATTTTTGGTAAACAATATATCTTTGGGAATGTGGGATTTGACAATTGTAGTCTCCTGTTCAAAATCGGTGTGATCAGTGTCTTG
The DNA here is from genome assembly GCA_032362365.1 of Zygogramma bicolorata. NCBI lineage: Eukaryota > Metazoa > Arthropoda > Insecta > Coleoptera > Chrysomelidae > Zygogramma > Zygogramma bicolorata. The sequence goes on from JAVJAQ010002244.1 coordinate 238,040, forward strand.
CATTTTTTCAATGTTGTTTTTACGTTAGCGATCAACTTGGGCAACGGGTTTCGTGGAAACTTCTGATATGGACCATCTTTAATCAAGTTATCGACCCTTTCAAAGTAATCTTCTTTATCTAAAATCACCACTTTGTTACCTTTGTCCGCTTTTAGGTAAAAACAATCCTTCTCCTTCAATCTCTTGATAATTTTCTGTGCTTTCTTCGAAGAAATGTGTGACTGTTCAGTCATGTTCTTGGAAATTTGTTTCTTACATGCTTCTCGAACAAATCCTTTCGAAGTTTCCGGCAGATGCTGAATCGAGCTTTCGATTCGTACTACTACTTCTTCCAAATCATTCTAATTAGAATAATTAACAGTAACAAACGAAGTCCATATCGGACCGGAAAACTTTAGGTATATGAATAACTAACCACAGCTCTAGACTTAGTATCAGTTTTCTTCTCCTGAAGATGCTAACCTTGTTAGCGAAACGCGCGTCGAGTGCAAAAATATCAGTTTGGTGTCAGGGTAATTGATCTCTAGGAAAAGTTTCATCTAAACTTGATACCCTTGGTAGATAACTATCACCGCTTGGTAACCAAATACATAACAATTTTGTGTTTTCATCGCTTGATTACCAACTACACAACGTTTTATGCCCGTGCTGTTATGAAATCCACTTTATGACCAGCACGTCACAAAGCAACTGTAGCCTCTAGTTGAAATCGAACGGAGTTTTCGATTTCTTCCAAATATGAATATTGTTAATGCAATCATTTTGGACCATAGATGTACAAGTCAGTCATTTTCATAACAAGGAAAGAAATGAGGTAGAAGGCCAGTTTAGCGTTGTTTATTCATTCCGTTTCAGAACTCAGGTTAATTTAATATTTGATAGACTGCTGTGAGAAGTTATTTTGTTTTGGTACATGTTGTTTCATTTATTTTCAACATTGAATTGTTGTTGTTGAATGAATGCACATTTTGATTTTTAATTTCATTCTGCTTGGTTTATTATTTAGTATACTAGTTATATAAACTTGGTTGGTTTCCATGCTTATTGTTTGATTTATGTTTAGCATGGGAATTATTTTATGCCCATATAAACCGTATCATTCAATTCATTCTATCCGTTGCGCCATTTGAATACTTGTATTTGATATGCAGTTATGTTTTCTATAATGCATTTGGGGTTGGCTTATTTTCCGTAGTGAGTAAGGTTTGATTATTCCTTCAATCTGAAATGAATGATGTATTGCATATAATTTTGGGGTATCACATAGGAAAGACTCAGAAATGTGTTTCCATAATTTGGCTTGTAATTTTCTAGGAAAAACTAGTGGAAATTGGTAACCGTTAGCTGTAGAATTTCGAGTGTGTTCAATCCCCTGAATATATACAATCCTCAGTCAGAACCGAGTTCAATTTGGTGATTTGTTGGGTTCTCGCTAGTTGGACCTTCAGTCGTTAGCTAAGCTACAGTCACAACCAGTTATTTTTTTGCGTTCTCGATAGTTCGGCCGCCAGCTGTTATCTAGGCTCCAGTTAGAACCGATATCAATATTTCAATCTGTTAGGTTCTTGCCAGTAGGGCCTTCTGTCGTTAGCTAGGCTTCAGTTGGAACCAGGAATACCGTTATTTGAAAGTCCGAAATATTCAAGTGTGTACAGCGTCTATACTGTCGAAATTGGTCAGAATCAGGCAGGTTCTCATTCATGATTTTATTTCCACCTATTAGCGTATTCACCGCACTGAACATTTCACCTGCCGAAAATTTTATATTTTGATTAAAGTTCCAACACACCGTTTACTGACATTCCGATTTCACTAACAATCCGTCCGAAACTGTAGCCTGTGCAGTTCAACCACAAAGTTAGTATTAAGTTTACGAACGTTGCATTGTGAACTCTACGATCATTGTTGCCAACCCCGTTTCGATAACGTTTTGATCTTTGCGTTTTCGATTCATCTATTCATTTACACATCTGGTGTAATTAATTTGTCTCTGGAAATTTCGTATGTTGGTGCTGACGAACTTGTAGTTCTGAACTTCGTTGGTCGCTATTTTCTCCAATCTCTTTCCAGGAATCAAATCAGTGGAATAAGTGTGTTGAGAGGTAGAAACGAAATATATTTCAAGTGTGTACATGAGTGTCTCAAGAAAGTAGAAACTAAATACTTTCGAGAGATTTCATATAGCAAAAGGTATTCAGATACAAATTGGTGTAATTCAAGCCTATATCAATTAGTACTCTGCCGTTGTCACAATTATCTGAGGTCTGGATACCACCATCCGAATACTATCCGGGATTCTGGAGCATACAAAGTAAAAACTGGCGCCCGATGCATTGATTTACAAAACAATTTATAATTCACAAAAGATTTATGAATCTATTCGTAAGCGTCACTTCTTGTGCGGGTTCGAACTCAGGTGAACCCGCTACAATATTTTCTTTCATTTCCACAAGAAAAAGTGTATTAAATATTGAAATGTAAAGTTAATCATTACCCTCGAGACAAAAAATATAGCTCAGCTGAAAGCCGTGGTGACCTATTTCTTGAGAAAATAATTCTATATTCTGCCGATGATTGTATATTATTTTATTCACAATCCACTGAAATAATTTCATGAAGTGAACACGAAATCAATATTTGCAATATCAATTAATTTTCTTTCAAGAAGGCATTACACAGAAACGTCATTTGCCTGCGAACAGGTTGGAATTTTTCACAATTCCTTCTTTAGTTACAATAGATGCATTCGTCTTTCATATCTCGTAAATTTCCGTTTCGTTTCATGAGGATGAGGATTACTGAAATGAGGAGCTCGTGTTCAAAAGTGACTATATCCATTTAGAAAAAATTTTCAGGAATTGCCCTAATTTTAAGAGATAGCAAAAAATCAATTATTCGTGTTTTTTATATGCAGATTCACACGAAAGGGAAGCCCTGTAATATTCAAAAAAACATCATGTGAATCAAGGGACAGGAGATACGAATTAACAGTCACTTTGAATTTTTGAAGTTTGTAAGCCTCACTAAAAACCTTTTTTGGCAAGGTGTTCCAGAGCTCTGCTGTTCTATTGACAAGATATCCCTGAGCAAGAGAGGTTCGACAGGTCTCCAAATTCACAACAAAGGGGTGGGAATTCCGTACTCGTCGAGTCATCCGTGTAGATATTGCCAAGGGTGGAACGATTGATAACAATTCAGAAGATAACCAACCGTGAAAATATCTATAGAAGACAGACCTGTCTCTGACCCTTCCACGATGTTCCAATGAAGCGACCCTTCATTGGAACATCGTAGAAGGGTCGGAGACTTGTCTCTCTTCTATAGATACCTTCACGGTCGATGCTCTTCCGACTTGTTATCAATCGTTCCACCTTTGGCAATATCTACACGAATGACTCGACGAGTACAGAATTCCCACCCCTTTGTTGTGAATTTGGAAACCTGTCGAAACTCTAATGCTCAGGGATCTTTTTTCACTGAAACAGCTGAGCTTTGGGACTCCTTGCCAAAAAAGGTTTTTCCTGAGGCTCACAAACTTCAGAAATTCAAAGTGGATGTTAATTCGTATCTCCTGTCCCTTAATTCACGCGGTGTTCTTTGAACATTATAGGGCTTCCCTTTTGTGTGAATCTGCATATATAAAATAAAGAGTGACGATAGCGCTGAATCATGTACTTGGGAAAATAACTAATTGAACGGAAACGTGCCATTTTCAAAAAGTTTGTTGGTTATGGCAGAGTCTTATGGTTTCTTGGAAAAATCGGGACTCGTTTTGCTAACTTCGTCTTCTTTCGAGTGAACAATTGGTCCCTTTCTAACCTAAAAGTTGGTAAGAGAAAAGCACATTTTCGAATAATTGTCATCAAATTAAGTTCCGCCTTCGATGAAATACGTTCTGGAATTTCAAATAACCAGTTGGGGTTCATAACAGAGGTTATAAAACTTCAAAAAGCATCATTAACCGACCTAGCGAAACACGTCACTGTTATTTCAGTGAATTGAAGAAGGGTTGTAAGGAAATGATAAAGGAAGAATACAAACGGGCGTCCTTATACATCAAAGGAGCTTTTAACATCATGTTGAATCACATTTTTGACATAAAACAGCGAATTTCCAGCACAACCCCGTAACAACAGACCCGAATATGGTACGTGGAACAAAAGATTAAATAAAAAGTGTATGGAAAAAAGCTGTTAGTATAATATGTACGGCTCCCTCTCAAGCAGGGCAACTGTACGTAAACACAGTTTATTGCAGCATAAAAATGTTCTGCATGTGAATATATTGGCTCTTTAACTTTTTACGAATCTGCTCGCCCCGCGTCCCATTCCAAAATTGCTTTCTTTCTGGAGAAAGCCACATCTGCACGGTATTGCATTCGCAACTCCTTCACAGCCATGCATTAGGTATTGTTAGTCTTGCCGTTTATTACCAGTAGCGCGCTCTGTCACTTGCACGGATCGTTATAAAAATAATAAGTACAGCCTGAAGAAATGAGAATGAATATTGGAATCTATACCTACTAGTATTATAGAAGGGCAGATTTTTTTTGGACCCTGATAAATTCCTGCGTTGATTAAAAAATACTTTTTCCTGAATGGAACACGTCCCAACTAACATTTTTAGTTATAATTACGTTTATCTTACCTTCGATCAGGTCGGCGACCTTTCTGAAAGAAGACTACGTAATTTTTACCTTGTAATTACCAATGAGGGGAAAAAATTCGAAGTAATTTGGACGTCGAAAATTGGAATATTTGGACATTTACTTTACTAGGTTGAGGGTGAAAATAAGTAATTTTGACATGAAATTGGTCAGAAATAAGTAAATATCAAGCTTAAATCAACCTTTCTATCACTAATTATTCCCTTGGACGAATGAGTAAACGAAGAGAGGTTTCTTTATATGAATAGCATACATATATACATATTATCTCTATCTCAACTTCTCATAATTTGGTTGCCACAACGAATCAGCTATGGTCTACATAAAATGCTGACAATATAAGTATGGGAATATAAAAATTATTGTCATACGGTAGCTACATGCTTTCTCCTCAAGAATATTCTCCTTGGGGCGCGAAATTTTCTGTAAAATGATGGTTCTTACCTTCATAAAATTCACGGGCCTCTTTAAATATGCCGAGCAATGCCAAAATAATTCAGATGGATTGCACATGTTCGAATTTTTTTTCCAAAAAACACTCTTTTAGCAAAGTTATGGTTTTAAAATGTCATATGCAGCCATTATTCACAAATAAATCGTCAGAATAAACTATAATTCAACATATTATCGATATTCATTGATGGGTGAAACAGATATTCTAATTAAATATGGCGTAATTTTTGAAATGTTAGGTACAGGTCAATATTCTTCTTCTTCTTACGGTATGAAATCAAGTTAATAATTGGACTATTAGACCTGTTAAATAACCTTTATATTCCCTGACCGTAACGGCTTATATCTAGTCATATTTAGGTAAATATTCACCAAGAGAGAATACCAAAACATTCATTGGGTTATGATGACATTTGCTTCGTAAATTATACCCTAAATAATACCAGAATTCAAACCGCCCCAATCCTTGCGACGGTTGGGTCATTTTTGAAGGAGAAAATAGGTAATTCCTCACATGTTTCTTGCTCTAGAGTGGCTTATGGAATTTGAAGGGGATTTACTGGTGATTACTTTCCTGTAATTAACCAAGGTTGCTACTTATAAATCATTTATACTTCGAAGTTAAATATTCAAGGCCTGTACTACCAGTATTATCTTTTTTTTAGACATTTCTCCCCGGCATGTGGAATAACTGTCCTAAAATGTTAGTTGGGCGTTCTATTAGTTAGCAACTTCTCGTAAATCTTAAATTTGCCTATACAAAAATACAAAAACTAATATTTATCGAAATATTCATCGTTGACGTTTCGGAAACCAAATCTGGTTCCGTTTTCAAAACTCATTCAGAAATATTCTCTTCTAGGATCTTTTTTTGGAAATGTCAATAATTTGAGATTCCTTTCAAGAGTGGCGGTCGGGCTCGATCCATATCAACCAAACTGTTTGAGATGCAAGCATCCGTAGACATCATGATAGAAGCAGACTCCTTCAACTTTCGTCTCCTGTTATGGCTCTCTCTTGCTATCAGTTGAGTGTCATCCCATTCTACTGTATGATATCTCCATGTGAGAATGTTTTCTTATAGTTTGAAACCACCAATCTGTTTGTTCTTGATGTACATCTTGTGTTCACTCTTTCGTACTCCCAGAGGTCTGGACGTTCCACTGATATATTTTTGACTATACGAAAAAGGAATTCAATGAATACAATTCTTACGAAGGCAGTAGTCCATACTCAAAGTGGAAGACCAATTTTTATTGAAAAAGGAAACACGAAGTCATCCCCACAACATTAAATACGTTGTGGAGATGACTTCGTGTTTTCTTTTTCAATAAGAATACAATTTTGTGTATTTTCTGTTATGTTAGTTGCTTAAGTGCCTGTCAGTATAGAACGTGAAATAATTGTTGTTTTGAATTTTTTTATAACATTATACCTGTTGCAAACCCGTTCAATTTCTTCAGATAGTCGAGTCACATGGGGTATTTTACAGAATCTGTAGTTTCTGCAGTTTGAATGTCTCCACTATGGGTGTATTACGATTTTCCATTTCAGGCAATGTTTTTTTCATAACATTCTCTAGACATCCATTACCCTCCACTATTCAATTTATAACATTAACCTCTTCATCGTTTTTTTGTCAATGAATTGCATACTATTTTTGTTCTACTAAAAAGACATTTTACTTTACCTAGTCTATCGATTGTATGGTGATTTGAGTTATAGTGAAGATATCTGTGTGTTTTCTTTCGATATACCTTCTTGTCTTTATGAAGTGTTGATTTCTTCACAATTACATCATGGAAATGTGGTTCAGCGTTCTTCTCAAGTTTCCATTGTGAAATGTGTTGTTGGTTCTTGTTTTTTAATGTGTTTCAAAAAAATTCAAGTTCATTTCGAGCATGACAAAATCATCGTCAACATATCTTCACCATACTTTTTTTTTCCATCCGAATAACTCTTTACCAAAAAACCCATAGCCATCACAAATTCTTGTAGACGAGTTCTTATGGATCTCAGAGGATGACTTGCTTTATGTATTTTTGGTAACCTATAAAATGTGGTGCCGTTTCTAAAAGTGCGCCTTTGTATAAAAGTAATGTTCTGTGTATTTTCTGTTTACTTTTTTTGTTATGGTTCCAGTTTTGTGTAGACTTGTTTCAATTTAACTGATGTGTTTTGGTTATGTATCTCATACGTGGTGTTTTTGATCAAATGTTTCAATTGCCCGAAAAGCTTTTCTTGGTGTTTTAGAACACTCTGGAAGTCTGCTTTCCACTGTTTTCTATTTGTTCCTATCCATTCTAGAATTCTCTGAAGTGCTTCTTCGCCCTTTTTTTCATCTTTTTGCTCTTTTCTCTGTTCTTCGAGAACATTCTGATGTGCATCTTTTCGTTTTTCTCTTCTTGTTTTTCTTCCTGTCGTTGTCCTTTCTAATCTGCGAATTGGTTTTGGATAAATTCCATCATATCCTCCATCGTGTCGTACGATATTTTTTTCAATATTCAGATCCACACAAAAGGAAAGCCCTATAATGTTCAAAGAAACACCGCGTGAATCGAGGGACAGGAGATACGAATTAACATTCCTCTTGAATTTTTGAAGTTTGTAAGCCTCAAGAAAAACCCCCTTCGGCAAAGAGTCCCAAAGCTCAGCTGTTCTTGAAAAAAGATCCCTGTATTCCTCGAATTCAACATAAATGGATTTTACTTATCAGCAAAATCTCACTTCCTACACCACTGTTACGATATTTCTAGGTTCGTTTCTGAAATGATGCTTTGAACGATATTAAACTATTTTTATCAACTCCACTTTACTGATACAACTACTGCACTGACTTATAAATCGCTTATAAAATGCTCAGACGTCTCAAATTACTAAAACACCTATCACCCTTCACTAAACTTTACCATTTCGACGGTGAATGAATTCAGTCATCACTACACCTTTGGTCGGTTGGTGGTCTAGCGGTCCTCGGTGCTGTCGTATATTCGATGAGGCTTCTGCAGTTCTGCAGTGCTGGTTCAATCCATGGTCGGGACAGAACTCTTCTAGCTGGTTCGTTGCCATAGGCAACTGTGGACTGCCTAGATATCAATTCTAGGAGATAACTTGACCGCATATACTAACCGATCTGTCACGGTGGGTTTTTCTACAGTTGAAATAGCAAATGCGATACTATGCATCTGAGACAATAGATCCTTTACCAACTGACATCTATTTTTTCAGTAACTTTCAGATGCAGCTGAGCATTGTTTTCCGAGTCTCACCGGAAGAACGTTTCAGGAAACATCATAAGTGAGACAATATTTGGGTATGCAGCAGGCCAAAACAGTGTACTCTTATAACACAGATTCCAAGCTTTCGATAATCTTTATTATCATCATCAGGGATGAGTGTAATTGAGGTTAAACGGCACGATGAATAAAATTATTTGGACACCACATATCTGCACGTAGACAATAAAACACGCCAGTCAGGACGTTAACGAACAACAATGTTTCACATAATAAAACGCTTTTTTTAAAAAAATAATATTTTAAAACCACCTGTTTGTTCCTTGATGAGGAAACGCCGAACACGCGGGAATGTTCCTCATCAAGGAACAAACAGGTGGTTTTAAAATATTATTTTTTAAAAAAAAGCGTTTTATTATGTGAAACATTGTTGTTCGTTAACGTCCTGACTGGCGTGTTTTATTGTCTACGTGCAGATATGTGGTGTCCAAATAATTTTATTCATCGTGCCGTTTAACCTCAATTACACTCATCCCTGATGATGATAATAAAGATTATCGAAAGCTTGGAATCTGTGTTATAAGAGTACACTGTTTTGGCCTGCTGCATACCCAAATATTGTCTCACTCATTTCCTAACTAGTCAGCAAACAAGACTACCCTTCTCTTTATATATATATATATATATATATATATATATATATATATATATATATATATATATATATATATATATATATATATATATATATTTCATTCCGTGTTCTGTGGTTTTGATCCACTGAAGCATAATTTTCACAACGTTTCGGCAAAGTCTCATTTGCCATCTTCTAGGTGATGATTGAGTTTCGACCTCCGAAGTCGAGTTCGGAGGTCGAAACATAAGAGAAGTGTGAATGGTCTGGTGAGAGAACAGAAGTAGCGCTCAGAACCTCATAAAATGAGACTGTATTAATTTTCAATCAACCCTTGAAGCCGCGGTAGCCACGTATTCTGTTCAAACAATATCCGCAATAATCTCCAGTCGTTATTTCATAATTTAGCAGCATTTTGCAATAAGCCTCGTTGTTGGAATAATCCACCCCGATGATTCTGCAGCTCGATTATTAATACGCAAATAATGAATGTATAATTACCGTTTGATGTTGAAATACTATTGTTTTCTTCTCATTTGGCCTTCGTGTGCATTAATACCGAACAAAGCGTTTGACAAACAATCAAACGATTAAAATAATGTTTGCAGCGTTGTCAACATTTGTGGAACAAGTTAATGATGTATTCAAATTGTCTGAATTGTGAATTATTATCTGCACTGGTGACGGCAGCTGTTTAGTAAACGTGCATGCAAATCAGCTCGAATTGATTGAAATGATGGGGACTGTTGAAAATCAAGATGGTGATAGAGTTCGAGGGCCCCTTTTGGAGTAGCTATTTCAATTGAATTCGAAAGGATAATTTATATATAGATTTACTGGGATTATACAGTGCGTTTGTTGAGATTGTTCTTCCTTCTTTAAATTTTCAGCGGGCTTGAGATATTGTAGTTGTAGAAGATGTTCATGATTGGAAACCATTTTCAACACCTTCGACAAAAATATATCACCTGCCATCACTCGTTGTCAAGAGCGCGGTTGGAGTTTTGTTACAAATAGAGATAATGATCTTGTGATAACTTCTTGGTAATACTTCTACATTGGATAATTTTTTTAAACGGAATCAGCTGTTTCTCGAATGTATTGAGAAAGTGATGCATTGAAAAAGAGGAAGTATGTAACATCCGTGAGCTTTCAACAGAAGAATGAAATATGTACTGAATGGTAATGGTTCGGTCTTCCATTGTCTATATTATTATTGAAACCGGTTGCTAAGAAAGAAATGATGAAAATACAAGTGAGAAAATCAAATCCCAAACGAAAGGTTGGAATACACTCAGCGGCATAATTAGTGCATTGGTCTGAATTTTTATGCACGACTGGGTTTTATGATCAATCAATCCTTAATTTGATTATCAATCAAAAAATCTATTTCAACCTTTCGTTTGGGATTCGATTTTCTCACTTGAAATGTATTAACGTCGTTTCATTCTTAGCAACAGGTTTCAGTAGAGTTGATAATATAGACAGTAGAAGTCCGAACCATTACCATTCAACAAGGAACATTGTCAACCAAATTCAAGCAAACGTTGAAATATCTACCTCAATAAATTTCTCTTTCAATCTTAGAATGGAATTAAGTAATATTGAGTCTTATATAACAGACATTTATTTCTAGGATTGAGAAAGTACAGCACATCCAATCCAAATTGGCACGATTATTGGTTCTACATCCGGTCGCGCATTAAACTGACAGTATATTTCAAATATCTGCTTGTCCTGCATTGTGCAATACTTCATTATTTCCGTGCCGAAACGAAATGGACAAGCTGTACAGAATATATTTTTGGACATTTGTGCATATATATGAAAGCATAGACTACGAATACTATAATATATACTTATTTTTGAAATCCTTTCATTAGAAGAACCGCTGAAAATGGTAAAATGAATCGTGCAGGTTCAACTCAATTCCTCAATCAATTGTTTGGAGTTGATGGAAATGAGAATTCAAGGAGAACAAAAATTTCATTTTTTGAGTTTTCTCTTCCCTGGAAAGGAAAACAAGATTTCAACTCTTATATTTATTTTCATGGCAAATTGGCATATTTTCCCCGACTGCAATATTATGAGGAAGCAAAATTGACTGGCTCTTTTGACAGTTACATATCGAATTTTTCAAATAAATCTGGAAATTAATTTCAAAATATATTGAAAAATGGATATTCTTTCCCTTGGCGACAGTTCGGTAGCTAGCCTGCTCCCTTTTTGAAAATTTGGATCGAGATTGGATTTTTAGTGTGTAATGTCGAAATGAGACACCAATATAAAAAGGGTTCATTTTGACACAACCTACTTCGAATTCAATCTACCCAGTTCATTTTTTTTTCAGAAGAGGTATTCAACATTGATCTATACTCAATGAACAAGTGGCAATAACTTCATTTCCGTTTATTGAAATGGAAGTAGCATTATGAGCCATGTCTGTACCGTTTGTTGATGCTATGTGTATCGACTTATCTATTTCTCGTCTTCTCAAGTTGTTTTATGTTCAGCTGTTCTTGTTGCAGAGAAAGTATATCCATTTTCAATATATTTTTTGATTGAATCTGCAAATTTCTGAAAAAATCGATACGCAACTAACAAAATAGTTAGTTGATTTTGCATATTTATATTTCAGTAACAATTCGGGGCAAATATACCAATCTGACCTGAAACCAGATAATATGAGAATTTGAAGCTTCTTTTTTTTTTAATTTCCAGGGGAGAGAAAACTCGAAAAATGGAATCCAGAACGGGATTGTCGTAGTTATTCAGGGTTGGTATACGTTATAGTATGATTGAATACATCACTACGATGCTTAGGCTAACAGAAAAGGATAGCAATATTACTGAACTATTCAATTAATCTACACATCCTTTTCAAATTCCAAAGAAAACTGTTGATTATCCATAATAGTTGGTAGATTTGTGCATTATTTGGTACTCCAGTCCATTCTGTATATTGTATTTTTCATCTCGAACTGTTTATGTCTATTGTTTTTTTAATAATGAATCAATAAAAAAGAGCAAATGAATTTTGATCGAATTATTGTGTTATACCACTATTTCAGTTCTCTTCTTGAACATGTTCTCAAGTTACTCCGAATTACACTTGTATTCTGGTTTTCAACTCAAACATCTTTGTTCTATTCGTTCAGCGGCATTCATTGGATTTTTCGCTTATCATTCTGATGCTCCTTAGTTGTTAGTGCTTCAAATATATCTTGTTCTTGTTGATATTCGCTCCCCTGTACAGATGTAGTCTTTAAGAGACCATCATTCCCAAAATAATCTGATTATTCATCAACTCATAATGTCACTTTCCAAGAGCAATGTAGATCAACCCCAAGTAGAGCTCCAGAGATTTCAAACAGCTTTTTGAGAAGAACAAATCCAGCCATCTCCCACTGTTCGCATGGAATTTATACAAATTGAAAAATCGCATATCTCCTTCTCAGAATGAATGAATGAATTGGACAACAAACTGATATTATCTGAACACACTTAGTGCGAATGATATCAGTTTGGTGTTAGGGTATTGATCTCTACAAAAGTTTCGACTCTTCACACCGAAGGTTTCAATTTCATTGTTCACTAGGGAATCATATCAAAAGACTTATGGAAGAAGATATTCTTACTAAATCGAAAAAAGGTCCAAAAAAGGCCGCTCATTCAAATGACAAGTAAGTTTGCATATTCTACGAGATAACTTTCAAACTGATCCTTGAGCCTTTTATTCTGAAATATGATGAGATCTTGAACGATCTACTGTGTACTGTGTATATGTGTTCCACTGGTGTATATGAAGGACGCAGTTCCTCGAGAGGAAAGTATTTCGTAAAAAGTATTGGATGCTTCAGTTGTTGTTTTAGTTAGTGAAGAAAAATGTGCCCCAAACATTGAACCAATATTGAATAAGATTTGCAGCACGAAAAAAAAACAATATGAATTAGACCTGGAAAAAAATTTGAACTCTCATAGAACAACAGCATGATCTTAAAATTTGTACTTCCACCGTGTTTTCTGAAACTACTGTTTTGACGATGATACGGTATCCCTGCACATATTCCTCCAACTCTCTCTGAATCAGTCTTATTGTCGAAATTTCTAAGACATAGCTTGATATCTATGAAATACTGGGCAGCCTTATAGTTTGTAGCCTCTGGTTTCTCTCTACCATGACGTTGTGCTTTTCTGTTGCTTCGTTCTCATTGAGCACACCTAGTATTCGTTTTTTTTTTCACAGAACCTACATAAAAAAAGAATTCCTCCGATAGATTGAAGATGCTTTCTGAACTTGCGTTTCCAAATTATCAAACTGACAACCAACCATATTTTTTGGGCGAGAGTCCCTCCAAGAGTTATTTTGCCTGCCTTATACCGGCTGATTTCTATTTCTACTAATGGATTTCGGATATCATTCATGGGGTGGTTCATGAACGAATTAACTAAGCCAATAAAGTATTCCAGGCTCAACATGGTCCTATAGACAGTTTTGAACTGACTGATTCATATTATATTTCCTGCATAGTGTTAAGTCCCAAAATGAAATCCTAGTGTTGACCACTATCACCCCTTTTGCAATATAGTCTACGAATTCATAGGATCCAATAGGAATTGAAAATCCTTGCGATTTTTATATTAAAATAAATAAAACATACGTTCCTTTGAACATCAGACCGCTTGGCCTAGGAAAACATCTCGGAATTTGTGAAATAAACCTGGAGAAAGTTTTATGACAATATTTTCGAGGTAGCAGCAGAATAAAAGAGAATGATTATGGTGTTGCACCACTGTTTTATAGATGATATCACGTCGTTGCCTCCAGAGTTGTCTCCTATTATAGATGTAATATAATAACGCTTATTTATCTCATATAGGAACATTCTAATATAGAAACAATTACCGAGTAAAACATCTGTGAATATCATATAAACAATTATTGAATAAACAATATCTGAAAGAAAGTAATATATTGATTATAACGATATTATGAAGCCATAACATATGAACTGAATATAATCGCAATGATTATTATAATATTGTTTAAATGTAAAATATTCCCAGTTGGGCTTTCTCTCCTCTCGAATTGAAAGGAAAATGCTTTAAGTTCTTATAGTATCCCTTGTTTGCGTGGAAGAATTTATACTGGTGAAACATGAAGGGTATTAGGATTAAGGAGAGCTGAATACAAAGACAACTTGAGAAGACGAGAAATGGATAAGTAGAAATCACCTGAACATGTATTATTGTCTCCATCAAATCGATCTGCCACATGATCGAGTTGGATAACATCACTATACTTATGACAGAACAGAATGGAACAAAAGGAAAACCCAAAAATGCTTCTTGCATGTCAATGAAACAGTTACTTGCTCTCAAACAAACAAAATAATAGTGTCACTAATCGCTAATACACGCGAGGAGAACTTATTGCCTGAAATAATGACTACTCGCCAATAGATGTCAGGGAGAGTCATATAGAGTTGCCTGAAGATACGAATTGAACGACGTTTTCTAAAAATAAAACTTGGCTAGATCGATTCATCGCCTTCGAAACCACATGCTTACTGAATTTCATGAAAATCGTTTGAGCCGTTTCCGAGAATCAGATGAGAATTGTTCGTTTGCATGTATGAGATATAACCACTATATATAGTATGATCTTCCTCAACATACCAGCCTTGATACTGGCCCCTAATTACAGAGCTTGTAACCTCTGGTTCATCTCTCTCCCATAAATTTTGTTCTAAAATTATGCTCCGTTCCCATTTGAGTTTTTTTTGACAGAACCTACTCTGGAATGGATACAAGATACTTCTCTGTTAGATTCAACATGCATATTGAACTTGCAGCGCTAAGTTGGTGGACCCACCAGTACCCATATTTTCTAACGGTTGTAGTTTAGTAATTTTTCCGGAAATTTGTAAGGGGTCCTTTCAGGAACTCTCTCATCTGCCTCATTCCGCGTAATTTGTGTCCGTGATATTGAGGTAAGGCTCTCATTCATGAGGTGATTCATGCTTACAAGTCCTTAGCACTATTCCCACACTTGCAAAATAGTCTCAGAGCTCATCAATAATTTAAAACTTCATCTTATTTGTGACATCCTCAATACTGCAGTCAACAACTCCTTCGAAGAGCTTTAAAAATCCGCCACTGTCTAGCCAGAAGAACAAAACCCGCCATTCCCCACTATTTGCATGGAATTTATAGGAATTAAAAATTCACGCGATTTTTTATTGCAGAATAAATAAAAGATACGTTCCTCTAAACGTCAGACCGCTTGGCCTACGGAATCATCTCGGAAGATGTATGAAAAAAGATATGAAAAGAGAATTGCAGCACAAAGGAAACAAAGACGTGATGCGGACTTCGAACCTCACGAGACCTAGGACGTGGCTGGAGAAATAATGCATTAAGAGGCGGCATCCGTAGAGGGCGTCGTAGTGCAAGGAGATTCAATAACTTCCAGATTTCACACTAATCAGAAAATGTGTGAGCGTGGGCGTCGGTGTTAATTGAAAGTGTCGGAGGACGTGTTTGTCGAGTAATTCTGGATTTCTACAGGAATAATATATATGTTACCGACCAAATCTGATTACAGAATAAACAAGTTTTGCCTATGCTAAACTGATTCGTCCTACATACAATAGAATAAACTGGTTTAGCCTAGGCTAAACTGGTTCGTCCTAAGCCCGATGGGATGAAACAGTTTAGCCTAGGCCAAACTAGTTTATCCTGATATCAATAAACATAATCTCAAGATAAACTGGTATGGCCTAGTCTGAACGTTATAGAATACCTAACCTCACCTAACCTACTTTTACTGCACTGATTAACTAAATCAATGGATAGGAGATCCGAATTAACACTCACTTTGAATTATGTATAGGATGGAGCGGAATAAGTATACCTAACAAGTTTCTTTTGCATTTCTCTCTGAGAGGAATGCTGTTTGCATATTTCATATTGTTGATTTGTATTAGAGCTTTGATCTAACGAAGGCGTTGAATAGAAGGATTCTTAATTCCCATTTGGATTCTTCAGCATTTCTCAGGACGAATCCAAGCTTTCTGTTTGCATCACGAACAATATCTACATGATTTTCAAAACTGGAGCTACTATTAAATATACCTCCTAGATCTTTGATTTAACCAAGTTTTTCCATTTTGGTGCCATTTATTGTCTGTTAGACTGATAACATTTTTCCGTGAGAATGACATCTTCCTAAATCCAAACATGATTAGGTAAAATTTCGAAAACCAAGCTTACCTGACGGAAGACAGTCAGAGAAAAGTCAATCAGAAATTGGGTGCGTACCAATGTCGAAGAAAAAGTAAAATATATCTCAAGGGGATTCATAGTTATAGTTTGTCTTCATCAGTTCTAGTTTACTTGCGAGAACCTAATTTTGCAACTCGATGTCTAAGAATATATTCGTTCAGTTTATATTATACAGAGTGTTATTTGACACCAAACTCACGGAGAACGTGTAACAATATTTAGGAACTCAGCCCATAAATGAAAACATATCGTTATTATTAATGAATCACCCAACGAAAAATTGAGATTTGAAGAATAACTGCTTGCTTTCGGGTTCGATAGTCATGGTCTATTAATCGGAATTTCGATGTTCGTAATGATTGCATTCTCAAGTCCAATGTTTCGACCTACCATACCTGTCACTGTGACATTCGACAGGACCATCGCACAAAACATTCTACCATCTGGTGTAAATGGTGTAAATCACCTCACCACACTGTCTGCAGCAGACGGTCTGTTTGCTGAGCATACTAGGTTTTGACAGATATATTCGGTCATTTGTATGAATATAACACTACAAAAAAAGAACAAATGAGAACGAGTATGTGTATCAGAAAGACAGGCGTTTATGGAATCGTTTTCTGGTTCGTTAGCTGTAGATATTTTTCGAATGATTATGTTTCTGTTGAGGATTCCTGGATCAGAATATTTGGTCGATGGATAACATAATAACTAGGAGGGAAAACACTGGGAGAGAGTGGGCCTATAAAAAATATACGTGGTCACAAAGAGAAGAAGTGAATCATTGAGCATCAATAATTATCACAATGTCTTGGGGGGCAGCCTCAGGAAAAGGGAAAGTACTTTTTGTGAGCTATGAGGTTTCCAGACCAGAAGCGGTTCTGCTGAGGTATTCCGTAGAATATTTGAACGTTTGTATGAAGATTATATATCAGCAGATAGCACTCAGAAGGTGAGTGATGTAGGTGAACATCAATGACTACAAGAAATGAAGATTTTCACTATCAGTGCTTCGATCAGCTGAGTTTAAACCTGGAGATTGGCATCTGTATCTCGTTACTCCGCCTCTGTAGTGTCACCATGGCCATGTTTTTACTTTTTATCCTAGATGGTACCAATTTTGAGTTTAATATCAATATCTGCAGAAAAACTGACAATCTTTCGATGGGAAATACTACTTCTCCCGAAGCCCGATTGTGGAAATCTGTTATAGATTGTGGATTAATTTTGACATATCGGAACTCGGACATTCCGAGAAGCAATTGCCATAACCCAGAATGCAACATAGACTCATCGCTGTTACACTCCGAACAGTTCTGTCAAAGAGTTCTGTCTTCAAAAGAGCCTGTAGTATTTTTGTCCAACCTGTATTCGAGATCAAACCCTACATATCACAGTAATGAACTCGAGAACTCCGACGAAGGTTTTTCTCACTGATCCCGTTCAGCTCCACTGAAATATAAACTGCAAGGCTTGCGTATATGCGGAAACTTTGGAATTCCGATATTGGATCATGTAGACAAAACACGGAAGCAGCAGATTTCATTGACACTCAAAGGGAATATTACGTTTCGAAAACAAGAGAGAATCACAAGCGTAGGTGTGAAAGACATTTTGAGTGAAATAAATGCCATGGCTGGAAAGAAAAAAAGATACGACTTGAATGATCTTCTTGTTGTGAGCCTCTCGTTTCATTTCTTTATATTTGGACGCCTTAAACAAAATTAGTACTTTCCTAAACCGAGAAGCGATAAGCCCCTTACTTAGTCTTTCGAAAGTGGATATTACAACATTCAGAGTGCGAGTGTACCCATGAAAAATTGAGTGAGAAATCATTTTTCATCATAACCTACCTGAACAATATTTTGGTTGTTTTTTTTTCATACGCCTGCACAAAAAATTTTACGGAGCGCTAGTGTCATTATCTGCCGACCTACATATCAAAATAGAATAACATGTTAAGACAGTTTTCTAGAAATCGCAAATTTCTGTATATTTCCTGATCAACGGGGTGAATAACGGTTGTTTTGTGACAATATTTGGCTACTATTAATGGAAAAATAAATGTTTCTTAACAATCTGTGGTTTTCATGTAGATTTGTTGAAGAATATATTTCACTTCCTGAGCCCTGAGTGAATCACGGTTGTTTTGTGACAATATTTGGCTACTATTAATGGAAAAATAAATGTTTCTTAACGATCTGTGGTTTTCATGTATATTTGTTGAAGAATATATTTCCTTCCTGAGCCCCCCTCAGGAACTTCTCGCACACGCACGGAAAGTCTATTCTCTTGTGTTCTGATGAAATATATTCTTTCAGAGTTCGGGGTTCGAATCCTCGCCGGGTCACCGTGCTGGGTAATCGCACGTTGAAAGGTAAGGCCTCGTCGATCTATTGCTCGCACAAGTTTCGACTTCTGAGGGTTGACGTTCGTCAGCTGCTTAACGGAACGAACAATTTTAGAACAATTTTAGAGTGACACAACTAAAACTTATTTTTCTTAAAAAAAAATTATTCGAATTATTCTTTTACTTTCACTACAACACAATATCTCCAAAAACACTTATTTTACATTAGAATAATTCATTATGATGTTTCTTCAAATATATTTTACTCGTTTATATATTGCGTTTTCAATGGATCATGATGCTGCTATAATAATAGTATACTGATAATCAAATTGTTTTGCCTCCACTCTAGATAACCGAAACTACGAGAGATACGTACAAAAATAAAGATAACTTTTTTTGTAGAATTGAATTATCTACAAACAGTCTCTGATTGGTATATCTTGTATTTGTCATAGTTCAAAAGATATAAGCGTTCGAACGTAAAATCTCACTACATCCCATAAACGAAGTGAGATATGAAAAAAAATATTACTGAACCTTTTTTGTAGGAAATTCAATTTGCTACAAAAAATACTACGGGTACGTAACATCGAAGTCGTTCTACCAGGTATTTGAAACCACCATTTTGTTCCGCCATTTGTCATACACACTTGAAAATGTCAGCACAATAGCATACTGAAAAATGAAGCTTAACTAAATAAAAAAAAGTTCAACAATTCTTCGACACCCACTCGGAACTGTCCAATCGACCCGCCAATGTTATCTCGATGATTGTTGGCTACCAGAGGACTGCTGAGAAAAATATGAGCCTTAACTAAATGATAAAAAGATGCGCGATATTTTGCAAGTTGGCGGCGTTCCGCCACCCCTTGGAACCACGCTCAGGGCCTGTCCTCACAGATGGCACTCAATTCGGCCATCCACAACACTTTTTCAAAATATAGGCCTCAACCAAACAACGCAAAACTGTCACTGGCTCTCAGACTACAAGTGTAAATCAGCCTCACCTCAGTTTATACGTGCTATGGTGGACGTGTCAGATTTGATACACTTTGAATATATCTTTGAGAAATCGTTCATACTGGAAGTTTTCGAAAATGCTTCGAGAATCAATGCTCAGTTTTCAATTCTGCACGTCCCCATCAAATTTCTAGTTTCTTTTGTCACTTCAAATTCTCAAGATTCTTATATTTTTCAGAACACTCGTATTACCAATTTCAGGTATCGTGATTCGATTTGTTTGTGGGTGAAATGTTTTTGAGACTGTAAGCTACATTTTTCCAAATTATTCGATAGAACATGAAAATGCCTCAAAATATGTGGCCATTAATGTTCAACTAATCCTATTTCAAATTTGTTTAGTTCCGGAAGGAACCATAAATCCAAGTTTTTGACAAATATTTACAATTTTTTTTCCGAATTCTCATGTTCAACATTGATTTCCTTCAAAGTTTTGGTGTATTATGTAAAAAACTTTCACTTTGAAGTATACACATCTATCATGATGAATATACAATGCGTTTGATTATATTGTCACAGTAGAAAAAATCGTGATTTGAACGGTGATATTCCAATATTATTTGTATTTTTCCTTCTCCAAATCAAAATTTGGAAATTACAACTTCTGTGGAAGGAGTGAAATAGAAAAATAACAAACATTCTCTATCGATAGGTACGTGTACGCTAATTGTAAAAAAATATATTTTGCTTTGTGTAGTTATTCCTATGTTTGCTAACTAATTGATTCAATTTTTGTATGCTTGGTATACAAATTGAACAATGAAAAGTTATTTTGATGTGACTCCGTGTCCGTCGTCGTCATATAGACAGGGGGGGTAGCTGTTTTAGAAAGCCTTTTTTTTCTTTTTTTGAATGAATCAAACATCTTCGAATGATATATACGTACCTATCAACAAAGGGTGTTTGTAACTTTTTTTTTTTGATTTTACCCCTTCCATAGAAGTTGTAATTTCTATTTCTCGATTCGAAGAAGAAAAAAGCAAAAAAATAAATAATCAAACTTATGTCTCTTCACAAAAATACCCAGGTTCCATCCATACATAATGATTCATCAACTGCTTTTGTAACAGTGAAATGGAACGTATAGCATATTTAGCAATTTATCAAAGAAAAACGTGTTCGCTTGAAGTTTAAAGTTTGAAACATACCTATTCATTCAATTCAACACTTGTGTTAGATCGTTGGATAAACAATTTATATCCAATAGTTTAGAAAAAAATCGAGATATTCATCCACTATATAAGAACATGAAAAAATGTTAGTAGCAAGTCAAAGTAGAACACAATACAATATTCAAAATAAAATGGGTCCCAATTCACATGGGGAAGGACTACATTCACTAGTAGCAAGTCACAATGACGGAAATATATAATTTAAGAAAAAAAAATGTACAAGTATAAACATGAATCACTATGAATTACAAAAGTGATCAACCTACTCACTGACAGAGTTAGTTAGGGACTGATGTGAGCATTGTTAGAGGTCTATACTTGGTGTAGGATTCAGAGTCTTCGGTCATCCAGTAGATAGATAGATGTTTTATTGGTTCTTCAAGATCATACACTTATGATATAGGACAAGTCATAATATTCCTATAAAAATAAAATAGTGTGATACAATAAATGTCAAAAAAACAGATATACACATATATACTTATATATCAATCTAAGAATTTCAGTATTCAAATCAAAAATTCAAATGAAACTATACATATAAAAATTCAACATAAAATATAAAATTGGTTTATCCAGCACACAATCACATGATATTCAACAAATATATGAAAACTTAAAATTCCATTAAAAAAAATTGTATGTCACGAAATTCGAAAAAACAGATAAAAGCCGTCATTTGAAGTTATTGTCCTCAAAAAACTCTTTCAATGAGTAGTATGCCTTTTGTGTCGAAATTACCTTTATCTGATTCTTAAATCTAGTTAGTGAATACTCTTTGAAGCAGTCTGGTGAATGGTTGAATATACGTATAGCCATATACTTTGGACAGTGGTCAGTACTTTTTAGTTGATGTACAGGCACCTCTAATACATTATATTTTCTTGTTTCGTATTGTCGTGTACCCAAGGTTCTGAAAGATTTTATCTCTTGTTCAGCATAGAGTAGTACATGAAAGATATACAATGAGTACACTGTTAATATTTTCTGTTTTCTTAAGATGTTCCTGCAACTCATCCTACTTCCGCATTTAACAATACCTATTTCTTATTGCTCTTTTTTGAAGTTTTAATATTCTATTGGTTTCATGAGATGCACCCCAAGTTATAATACCATATAATATTATTGCCTGGAAACGAGCATAGTACAATGCAAGCAGAACAGAATGTGGCTTGACCATAAACAGTTCTCGGTAATTTGTATACCAAAGAATGTTGTCGAACTTACTTGATTTATTGACTTATTATTTTATTAGCATACTCCGATCGAAATGTTTCTTTGTGTGACCAAATCTAGTGAGGTGAGTTTTCTTTGAGTAGATGACATTTGGCCTCTGAAGTTTACACCATCTACGTCAAATTCAGAATTCTAGTTCATGAGTATCGTGAGTAGACAGTTCTGAATGTTTCACTATGTTCTGGAAGTCTACCATATGTCACTGTTGAGAACTATAACGCGACAAAATAGCTGTGTGGCATTGGTTTCGTGATGAAATCATGTCGAACATAAAAATTCTGATTTCTGTCAGGGGTTGCAGCATTCCCTGCAAGTCGACCGAAGATGATTCTTGTTCGCTGCGGGACATTTGTTACCGCTTTTCCTCACGATGTAGCCGCTTTCATAGGTATCGTTCACTTGGTATGAGGCGTTTGAGTACATAATCATTCAGTGTATGGCGTTCCGCCTTCATAGTTTATACCATCAAGAACAGAATAGATGAAAAAGACCATTACAAGTTCACCCAATACTACAATTCCCAAAGACAGACTGAAGCACTTAATATTTACTGTTCTCCTTTTTCTCTCCAGACATGTACACGTTTTTGAAGAAATAAATACCACTGCTACTATTGGTGAGGATTCGAAATCCCCAAATAGTTTTTTCAGACAAGTCCTCGACTCGTCTGCGAGCCAATTTTCCACCCAGTTGTTCCCCTTTAATGGAAACTACATAAAAGAAAATCCCCACGACTTTAATGTCAGTCGGATTAATATAATTACAATTTTTTTGTCGCCGTGATCGAAAGCCTGCTTGGCTATTACGTTAATTAACAAGCCATGGAAGCGAGACCGATTGTTTTTGTATGGAAATTGAGAAAAGTTATTATATTCTCCATGAAAGAAATTAAGTCTCGAATGTGAAAGTTCGACTGGAAGTTTTTCGGATCGTCTGGGTCACGAATTCTTGAAAACGTCTAGGTCATCTCAATCCATTTGTTGTTTTCTGAATAGTCCGTTGGTATTGATGTTGAGGAGTTGGTTCTATTGTAAGCTGAAGAGGAATGGTCTGTTACAAGAAGTGATAATGAATGGAATGAATGAATGGAGGAGAGTGAATCAACTACCAGTATAAACGAACGAATGAGGATTCATGCAATGTATAACTATTGGGAAAAAATATCGGCGAGGGTTAAGGAAAGCAGGAATCTGGGATTATGGCTGGACTCTGATCTCAGGTTCCAGAAACACGTGAGTATGCTTTGTAGAACCTCTTATAACATTTTGCGCCAGCTGTTTCAGAATAGAAAGTTCATGAGCTCCAGACTCAAATTGAAGCTTTGTGAAGCACTCATATTATCGAGACTTTCATATTGTGACATAATATATGGACCAGCTTTGACACAAGCTGATATCAAACGCCTTCAAAAAATTCAGAATAATTGCATTCGTTTCTCGTACGGAATACGTAAGTTTGATCAAGTTTCTGCCAAGTTCCTAGAATCAGGATGGTTGAGGCTCGAAAAAATCTGGAGGCCCCATCTTCTTGTGAACACTCACAAATTTTCGAGGGACAAAAAACCAAATTACATATACCGAAGATACATAACTTTCGAATCCCATTCACATGAAATAGAAATAAATTAATTATTCCAAGGCACACATCTGCCTGCTTCACACGCAGCTTTCTCTACAATTCCATTAAATATTATAATGCTCTTCCTGATAACTTCAAACATTATTGTTTGTACAACTTCAAAAAAAAACTGAAATCATGTCTTAGAAGTTCTGAATAGATGATCTGGATCTGCTAACATTCTCTCAAAGGTCATGCGAATTATGGTTCGTTCCTGTAAAAACATTTCGAAAACACTTGTTCTTGTTTGTGTTTATACAATGTTGCACATGTGTATTTATAGGTTAAGTTGTAAAACAGCGTGAGCTGAACTTCGCCTTCCATCGATTTCTACTGATAATATGTTACTTATACTCATCTTATGTATGCCATATCAATCGATGAATAAAGACCATTTATTATTATATAGATTTTCGGGAAATGTTATAATGAGTACTGTCTGGTACTTGCTGAATAAATCTCAGATATTCGATAGATTCACTTGAAATCCTATTGTACAAGTGAGAAAAACGACATATTTCTCACGAACGCAGAAGGCAACCAAGCGAGTGAGAAATATGTCATTTTCTTACGCATTGTACACTGTATTTTCCCTACGGTTCGTTGTTTTCAAGTATTGAAAATTAAAATACATATATAATAATACTTGTGTGTCATTAACTTTTTTTTATGTTTCATTTGAAATAGTAATCAACAGTTATATTCGAACAATTTTGTGAAGTAATTCCTGATACGTTGTTTTGTTTCAACATGTTTTCGGTAATTGAAATATTAGCTGCGGTCAAAGTTAAAGTTGATGGGGAAACGTACTGAGCTTCCACAGCATTGTTAGTTGTGTTCAGGTTCTAATGGCGCTGGAGGCTGAATGGATTCTACTTTACTTTTAGAAATTTTCATTTTGTCAGAAATGGAGTTGTTGATATAAGATTCAGCAACATTTAAAAGATCTGCCCCTGCATTAACTGAAATAGTCGCAATTGCAAAAATTTCGCTATTTATTTCGCCATGGTGTCATATTTATCCATCCCCACAGGCTGTTTCGTACATTTGCTATTTTTGTGAAAAAAAAAAACGTGTTTCAATTGTGCATGGTCGAAGCTTCATTTTTTTTTGTAAATTCGATAGAATTCTCCTGTGACTGTGAAATTTCTAGGAAACTTGGTTTTAGTATCGGGTGATTTTATTAAAAGGGTCGAATAAGATTTTTCATGTCATCATCTTTCTCAATCCAGTAAATGATAAAGAAATTTCCGATAGAATAAAATCACTCAAATACAGAAAGTCCCCTGGATTTGACGGCATTCGACCTGAACACCTCAAGGAAATATCACAGGAAATAACACCTCTAATAACTACACTAATAAATGAAATATTTCAAACATGTCAATGTACGGATGCATTCAAAAAGTCCATAGTTACACCTATTCTGAAAAAAGGGAATCCTGAATTGGTCAATAATTACAGACCAATCTCACTGTTAACAAGTTCCAACAAAATATTCGAGAGAACACTCAAATCCAGACTTATGATATTCATTGACAAATACAACCTGATATCTAGCAGACAGTATGGATTCGGGCAAGGTTTATCAACAAATGACGCAATAGCTGCCCTCACAAGCGAAATATATTCACACATGGACAATAAACGACCAGCAATTTGTGTATTACTAGACCTAGCTAAGGCCTTCGACACCGTTGACCATATCCAGCTGCTGGAGGCCTTGGGTTGCTCAGGCATACGAGGTAATCCACAAAAGCTACTGAAGAGCTACTTGAATGGCAGAAAACAAGTCGTATATGGTATACCACAAGTCACTGTTATAGGTCCTCTTTTATTTTCCTTATATATAAACAGTCTTCTCACTCTGACGTGCGACGGTTCAATCTTCAGCTTCGCTGATGACACGGCCGTTCTTTTCACAGACGAAAATTAGGAAAGCCTCAAAACGAAGGTAGAATATCAAATCAACATACTTAAGGACTGGTTTGATGACAAATCACTAACAATTAACTTTGAGAAAACGCACTTTCTACCTTTCGTAAGCTATGAAAATCGGTTGCCAAATTTTGATGAATTGACTATCAATAATAACGGAAAAGTTATGAGAATCACTAGAGCAAGCCACATAAAATATTTAGGTGTCACGATAGACCCCCATCTCAGATGGGATGTGCATGTTAGCAATGTTTCGAAGACGCTCAGATATATGATATACAAGATGAAATACTTGAGATCTATCCTCGATACAACTCACCTCAAAACGATATACTATGCTTTAGTGCAGTCCCGACTACAATATGCCATCCTCAGTTGGGGTGGAATACTTGATACTCACCTAAAAAAGATGGAAACGATACAAAAAAAAATCTGAGAATAATGTACTACAAAAAAAAGACTACTCATCAAACTTCATTTTCAGAGATGCACAAGTACTCGATATACGTCAACTATACATGTATAACATAACATTATTCATCTTCAAAAATAAAACTATCCTTCAAAATCTCGAACATAACTATAACACAAGAAATAAATCTAAGGGTAACGTACAAGTCACCATAACAAGAAAAAACATTGGCCAGCACACATATGTTTACTTGAGTGGTAGAATATACAACTACTTACCAATAATGTACAAGAAATATATACACGAAATAAACAATATAAACCTTATGAAAAAAAAATTCAAAAGGTACTTGCTTGACCTGAACGAGGATATTGTACATAATTTGATTACAAATAAAGACTGATAATACTTCTTTGAAACTCCGACCATCCACACAGTTATCACAATTCATCTTCCTATGCTCTTACTATCTTGGAACCACGCTAGTGTCATACTCATTTTTTATATTCACAACCATACACCTATATATTGTAATAATTTTTTAGCCTTAAGGATACATGAACCCACGCACAACTTCGGTTTTAGTGGGACTCTCCATGTTTGTTTGTAAGTTCTTGTCACACTTTCATTACTACTTTTATATATTGATATTTACTGAATAAACATTATATTATTATTATCAATTTTTAATTTTCGAAAATCATTACAACGGCATGCCCCTGAAAGGCCAATAGCTAAAGCAGCCTGAAATCAAAACCAAACATTCATTTTTGATAACAAGTTAAAAATTGTCAATTCATACCTTCATCAGCAAATACTTTTCATCTGATGCATCTTTTGAAAATTGTTGAATTTCATCAGAAATTAATGTTTTTGACTGTTTCGGAGCATGTTTTTCAGATTTGCGTTTCAAAAATGCAATTCATGACTGACTTGGGTTTTCGTGATAACAGTAAGAAATTTTTCCTCACTGTAATGGGAGATATTTCCCACTGCGTGAGAAATCTTTCGTTTTGAACGTATGAAAACGATGAGAGAATTGGCACATTGTATAGCATCGGTAGAAACGGATTTTATTTCCGAAACGTCAACAGAGATAAGTATTGAAGTATTTTCATATATCAGTTTCTATGTTTTTGTGATAGTCTAATTTTCGTTCTGCGAAAAGTTGGTGACTAATAGGGAGTGTTTCAGTCAGAATGAACTGAATTTTTAATTGTGGAAGGTTCATAACTCAAAAAACTACAGAAGAAATATGTAATGGGGTAATTGTTTTGAGTTTTGAGGAGTTAATTTATCCAAATTGTATTGTATTAATTTCATTTCATTCTCTCGACAGGGGTCCACTGAAGTTTGTCTATGACATCGTTTTGTAGACTGATTCCTACCAATATTAATTCAGCGCTCATGGATATGTAATTGTTCCCAAGTTCATTGTTGCTTTCTTTAATTTAATTCATGTATGTAACCGTTGAGAAATACATGAAATTCAGAATTGAAATCTGATAATTTGGCAATGTATTCTCTAGAAAAGTCTATGAAAATAGATGACGGTGAGTTGTAATTATGGATATATTTTCGTTGATGATGATTTCTTCACGAGCAGAGATGTACAGGTCAGGTTTCTAAAGCTGACTAGAACTCACTGCTGGGCCGAACTATTACAGAAACTCTAACTGAAATTCGTAAGTGTCGCTATATGCCAATACAGGGTGTCCCAATGAAGCGTATTTGCTCTATATAAGGAGAATGCAAAAAGATACAAAAAATATTTCAGTCAGAAATCGAATGGCCACATTTCGAAACTCGTTGCAGATGTACAGGCTGTTTTATTTTTTCGTGAGAGCAAATTATTTATTTTTTCAAATGGAAAAACCATTATTATTTTTTGTAGATACAATGGTTACGTAGTTCCCCACTTAGCGCTGCTTATTTTTTCTGCCACATGCGCCGATGACAAACTATAATGTTTTTTGAGAATTCGGAGGTGAAGCTGGCTCGGAATGGCACAGCTGTTATTGTTGTTGTTACTTATGTATTTACTTTTGGAAAAATCGCATAAACTTCAACTGACGTTGACGAAAATCTAAGTTACATTCGAAGCACCCTGTATAAATATAAACGTTTCTCAGACAATAACATGCTATTTACGATCCACCTCACAGAATAACTTTCAGATCTTTCATTGAACTCAATAACAGCTGTTTCATTCAAAACCGGCTTCACTTCCGAATTTTACATGAGAAATATATATCTTGTCATCAGCGCATTGTGACAGAAAAATGTAAGGCTGAGTGAGGAACTATGGGACCATTGCAATGATAGAAAAGAAATGCTCTTACCATTTGAAAAAATCATATCATTCATCCTGACGGAAAAATGCAACACCCTGTACATCTGAAACTCATTTCAAAATGTGCCCATTGTGATATCAGGTAACATTTGTATGATTTTTTTTTTGGTATCTT
This sequence comes from Zygogramma bicolorata, assembly GCA_032362365.1. Taxonomy (NCBI): domain Eukaryota; kingdom Metazoa; phylum Arthropoda; class Insecta; order Coleoptera; family Chrysomelidae; genus Zygogramma; species Zygogramma bicolorata. The sequence continues at coordinate 266,532 of JAVJAQ010002244.1, forward strand.
CTCGCACTATCCATATTTCGATAAAATATACGCATTATTGGGATACCCTGTATATTTATAGGAACCCAAACGATGCAGCTGAATGTAGGTGCTGTTGAAGATTTTTGTTCCTTCACTGATTCCAATCCTCAGTTTCAGCCTATTACCAAACTAAGGACACTTGTACTGGACGCATGTTTTGCCAACCAAGTCGACATCATTGAGAGAACTTGACTGGCGAAAAGCGCGTAGGTTTTTTTCTGTTTGGACTTGTGGTGAAAAAGTTCCAAACGCGTTCGTCCCGATTTCATTTCAAGTGGAGATGTTAGAAAGAAACATAATATTTTCACCATTAACACTACTCTTCATACAGATTATCAAGTTGGTTTCTTTTCATTTCAGGCGCTGTGGGACAAAATACCTTGGAGGAAGACTTAGAAATCATGAGTAAAAAAGTCTATCAGAAAACGAATGTGAACATATTTGGAAATATATAAATGTAGTCTTTGACGTTTTCTGTTATAGTTATCATTGTTTCTGATGTGCTTCTTCACCATTTTTGTTTTGTCTCAAAAAAAAGGGGTTGAATGATAAATCATTTTGACATATTCTTCTAACTGGCCGAATGGGTAACTACCCAAGGCCATTATAAGAAAAAAATGTTTGTTTCATCCATAGAGGATGGAAATCAATATATTAAAATGCAAAGCAATTCTATGAAATTGTTCAGCTCAAATTTCAAACATCAGGAGTGTTCATCGATTAGTCAGAACCTTCGATATGGAAGTGATATTTTCACATAGAGATCAGTGACCATGACACCAGAATTAATATCACTTGTACTCTATGCACCTCCAATTAACCAAGATAGTATTCAATGAGGTTCAGATCATAGACATATTCTATTCGATATTGAAACAGGTCCAAGACCAGCAGTGGAATATCGTGACTCAAAAGCTACAGATTGGAGTGATTATGGGAATTCTCTACAATCGTACTTTGAAGACGGATCCACTACAATAAACAGTTGTGATGGGACGAAGACAGTTACGAAGCAGTGATCTCCTACTACCACAAAAACTGTCCACTGATAACCAAAAGAGACGACCGGAACTCTTCTTGGTGGAACAAAAGCGTTAATATAAAGCCACTTCTCTAACGTCATACAATAATTGAATCAAGAAGGCAAAATTTGGAGAATTGGAGGAGATTCCGTTGAAGTACATCTCACATACCTCACAGTACGAGAATTCACAAGATTCTCTTTAGAGAGCCGACCGCTGAAACGACTCAATGGCACTTTCACGACCTCTACAGCAGAAACGTGAGAGCTTTTGGTAGAAAACCACTTTCCTGAAAGTCTGACTCCTGATAACAATCGACCTCCTTCCTTTGAAGACGCCAAGCATCCTGAGAAGAACGATTGGGAGGTCGCTCGGAAAGTTATCACAGCACCGACAGTTCTTCCGATAAAGATGGTGTGTTCCCAGCTCTGCTTCAAACGGACTGGAAATACTGTAACCCATTCTCATGAAACTGTAAAGACCTAGTTTGGCGTGGAATTACATACCATCCAGATCGATTCTTTTTTCATGCAATTCCATTCAACTGTTCACAGGATGTGATAGTTTGAGCATTCGTAAATGAGAAAAATGAGTAGCTTGGAAGTTTGAGAAAAGATTGCATAGACTATCCCAAAGTAGAAGACAATAAGACAAACATCAGCGATTGCATATGGATAATACCCTTCAGCGTGCCGTTGAGCTTGCATTGAGATCGACACAGTTATTTCACCTTCAAACCTGATGCGGAGGACATTTTGAAGTAATTGCAAGCGGGATAGACAGTTTCATAGGAAATTGCTCTCAGCCCTTAGCAGCAGAATTACTTCCAAAAGAATCAACCGTTACTTTCCTTTTTTGCTGGTTTGTAAATGGGTCAACAAATGTATTTTCTGAATTTTATCATGCATATAGATCCTCTATTCGCATTCCTCAAATTTCCTAGAACAGTTTTTCTGCCAAATTCGAAGGTCCAGAAAAAAACACAACTAGAATGTACTCAGTTTTCAAAGAGAAATAAACTGCATGGCTTAATTCTGTTGAAACTTTCATTATTATGTGCTCATTTGAAGGAAGAACTTCTTGATATATCAAAGCAAATTATCAGATCATACCTACGCTGCATGGTTTTCAATCTCATAAAACATCAAATATGTAATGTCCGGTCATTATCTTGTTCGAAGAAGTCCTTTATTGGAAAATGAGACACAAATATCGACCCAACAGGAAAATGAGCTGTTTCGAACAAAATAAATATGATTCAAGAACAAATCACGTATTTTCACTACCTTTTCATAACCAATTCATTCTGATAAACTAATAAACTTCCCACCCAGCGGACATAAAATCCAACCTCACTACCCGCACTGTGGGAGTAAGGATTCCAGGAGCAATCCCTATATGCCACACATAATTTCGAGTAGCAAATCTTCGTTAACACCCACACATTCAAATACCATGGCGAGACTGAATAGTGTAGTTTATAGTGTATGGAGACAAGTCTTACAGTTAATCTCTCCAGACATCGTAACACTGATGGTGTCCGAGTGTCCTTTGTGATCCGAACTACGACTGGGCATAAAACCGTCTATGAGCTCGACGGAGTTCATCTGGCATACCGCAATGTTTGGAGAAGTTCTCGAATTGCAGTACCCCTGATCTCGCAATATACTTCGATGGAAGCCCTCATAGACCAGGCAATGTTGATATCCGAAATCTCTCAGATATCACAACCCAACAAAATAATATTATTTTTCTGGTGCCGGTGAATTATGAACTGATTCTGGATGTTTTTGATATGTTGATTTCAAAAATATCTGTTATTTTCTCGTAGCAGCTGTAGTTATTCAGATACAGGCCAATGAACTTCAGTTCTGCTAAAAGGTGGGAATAATGGTAACTTTGCAGATCAAAACCAAAATATCCCCACGTGAAATTGGCATGTATTCACCCCATTCTACTAGTATGAAAGAAGAATTGTCTTGAAAATAATTAAGTATAGAGAACATCAGTGGGTGATATGTGTCGATTCAAAAATGGTAAACCTTCTCCTTGGACAGCAAAGTGAATATATCCTTGTTTTTCATGTCCTTGGGATAGCAGAGCACGAAATCAGCAATGGGTTGAAAGATATTGGACTTTGAGAAATGTCATGATTCAAGGACAACATAACGTAATTGACGAACCTTTGATAGCGAAAGAACAAATCATATTGCCACCCCTACATATCAAGTTGGGGCTTATGATGCAATTTGTTAAGGCTTAAGATAGAGATGGACTTTTGTGTAAATTACTTACTCGCGTAAGTTTCTCGGAATTAGCACACAAAAACTGAAAGCCGGAATATTTGATGGACCACAGATAAAGCAGCTTATTAAAGATCCACAATTCATAACATCAATGAACGAGATTGAATTCAATACTTTGTGTTCATTTGTCAAAGTAGTTCAAAATTTTCTTGGAAATCATAAAGCAGAGAATTATATACAATTATAGAAAAATTAGCTTTCCGACTTCGAAACGCTTGGTTGTATCATAAGCATTAAAATTCACTACTTCCACAGCCACTTAGATGGGTTACCAGAAAAAGTAGGTGATTCAAATGAAAAACAGGGAGAAATATTCCATTACGACATTAAACTATGGAAAGTCGTTATCAAAGAAGATGGGATTGTAACATGATGGCCGACTACTGTTGGAGTCTTCAGCGAGATTGTTCTGGTGACCGGCATGCCATAAAGTCGTATAAAAAAATTCTTTAGTGATAAATGATGAATGTTATTTATGTATATTCCTGATTTTTCATGTCTATATGTAATAAAGATAATTACCTTACTTATATATTTCCTTCTGGTTGTGCTGTAGTAGGAGTAAATAATAAAAATGTAATATTTCAAAATGTATAAAAATAGAAAAATAAGATTAGTTTATTCAAAATGCGCCAATATTGAGTATCTCAAAAACTATATCTGATATACCAAAACTGATAGTTATTTTGCATTCTGTTTTCGAAAGCTACCTAAAAACAACTAAAAAATTGCAAGCACCGCAAATTGGCTGTTGGGTTGTGTATTCATTGAAAGTAATCAACTTCGATTGGCAATTTCTTATGTTCAGAAAATATCTATTTTTCTGAAAGATAGCAAGTGATATGATTGAGTACAGCTTCCACTTAGAACTCAGTCATTTGTACATTCTCCAATCTTCCTCACCGCATTCTCTTGATATGCGTTCAGACATAAATATAATAAATACATTTCCAATAGTAAGTCAAAATGTACTCCACGATTGGAGATCAATCAGGGAGTTGATGATACATTTGAAAGGACTGTCTATTTCTGAGAGTTTACAACGGTTGGGAAATTGAAGATAACGCCAGTTAAAATGGGGTTACTGTGTGCTTTGGATTTATTTACTGATATGAATTTCGAATATTTGGTGAAAGATCAGTTAGATTTTTGGTGGATGCTCCCTTTTTCAGAATTTTGTTCATTTATGAACCGGTCAGTTAGCAATTCTGACAATAATATGAGGTTTACAAATATCTTCGTCGAAGTTAATAAAAAAATGGTTCTGATGTATCATTTTCAGTGTAGCGTTGGTGACATGAAACTAACTACAGTTCATTCATATTTCAAAACTGGCGAAAGAGCAATCTTATTTCTGGTGGATACCCTTTTTCATTAGTTGTATTTTGACAGTGTAAGTTATTCCAAAATAGTGGTTTCATCATGATCGTTTCACTTTCTTGTGGAAAATTTATGGTTAAACTTTTTTCGATCTCTCGTTGAAAGACATGAAACCACCTTTCCAGTACTGTCAGCTTCTTTTTTGTTTGAAAATTGACTGGTGATTTATGAAAAACAAAAAGTCCACTCGACATTTTCTCAAAAATGAACATGAATATTTCCCTCATATATAAAATGTCCCATAAGAGCAATGCAATTATCGAAACTTACAGCGGTAATTGCATTGTATCGAAAACTTATAGCGGTAGTTGCATTGTATCAGGTCACCATAACAACACATTTGAAACCGTATCGCTAGACGTCAGTAAACAACACAAATAAATGTCAGATAGACTTCAAAAATAGAAAAACATTTCGCGTTTTGGTGAGTGCTCCATACAATCTATAGAGGAAAGTATAAATGAACAAAAAATTACATTTCCTCGAGAATTTCTTTATTCGTGAAATATTCCAATGAATTACATTCGTGCATAAAAATTACCAGATAATTTTGCATTCAAGCGTGATATCTTATACAAATTGCATTCGGTTATTTTCATATGTTATCCTTCGGGCTCGGGCACTTTCGCCAAAATATGAAAATAAACTTGCAATTTTTAGATATCACGCTTTCTGCAAAATTATCGGTAATTTTGATGCACTCGTGCAATTATAACCGAAAATGCTACTGAAAAAAAGTTTCTTCATTTTTCAAGAGGCTGCTATATTCCTAATCGTATCTGGACTTCATTTTCGAAAAACAAAATGTGTTATAATTAGTTGGAATAAAGAATGAGGAGAGTATTTTCGGAAACTACCTTGGCAATGGGGATGACTGGGATGTATGACCAAACTCAGACAAACTATCACTTCTAAATCATCTTCGTGTTATTGGATTAGGTATTATTCATCAATAAATCCGCTCCAAAATTTTTATCAAAATGATACTGAAAGACAATTCTTGACTCATCTATACTCGGAGTGACAATAGAAGGAGAATAATGTGCCTACGACATATACGAAATAATGATATTATTACAATTGGAAAACTATATAATGAAGTCATTTATATTTTTCCTCAAAACCAAAGCAAGATAGCGAAGACAACCTACAAATGAAAAAGTTGTTAGTTCCACTCGCTCAATGCGGAAAAAATATAAAAGTTGCTAACAATCAGTGGCGCACAATTTGGTCAAAAAATTTTTCAAGGCGTCTTCTGGACGCCACTCAATGTTATTATTTCAAAGTAAGGGCTGAGTTTGCCCTTCATAACAACAAATACCAGTGCCCACTTAAAAACAAATTGTTTGAAAGATCATTAAGTTATCAAGGAAAGAACTATTTCTTTTACAAATGTTGACATCCTGTATTTCGAAAACGAAGCATCACCGTACCTATGTTTATATGAATTTTTCGTTTCAGAATTACCTAATGAATCAACCATTGAAGTGTGTCCATGTACTCAGGAAATACCCTGTGTATACATCTTGATAACTATTAACTATTCACTTTCCAAACTCATCTCAATTACTCATTTTGTAATGAGGAAACAGTTTTAGTAAAGGGGGAAATATTCAGATTTCTTCGGTTCCTTCCTCAATTCGATGAAAAAATACGAAACTTCTATAGAACAAGTACTATATCAAATATTTAACAAGCATTCTCTGATGATATAAGTGAATCATTCAAAGAAGTTTGAGTCGTTCACAAAAAAAAATTCTATCAAAAGCAGCTACCCCTTGCCTCTGTGGCACGATAGGCGCTGAATCACATAGAAGTCACCTTTTCTTGCTCAATTCACATATCAAGCACACGAAACATGCATCGAACACATAATATTTACACGAACTCCTACAGGAATGAAGAGCAGTTTGCAAATAATTTTATCATAAGAATATAATTTAATTCCTGAACCAACGAACTTTTTGTGTGCCAAAAAAGCAAAAAAAAACATTTCCTCAAAAAATTCACTTTTTCATAACAAAATCATGTTCCTGTCAGATCTATTTGGCCATTAGCAGATGTTTTCACTTTTTGACTCCAATTGGAACATCGATATTCAAAAATATATATTCAAATGCACTCATGAATCCTCCTAGTAGCTGATCCAGATGATCTACATATATTAGCCTATAATGTTTCTTTCCGAGAACATAATGGCGAATTATTTTCTTCGCTGCATTTCCCGCTTGCAGCAATTTTCTTGCATAGTCAGCGTATCAGATCCGGGAAATTACCCGGGAAGCTGTATAAATTTCCTGACAGAGCTATTCATCTCCTATAGAAAGCATTTCGCTAATATTTTAGCTTTCTCGTGGTAATTATAATCCAGGTTCTCCAATTGTGATAATAGCATCATTTCGTATGTACATTATTATCTTCCTACTGCAACTTTGAGTACAAGTCAGCCAAGAATTGTCTTTCAGTATCATTTCGATATGAGTTCTGTGGGGGGTGTATTGATAATAACGATTTTTTCATATGCAGGAGATTGAGTTCATTCATACTTCAATAATATAGGGTTGATGATCCGAAAAAAACTGGTAAATTTTTTTTGAACTTTCAGGATCAAATCTATTTAATCTCATTCAATTTCGTAACTGATGCGAAATATTTTTGATAACAACAGAACAACTGACAATTCACACAGTGTAGAACAAAAATACAGTCGAAACTCTCTCGGACTTAATATTATTATTTTCGTGGGGAGAACGGGGTTTTGAGGAATGGATTTCTGTCTCTTTTCAGAAGTAGAGACTAGAAACGAGAGTAATCATTATGAAATAGGTAAATTAGGCTACTGATAACTCAGGAAGACAAATTCCAAGTTTAACTTCAAACCTTAATGAATGAAAAGAAAAAATATAGAAACGAAATATCAACTTGAACGTACAGCTTATTTAATCCATTACTTATGGTCACAGCCAGTCAGTCAGTACATTTAAATTTCGCTCCTGCTTCCAAATGGTTTAACGTGAATAAAAGTGGATGTTTTTTCTCAGAAAAAACACCAATCTGTGCATCTAATCGTTACCTACAAATTCAACTAAAACAAAAAGTGAAATCCAAATTCTATCGATAGTAATTTGATGTAAAACTGGAATTAACCGTAATAGAAAATTATTGTTGAAATAAATGAAAGAAAAAAAAAGCCAGATAAGCAGACGAGACAAAAAAACTTGAGCTGAAAACACCGCACTCATCTGCTCTTTTTGTGAGTATAACAAAAACATGGGATTCTGCAAAGTATGTAAACTGGACCTGGGCAAGGAAGAATCTATTTTTGAGTGTGACTCATGCAAAAAACCGATTCATGCCACAGTGGAATGCTCAGGCCAAGAAAAAAAAGCTGAAATTATTTTGTGAATAATGCAACACAGGATTCTCTCAGATCACAAAAGTGATGCAGGAAGTCCAACGATTAAGAACTAAATTTGAAACGCTCAAAACAAAAATCTCAAACACGATACCATGTGTGACTTCAGATCAACCAATGAATCACTCATCATTTTAAGACATTGTTGAGGAAGTAAATGAGAGAATTAAGCGAAAGAACAATTCAATTATATTTGGTATGAACGAACAGGATCAAAGCCAACCACCAAATGCTCGGAAAAACTTCGATAAATTAGCAGCGAGGAATGTTATTCAAACCATTCAACCTGATGTCCAGTTCCAATGTACGGATATCATCAGACTGGTTCGTTTGGCTAATGGTAGAAACCGTCCAGTCAGGGTCATCTTGCAAAACGAATATGATCTTCATAAAATAATTAGAAACTCAAGAAATCTGAGAAATTCTGTAGAATTCAGTAGAATATCCATATCATTCGACAGAACGCGACGCCAACTGGATCATTACAAGCTCGTGAAGACCGAGTTGTCAGATCGTCACAGCAAGGGTGACACAGACTGCAGAATCAAGTGGAGTGCCAAAAATTGTGTCCAATGCGTTACACTGAATCAGCCCAACTTCACCCACTCATTCACATGCAACTTCCAAAATGTAACAGGTATGAGAAGCAAAATTTCAAAATTTTACGCCGGTGTTTCGGAAGAGGAACACGACGTGAAGGTTATACAGTTCATAGATCCGACCGTAAGTTACAAGAAACCAATTTTCGAACTGGTGGAGTGGATATAGTGGGATGCAAATGTTGTTACAGCAATCTTTCCTTCTACCCGTTCGTTGTATACATTCCGCCATCTACTACTATAGAAAATTATGATCAGTTTTTTGAAATGTTCGAACAAATTCACGAGATATTCAATGAAAACATTGTAGTGTTAGGTGATTTTAATATAACACACTTTATTAATAACTCTAATAATGATACCAAAACATCAATGGCAAATAATTTTTCCAACTTTTTTGACCTCAAACAGTTCAATAACATACTCAACTCCTCTAACCGATTACTAGATCTTGTGTTTGCTAATGTAAGGTGTGAGATTTCACATGACAACGCTCCACTATTAACAGAAGACTTTCACCATCCACCTTTAATGATCAACATTGATATTTGAATTGTTAGGTGCTTCCGGGCTTCTGAGCCGTGGGCAACAGGTTTTAAGGCCTGATGTTCCGTCTGCATCTGCGGCAGACATTTTCAAAGGCGATGCGACAATGGTCGCAGTATCCTTCTCTGCTGCGAGGCTTTGATCTGATGTGGTTCAGATGATGAGTCACCCTTTATCGAATCTGGGTTCGGACGGTCGATTGATCCTAATAGATTATTCGAAAGCGTTTTTTCTCTCATTGGGAGGGTTCGTGCATTTTGAACTGCGTCATTTAGGAAACGCCTTTATATGTTATGGCTACCGCAGAGAAGAAATTCGCCGAGCCTTGCGACCCAGACAAGGAGTTTTAATGATTGGCCCCGAACCAGCCGTTAATGAACGGGCGTGTCTGCCTTATATTAACGGTGTAACGGACCGCATTGAAAGACTGTTAGAAAAACATGGGGTGCAAGCAATTTTCAAGCCCACGAGGAGAATTCAAGAAAGCCCCAGATCCGCAAAAGAACCACGAGATCCATTATCTACCTCAGGAGTGTACCGAATACCGTGCAGTTGTGGTTCTGTCTATATCGGAACCACAAAAAGAAGCATAAAAACGCAGTTAACCGAACACAAAAGAAGTTGTCGATATGGCCAAACCCAAAAATCTGCGGTAGCCGAACACGCTCTGTTGGAAGGTCATGACATTGACTTCGACGGAACGCAAGTGCTGGACACAAGTAGGAGCCATTACCCCAGGCTCTATAGGGAGGCCATAGAAATTCATGAACATAAGAACAACTTCAACCGCAAAGATGAGAGCCTGAACATTCATAGAACATGGATGCCAGCAGTTCGAAATGCACGAACCCTCCCAATGAGAGAAAAAACGCTTTCGAATAATCTATTAGGATCAATCGACCGTCCGAACCCAGATTCGATGAAGGGTGACTCATCATCTGAACCACATCAGATCAAAGCCTCGCAGCAGAGAAGGATACTTCGACCATTGCCGCATCGCATTTGAAAATGTCTGATGCAGATGCAGACGAAACGTCAGGTCTTAAAACCTGTTGCCCACGGCTCAGAAGCCCGGAAGCACCTAACAATTCATTAGTTGCCGGCCGTGAAAGTCTTCAATCTTTGATGAACATTGATATTTGTTCAGATTACAAAATTTTCAAAGCTGAGAACTCCCAAAAAACATACAGCTCCAAGAAAGCAGATTATCCTTCTCTGTATTTGGCTCTGCAAGAATGTGACTTGACATTTCTGAATAATTACACAGATATGAACCTTGCAGTAGGTTAATAATACACACATACCAGTATACAAAACAGTGAACCACAAATACCCGAAATGGTACCCTGCCGATATTATTGAAAATATTCGTGATAATGCCAAAGCATTGGGAAAATACAAAAAGACTAAATCAATGTTCTATTTAAATCGCTTTAGGAACTCGCGGTCCACCATAAAAACACAAATTGAGCAAGCCTATGAAATCTACCTAATAAATGTACAATCGTCAATTCACAATGATCCAAAATGTTTCTGGAATTTCATTAAAAAACAAAATTCAAGAATTCCTGGTGGAATGAATTACAATAATCAAGAACTAGAGAGCCCACAAGATAAAGTAAATGCGTTTGCAGAGTTCTTCAGCAGCGTGTATCTTCCTAACAACTCAAATCCAATAGATCATCCAGAATCGGTAAATAATAGACAAACTATCAACATCACAAACATTTCGGTAAACGGCTTCTGGTTTCGATTCCATAGTGAAAGACTGTAGCTCAGTATTAGCTTCTCCTCTCTGTTACATTTTCAACTTGTCCTTAAATACAAGAACGTTTCCCGATGTTTGAAAACTTGCCAAAATTTGACCAATTTTCAAGAACAGAGATATTTCTAATATATCAAATTACAGAGCAATCTCGATAATCTCAAACTTTGCGAAGGCGCTTGTAGTTGTCTTGTATAAGCACGTTTACATGTCAACACACAACCAAATAAGTGAATTTAAACATGGTTTCATGAACCACCGCAGCACCGAATCAACTCTAGCATTGTTGTCTCACTACGTGTGCTCAGCATTAGATAGTCAAGGACAGGTGGACGTAATATACACAGAATTTTCGAAGGCCTTCGACGAAATTGATCATGGCATCTTACATTCGAAACTGGACCTTATTGGCTTTAGTAATGATTCACTAGGTTTCTTTGAATCGTACCTTTCTAACTGTAACCAAGTAGTTTATTACAATGGATACAAATCAAACACAATAATCGCTAGGTCTGGCGTACCCCAAGGATTGAAGTTAGGACCACTCTTATTTTTGATATTCATCAATAATTTAAGCACTCAAATAAATTCTATGAAGCTTTTTTCTTGCTGTTGATCTGAAAATACTGAATTCTATCCAAAATGTGACTGATTGCATAACACTTTAGGAAGATATAGATAATGTGCAGGCTTGGTGGGAAATTTAGGCGTATTCTTTGACTCTGAAATGGCATTTGCCAATCACATGAACAAAAAATTTTCCGAAGCTAATAAAATGTTAGGATTTATCATAAAAAATTGTCGAAACTTTACAAACATAAACGCCTCGAAGATATTATACTACTCGTATGCTAGATCAAAGCTCGAATACTGCTCAATCATTTGGAGTCCCAACTATAACTGTCATGAATACCCAATTGGAAAAGTTCAAAGAAAATTATTCTTGAAATTCTTGTACTTTAAAAACATTGGAATTCATCCAGCTAGAGGTTCGGACCACAATAGCCTTCTTAATCACTTTCAACTAATTTCTTTAGAGAAAAGGAGAAGATGTGCTTCAATAACCTTTCTGCATAAACTACTGCATAGCCAAGTAGACTGCAGTTTGCTTCTATCAGAACTGAACTTTTAGAGTACCAAGAGCTCAGTCACGGCTGAATCTTACATTTTACTGCTCTGCAGCACGAACAAACTCAATATTGCATTCCCCAATTGAATGTATGTGTTAATACAACTCAATATGCAGCTTTTGCGATATTAATACTTGCTCGGCGAATCATATAAAAAAAGTTGCAATGGAAATGTTAAAGTGATATCAAATCATTTTTTTCTCATTTTCTATTTTGTGTTGTGAGAGAGACGGTTGTTATCAACAATTTTATACAGAGTATCACCATGAATATGAAGACAATGATATCATAAAAATTTCTAAAGGGACAAAATGATATTATTCCTGAAGACTGTCAAATAAAAGTTTTGAAAATATAGCCTACTAAGAATAATTCCGATATTTTCCAGGCCCTCATTACTGTTGATGCTGTTACATATGGAGTTATATTGGACCGTGGAAGGCTGTGTATTAATTATGATGTGTGTAATGTCTTTGATGCTACTGATGTTGAAATCTGTTATAAATGCAGTGGTTTTAATCACAGCCAATCAAGGTGTTCAAGTGTGAAAAATGTGTGTCCTAAGTGTTCGGGCGACCATGTTCTAATGAATTGCGATAGCCAGTCTTTATCATGCATTAATTGTCGTAATGCTAAACTTGAAGATATAAATCATGCCCTTTGGGATGCAGCAAAATGTCCTATCTACAAAAAGAAGCTGAATTATCTTAAAACCAGCACTTTTCTTACGAAATAGCAATCAGAGAAAAGAGATGTCAACACAAATGCTATGAATCATATGATCCTATATTACCAAAATGTCAGAGGGTTACGCTCAAAAAAACATATAATTTATAATGCAATTGCTGAGGCTCAATTAGATATAATAGCTCTAACTGAAACATGGCTTGACTCTGACATTTTGGATTCTGAAATTGTAAATTCTAATTCAGTTCTGTATAGACATGATAGAAATTTCGATAGTACGGGAACATCTAAGGGCGGTGGAGTTTTAATTGCTGTGAATGCACGTTGTCTCTCGAGTCGGCTGGACCTTAATTTTATAAAACATATAGTTCCCTCGGTTGATATTGTAGGAGTCAAAATTGTGCTTAGTAGTGTCACACTATACATTATAAATATCTACATTCCTCCTAATTTATCTATCGAGGTATATGAAAATCTTTTTGAAGCGATTTGTACCCTACACTATCTATTGGAGGATGACAGTGGCTTGATTATTTTAGGGGATTTAAACTTTGCAGATTATTTCAAAATTTCCACTATGTCCAATAGTAACTCGAGACTAATGCTTACTCTGACAAATTTTATGAATTTTTTAAATTTAGTACAGTACAATAAAATTTTAAATGTTAACCAAAGAATTTTGGACCTTGTAATGAGCAGACATACCTTAGAACTTACAAAATCTGATTGTCCTCTAGTGCCTATTGATACTCATCATCCATCTTTACAAATGAATATTTCGATTTATAAAGGTACTTGTAAATTTGGAAGCAAACAGCTCAAGAGATATAATTTTCGTAAAGCTAATATTCCCCTTTTGTATAACAGACTTTTAGAAACCGATTGGGCTTTCTTAAATAATGCTGATAATGTTGATGATGCATGTGTAAAATTTTATGAAACATTAAATAATATATTTGATGCTACTGTTCCCAAATCAGTTTTTAAAAATTCAACATATCCTGTATGGTTTACTAAAGATATAATTAGACAGCTTAAGGAAAAAGAAAAAATTCGTCGCGATTTCATTTCCACTAAAAGTCAAGCACAGTATGAGAGTTATAAACTTTTGCGAGCTAAAGTTAAAAAAGATATTGCAATTTCTCATTCAAATTACGTTATTAGAGTTGAGCAAGATTTACAGAACTCTCCAACTCAATTCTGGTCATATCTCAATAATGTTCGAAATACTTCTACCATACCTAACTCTATGAGCTATCAAGGAAATCAGCTGCATGATCCTCAGCAAATTGTTGATGCATTTGCCTCCTTCTTTGAGGCAGCATGCATCAATTCGAGTGATTACCTGCATTCTAATGGGTTCACAGAGGATAATAATGTTCCTCTCTTAACAGTCCCTTCTATAGCTGAGGAAGATGTTCTTAAAGCTTTAAAAAGGTGTAAACCAAAAATGACCACTGGTCCCGATGGAATTCCATCGTTTGTGTTAAAGGACTGTGCCTTTATATTCGCCAAACCATTATCTATTATCTTTAATTCAGCTTTAAAGACATGTTCATTTCCCAAAGTCTGGAAAAATGCTAAAATATGCCCTATTTTTAAGAAGGGAGACAAATGTATCATTGACAACTACAGACCTATTACCATATTGTGCAATTTTAGCAAAGTTTTTGAGATGGTCTTATATGATGTGTTGTACGCTCATGCAAGGTCTCAAATTGTTGATAATCAACATGGGTTCGTCAGAGGCAGATCAACGGTAACCAATTTAACTTCAGTAACACAGTTTGTTTCAAATGCGTTGGACAGTAGTTCCCAGGTGGATGTCATTTATACTGATTTCTCTAAAGCTTTTGACAGACTAGACCACGGTATTTTGCTGAGGAAACTAAGCAATTTTGGACTAAGTAACAATTTTGTTAATTTTTTTAAGTCTTACTTGAGTCAAAGGCTTCTTGCAGTTCAATACCGTGGTTATAGTTCTGTGGTAATAACTGCAACATCTGGAGTTCCCCAAGGTTCTGTTCTGGGCCCATTATTATTTATTATATTTATAAATGACATCTGTCGGGATATTGTCTCTGGAATTCTTCTTTATGCAGACGATTGTAAAATTTTCCGTCAAATTACATGTATAAACGACTGCAAGATACTACAAAGTGATATCAACAAAATAATCGAATGGTGTAATAAAAATCTCCTCTCTCTAAATGTTAATAAATGTTGCATGTTATCGTTTACTCGGAAGAAGAATCCCGTCAACTTTTCTTATTCCATAAATGATGTCTGTCTAAATCAAACTTTCGAATTTAAAGATCTAGGGGTAATTTTTGACTCTAAATTAACTTTTGTTAACCACATAAATAATATAGTTACGTCGGGGTACAGAATGCTTGGATTTATTATTAGAAACTCTAAATGGTTCACAGCTACTGATACTATGAAACTACTTTTTGATGCTTTTGTACGATCGAAGCTAGAATACGCCTCTGTGGTATGGAACCCAGGTTATAACGTTCACATAATGAACTTAGAAAGCGTTCAAAGGCGATTTCTCAAATATTTATGTTTCCGCACCGATGGTGTCTATCCTGCATGTGGTACACCACTGGAATATTTGTTAACTAGGTACAGGGTAAATTGCTTAGTAGACCGACGTAAATATTTGGGAATATTATTTTTGTACAAACTACTAAATAGCCTCATAGATTGTCCATATCTATTATCACAGATTAAGCTATTTGTTCCCAGGCTGCCAGTTCGGAACAGTAATACTTTTTACCTTCCGACTGCACAGACAAACATACTTTCTTTCTCACCTATACATAAAACCTGTGATGATTTTTACACATTGCAAAACGTTGTTGATATTTTTTACAGTAAACCTGGTAAAATACGTAAGGCAATCTTAGGATAAAGTATTTTTTTATGTTGGTGTAAAGTTGTGTAGGACTTTTTTTTTTCTCTCAACGAGTTTTTGTTTTTCAAGTCCTGCACAAAATTACAATCAACTACTCATTACTATTTATGAGTTTGCAAATATGAGGATAATGATATGTATTGTTATATAGATATATTGTTTTTATATGTAGTTTCTACCCATTCTGTAATAGGCTTCGGCTGTTGAATGGTTGTATAAATAAATAAATAAATAAATAAATGAATAGTTGTACTAACAGTTTCTTCATTTTGTTTTACATTCAAAGTTATATATCATTATTAGGATGTTCTTTACATATATCACGTTGAGATTTAACAAAATTTGTTAATTTGTTATTTTTTCTACTACTTATCAGTACTGATGTATTTGATTATGTCCTGTAATTGGGTGCTTCCTGTTGAGCAATAAATGATATTATCATTATTAATCCATCTTGGCAAAGATCTAATGACGTATATGCTCAGCAATCTCTGTGAAGTATATATAGTAAGATAAATAAACACTTAATATATGTGTTCACTGTACTGAAATGTATTCCTAGTGTTTTTTCTTTCGTCATGGTCTACACTACCAGTGAGCAACTGAAATAGTTGCTGAATTCGTGCCAGGATGGATTAGATGTGCTGTACTTACGACGGTTCTATCCCTATATTATTTATTACCATCTTTAATTATTCTATCATTTCATCAATTTACTATAGGAGTGAGCATGATGCTTCACTCCACAAATAATTTCATGGATTGAAGCAAAGTGCTCAATTGCCGAAGTTGATTTACTCAGTAATGAACGGTGCCCACAATGTCGAATGAATGAATCATTAACTGGTAAATTTCCCCCTGGATATTTGGATCACATGCTGTATTGATTTGTTGATATATGGTCTACAATTCCCTGTTTGGTAAATTCCTCTGGTTCCTTTTTTTTTGTTTACTTAATCTCATGTCCGATAATCTTTCGGTATTCATGAGACTTGGCGATACTTTTGTTGAGGGATTGCAAACTGTGTTTTCCGAACAAAAGCTGACTTTAACGTTATATTTCATATCAATCAATTCAAATTTTTCTGCCTTCAGTCCTCCAACGTAGGAAGGGATAGAGTTGTTAAAGGAGATCTCTTCCCTCTGGAGTCATTCTTCATCGTGCAATGAATAATAATAATAATATGCTTTATTATAATAAGACATAATCTTGTTGACAAAGCTTGGGTAGGAAATACTCACTAAAAAAAATGCGATATATACCAAAAGATAACAAAAATAAAACTATATAAAATACATACAAATTGTTGAAATGAGCAATTCACTCTGTATTTAGTTTTTCCGTATCTAAGTCGGTTGTTATAAATTTTGTTAATTAAATAATAATATAAAATATGAATATAAATATAATATAAAATTCCATTGTTCGATGGAACAAACTACAACAACTGGAAGTTTCGTATGGAGATCCTTTTGGAAGAACTTGATTTGGTCAATTTCGTAAAGCAGTCCTACATGAGCATGGTTGTTACCAGTGAAGAAAGTCGAAAGGAAGATGAAAAGAAACTATCCAGTCTACAGAAGAAAGATAAGAAATGTAAATCACAGATCGTTCAGAGGATAGCAGATAGTCATTTGGAATACGTAAAAGACAAAGAAACTGCTTATGATATCTGGACAGTTCTCTCAGACACCTTCGAGAGAAAAGGAATTGCCAGTCAACTTTTACTAGGGAAACGTCTGTTAACTATGAAGTATAACACAGATACTTAAAGTTTGTTATATCATTTTCTGAAATTTGACAAATTAATCCGCGAATTGAGATCAAGTGGAGCAACACTGGAAGAAACAGATGTAGTATGCCATTTGTTACTTACCATGCCGGAAGATTACGGGGTAGTAGTTACAGCTCTGGAAACATTGACAAGAGACCATTTGAATTTGAATTTCGTCGAGAATAGATTGTTAGACGAAGAATCGAAGAGGAAAGGAACGAGAAAGCCAAAATATGATTCACAGTCTTCAACAGCTTCGCCGCACCATCAGTTGGTCATAAAATGCATTCAAATTATCGAAAGGAGTCCAATACCGAAGAAAAGCCATTCCCGTTCAGATGTTATCAGTGTGGATTAAGCGGCCACAAGAGAAATGAGTGCAGGAATCGGAAATTCAGTAAGAGTTCCAAAGCGACTTCAAAATCAGCACATGTAGCAGAAGTAGAACCTTATAATGAAAACGAAGAAAATTTCTGTTTTCCTGCAATAACTGGTAATTGCATTTTGAGCTGGTACTTGGATTCGGGAGCCTCAGAACACATGGTAAATGAAGAAACATTCCTGAGCAACGTGATGAAACTGGAAGAACCAATGCAGATAAAGAGTGCAAAGAATGGAGAAACTCTGTTAGCTGTGAAGAGCGGAAATGTGAATGTGAAAACTCATATTGAAGGAAAACCGAGACTCATTAATATTGAGAAAGTATTATACGTTCCTGGTCTCCAATTCAATCTTCTGTCTGTGAGAAAATTGGAAATGAATGATTTTGAAATATAATTCAAGGATGGAAAAGGAGTCATTTCTAAAAATGGAATAGTAGTTGCCGAAGCCGTGAGAAGACAAAAGTTATATGAACTCGATTTCTTGGTAGTTTCTGCATGTGAAAACGCAAATCTGTGTTCTACCGAGGAAAATTACGATCTTTGGCATAGACGTATGGGATATATAAGCAAAGACCGTTTGATAAAATTGTCGGAAATAGTTGAAGGAATCGACATCAAATCAAATAGAGTGTCAAATAATTCTATTTGTCAATATTGTGTCGAAGGAAAACAGACAAGGCAACCTCATAATGAAAGAAAAATTCGATCAAAACGTCCACTGCAATTGGTTCATAGCGATCTTTTTGGTCCAGTTTCTCCTGTTTCATACGATGGAAGGAAATATGTTCTCACTTTTATTGATGACTACACACACTTCACGGCAGCGTATACTATGGAATCAAAATCCGAAGTACTTCATTATTTCAAAATATACGAAAGTATGGCCACAGCTCATTTCAATATGAAGCTGAGCAGATTCAGGTGTGATAATGGAAGGGAGTACATCTCGAATGAAATGAAAGAATACTTCCAGGAGAAAGGTATTCAGTATGAATTCACCATCGCTGAACGTATGAACCGCACGATCATGGAAAAGAGCAGATGTATGTTGTTGAATTCCAAATTGAGCAAAATTTTTTGGAGTGAAGCTGTTTTGACATCGGTGTATTTGATCAACCGAAGTCCAACAAATGCCCTGCAAAATAGTGTTCCTGCTGAGAAATGGTTTGGAGAAAAACTCAATTTGAAAAAATTGAAAGTTTTTGGATGTGTATCGTATTTACACATGCCAAAAGAATTAGAACATGGAAAATTTGACACCAGAACGAAAAAATGTTTTATGGTAGGATACTGTTCAAATGGTTATCGGTTGTGGTGCCCTGAAGAAAAGAAAATCTTTTTTGGAAGAGACGTTATTTTCGACGAAAATAAATTTGCATTTGAAAATCAGGATTTCTATTCAAATGAAACACTTGATGAAGGTAATGAAGAAGAAGATGATGAACAGTGTGATTTATCTGAAGAATCTGAAAGAAATGGAAAAATCATTGAATTAGGGTCAAACGTACAAGAAAATACCCTCCGTAAAAGTACCCGACAACTAACAAAACCGAAATATCTGGAGGATTACAGTGTTTTAGCCATGAATGCAGAATCCTTTGTCGATGAAGTACCAGAAAGTTTTGAGGATATTCAGCACAGAGATGATAAAGATAAATGGTATGAAGCTGTAAAAGAAGAAATGATAGCTTTGGAAGAAAATCATACATGGACTCTTACCAAACTGCCCCCAGGTAGAAAGTCCATAGATAATAAATGGGTTTTCAAAGTAAAGTATGATCAAGATGGAAATATAGAACGCTACAAAGCTAGGTTAGTAGTGAAAGGTTGTTCTCGAAAGGAAGGTTTTGACTACATCGAAACATACGCTCCGGTAGCTAGACTGACCACTGTTAGAACTCTGTTAGCAGTAGTCAATAGAGAAAATTTCTTCGCCATACAAATGGATGTGAAAAATGCATTTCTTCATGGTAGATCACAAGAAGAAATCTACATGAAACAACCCAAAGGCTTCGCGGAAAATGCAGATCATAATGGACAGCAGATCGTCTGTAAACTAAACAAGGCAATTTATGGACTCAAACAGGCACCAAGAGCTTGGAATGAAAGATTCGATATTTTTGTGAAAAGTATCAGTTTCAACCAATCACAAAATGATAAATGTCTCTACATTCGAACAACCGGTACTTCAAAAACAATTTTATTGTTGTACGTCGATGACATAATTTTGACAAGTAACAATGAAAACGAAATGATGAACGTCAAAAAGAAATTGATGCAAGAATTTTCTATGAAAGATCTTGGAAAGCTGAAGCACTTCCTAGGAATGAAAATCGACAGAACTCCTGATGGAATATTCCTTAGTCAATCTAACTATATTGAAAATATGCTGAAGCGGTTCAAAATGGAAGATTGCAAACCCACTAAAACTCCAATGACTACTTCTTCCAGTGCATCAATTGAAAATAATAATTCAAAGGAATGTATTGTTGATCAGAAACCCTACAGACAATTAATCGGATGTTTGATGTTTGTGATGTTGAACACCAGACCAGACTTGAGTTTCGCAGTGAATTACTTCAGCAGATTTCAGAGCAATGGAACTCAAATACATTGGATCGGGTTGAAGCGCATATTGAGGTATTTGAGAGGTACTTCAACATATGGACTTTTTTATCGAAAAGGCGGAGAAATTGTTCTGACTGGGTATGCGGATTCCGACTGGGCAGGTGATGAAGATCGAAAATCTACCAGCGGATTTCTTTATCAAATATTTGACTGAACGATTTGTTGGACTACAAAAAAGCAGAATACTGTCGCATTGTCTTCAACCGAAGCTGAATATGTTGCATTAGCAAATGCAGCAGCAGAGGTTATTTGGCTGAAAGGTATTCTTAGCGATATTGGTATCCAGTGTTCCAGTCCCGTTCACATATTTGAAGACAATCAATCTTGCATACATCTCTTGAAGAAATGGGAGCATCGTCGACTAAAACATGTGGATGTTAAATATAACTTCGAGCGAGATTTATGCAATAACAATATAATAGACGTCCAATACATCGAGTCTATGGAACAGAAGGCAGACATTTTAACTAAAGCCTTAGCAATGAACCGATTCATGAAGATGAGAACTTTTTTAGGAGTATTCGACTCTGATACAGTTATGGTGAATTGAGAGGGAGTGTTGAAATGAGCAATTCACTCTGTATTCAGTTTTTCCGTATCTAAGTCGGTTGTTATAAATTTTGTTAATTAAATAAGTTTTGTACTTGTCAGTTGAATAAAAAGTTACTTCCTATCTTTCTGGAATATCAACGTTTATTTGGAAGTTCTTGAGCATATTTCAATACAAATAAATCATGGTAAAATGGAGGTTATAAAAAGTATGTATATAGTAAAGAGTGGAAGTCAAGTTCATATAAGAATAGACATAGAAAGTAAAACTCAAAAGCTCCTTTATGAAGATAAAAAACATGAGCTAGTCAATCAGTTAAAAGTTATCGTCAAAAAATTCATTCAAAGTATAATAGGGTCTATCAGATAGGAATTGTTTGACTAACTTCCTGAATTGGAAGTCATTTATATTGGCATATCTTATGTACAGAGGCAAATGATTGTACATTTTTCCACCATTGTGAAATATGGAGTCTCTGGTGATGTTTTCAGTTGGCACTGTGAGTTGCAGAGTGTGTCTGCTGTTCCGGGTGTTATAATGGGAAGAGGATGTGGCGAAGTTTAATATATGCTTATTTATTGAACACACATATTCCAGTATGAATAATACAGTTACCTTGTTTCTTTCTATAGTGAACGGTTCGTTTTAGAAACTTTTTTCAGCGTTGCAGAAACTTAATGTACGATTGATCAGAGACAATTTCATTATTCATGGTTTCGAAACGATTGAATTGTTGATTGGGTATCGTTCAGCGTTTGGTCTCTTGTGGAAACAAAATCTTTCTTTCGTTCCCCACTAGTAATTTGGAAAATAGTCTCATGCTACTCAGGTATCGTAGGATTGCATTCAGTTTTATGTGTCAACTGATTTACACTGGGAGCCTGTGTTCCAAACCAATCGTTTTTTTTTTTGCTAAAATGGATGATGGAGTTTGTTGTCCTTCATCTTGAGCGGAAATGCGATCTTCTATCTGGAAGTAATTTTGGACAAAGTATCCTATAGAATTGATGACCGTTAACAAAAGACAGAAAAGCTTCAAATAGGAAACGTACCTCATTTGAACGAATATTTCCCTCATATATAAAATGTCCCATAAGAGCAATGCAATTATCGAAAACTTACAGCGGTAATTGCATTGTATCAAGTCACCATAACATCACATTTGAAACCGTATTGATGTCAGATAGACTTCTAAAATAGAAAAACATTTCGCGTTTTGGCGAGTGCTCCATACAATCTATAGAGGAAAGTATAAATGAACAAAAAATAAAACATTTCCTTGAGAAATTCTTTATTCGTGAAATATCCCAATGAATTACATTCGTGCATAAAAATGACCAGATAATTTTGCATTCAAGCGTGATATCTTATACAAATTGCATTCGGTTATTTTCATATTTTGTGAAAGAGCCCTCGTCCTTCGGACTCGGGCACTTTCGCCAAAATATGAAAATAAACTTGCAATTTTCAGATATCACGCTTTCTTGCAAAATTTCTGGTAATTCTCATGCACTCGTGCAATTATAACCGATAATTTTGTGTGAATATATGAAAAGATGTGATGTCTCGAAAAATCGATTCGCATAGTCCAAACGATAGTCATAGATAGGTAGATAGTTCATTCACTACTTTACATACTGGTGTACATTTGTGTCATGTAGTATTGCTTTCAGGATACAATCAATCTCAGAGGAAATACAAACTATGAATGTATATAAACGTAAAAGAAAGTTGACTAACTTTATAAAATTTGAATAGTCATTTATGCATAAATAAAATTATTAAAAACATTATTAATATCAAAATATAGATAATACATAATAGATAGTACAAAAAATAATAATAATACAAGAATAAAAATACGTATGTCTCAAAGGATATTCTTGATAATGATTTTCTAGTCATAATTAGAGATATGAAAGCATATCATTCAAAAATCGAAGAATGATTCCAGCATGAGTTTGCTGTGTGTATTCTTGGAAAAAACTTTCTGAAGGGGCATGAGAATCCACATAACTGTACATTCAATTTTTGCCATTTCAATAAAATCGAGATGGTTTGTAAAGTGATGTTTCCTTGGTTGAAAAATTGTTGTTCTATGATCCGAGATATTAGACTATTCTAAGGAATTAAAAAGAGGTGAAGTTCGAGAAAAATATAAAATAGTGATTTTTGTTTTGCTTGAAGAATCCATTGTGATGGAGATTTCAAGAATTCTGGTTTGTGGACACCATTTCCAAGAATATGAAAATTTCCACTCTACGTTCCACATCTTCAAAAATATCAGGAAATCGACGGATTCAATGGAGATTCGCTTTTGAATTACAAAAAAATCTAGAAGCATCAACCTGTATAAGCACTAGATTTCGACATCTGGATGGTTGACCTGAAAATAATGAAAATCAATTTGAAAAAACAAACACTTTTATTTTTCGACTCGTAGTTCTTCGAGACCTCGGAAGAGAAAAATTTATTTCCACTTTCATAAACTATACTATAAAGGAATAAGAATGCGATGAAGTCAAACACTTTCTTCAACATTCTTGTTAACTCAATGTTAAAAATCTCTGATGAGCTGCAATTTTGTCAATGAATGGAAATTGAAATTATTCGTCTCATTTTTTGATTCATCCAAATAAAGAATAAAGATAAACATCAAATTTGAACATCTTCCGTAAATGAGTTTTTGATAACATATCCTGGTCTATGTGATTGAAATATCTTTATAATACAATATTAATTTGTTAAACAACACGCTCCAATCATTCTCTTTCATTAACCCTGTCAACAAATCCTTATCTATTCGCGGTATGTCATAAACTCATGACAATATCTCCGCTACGAAGATAAACGATCAGGTGGCTCCAAAAATGACATAAGTCTTAGACTATAACGATTATCTAGTTGATCTTTCAACATTGTTCGAGGACGGTGGAGGATTATCATTTTTTTGGAAAGCTTTTTATTTCCTGTCGTATCACCAAAATATTTATCAGAATCGTTATCAATATTTGAGAAGTTCTTACCTGAACCTGATGACGTTTGCAGATAATTTCCTCAGCGTCTACTTTGAAAAAATACAAAGTGTATAATATTGGTTTGTTGACATTTACAGGAAAGACATAAATTATTGACTATCACAACTTTTTCTTCCATTTTGAAATCTCCAACTCCATTTCCCTCATCGCTACTATGTGTCGTATCTTGGTATATATAAACGGAATAACTTCAGCAGGAAATTAATTGAAATGAGGATTTTAATTGGAGTCTTCTGACAATATTGATTTTTTGACATTTACAGGAAAGACACAAACACAATCAGATACATTCCAAATGACTGGAATCATTGTCCACAACTCAAAACGGCGGCACTGCAATTCCTTGTCCATAGGTTAGGTTTTCCTTTGAAAAAAAAAATAAGTACGACAAAGAAAGTAGAGTGATTAGGTACGAGGCTGAAGTGAACGATTTCAACCCAATTAGAAAATGTAAATTTAGGCAAACACTTCGTAAATTTTTGACTTTTGAGATGAGATAAATGAAAAGTTTATAGTAATCTCATACGAACCTCAATACACTAGAGGACTTCAACAGATATTCGATAAGGTGAATATTGAAATTGCATATAAAATTTCTTACAATTTCTTGGTAACCCAAGAGATGAATTAGAAAACTGAGAAAAGTCGGGAATTTTCGAAATCATTTGTCAAGATTGCAACAACAAATACATCAGTCAGAGCCGACGAGCCATTTAAACCCGTTTCAAAGAGTATTTTGTACACATGAAATACGGAAGGTAGAAAAATCTAATGTCGCCGTACTCGATGCACGTGAGAGTCTAGAAATAGCAAAATGTAAAAACGAGTTGAATTGTGACAAGGGACCAATCCCTTTCAGCCCCCTTTTCAATTTATTGTTGGGACAGTAATTAGAATAATCAATAATAACAGATTATGGAACAACAAACTCTGTAGGTAGCGACTGCACTAGTTCATTATCGAGAAACTAATTAGGTATATAAACAACTAACCCCAGCTTTAGATTAAGTATCAATTTTCTTCTCCTGAAGATGCTAACCTTGTAAGCGAAATGCGCGTGAAGTGCAAAAATATCAGTTTGGTGCTAGGGTAATTGATCTCTAGGAAAAGTTTCAACTTCTTCACCAAAGGTTCCAAGCTCATCGTTTATTTTACTTTTGAACAACATACCGCTTTCATTCTCTTTCATCAACCATTGCAACAACTACTTATGTATGTTATGCATACATAACAGAGGGAGGGATCTTTTACTTTTTTGTTTCAACAAATAATTTTGGCTGTTATAAATGGGATTAAAATCACGTTGATGGGTTAACAGTTCTGTCCGGCGAAATGTGAATAGAAATTTATTCAGGTATTCGACGAGAGTGCTGACAAGATCGCAAACCAAACCCGTAATTTCGGTGGAACTGGTTTTAGTTTCAGCTGCCAACTCGGAATGTTGGAGACAAATACGTTGCTTAGGGGACGGCAATTGCATATCTCTCATCTCCACTGACACGCTTGTGTCAGGATCAAGTATTAATTGTTTGTAGGAGCAACACGGCATGCATCGCGTTGTAACGCCTGTCACCTTTGAGCGAATTATGTGTGCATTCACAAGCCCCATTTAGGGCTGACTTAGAATCTGAACGACTGGATATGTTCATTTATTCTCGCTGGGAATTTCTAGAACTCTGACACATGAGTCGGACGGAAATAGTATAAATAGTGGATTGCTAAAATATTAGGTCTGGTCGCGTTATCGTGAACTTAGTTCACGCGATTTCATTTTCAGTAGTTACCCACCTAGGAGCAGATATCCCATAAATATTCCGGAGATATTTTTTTAAGGAAATTGTATGATTCTTTTAAACAAAAGTGGTACAGAATATGAAAAAACAAAAATTAATTGGCACCCCGGGGCGACTTGATTGATTCCAGTGGCCCATTTGCTTTTCGGGCTGAAGGAAAACCCAAAAAAACCTGCAGTACCACTTCATCCTTCATGGAGTATTCCCTCTCCTGGCAAACCTATGGAATATTCTGAAACTATTTCTCAAAAATTATTTTATGAATATTCTGAGATTATTTGTAGCTTATTAGATTGATAATATTCCAAGAATATTATTAAGGAAATATTCATATAATTTTCAGAATTCACAGTTGATATTTCAGGAATATGTAAAAAAAAATCAAGACATATTCGAAAGAGTGTTTCCTAAAAAAATACCAGAAATATTCCAGATTTTCGTATATGTGAGAAAGGGTTGCGACGTACTTTTTCTAAATGTATCTGAAAGTATTTTCTTTTACTCAGAGCATGTGTATAGTGAGCACACGCAAAGAAAAAATAAATTAATGAATATGAGAACCACAGGGTCATGCACGGCCATCAGTAGTGAGTTTGGGGTGGGTAGTTGGTCAAATGCAGCTCGAACTGGCAAACTCCCAGGTCTTCTAGGACCCACTCTTTTCAGTAACAGAAATGAAAGAAAATAACTACCATAGTGAAAATTGCAAAATGTATCACCCTTCAACTGAAACGATAACGAGACAATTCACTTGAAACAGGCTTAATGATGAATAGAGCAATTCGAACTTTATTTATTTGAAACACAAAATGAAATAGTTGAAACATATTCTGGAAACTTCGGAAACACGATTTTCAGATGTAGTGCGAGACAGAATGCTGCTCAAATGTTTTTGAGTATAAGAGTTTGGTACCGAACATGCGCATGTGGGGTTCACAGAACATATATACATAAAAATAGCATATTCAATTGATGTCACCTATAAGCCAGGTAAATAGTGTGCGACAATTATTTCCAATTTGAATCTCAACTTCAAAGTTTATCCACTCTCCTCTTAATTCTAGTTCATGAATCAAGTTCTACATTCTACTCACTTGACAAATGACAGATATACCAGTATATATAAGGAAATTTATAACCCTTTTATACGAGCAAATAAATAAGAGACATAAAAAAAACAAATCTCAAATGAAATCCCTATCTAAGGCTTATCTGTTCGGTTGGCATCTGTTGTGGAATCAAATATTGCTGTATGGCCACTCTGGTTATTCATGGAAAATAGCACCAGCATAAGCAGGACCACTGCAAAATCACATCAGAACCTTATGTGAAACTTGATACAGCTCACACAAAAAGTTGTCACCACGGTGAAAGTGTAGTGTTTCAGCAAAACCCAATCATAAAAATCTTGGAAGTCGAAATATGTATCAGAGAAAAAAAGAAAAGGGAATAAGAACTATACCAAGACTTCTGCTGTTTTGTAAATGAATTTAATACCTCAGTTTCGTTCAAAACACATATTGAAATCTTGGTTCTTTCCAACGGCCCAAAACAAATCCTTCAGTGGAGATATTGATCTCTTTATCACTCCAAACAATACTTGAATAGAGCTCAGAAATGCATTTAGTTGAACACAATCAATCCCAAGAATGACTGAAATAATATTTCAGAATATTTCCATCGTATGTTAAAAATCCCATATGAAGCGGGACATTTTCGATCAATTACGGGACATTTTCGATCAATTACAGCGATAAATTCCCGGCGGGACATTTTCGGGCTGGTAAATACCCGGTAGGTGTCGAAAAATACCCGCTCGGTCCGTGTATCTATAGTAACGATTGTTAAAATGTACATTTGTCATTTTCATAGGCATATACAGGCAATACTGAATTTGAAACGCCGTTGTTTCAACTCCGGAAATATTCTACCGAATTACACTCGTGCATCAAAATAAACCTGATAATTTTCCATTCAAGCATGTTGTCAGTAAAAAACTGCATTCGGTTGTTTTCATACTTTGCTAAAAAAAATGACAAAATATGAAAATAAACTCATGTAGTTTTTAGACAACATGCTTTCGTGGAAAATTATCGGTAATTTTGAAGCACTTGTGTAATTACTCCCAATATTAGTGTCAACTCCTCGGACTGACAGAGAAAAATTCACAATCAACCACTTTTTCCTAATCGATCACCTTCGATATCGACGAATATCATGTGTGCCATCTATTCCTGCTATACGATACCGGGTTTCCTCAGTAGTTTGCAGGAGCGCAGAGATAGAGAACTGACAATACAACGGTTGAGTTTGTATTATACCAGGTAGGCCAAAAAACAGTTTGAATAAGGATTTCGTACGGAAATCTGAAGGACGGAATAATGGTGTAACAATGAAATAGATTGTTACAGGGTGAACATAGAGTATATATTTTATAAAAAATAATTTCATTTATGTATACTTCAGTCTCATCGCATCTATTTTCAAAACTATTGATGGCATGCAAAATGTATATTATCAAAATTTGAGCTTGCTATGATTCAATAGTGCTCGTTCATGTCTTCGATGTGTTCACTTCGAGCACTAACAATTCCACTGAGCTACTGAAGAACTGTGAGACGATACAGAAATTATCTTGAAACTATCCCCACAGTTCTTCGCAATATCCATATGGACAACGAAGCCAAGTCCTTCTCATTATTTCTTGATTTTTCCCTCTTCCAATTTTTCAACGAGAAGTAGGCAACCCTCTAGACGTACGATGTACAAAGTCGGGACAAGCAATTTCCCAAATAAAGTCATGTGGGATTACTCACTGGTGTTCACCTCAATCCACTCATCAAATAACGTTGAACAAATACATCAAGTGCTTGTTCAAATAATTCAACCATTTTTTGTCTCTATCAATCCAAACTCCACCTCTTGTAATATCAGCGATACCAACTGAAAAGTGCCGGTATAAATATCCTGAATTTCCAGTAATATTCCACATAGGATATTCTACAAATATACCGTGAAGAATAAATCAAAAATTAGAGTAGAGAATATTCAAAAATTAAGGTTTTGGAATAATCATAAATGAAATATTTCATGCACATTCTTTCGACGATTTCGAATGAATATTCATTATAGAATATTCCATGTATATTTCGGAGGTATTCATACAGTGCTTTTCAGATAAAAGTATCCACCTTTAATAACTTTTGTGATGCTGGTATGTAGGTAAAATCCAAAAATACGTCAATTTATAGAATTTATTTTTTGAAGTAGCATAAATAGCACAGTTTGAAAGATTACTGTTGTACAACCCATTTTATTACAGGCAAATAAGGTGAAAGTAAAAAATAAGTAAAATTTGTGCTATTGAAAGAAAAATTGTTTATCTCATAAACTAACCACTTTAACCTACAAGTATTATACATTTTTGATATCAGCTCAAAGAGGAGTATCCAAATTTCACATAAAAACTATGAGAAGTAATTAAAAAAAACAGGGATGATGCTAGGGGTGAGGGGGTGGTTTTTCCAGTAAGTTTAAATAAGTCTTAATTCTTGCCCCTTCCAACATAAATTGACGTGTTTCTGGATTTTTCCTACATACCAGTATCACAAAAGTTATTGAAGGTGGATACTTTTATCTGAAAAGCACTGTATATTCCTTCAATATTATATGAATATCTGAGATATATATGTTCATTTTACCACATAGAGAGAATATTCTATGAGTATCTCGTTCTGTGTGGGTAGAAAGACAAATTTTGACTGGTCTGAAACCGTCCTCTGATTGAGAATGCGGACAAGCATAATACAATGGAGAATTCTCTAGAAGTTTACGTATGTCGTTCCAACCAGATATATAGTTAATTTAATATTAGAGCCGATTCAGGGTTGACTCAAATAATTTCCCTGATCAGGTTATACATCGGCAAGTGGTGTTTATTGAAGATTTTGAATTGATTTAAAGGCAAATCAATTTAGGAAAATTTGAAACCACCAGTATTCCAATTCCTCTATTCTGCAGATTTCTCCAATTCTCGTCGATCTTTCAATTCCCCGGGAAAATGGGCTGTAGTTAATTTTGGTGGTTGGGAATGACAGAGTAGCGTTATTTGATGAGAAAAAAAATGTGAACAGCGATAAGGATGGTGCACACACGAAAGGGGATATTATAACGTATATGATTTCCATAACGAGTTTGTTATCACTGTCTTTTTTCAGGACAGGCGCGCATCAACTAAAAGTTCGATTGGGTAGCACCATCATACGAAAACAAATAAAGAACTCATATACATATTTAACGAAAACGACGCAGTAGCGACTAGTCTACTGAATAATATGAGGGAATGGGAAATATAAAAAAATACATATTTGAAGTAATTCAAACCTTAATCGAATTAACGGGGGCATTAACGATTGGTGAAATATTGGAAAAATCAATTTATACAACTATTCGCTGGGTGCGATGAACTTATTTTTTACAAAATCTGGGACAGATATGATTTCGAACTGATTCAGTTATGAAAAAAAAAATCTGAATTTATTCAACAACAGTCATTTGATAATACCAGCCCAACCAGCAAAATTGTTTTATAATTTCATAGTGTGCAACAGTTTTATTTTGTTGTTATTTTATAATCACTTGCGAAATGCTAATAGATTGTATTAGACGACCTGTGAAGATATGGTTGTAGGCAATAATAATGTTTTTTATAAATTTGTCATAGAATCGTTTACAAAATGAAATTAATAAACTGTTATAAAATTGTCACGAAATTATCACAGAAACGTTTCAACAACTAACTTATAAAACATATTTTGCTATAAAAGTAAATCGTTTTGAAACAGTTTTATAGCACTTTTCTGCTAGTTTGTTATGATCTTTATAAAACTATTTGAAGTTTATTTTATAACTGCTTCCTGTAGCTTTAATGAAATCATTTTATTGGAATGCATTCAAACACAACTTTGTTTTTATACCATATCGTCACATCAATGATAATTTCCCAACTATTTTATAGTATGGTATATTTACTACAATTCTAACACAACAAATTAACTGTTATACAATCAAACTGCTTCCTCGAATGTATATTTTCTGTCGCCAAGAATGAAATGCAGCTTTCAAGAAGAACCAGCTGTCACTGATTTTAGAGGTCAATGAAGTATAATTTGTGAGTTTCATTTGATAAGTGTGTCCCAATAACTTACACAACGCATGATGTCGTGTGAACAAACAACAAAAAGTTAAATAATCGCTCACAGTGAATAAAAAGCATCAAACCTTCTCATTATTTCACTGGAATATTTCCAAACTCCTTGAAAATCTCCAGAATCGCTAATTGAAAGCTCAAACATACACAAAAATCTGAAATACTGAAAAATAAACACAACAGACCCATATAAACACTTGCAAACTAGAGTATGGCGATCCGACAATTGAGTGTTCCCACAAAAGTCGATAGGGGGAGTATCGCTCATTTTTTATCACCAATAATAATAATTAGTACAAGAGTCATTTTTATTTTTCCATTTGAAGTAAAATGAGATGATTTGCTATTGGTTTTTAAAATCGAAGATGAAAAATCATACAGTTATAGCTTTAGACTCAACTCGAAGCGTGGGTGTTCCATTAAAAAAATATTTGGAAACTTTTTGAGTCACGTTGTTTATTGAAAATACTAACAGAACACTTCAAAATCTCCCACGTAATACATAGTGTTTACATTTTTTTTCTTGCTAAAAACAGGAAACGGTTAATATAATGGTTATAAAATCCATCGTTTTGAGTGTAACACCATGTATATATATCCTCAAACTACTAGCTAAATGCTCCTTCGAAATTTAGCCTTCATAACCAATGGAAGAAGCCAAACATCCTGACAGATAATACTTATAACCAAACTATGTGAGAAATCCCATGCAATATCTTCATATAATCACTTTTGTAGGAATCTAAAGCTTTAAAAGTAGTCCGACTCTGCCGCAATACCATCACTTCCACAACTCAGTATTTCTTAACATTTTTATAGGAGTTTTATAGAAGCTAAAATGCGTTAAAATGATTGCTATTGATACCAAATTATTTTATAGAATGACGCCATTTTGAAATGATAGCAATCCGGAATACCGACATTAGATGAGTTGAAAATATGAAATACCGCAACTATAGTGATATTCACAGCTGAAAATTACGTGAATATTATAAGATGATATTATTCAGAACAAACTGAGTTTTATAACGCCCACTCAAAACTACTAAAAAACTCTAATGAAATTGTCTCTGATTATTGTATGAGTATCGTTCAAATATGTTGCAGAAGTGCAGTAAGAGAAGTCTTTACAAAACTACTTCTTGAGAGTGTTAGAAAACTTTTACAGTATCGGTCGAAATGTTTATAAAACTATTTTGTAGTGTTTGTAAAAGGCTTAACAAAATATTAATGAAGATTATAATGTTATTTAAAACGGTGCCAATTTACTACTTACAGCTGTTTTATAAACACTTTGAAAACATTTGTTTCTCTGGAACATTAACGCAACTATTATAAAATATAAAACTGCTAGTTGAGAGAGTACTAAATAGGAGCGTGGCGTATCGATTATACTTTCTCATATATTCCTAATGAAACAATATACTTTCAATACTTTTTATCTATACATTTTTCGTGGAGGCTGTTTTCTTCAAGAGGTCCACTAAAGTGTTCCGGAGAACCTTCAAAGATAAAAGAACCTTTATGGTCTAAGCAAAGCCAATTCGAGCAGAATAAAATATAAATAATAATAAAAACATAGGCGTGTTCTTTGTATGGCATGTGTGGTGTGGTGAAATTGTTTTCCACAACTATTATTTTATATGTGGGAGGTTTTATATGGTTTGCTTGAATGTGGTTGACAATGTTCCTTGCTGAATGGTAATGGTTCGGACTTCCATTGTCTATATTTTTAACTCCATTGAAACCTGTTGCTAAGAACGGAAGGATTAAAATACAAATCAAGTGAGAAAATCAAATCAAAATAAAATTTTTTGGTCAATAATGAAATTCAGGTTTGATTGATCGAAGAAAGCTGCTGAGCTCACAAAAATTCGACCACCGAATAAAAACAGCGACACCAACAAGAGCGTTTACCGGATACCATGCGAGTGCGGAAAATCTCAGATCGGAAAAACTGAAAGACCATTGGAAGTGAGAATAGACAAACACAAGAAAAACACACAACGAGAAGAAACAACGGAATCAGGAATAGCGGAGCATGTTTCGACAAACCATCACAGCATTAAATGGTCTGAAGCCGAGATCATACACAAGGAGGAGCACTGGTTCAATGGGAAATTCAAGGAAGCTGCCTGCATCCTCAACGACGACGCATTCAGTCACCCCAGCGTGGAGATCCGGTATGTGTGGAGGCCGCTTATCCAAGGCATGGAGCGACTTTGTCTCGATAAGGAAATACATCCATTTCCCGCTGAAAATCGATCAGCACACTTCTAGTAGTAGCACCCGCTCGCCACCTTGTTAATACCGCCCCTTCCCCCACGATAGGGAAACCGGGGGTTTATAACCGACAACACCTCGAACTGTTGTTAGTCATCACCCGAAGACGATTGCAGATACTATCACGAAACGTCGTGAGTACACTCAACTTGAAACTTGGTTTAAATGAATTCATTCATACTATTTCATTTATTTACATTTTATGACTAGCATTTCACATTCGATACCTTAATTTTCTTGTCACAATAATATTTCATTTATTTCTTTATTTGAAAAAAATTTTTTGACTCATATTTCATATTCGATTACTCGATTTTTTGTAACAACATTGATTTCTTTGATCAATCAATCCTGAATTTCATTATTGATCAAAAAATTTGATTTTGATTTTCTCAATTGATTTGTTTTTTTATCCTTTTGTTCCCAGCAACTGGTTTCAATGGAGCCAATAATATAGACAATAGAAGTTAGAACCATTACCATTCATTTTATGTTGTACCAACTAGAAAATTCATCAGATCCGGTACATTAATAGTTACTCAACTGTCGTTTTCGATAGTCTGTCTTTTATATTGGAGTCAGATATGACTTTGGTGATTGAAGGATAATAAGATCCCTTTCTACCACGATACCTTTGTTGAGTTCTTTTGCAAAGCTTGGGTAAAAGGCTTTAGGGAACCTTTCACCACACTTTCCATTTATGTCCGTCTCTATTTCAGTTCTGGCTTCATCTGAAGATCAATCTGCCTGAGCTAACGTCATATATCATCACTTGCATTCGATATGGCATTGCTGTTATCTCAATTACGATCAGAGTGAAGATGAAACAGAATAATCAATATACTATTGCCGTTTTCGATAGTCTGTCTTTTAAAAATGAGTCTGATATGACTTTGATGATTGAAGAATAATAATTAGGTCTCTTTCTACCACGATACCTTTGTTGAATTACTTTCCGAAGACCGAGTAGAAGGCTGTAGGAATCCTTTTACATTACTTTCCAATAATGCATGGACTACACTTAAATCTTTTGAAATAAAAGTTACACCTGCCATTTTCATTTGGGTTGGTCAAATAATTGAAAATTCATTAGAATATTTCACTTGAAGAGAAAAACTCCTATCTCTCATGAGTTCAAAAACATTTCTTGTCGGTCTTCCGATACCTAGTTTACGACATTCTCAATAAATTTGCTCGTTTCGCAAACACTCTGGTTTACATTCCAAAGAAACCTCTTGCCGCCATTTTTATTAGAACATTTTTAATGAGCGGAAATTTCAGTAAAATTTCCATCCTGATAGGATTTTTCGAAAAGCCCTGTTTCAAACTGGTGCACAAGTTCCATCCAGGCATAATGATTTTCTTTCATACTAACATATTCAATTAGGTCAGTCGATCTCACTCAAAACGATATGATTGAAAACACTCTACAAGTAGTTTTGCAGTCTCTAGACTTACAAAAAGTGATTTCAGAACAATTCCCAAGCAATACAAATTGCGTTTCCGCTTTTAAAGATGAATAACGATATAATCAGGTGTATTATCTACGCTGGGGAAGCTCCTGTATCGTTGTAGTGATAAAAAAAATGCTCGACCTTTCCTCAAATGAGAATGCATAATGTGATAAAACTCTCATCTTCCCATCCAGAAGGTGGGTGAAAATAAATAGCACTCCCCAGCGTGTCGCTTCCTATCAACTCATGTCACTTTTTGCCCTTGTTTCTACACGAACCCTCATTTATTCGGAATGTTGGAAAAATAAAGGACGACCGAATTAAATAATGAATTACAAGAGCTCAGCGCAGACCTGGAGATTAATTCATGGCGTATAATTAACATTTCGTCTACCCTTTTAATTTACAGGTTTAATGAAATTAGACTTGTTTTGATGAATAGAATTGATGTTGTTTCTTCGGCCGAAGGTCAAGTTGAACACCGAGGTGGGTTGATTAACCTTTTGTGCGCCCTGAATGAGAGAGCTGAAACGGATGCCAAAGTTTTGTTTTCCGGCAATTTTAATTCGATCAACAAAGCTTGTTGTTCAGGACCGGTGCCCTGAAATAATAGAAAATGAGAAGATTACAGAAAGTTTTCTTCCTATAATATTTCGGGTTTGTCACCTAGAACGATCTGAAAAAATATTGATATGGTGATCGATACATGGGTAGAAGGGCAGACCTTTAGATCACTTTGATAAGTTGTTGCGCTAAAAAAGGATTCCTTCCTGGATAAGAGAGACAAGAAATTAGTCGTATAACTCAGAATCACCTATAAAAATAAACCTGATATTTATATGAGTTGTTTATTTAGATTAACGTTTATAATATACAGGACGAGAACGATTTCTGACACAGACAATTTGGTCAACCTTCAGTATAGTAGTTTTCACAATAAAGGGTATTGACTGAAGGATTATAATAAAACCAATTAGACCCTTAAGTTGAGAAAATTCGAGATGCACATCATAATTGTGAAAGGACCGGATTCAGATAATTTTGTTTCTCAGAGAGGAATTGTAGATTACAGACATTAATAGCAAATATTTTATACCCCAACGTACAGAATAGGCAGTATGTGGCGTCCGTGGATAAAAGGTAATAGTGCTTCTTCCAGTGGTTCGTTGAAGAAGAATCACTTATCTTGTGACGCGAAAATCATTATAAAAAATGTGTATAGTTCCTTACTTCAGCACGGATATAACGCGGGTGCTGCAGCAAAAGTAACCAGTAATTTGACGAAGGTGCCTCTTACTTCAGTTAGACGAATTGTTGAAAATTCCATGGAATCAAGAAAAAAGCGTAAAGATTCCGGTGTCACAAAAAGTCTAGACGACTGGGAAAGAAATTTCACTAGGCGAAAAATCTACACTATGTACGATGAGCAACCTGTCCCTACAATCAAAAGTCTGGAACAGCGGCTCATCAATGACGAAAGTCACATCAACTACTGTGGCCTCACTACTCTTTGGCGAGCTCTGTCTGCAATTGCCTTCTGAATATCCCAGAAGTAATAATGGAATTCACACGTTTAATAAACTGCTGTTGTGAATAAATAATGTCATTAAGAACATACCTCGACGAGACGTGGTTTGACACGCATGACACCCCTTCCAAAGGATGGTCTGATTCCTCTGATAAAAGCACCATCAAATAAAGGGAAGAGAATCACAATATCACACGCAGGATCAGAGAATGGTTGGATCCCAAACGCTATGTGCCTTTCTGTCAAAAATATTGAGGACTCTTGTGTTGATTATCACGAAGATACGACAGCAGAACTTTTTGAAGATTGGTTTAAAAATTGTCTGTTACCCAACATTCCGCCAAACAGCGTTATAGTAATGGACAACGCAAGCTATCATAGTCGACAATTGCAAAAAATTCCTAGCTCGAAAATAAAAAATTGGAGATTCAAAACTTCATGGCTGCAAATGACATATATTTTGATAAAAGTCATGCAAAAAAAGAACTTTTACAAGTGCTGCAGTCATTTACTTAAAAAAAAACGTATGTTTGTGATACAATTGCAGAAGGATTGGGACATACAGTGTTACGACTACCTCCCTACTACTGCGTGTTCAATCCCATAGAGCTTATGTGGCATCAACTTAAATCGAGCATGCGCGGAAAAAATACTTCTCCGACTGGTAGAATTAATTAGGAACTGTATGAATGACATTCCTACCGAGAGTTGGAAAAGTTTTGTTAGTCATGTTATAAATGTTGAAAACTCGTACCTTTCTATAAAATCAATTGCGCCAATTATAATTAATTTAGATGAGGATAACGATAGCGACACTGAACTAAATATAGAATAGAATTGTAACATTCAAATGAATTATTTGTATGTCTCCTACATTATGCAAAATTCAAATTTTTCAAGTTCGACCCTGTAGATTAAATCGGGTAGTTTATTGCAGTTATTAAGCCAATACCACTTACTGTGAAAAATACTATATAACCGGAATGAATGCTAATTAGTTTATTATTAATGCAATGTAAATCAAGTACTTTAATTTGACAAATCACTTGGATTGGTGGTTCCCGATTCACCACCCGTCGAAGCAATTACTCGCTTTGATTTTCCTCAACGTATTAAATTCCATCAAAGACATTGGTTCAAATCCTCCAATGGAGTATTCGAAATCAAAACGTATTCGTCTCTCCATTTCTAACTATTTGACTGGCCGTAAGTGAGAGAGAAGG
Source organism: Zygogramma bicolorata (assembly GCA_032362365.1). Classification (NCBI taxonomy): domain Eukaryota; kingdom Metazoa; phylum Arthropoda; class Insecta; order Coleoptera; family Chrysomelidae; genus Zygogramma; species Zygogramma bicolorata. The sequence continues at coordinate 304,187 of JAVJAQ010002244.1, forward strand.
AGGCAGACGAATAGGTTTCGAATACATGATCGCCAGAAATCGCCTATAGCCTCATTTTTTCAAACGATTGAGTGAATTCCTCAGAAGGAATATTCAGAATACCGTGCGAGGGTTAGATAAATCTACATGAGGTAGGTATAGTAGGTTTCACGGCATGTGGTATTGGCTAAACGATTATAATAAAACCAATTACACCCTTAAGTTGTGAAATCTGAGAATGCCCATCTTAGGGCCAGTTACACCGTTTTTCTCAAGTTGTGCTTAATCTAGGTCACGCTTTGTTGCTATGGATATTTACCAATCAGCTTCCTTGTTCCTTGACGATTGAGCCAAGCTTTGTTGATTCTCTGCTGAGTTGAAGCGGTGCAACTGGCCCTTAATGTGAAAGGACCCTATTTATGTATATTTATACATATATGAATCCCGATGAAACTTTTCCTAGAAATCAATTCCCCTCACACCAAACTGATTTATTGCACTCGATGCGCGTTTTTTCTGAAGATGCTGAACTTGTTAGCAAAACGCACGTCGATCATAAAAACATAAGTTTGGTGTTAGCGTAATTGATCTCTAGGAAAAGTTTCATCTTTTACACCGGAGGATCCAATCTCATCCCTTCTGAATCCCGATGAAGAATGAATTTAAAATACTGTCTCTAAGAGAGAGGAGAGTATAGGAGATCACGGTTCACACTCTGTTTTTCAGTCTTTGCATTTCATTGGGAGTGTTCATTTGATATTCAAAAAATGAACAATTTGTTCAGGCCAGCCTCAACTCACCTACACTGTAGGTTGACGGACTAACACCTATTAGAAAACAACTACTCTCCTGGCTAATACCACGAAGGGCATTGGATTACATCCAACAGGTGTTAGTGTGGGATTCTTCACAGAAGAAATTCCACATATACTCTTGGCGATACACCACCAGAATTGATTTTCAATTATTGGGACGGGACACACTTGCAGACCGGTTTCGGGCTATTTGGCCTCTCGTCAGTGCAAGGCAGTGCCATCATCAACATAAGTTGATGACTTCCCATAATTAAAAATCATACTCGAGCAGAGTATCTTCCCTAGACCTAGGCTGATACAAACAACTAGCAAAATTGCCGTTGCTGCGCCATCTGCCCGTAGACTAGGTACTAACCAAGAGCATATCCGCATGGCCCCAATTCCTCGTACAAGGAAAATACGAATAAAACAAATGCTCATGGGAATGCTTGAAGACTGGCTTTAAATCAAATATTCAAAAAATGAACACTTTGTTCAGGCCAGCCTCAACTCACCTACACTGTTGATGATGGCACTGCCTTGCTTTGACGAGAGGCCAAATAGCCCGAAACCGGTCTGCAAGTGTGTCCCGTCCCAATAATTGAAAATCAATTCTGGTGGTGTATCGCCAAGAGTATATGTGGAATTTCTTCTGTGAAGAATCCCACACTAACACCTGTTGGATGTAATCCAATGCCCTTCGTGGTATTAGCCAGGAGAGTAGTTGTTTTCTAATAGGTGTTAGTCCGTCAACCTACAGTGTAGGTGAGTTGAGGCTGGTCTGAACAAATTGTTCATTTTTTGAATATTTGATTTAAAGCCAGTCTTCAAGCATCCACATGAGTATTTGTTTTATTCGTATTTTCCTTGTACGAGGAATTGGGGCCATGCGGATATGCTCTTGGTTAGTACCTAGTCTACGGGCAGATGGCGCAGCAACGGCAATTTTGCTAGTTGTTTGTATCAGCCTAGGTCTAGGGAAGATACTCTGCTCGAGTATGATTTTTAATTATGGGAAGTCATCAACTTATGTTGATGATGGCACTGCCTTGCACTGACGAGAGGCCAAATAGCCCGAAACCGGTCTGCAAGTGTGTCCCGTCCCAATAATTGAAAATCAATTCTGGTGGTGTATCGCCAAGAGTATATGTGGAATTTCTTCTGTGAAGAATCCCACACTAACACCTGTTGGATGTAATCCAATGCCCTTCGTGGTATTAGCCAGGGGAGTAGTTGTTTTCTAATAGGTGTTAGTCCGTCAACCTACAGTGTAGGTGAGTTGAGGCTGGCCTGAACAAATTGTTCATTTTTTGAATATTTGATTTAAAGCCAGTCTTCAAGCATCCCCATGAGTATTTGTTTTAGTGTTCATTTGTGTTACGGCGTGCAATGAAAACATTTATATGTTATTACAGACATATACAGATATAGCAAATATTCTATACCCCAACGAACGTAATAGGCAGTGGCGTTCGTGGATAAAAAGTAATAGTGCTTCTTTCAGTGGTTCGTTAAAGAAAAATCTTGGGACTCAAACATAATTTTAAAAAATGTATATGGTTCCTCACTTCAGCAAGGATATATCGTGGGCACTGCAGCAAATGTTACCAGTCATTTGACGAAGGTGCCTCTAACTTCAGTTAGACAAATTGTTTCAGAGTAACGACTGTGAAAATTATTTGATAAGGCGAAAAATCTACACTATGTATGATGAGCAGCGTGTCCATACAATGAAAATTTTGAAACACTGGCTCATCAATGACGAAAGTCAAATCAACTGTAGCCTTACTACTCTTTGGCGAGCTCTGTCTGCATTTGCCTTTCAAATATCCCAAAAGTAATAATGGAATCCACACGTTTAATAAACTGCTGTTGTGAATGAATAATGTCATCAAGAACATACCTCGACGAGACATGGTTTGACATGCATACCACCCCTTTCAAAGGATGGACTGATTCCTCTGATAAGTGTAAAACAAAAGCACCATCGAATGAAGGAAAGAGAATGACAATATTAGACGCAGAATCAGAAAATGGTTGGATCAAAAAATTTCTGTTATATTATATTGAAACAGCGTTATAGTAATGGACGACACAAGCTATGATAGTTTACAATTGCGCAAAAATTCCTGGCTCAAATCATACAAAATTGAAGATTCAAAACTTCTTGGCTGCAAATGATTTATATTTTGGGAAAAATTATACAAAAAAATACTTGAACCAGTGTTGGAGTCATTTTTCTTAAAGAAACGTATGTTTGTGATATTGCAGAAGAATTGAGACATAAAGTGTTACGACTTCCTCCCTACTACTACTAGTGGCACCAACTCAAATCGAGCATCTCCGACACTCAACTAAATATAGAACTGTAGCATTCAAAGAAATTACTTGTATATCTCCTATATTATGCAGAATTCAATTCAAATTTCTTAACTTCGACGCTGTAGCACATTTGCATCTTTCACCTGATGATTTTCTACATAATGGGATTGAACCAGGAAGTTTATTGCAGTTGATAAGCCAATACCATCTAGAGTGGAACATTCTATGGTGTATTGTTTTCACCATAACGTGAATATTGACACCTCTAAATATCTCAGCACATCTTTCAGCCTTTCCATTTATGCAATTTGCTCCAAATAAATTAAGATTCTAAGTGTACTCGTGAATTTTGACCTGAACTCTCATAATATTCCTTCAAACATTACTCCAATTGTGCTTTTCATATTACACGCTTGAATAATCAATTGTCTATTGAAACAAGTGTAGTGGTTTAGTTAATTGTCTGGTGAAAATTATGCAATGAAATGTTTTCTCAATTATGTGTATCAGGATATGCTCTCAGGATTTCACAAATTTCAATTTATTGGAAATGTTGTAACGTGCACTGTATTTTTGAAGTACAAAACTTTTGAAAAAACATTGTTTCAACATCACTCAAAAAATCTTGGATAAGAGCTAAATATCTACAGTCCCTGTACCCGATACCCGATATAAACATTTCTTGCCCGTTCCTGTAGTGCTAACGTTGATGTGAACTCTTGCATTATCAAACCCAAGATTAGACTATCAACGCCGGCTAATACGCACTCTGGACACTACTCAGACCGGAAACAATTGATTTCATGTGATCTGATCTTCTTACATAATGAAGATGTTTATAAAACATGACAACAATTTCAAAGTTAGAGGGCCACCAGTCCGAAATATTGTAACTTGCCCAAGATAATTTAGCATGAAGTTATTGTTAACCTTGAGTACAGGAATTCTCATCATGAAACTCGAATCAGCTTTTGGGCATAAAATAACATAACACCAATGTGCCCTCTTGGTGTCGTCGATTTAATGAAAAAGACATTGATATTGTTAGTAGATTCATCTAAACTTCCAATGGAATGTTATGAATAACTTCAGGATAACTTGAGATATCCTCAAAGTATGTCTTAAACAATCTACTTAACATCTTTTTGTTCAGCACATCGTACAACAGGATGAAGAAACTGTCTTAAACACCTACTCTACAGAAAATTTCACAACGAACTGTTTAGACGAGCAGTCTAGCTTGTTGCACTACAGAATATATTGAATAATGTTGCATTCCTCATTCATTATTTCAGAGTAGAATGAGGTACATATTGTTTAGTGAACGTGCGGTCTCAAACATCTAGCTCGAGACTACTCGGGTCAAAATTATACAGAATTGAGTAGCTTATAACGCCCTACGGAGTCTACGGAGTAATAGTAGACACAACGACCCTTGATATGAATGAACGATTATAATGAAGTGAATAATGAATGAATTATTACTCACTTCTCGTTGGAAATTCGGCTTGAAATTGGTGATGAGTGGCTATTAGATCGGTGATTCTAGCAGAAATATTCACAGAAGAGGTGCAATTCTCCATAATGGAACCTGGCACAGATTATGAGGGATAGCAATAGGCAAAAAAGTTGCGTTGGGATTCATGCACAATGATGAACGAGCATTTCCAAGTGTGGTTGCTCCCAAGTAAGAATTACAGATGTAAATAAAAACGCTTATATCCAAATGACAAATTGATCGTGAATATATTGTATAAGGAAACCTCTTGACCCGAGAGGAAAATCAAATATAATTTATGTAATACCATGTAATCCATGTGAGTAAAACGTATATAGGTCAAACGTTAAGAAACCTAACGAGTCGTATTATCTTCTATGAGAGTGACTGTAGAAGAGGTGTAAAGTCATATGCCCTAGCAGATATTGTTATTGATAAAAAGATCAATAATCCAAAAATTCTGACAGCTGAGAAAAATCATCAATGAAGAATATTCTTAGAAATGGCAGAATTTAGTAAAAATGACCTAACAATGAATGAAAGGACTGACATTTAAATTATCAGAAGAATTTACACATAGCTTTTGAATATGGAAAATTCACCGTTTCACTGTGAACCAAATCTTTCAATTGTGGCTATCTGACCCTGACTGCCTCTCCAATAAGACCTTCTTATGAATCTTTCTCGTGTCACTCATTTTCATCATAACACACTATCATGAATAAATATTATCAAGGTTCGTCACATTTTTTTCTGTACAGATTTTGTTTCTCTATGTCAACTCTGTATTTTTTCTACAAGTATCTATTCTCATAATCGCTATTTCTATTTCCAGAAACTCGGTATGTAATCAATGATAATGAAATGATATGATTGTCTCCATGTATCTTGGTAACAAAAAACTGCTCGGAAATAATTATTTATCTTAATCTTTGAATGACTCAAGGAATAATTATATGAATTTTTACCGCATATTTGACGAACACACTATACAGGGTGTAACTGAATAAGTGTAAAACATTTAAAGAGGTGATTCCTCATCGACAAAAAAATAGGACCATTCATATATAAAGAAACTTAATTGGAGCATCCCTTGTTGAGATACAGCCCCTTAAAGGGGGTACATATAATTTGTATAACAATTTTTTTCACAAGCACTGAAAAAGTTACAATATTGAAATTAACCATCATTTTGTACCACCAAAAAGACACTCAGCAAGTAGTTCATTTGGTTTACCCCATAGTTGTAGGGGGTGAAAAACGCAACCCCTAAAATGTATTTTCAATGTAACTTTTTGTCTTATTATTTGTTCACCATTCAAAAATGTATTTCCGATAGCCTGTTTCATTCCAAACAAAAAATGTCTCTTGGGTTTTTTGCCCAAAATAAACCAGTTTGCAGCAAAAAATTATTTCATGAACAACTACAGAGATATATCGTCATAAATGCGAAATGGATTTATTGTTATTTTGTAGTTAGTACCTGCATTGAACGATTGAAGGGTAATAAACAAAACTAATTCATTAATAACAAAACACACAACATGTAGAAATCATAGTAAATGTTCAATGTCGGCGCATAGAGCCACGTATTCGCTCAAAGATCCTATCTTTTTTTCGATGAGGAATCACCTCCTTAAATGTTTTACATTTATTCAGTTATACCCTGTATATTTCAATCAACCACTCCCATCTTAGAAATAGTTTTGAAAGAACTCCGAAGTATGTCGACCATCCGACAACACATTTTTTTCTGGTTATTTGGGAGAAAGACCATAACCATCCACCCACACAGTCTCATCTCATTCCTGGTGCTGCAATTTCCAAAGAAAAAGCACAATTCCTCCTTGCCGCTGCTAGATCGCATCGTATAACATACCAACTGCATTAACTTGACAAATAAGTCGACGATTTTTTTCAATAAGTGTCTCCACACGTGAATAATAAATTACCGGACCAATAAAGGGACAAAGGATGTACAAATTGTTTCAATAAGTCAAGTGGATGTTTACCTATTTATTTTGGCCAGTTCTGTCAGAGTTTCATCGATTCACACCGGCTGTGGCTAGAAACAATTGCCATCGGTACACTCCATTCCGAATATGTGAGTGAGTATTTTTTATAGGGTGATACCAATATCTCTAGAATTTTAAGAAAAATTATTCATACGATATTTCAGTTGGAACTTATGGAACATAGAATTCACTTTTCCTTCGGAAAATTGTAAAACATCAGTTGGAGTGGTTAGAAGTTTTCAGTCAATTGAAAATTTCACTTGAATTACACGTGATTTCTGATCACATATTCGACATGGTAAATACTATTATTGATAACGATACTCTTTCCTACGAACAAACTTATGAGTGTACCAAGAAGAAAAAAATGTATTATTTGCCGTATTGGCTAACTGATTGTGAGTATAGAAAATTATAGAAACAAACAGTCTGTCTCAGGCAGGCAATGGTTCCAGTCAACAATTATGGTAATTGGTAACCCATATCACACTTGCTCAGAGGAGGTATACATGCTTTTCATCAAATATTTTCGATTGTTGATCACAGGATGTGACAAATTTTGCATTCAATGTCATGTTATTGAATCGAGAATAAAATAATAAAGGAGGTAGAGCGGGGTTTCTTAACCTTTTTGCAGTCACGGACCACTCTCACAAAATAAATTATTCCACGGACCCCTATCAAAGAATATCTTAATCTCAAGTAGAGAAAACAAGCCAATTTATATTGAAAAATCACTTTTATTAGTTGGTAGTAATAATGGCACTATTCTTTTTTCTAAAGGTAATGAGAAGGCTGTTGCTATTTGGTCATGAGATAAAAACGTTAAATTGTGGGGTTGTCTTCGTGAAAGCAAGGCACATGACATCGGCGACGTTCAAGCGATTTCGACTTTTTGTTTCTATCGACACTAAAACCGAAAACCCGGCCTCACAAAGATACGTAGTAGCAAACGGTATCAGAACGGACATAGCTCGCTTGACAAGAAGAGGGTAAGCTTCATTCAAAGAACACCAAAACTCGCCAAAACCCTGAAGAGACAGGTTAATTTCGTTCAAATGAGAAAAAAAATCTGCTAAGTACGCTAGCCCTTGTAAAAATCTTCACTCTTGTGATATTCATAAAGTGTATTTGTTTTATCTTTCAATAAAAGTAAAACTTCTGCTCGCAACTCAAACAAGCGCTTTAAGACTTATCCCCTTGACAGCCAACGAACTTCTGTGTAGTAAAGCAGTACTTCATGTTCTGATCCCGTTTCTTGACAAAGTCTTTTGAACAGACGGTGGTTTAAGGCTCTTGCTCTGATGAAGTTGATTATTTTGACACATTTTGACATAACTTTCTTCAAATAAGTGGGCAGAGTTCGTGAAGGTAAAGCTTGTCGATGTAAAAGACAATGAGTGATTATGACATGAGGAATCTCTTTTTGATCAATGCTACAAAACCAGATGTGTTACCAAGCATTGCCGGAGCTCCGTCAGTGCATATGCTACCTAGTTCAGTTCTCCAATCGATATGATGTTTGTTGAAAAATCTTTTAACTATCTCAAAGACGTCAGAAGCCTTAGTAGTCGCTAAGAGCGAGTCTCAAAAAAGAAACTCTTCTTTGATGCTACCTGTGTCATGATGCACGTAACGAACAAACACCAAGAGTTGGCTGCATTGTGAAACATCAGTGCTTTCATCCAATTGCACAATGAATGGAAATGGTGAAGCAATCAGTTCATCAATAATTTGCTTCAGAACATTAGACATTTCACTAATTCTGGAATGAATTGCATCGTTTGGTAAAAGAACAGCTTCTACCTTCTTTCTTTGGTCCTTGCCACATACAAGTTCCACAATATCCAGTGCACCAAGGCTTTACCAATGTTTTCGCGATTGTGTGTGGCTTCTTTTGCTAAGCAATACAGTAAGCAACCTTGTACGATGCCTCAAGACAAGGTTTTTGTGTCGGGATGAATCCAAGTTTAGGTAAAGTACCGGCTTTTTCAAACCGAGATTTTTCAGTACGAAATTCGTCAATCTGCCCTGTTTAATCTTTGTTCAATCAACTCATATTTTCTGACTGTTTTTTAACTGACCTACTGCGGACCCCTGGTACACATGCTACGGACCCCCTAGGGGTCCATGGACCCCACTTTAAGAAACCCAGAGGTATTCGATTCACGGACATCGTCGGATCGATTTTCAACAATAAACTACAACAAATCAAATGTTATTTTTTCAAACAGCTTTTTAGAGGAGTGTTGAAGCGTGGGAAAGGCAGATTTTTGAAATATTTTATGGCATGCTCATCAAAAAGATCACTCCTACCAGTTAGTGCCATCCTAGAAGTTCGATTTATTAGTGTAATACAACTGCAAAACAATTGACAATATAGGTAATGCACTCATTGTACTCGTATTCCGGTCACAGTACTCAGTCAGAATCGCGACAGCACTGGTATTGTTTTAGTTAAGTCGGACGAAACACAAGTGATAAAACACAGTTCAGTGTTACAGTGATGAAAGAAAATTTTAATTACGAAAATAAATATGAATAAATTATATAATATTTTCCACCATTATCTGAAGACCCTATATTTTGTCAGCCGACAAGTACAAAAATTCAGCTTAGAAGTCACGCCAGTATTTGGGCTCAGAAAGTCGTGCCTACTCAACCATTTTGTGTTTAGTTCTTTCATTATTTTGTATTATTCTATCTTCTTCATTGAAGAACTTGTAAAACACTCAAAGTTTTTTATCATATAATTCCGCAGATGTCCCGCTTTGGCGAAAGAAATAAATGGTCACGTTAGGTATTTGCCATAGCGTAGGTGTTGTGTATGAAATTTGAGACTGTCCCGAGCGAATAATTGTTCTCAGATACCCAATTGGATCTCTCACCGAACTTTTTTGTGACTCTTAATGTTAACATAACTTTCGTTTTATTTCGGCTCAATCACATTCCTTTTTTTGTCATTTGAATTCTCTTATTATTATATTTCATTAGTACCATTTCATTTTTTTGTTCAGATTTTAGTGAATACCATAAAATGGTTGAGGCTTTCGCGGCCGAGGTTATTAGTATAACTACTGCTCTTCGGACTTGAAGGCCGTCGTTCTTTGGAATTTCTTCCTGACGTTTCGCTAGCGCGAGTGGCCAGCTTCTTCAGAGGCTGATTCATCTCCGATGACTAAACAGTTCGATTTCTCAAGGCGTATTTATATTGATGCAGGTAGTCTGGAGTGTTAATTACTTCTGTCGGGTTCGGGGAATAATCATCATTATTAGTTGCCGCATTACCTGCTGTGATTTCATTAGTTATTCTTGATTTCTTCAGAATCGGATTCCAAATTCTGTTCAGAGTCAACGCTTCCTCCTTTCTGTTAAAATTGTCCGCATGTTTTTGGATCTCTATTGCCTCCCGTACCAGTCGGCTATGGTAACCCTGGTTGGGGGCAATCAGTGTTGCATTTTCGAACAGAATCTTGTGGTCACCCTCACTCAATGCGTGTTCCGCCACCGCCGATTTGTCGGTTTGCCCCAGCCTGCAGTTCCTTTGATGAACTTTGAGCCTTGTACCCAAGGATCTTTTCGTGGTACCGATGTAAACCTTTCCACAGGTGCACGGTATGCGATAAACCCTTGCCGCTGACAGTGGGTCTCTTTTGTCTTTAACCGACCTGAGGCTTTGCTGGATCTTCTTGGTCGGCTTGAAAACTGTTTTTATGTTATATTTCCCCAAGGGTTTTCCAATTCTGTCAGTGACCCTCGGGATATATGGCAGATATGCATTCGCAACTACCTGAGAGTCATCCCTGTTATGAACCGTGGGACTCTTCGGTTTCATGGCCCTGTTGATCTCAGATACACTGTACCCATTCGACCTCAAGGTCACTTGAAGATGTTCCAGTTCCTGCTCTAGATGTTCGGGTTCACAAATCCTTCGAGCACGTTCAGTTAGGGATGACTGGGATGGTGGTTCGATAGTGCGTGCAGGTACCTATCCGTGTGCGTGGGTTTTCGGTATACTTTGTGGGTTAGTCTAGCGCCACATCGTTCAATCAGAACATCTAAGAAGGCTATCTGCTGGTTCTGTTCGGTTTCCATGGTGAATTTGATGCTGGGGTGTTGAGCGTTTAGGTGGTCCAGAAAAAGGTTCAGAGCGTACCTTCCATGTTTCCAGACGACGAAGGTGTCATCCACGTAGGGTAGCCACAAGGTCGGCTTCAAATCAAAGGCGTCGATTGCCTTCTCTTCAAACCGTTCCATAAAGAAGTTGGCTATCACTGGGCTCAGTGGACTTCCCATCGCCACTCCATCCAATTGCTCATAGAAGTTTCCCCTCCATTGAAAGTAGCTTCCCGTGAGGCATGCTCTAAAAAGTCCGACAATAACACTTGGGAACAGGCAGGCTATCTCCCTCAGAGAGTTTTCCAGTGGGACGTTGGTAAACAAGGACACAACATCGAAGCTGACCATGATGTCGGTCGGTTCCAAGGTCAAGCCTTTAATTTTACCAACGAAGTCTGTTGAATCCTTGACGTAGGAATTTGTTCTTCCGACATGAGGCTGGAGGAGTGAGGCCAGATGTTTTGCCAAGTGATAGGTATGTGAGCCTGGGGCACTGACTATAGGTCTCAGTGGCATGTTGGGTTTATGCACCTTTGGGAGACCGTAGAGCCTGGGTGGAACGGCCTCAGTTCTGATAACGGTTTTCTCGGAAACTGTCGGAAACCATACAGAAAACCGTTATCAGAACTGAGGCCGTTCCACCCAGGCTCTACGGTCTCCCAAAGATGATGTTATGATTGAACGATGTGGCGCTGGCCTAACCCACAAAGTATACCGAAAACCCACGCACACGGATAGGTACCTGCACGCACTATCGAACCACCATCCCAGTCAAAAGAGAGGAGTCATATCTACCCTAACTGAACGTGCTCGAAGGATTTGTGAACCCGAACATCTAGAGCAGGAACTGGAACCTCTTCAAGTGACCTTGAGGTCGAATGGGTACAGTGTATCTGAGATCAACAGGGCCATGAAACCGAAGAGTCGCACGGTTCATAACAGGGATGACTCTCAGGTAGTTGCGAATGCATATCTGCCATATATCCCGAGGGTCACTGACAGAATTGGAAAACTCTTGGGGAAATATAACATAAAAACAGTTTTCAAGCCGACCAAGAAGATCCAGCAAAGCCTCAGGTCGGTTAAAGACAAAAGAGACCCACTGTCAGCGGCAGGGGTTTATCGCATACCGTGCACCTGTGGAAAGGTTCACATCGGTACCACGAAAAGATCCATGGGTACAAGGCTCAAAGAGCATCAAAGGAACTGCAGGCTGGGGCAAACCGACAAATCGGCGGTGGCGGAACACGCATTGAGTGAGGGCGACCACAAGATTCTGTTCGAAAATGCAACACTGATTGCCCCCAACCAGGGTTACCATAGCCGACTGGTACGGGAGGCAATAGAGATCCAAAAACATGCGGACAATTTTAACAGAAAGGAAGAAGCGTCGACTCTGAACAGAATTTGGAATCCGATTCTGAAGAAATCAAGAATAACTAATGAAATCACAGCAGGTAGTGCGGCAACTAATAATGATGATTATTCCCCGAACCCGACAAAAGTAATTAACACTCCAGACTACCTGCATCAATATAAATACGCCTTGAGAAATCGAACTGTTTAGTGATCGGAGATGAATAAGCCTCTGAAGAAGCTGGCCACTCGCGCTAGCGAAACGTCAGGAAGAAATTCCAAAGAACGACGGCCTTCAAGCCCGAAGAGCAGTAGTTATACGAATACCATAAACCTATTGTGTATGGAATTTTAGACCAAAGAATTTGTTCCGAGCGAATTGTTCCCAGATACCCAATTTGATCTCTCACTGAACTTTATTCCGACTCTTGATTTTGATATTACTTTCGTTTTATGTCTCTTCAATCACATTTCTTTTTTTTGCCATTCGAATTCTCTTATTATTATTTTTCATTAGTACAATTTCATTTTTTTTCAGATTTCAATGCCTTTCCCTTTATTTTCGTTTCTTGGCCGATAAGTTCTTGACAGGTCTCATTGTTGAAACTTTTCCTAGAGATCAATTACCCTAACACCAAACTGATATTTTTGCACTCGACGCGCGTTTCGCTAACAAGGTTAGCATCTTCAGGAGAAGAAAATTGATACTAGTAGTATAGTATAGTATAGTAATATATAGTATAATAATAATAATAGTAATAGTATAGTATCAATTTTCTTCTCCTGAAGATGCTAACCTTGTTAGCGAAACGCGCGTCGAGTGCAAAAATATCAGTTTGGTGTTAGGGTAATTGATCTCTAGGAGAAGTTTCAACTTTTACACCAAAGGTTCCAAAACTCATCGTTTATTAGGTCTCATTGTCATTATATGTTGATTATTTGATTAACTGTGTATACCGATTTCTATAACATTAATTCAAATTTGGTTTCCAAGGCCTCATACATTTTCTGACAGATTTCTATAGAATGAGTCATATAGAAAACGGAAAATCGAACCATCATCATGTATTGCCTCGGTAACGTATCAATTCAATCAAGACAGTGAAGACTCTATAAAATGTATGCTCTGCCGACCAGAAAAGGACCTACGCAAAAAAAGTTTTCGAGAGTTCAGTCAGGTCAGGGGCTGCATCACCATTTGGCACGTTCATGCCATTTTGGCAGAATTGGATTTGATTATGGCAACCACAAAATGCCAAAAATGGCAACCCTGGGTACTTCTCGATCATGTGTAATGTAGGGATTTCTATTATTGTTGGTATCACATCCAATTAACAACAATACCTTAATACTTTGTGTATAGTGTGTAAGGTTTGTAATAATGGTAAAAGTAAAATAGGTGATCAAGTATTCAATTTTCATACAAATATGAGTTTATGGTTGATGCTGAGTCAGTCTCAGAATAAAGTCGAAAATTAGTCTTCATCGGAACGTTCATTAAAGCAGGTGCATTATTTTTGTGCTACAACCATACAATTTACATACATACGTTAGCTGGGAAATTACTTATCTAGCAAAAGGCAGCACCATGAAAAGTATGATACAAACGTTCCTCTAGCGTATGCAATCCTTTTTGCTTGACCTTTCAAACCAATTAGAATCACGCTTACCATCAAATACACTCCTTAAAGATTTACAGTTCTTGTCTCCCCAACACTTTGTGTATAAAGAATTCAATTCAATAGCAAATATTATAGATTAATTTTCTAATCTTGCTGGTGAACAACAAATTCAGCCAATTGATGATGAGTAACAACAATTAAAGGTGGACCGAGAAAATAGCGATTTATTGGAATGAAGTGGTAGTTCAGTGTAGAGTGTTGCGGACGACAGTACTCTTCTACTATTCCTACAAATTCAAGTATCTCGATGCTCTGAATAACGATCACTGATAATATCTCATGAGAAAACTATGTCAGATCGATTACTAAAGGTGCTTCCCAGAAGCTTCAATTTCTATTTCGTGCGAAGAAATGCCTAACTTCTTGTCAGTTTTTAATCATTTACAAGGCAATTGAAGATGGACCAAGAAGTAAGCGATTTATCTATTGACATATGGTGGTAGTTTAGTGTATAGTTTTTCGGACGACAGTTTCTCTTCCAGAGTCCCCATACCATCACCAGAATAAAAATTCAGAGGAGCATCAACGTCAGTAGAATTAACGATGACTTAGCGAAAATGAGATAGCATCAACTAATTGGAATTTAATGCATCTCGAAGAAAGCCGATCTATCTTCATCTAGGATTCAGATGTCAGTAGTAACTATTCCTACAAAGTCAAGTATCCCGATGCTAGGAATAACGATCAGTAAATAGTTCTCATGGGAAAACCATGTCAGATCGATCACTAAGGGTGCTTTCTAGAAGCTTTGATTTCTAATTCATGCGAGGAAGTACTTAACTTCTTGTCAGCTTCTAATGATCTACAAGGCACAGGTCTTGCAATATAGTTCTCATTTAAGGGGCCCGGCACCAAAAAATTCATTGGGACTCCTTGATTATATTCAATGAAAGGCATTCCGTATTGTTGGTGATTCTTCACTCACAGACTCGCTCACTTCGTTGGATCATTGTAGAAAGGTCGGAGACTTGTCTCTCTTCTATAGATACTTTATCGGCCGGTGCTCTGCTGAATTTTTAATATATTGGCAATATCTACACGGATCTCCCGATGAGTACCGAATTCCCACCCCTTTTTTATGAACATGGAGATCTGTCGAACCTCTCTTGCTTAGGGAATCTTTTTTCAATAGGACAGCAGAACTTTGGAACTCCTTGCCGATTGTGGTTTTTCCTGAGGCTTACAAACTCCAAAAATTCAAAGTGAATGTTAATTCGTATATCGTGTACCTTGCTTCAAGTGGTGTTCTTCAAACATAAGTTAAAAAAAAGTTATTCAAATGCTGTTCTTAGTGTTAATGATTTTTGGAGTGCTCTCGGCATAATGCTAAATTCTAATGGAAGCTTTGAATATGTAAATATTGCAAATCTCATAAAGGGACTGCTATGTTTACCGCTGTCCAACGCTGCATGCAAAAGTATATTGTCTCAAATTATATTAATAATAATTGTATTTTTAACTTTTCTTAATGCACCAGTATTCCTCCTTGATGTGATTATTCTACGATTATTCACCTGCGTTTTTAGGTTGTCCTAATTGATAGAAAATCTTGTATACTTCAATGCGTTATTTTTTCCAGGGACTACACTGTAGTCGTGACTTATATCCATTACTGGGACAGGAAGGTGAAGATCGTATTTCTCATCAGTTAAGGAATGTTTCGGCCAATGTACGAATCATTTATCGAAGACTACGGAAGTCAAGGAACTTTAACCTTTAGTAGGTGAGTTTTTCATCATCTTCCCCGCTTTCCAAACTGTCGAAGATTTATCGATTGTCTTTGTTACAATTTTCTTTGTATCTATTATTAATTCAACATTGAATTAGTTTTCGAGTGCTGTGCCTCTCAATTACAGCTAGTGGTTTATACTCCCTAATCCACATAAATCATTTGTGTGAAGTTTGGGCTATGCCAAATATCCTTATATCTTTCGTTTATATGAATATTCACTTCAACAATTCGCTATAACTGATCGATACAGTTGAATTTATACTCGACTACATTTCAACAGGTAACAGTATCTAACAATTCGAACATGTCTTTGATCTTTTTTCAATAACTTAAAGATATTAAAAATAGTTGAAAGGATATTTTTCATCAAGTTATTTTTTTTGTGAAGCATTCATTCAATTTTGATTATTCAAGTGGAACTATTGTTCCTTTGTTCGACTGGATTTGGATACCAATATCTTTTTAATTAAACGATGAAATCATTCAGATTCAATTTCACTTTGTCCACCGTTTCACATGTGGATTCATTGACCGTTCAAAAAGAAACCAACATCATCATCTGGAAACATATAGATGCTAGGAAGTTCCGGAAATCATCTGCAAAAGAGTATTTCTGGCCTGGAACTGCTGGCTAGTGTAGCTGTCTCCAGTGAGTCCACTCCATCACTTGAAGAGGACCGTCAACGTCATCGGCGATCAAAATCAAAAATACGGACTATTGTATCAATACTACTGTATTGACTAGAGGAAAAACAAATAAATCTTCTTTCTGTAGCACATACACTCCTTGGAAAATTCCCACTGCGAGAACAAACATTTCCAGAAAATATTCAATTACTAAGGCAAGTATCCCTCATTCAAACCTAGTTGGGTGTTATTGTTGGATGTTATTCGAGGAGCTAGATATATCAGAAAAAAACGAAAATGACAAGATTGCTATTTGTTTCTTCGATATAGATTAATGTTGCATTCCTCTTCTTGAGAATAAAGCTGAGAATGGAAGATTCAGTTCGAGGAAGGTGTCGAAATCAACATTTGGTAATTTTTGCTGGTGTAGCACCAATTTCATCGTTGACACTGGATGAGAGTAAGAAGGTGAAACAACTGATTGCTTCATGGAGATAACTAGATACAGTACCAATCCACAAACTGCTTGAGACAAATTTCCTAAAAATTTCATTTTTAATTCAATTTTTCAAAGAATTTGACACGAAAATTCGCTGAATTTGGTTTTTGGGTAATTGAATGTAGTCATTAGACCAAATTCATCAGGTCAAATTTTACATATCTCATCATTTGAAAAAACAGATCCGGAAGCGGTTGCCATCAATTTAGACTAGTGTATTCTACATGAGCCATTACCGTACCGCTGTCGAATGCAGCAGAAAAAATAATTTTTGATAAATTTTCATATTCAGCTCTCACATCGATGTAGAATATGCTTGTGACTCATAATAGTTATTTATGTAATAAGGATCAAAAAGACGATCATTATGATACAAGTCGTGAATGTTATCGGGCGAGGCGTAGCCGAGTCCGATAACACGGCGTGTGCCATAATGATTGTTTATGATTCGTATTACATACAAAATTTTATCTGATGGCATTTATATCAATACATTTGAATAAACTTTTTTGATCAAACCATTACATGTTTTCCTTATAGAATTTCATTATGGTACTTAGTACCATAATTAATTCATTATGGTACTTAGTCCCATAATGAATTCATTATGGTACTTAGTCCTATAATGAGCTTCCTTATGTCATCAAAATTGAGTGACATAACGTTGTCATTATGACATGCCATCAGATAAAATAATGATTGGATTTTGCTTTTCTGATATGGCAGTTACGTGTCTTTGCAAATGAACCGATTTGTCCTGAAACAGATAATTATTCAGAATTGAAGCTTTTTCATTCTCAGGGAGAAACAAACAAATAAAAACTACCCCCTTCATCCTTTTCCAAACCTTTCCATAATATAACTGAATAATCAAGCTGAACTTGGCAAGTTTCTCATTAATCTGAACACGACCTCTGAAGTAAACATAAAATATTTCATTTCGTAATACTAATTAGAGTTGAAACGAACATCACAATTGAAAACCTTTCAGCAGATCGATACCTGTGTACATGACATGTAATTAAAAAGGTCTCCATTCTCTTCAATTCCAACATTCAAATTGAAACGACTGCTCTTCCTACACGGAAAACGCATTACGTTTATTAGAGACTGCAGCTATTTTAAATGTGAAAAGTCGACACAATCGAATGGAGTGTGAAAAAAGCACTCTGTATGGTTATACTTAGTGAAGAAATGAAAGTTCACCGAAGAAAATTATATTGATGAGTTTTTCGTGCCATTATAAGCCAAAGTTATATGATTTCAATAAAAGAGGTCAACTAACTTCCGTCGACTAGGTATATAGTGCGTTTATAAAGTGTGGCAACGGTCCATTTTTGGTTATAATTGCACGAGTGCATAAAAATTACCGATAATTTTGCAAGAAAGCATAAAATCTAAAAATTGCAAGCTTATTATCATATTTTGCGAAAGTGTCCGAGTCCGAAACACGAATGTAATTCATTGGAATATTTCAGGAATGAAGAAATTCTCCAGGAAATGTTATTTTTTGTTCATTTATACTTTTCTCTATAGATTGTATGGAGTACTCACCTGAACGCGAAATGGTTTTCTATTTTTGAAGTCTATCTGATATTTATTTGTGTTGTTTACTGACGTCTAGCGATACGGTTTCAAATGTGTTGTTATGGTGACTTGATACAATGCAATTACCGCTGTAAGTTTTCGATACAATGCAATTATCGCTGTAAGTTATCGATAATTGCATTGCTCTTATGGGACATTTTATATATGAGGGAAATATTCCCAGGAACTAATAATTTTCGGAAATGTAGCTGGGACAAGGCTATTCCGCAGTTCAGTTTTCCACATTTTTTTTTTCAAGATATCGGATTTTTCCCACTACCTTACAAGTAATGATGTCATGGATGTTTTATTTAAATATAAAGGGTATTATTTGTAGTTATTAAACCACCATACCTGAAAAAAAATCAAGAATAACCAACCATAAAAATTACGAAAAAAAGCAATTTTTTACAAAAAAATAATATGACTTTCAAACCGAAAATTTGAAACTCATATTTTCGATCTCAACCTTTCTAAATACATCATAAGTAACACTTCAAGTTCAGTCAGTATACTGAGAATGAAGGCAACCATGGTTCATTCTTCATCAACATTCATTTCATTACCCATTCAGCAATAAAAATATTGATAGTGGAATAAATGAATGTTAATTATTTCAGTGCTTTTCAAACTTTTGGAATACACAGGCTAGAAAAATTCTTGCGACCCCTTTGGGTCATAGAAAGACAAAAGAATTGTAATTTAATTGAAAGACTACATTTATGACTTTCTTCGTTCATATTCCAATATACTTATTATTAAAATCTACACTCTACAAAAAGCTGCGATAGCTTTGAAAGTAAGTACGAGGCTAGGCTGCTTAATCGAAAAAAATGTATCACTTTTTGTAACGATGACGCTACAGCTATATCTGGCAAAAAGAGCGGACTCACTAATAAAACCACTTCTTATAGCCGAACAAGATGGAGACCCACATAGGATCGTCGAATACAAAAAGGCCTGTAATAAAGCTTTATTAGTGAAGTCCTGTTTATAACCGACCAGGGAGTGGCACAGGGTGGCACAGGGTGGCTTGATGTGGATTCTTAAGGTTACGGCAAGATTAAGAGGATAGAATTATCCAGATACTGAACAATCAGGTGAGTAACTCTTCCTTTTTTCAAGAATGGGAGAACTTCATTATTCAGCTCTTGATACTTTATATTTATGGCAAATCCATCAACAATGCAAGTGAAAATTCTTTATCAAGCTCCAGTCAAGTGCCGAGACGTAAAAGTAAATTCCTCCTTTCAAATTCCTGTCAAATTCCTTGTCATTCCTGTCAATCAAAGTTCATCTGAGAACTTGTTTCTGATCAAAAGATATGTTTTGATATTTTTCGGTTATCCTGAATATGACTTCATTGACAGGTTAGCTTGGGGTGAGTATTAAAACCTCTCAAAATAGAGAATGAATAAAACAGTAGCTCTCGAAATAAAGAGAATTATAGATGTAAATAAAAACGCTAATATCCAAATGACAAATTGATCGTAAATTTATTGTAGAAGAACACCTCTTTTCCCGAAAGGAAAATCAAATATAATTTATGTAATACCATGTGATCCATGTGAAAAAAACGTACATAGGTCAAACGTTAAGAAAGACAAAAGAATTGTAATTTAATTAAAAGACTACATTCATGACTTTCTTCGTTCATGTTCCAATATACTTATTATTAAAATCTACACTCTACAAAAAGCTGCGATAGCTTTGAAAGTAAGTACGAGGCTAGGCTGCTTAATCGAAAAAAATGTATCACTTTTCGTAACGATGACGCTACAGCTATATCTGGCAAAAAGAGCGGACTCACCAATAAAACCACTTCTTATAGCCGAACAAGATGGAGACCCACATAGGATCGTCGATTACAAAAAGGCCTGTAATAAAGCTTTATTAGTGAAGTCAAGTCCTGTTTATAATCGACAAGGGAGTGGCACAGGTACCTACAGGGTGGCTTGATGTAGATTTTTAAGGTTACGGCAAGATTAAGAGGATATAATTATCCAGATACTGAACAATCAGGTGAGTAACTCTTCCCTTTTTCAAGAATGGGAGAACTTCATTATTCAGCTCCTGATATTTATGGCAAATCCATCAACAATGCAAGTAAAAATTCTTTATCAAGCTCCAGTCAAGTGCCGAGACGTAAAAGTAAATTCCTCCTTTCAAATTCCTGTCAAGTTCCTTGTCATTCCTGTCAATCAAAGTTCATCTGAGAACTTGTTTCTGATCAAAAGATATGTTTTGATATTTTTCGGTTATCCTGAATATGACTTCATTGACAGGTTAGCTTGGGGTGAGGGTTGCACTTATACCTCCAATGACGTCATACGTCAATGTCAACTCCTCGAGCAGTTATATCAATAAAAGATCCTGAACTTGAAAATGCGACATAGACTGATAGCATAACTTATAATATGATGTGAGATCATATTTTTGCGAAACTTTGATGTCTATATTTTTCTAGTTCAAAACTCTCTACTAGGAAATATTCATCTCGAGTAATTTTAATTATTTTCTTCAACTCCAAAATGACATTCTCATGAGCCTGAGAGACATGACGCATCCACTACACGGTTAAGTCGATACTCTGATATGCCCCACCCTGTAGAGTGGAAGTATTTTCGTCATTATCACAAATCTTATTTGAAAATCTTTTTTTCCTTCAGTCATAATTCGGAATCATGCTCATGCTCAACTTTTGAAGTGGGGAATGTAGAAAGTATTTTCTAACCTGTTTGAAATATTTCGGAACTGTTTTCTAACGATTGAGTAATACTCTCCAACGACTGAATGAATGAAATTCTGATCTGGCATAATTGTGAAATGGAGTCGTATTATCGATCAATATTACGCCAAACAGTTTTCAATAAAATTCAAGTTCATTTGGCGATGTGGCAACGTTTATTGTACGACAATATTGTATTTTGTAGAAAAAAAATTCTATTTTTATGATATAGAGAATTCATTTTCCCACAACCACACTCCAAAACACGCTTTTCTGCATAGTTTCACGTTCGCAAACATGATTATTTCCCACAATAATTGGAAATCGATATTGGTGTGCCTCAAAGTGACATTTTTTTGACACAAAGTGACATTTCTATGCCAAAATTCAAACACCCCCATGCACATTATCCATTGCTAGGCAACGGAGCGATTTCTATCGAATCGTTTGAATGTCAGCAAACGTCAAGCATAAAATATTCGTGAAATATTCTTGTCTATAATTTTTTAAATGAGATTGAACTGAAATGGATAGCGACAGTTCTGAGATTGAAAATACTCCGGCAGACCTAAGAGAACAAGCTAATTTATTGTCATTGAATCTAGTACCTTCCACTGCAAGACTAAAATATGAAACTGCAAACAAACAATTTCTGAAAATTTAATTTAGACAGATTTCGAAGAACTATCCAAATTAAGAAAAGTCTGTACTGTATGGTCGATATATTCAACTGAAACTTTTCCTAGAGATCAATTACCCTAACCACAAACTGATATTTTTGCACTCGACGCGCGTTTGCTAGCAAGGTTAGCATCTTCAGGAGAAGGAAATTGATACCATCAATACCCAATTTGATCTATCACCGAACTTATATCTGACTCTTCATTTCGATATTACTTTCGTTTTATTTCTGATCAGTCACATTTTTTTGAATAATCTTATTATTATATTTCATTGATATACATTCAATGCTACAATCAACTATTTGCTTCTCTTGGGCATCGTAAAGCTACGAATGAGTAATTGACATTTATTTCCGTTATATGGTGAAGTATTATCTTTAGCAAATAGTGTGTTGTAGAAAAAGTATAGTGTGTTACAAGAGCACACTTTTCTGCACTTCTTGCACAATATACTATTATCCATCTAAGGAATTTGCATTTATAAAGGCAACTATTGATTACCCAAATATGACTTTTTGCTAACCATGATCCGATCCAGAAGGATCTAAAATGTATAGGTCATTAATTTCCAGAGATAGTTGATAAGATAATTAGAAGATGTAAATTTTATAGAAACACTTTGTAAATCTTTCGACTTCTCAAAAAGATGAGAGTAATGAAAAGTTTATATCAATTCCATATGAACGTCAATATACTAGAGGACTTCAAAAGATATTCGATAAAGTGAATATGAAAGTTGCATATAAAACTTCTTACAGATCACAACGTCTTCTTGGTAACCCGAAAGATGAATTATAAAACTCACAGGAGTCAGGAATTTATGAAATCATTTGTCAAGATTGCAACAACAAATACATCGGCCATAGCCGACAAGCTATTGAAACCCGTTTCAAGGAGAATTTTGCACACATGAAATAAGGAACGGTAAAAAAGTCCAGTGCCGCCCAACACGCTGTAGACAATGACTACGAAATTGGTGAAAGCAATCTGAAACTGATCAAGCACGTGCATTACAAGACTATTCGATGAATGTGAGAGTCTAGAAATAATAAAATGTAAAAACAGCATGAGTGGTGAAAGGGTACCTATCCCTTTCTGCTCGCTTTTCAATCTATTGTTGAGAAAGTAATGAGAATAATTAATAGTAACAGATGATGGACCGAAAAACTTTGTAGGTAGTGACTGCGCACTAGTTCGTTATCAAGAAATTAGTTAAAATAAGTAGCAGTGCAGTGACAAACGAAATCCATATCGGCCCGAAAAACTTTAGGATATAAACAACTCACCCTAGGCTTTATTTTTAGTATCAATGTTCTTCTCCTGAAGATGCTAACATTGTTAGCGAAAAGCGCGTCGAGTGCAAAACTATCGTGTTAGGGTAATTGATCTCTAGGAAAAAAGTTTCAATTCATTTCCATAACTGAAATATCACCAGCCACTCGATTCAGAGGGATAGAAGATCCAAGATTCTTTGAACTACTTCAACGTTTTGAACAACCCTTTTTATCTCGTTAATTTGATACGGCAGTTTCTCGATGAAAATAAAAATAAGAAGAAGTTCTATCTGTTGAAAGTTTGATTCCAGGAAAGTCGAATCATCTCGAACTTCGGATAAGTTGGAGTGCTCACATTTCGAAAAGCTACATTCCCGTTGTTCATAAATTCATGTGAAAATGAGCTTTCGTGAAGAAATAGCGGTTGGAAGTTATCGGGAATTTTCATTGATAAAGTACAACCATGTTGGTATTGAATCATATTACTATGATGAAGACTCATTTTTTGTGTGGAAAAAAAATGTGGTCCACGGTAATGACGATTAATAGTAATACAGAATGAATGTTATATGTTAACTGGAATTACATGTTCGGGAGTGGTTCTGATGAAGGCTATATTTCATTTAAATCACAACTACCTAGGACTCGCATTATGAGGGTGATTGAATTGTTATCATTTGTCAGAGACATATTTTGTTGACTGCTATTTTGTTCGTGGTTTGAACGAGCATGATAAGTGAGTGGTGAAAAAGGAAACAGGAGTTCTAGAGAGTATGTGTATGTAAGAAAAAAATATTGAATCTATCTAATATCATCGAAAAGATAATAGATATTCTCATTAAAAACTAGGTTATCAAGGGTACTGACATGAATGGAATCAGACTCGAGTGCCTCTGACAATCAATTTTTGTATATTAAAAAACCATTAACCATCATTTCAAATGTCAGTTTTCGAAATCAGAATTCAGATGTTCGGAATGATTGTATTCATAAATCCAATGCCAGACAATTATTTCGAGCCGCCATAGGTCTCATCAGTGTGACATTCGGCAGGACGTGCGAACAAAAAATTATCTGTCTTGTTATCAAGTCCTACCGATTGGCACTGATGAGAACTGTGGCGGATCACAACAGATTTCTGGAATTGAATTTGTGAATGCAATCATTCCAAACATCAACATTCTGGTTTCTCCCGGAGTTGCAGCCATCTCTACAAGTAGACCAAAGATGATTCTGTTTCGCGGTTGGCGATTCCCTACGACTTTGCCATATACATCAGAGTTAGTTTTCAAGTCGAACTTTGGGCGACCAAACAACAGAAATGTTGACTATAATTAAATATACTGATTTGTGTGACAAATTATGGGAAAATGTAAATACCAGAGCAAAAATTGAAATAAAATTCGGCTGAAAAGTGAGGAGATATTACATATTTAACACAATTGTCTGCATCTCTCTCGTTGAACTTGGTTTTGTATGGTCGTTATAACGCGAAAGCAACTTGCTGCCATTCCCATCATTGTTTAGTTTCGAAATTCGAACGTTCTTATCTCTCTTAGTTTTTTATAATTCAAAACTAATTTCAGTGTCGTACCTCCTCGAGTATATTTCAGTTATGATAATCAACATTACCAAAACGAGAAATCTAATACTATTCTATCGAGCAAATTGATAAGAATATGGCACACCACTTCAATTCTGTGAAAAAAAAAGTACGAAATATATTTAATGTAAAATGATGTGGAAAGATGAACGCAATCCGCTGTAAACAAATAATATACAGTTGCCTGTAAAATCTTTACATATTAGGGTTTACTAAACCACAACATGTGTTTCGATATACAATAGCATCCTCAAACAGGAACTTTAAACCGCTGTATCTGTAGGATGAGAACCTTAAGCTCACCGCACTCAGCCCTCAGGTCCATTGTGCTTCTTTCTGTCCATCTGATTGGTTACAACTAAGTCAGCAATCTAGAGGTTATGCCAATTAAAGAACTATAAATAAAAGGTGGTGATTCTGCTGAAGTAATTGAGAGAAAAAGTGGTGGGAAGTTCAACAATATTTGAAATTATATTTCCAGTTGTTGTAAAAGAGTTGTAGAATATGGAATTTGCGCGTGATATATCTGACTATTTATGTCAATTGATTATTTGAATTCCAAATTGAATCCCCAGCAATATCATGAATGAAAAATCGGGAGAATTCTTCATGTATTTCTTGTGATTTTTTTGAGGATATCGAAAAGCATAGTTTCACTTCCCGCCACCACCATGGTTTCCGGAAGTTTCTGAAAAGTTGAAGAATCAAGATTCTGAATCATTCTTATTCCTAGTCGGGTTACGTTAGACTTGTGACTGTGCCAGCTTGAGCATCAAAATAGCCCAACTCCATTTTCTCGCAAACCACAAGGTTAAAAAAAAATTTGATCGGTTGTGCCAAAATGGCCTACCAGCTATACTGTATGAATGAGATTATTTTTTGCATATATATATATATTTCCAAGAAGAAGAAGAAGAGGCGAAGAATCTTGAAAAGTTGGAATTGTCAATGAGGGGGATACTTTTAGGGACACTTGGGTGGATTAATGTATAATGATTTTTTGATTCAGATGAGAAATCTTTCCAGAGTAGTGTTTCATATCTGACGTCGGAGATTATGACGCTTCTTTCGCTACCAAATCTGATTTTTCATTTTCGGCAATACCCAAGCGACCCTTGATCCAAACAAAAACTATGTCGATTTAATTATTGAACAAGTAGTTTAAGCTGATACTAGTTTAAGCTGATCCCAGATATTTTTTAATAAAATATGGCCGATGCTGTGAGGACGTGTGAACAAGGTGCTCTTTCAAAAACATGTAAAAAGTGCAAAAATGTGGCTTTAACAGGCAAGAAGTGTACTAAGTGCGATACCATAATGCATAACAGTTGTGCTAAGCTATCAAAGAACGTGATCCATATCAATACAGACAGCATATTATGTTGTCAGTCTCAAAGTGAACTCAAACCTCAAGAAAGTGAAGGTGAAGGACTTTTCTACGACGCTACAGAGGATTTGACAACCCCAGATATGCTAATAAATGTTCAAATTGTTAATTACCTGCTGAAACAAAAAGATATAATAATCGATGAACTCAGAGGAAAAATCGATTTGCTATATAAACAGATCGAACTAATATCCGAAAATCAGAAGTTGAAAAAGCCGGCTGTACCCAAACTCGACAAAAAAGAACCACCAGCAAGAAAACCTGAAAAAACACAAACTGACGCCAAAATCGATGGAGGAGGTAAAAACATCGAGTCCCCGAAAAACTTATCAACCATTGAATCAGGAAATTCCCAGATTATAAAAAATTCTGACGTGGCTATTGAGCTGCTGAAAGAAGAAACAACGCGAAAAATGAATGAAATCATCGATCTATCTATAGGCCAGTCTATAGACTTTGTAGCGCGCTAGAGGTCGTAACTTTTGTCGGAAATAAAAAATAAAAAACCGAATTTGTAGGTCTGGACACGCTCTACAAGTTTCATTTCGAACATTTCTGGATATCTTTCACGAGAAAAAAGAAAATAGCGAAAAACTAATTTTTCTCCCCAATTATGGATTTTTCATCGATATCTCGATAACGATGATCGATACGTGAAAAATGTATAGAACTTCAATTGTAGATCGTGCAAAAAGCAACAAAAAAGTATTCAATAAAAATTTTCGTATCTCAACGGGGCACCGAGTAATGATGAAAAAAACCATAAATTTAACCCTTTTTCAAGATGGCGGAAAACCCACAAGGTTATTTTGGTCGACAATTTGAACTTAAGCTTTTCTAGCCCCCCCCAACATAATATCTACAATTTGGCTTTCTCGGTTCATTTGCATTTCTAACCCGATTTTTCCGACGAAATGACTGGAGTACTAGGCGAGCGGGCTAGACATCATTCGAACTCCAGTCCCACTTCGAGCTCAAGTCACACTGAAGAATGGAAAAGTTGAAAGTAGACAAAGACGCAAAAGAAATATTGTTATTGGTAATGACAAATCCAAAGATATTTTGGGAGTGCCCAGATACATTGATTTGCATGTATGCAGAATCAGCCCTCAAACTAGTGATGCTATCTTGAAAAAACACCTTGAAAAACATTTTCTCGAAGTCCAATGTGAAAGATGGAAGTCTATGAGACCTGACCTCTACTCATCTTTCAAAGTTTTAATATATGGTGAAAACTTCAAACAAGCCATGAATCCAGACATATGGCCATGTGGTGCCGCCGTCTCACGTTTTTTACACCGGCGCCAGCAGCCGACCCAGAAGACGTGAACAATTCAATACTTTCCAAAAACTGCAACACAGATGACGACGTTCCCGAACTAAAAGTTTTCTACAATAACATTCAATGTATAAGGAATAAATTTGGTGAAATTGAAGCAATCTCCGAAGAGGGGAATTTTGACGTAATGTGCTTCACAGAAACCTGATTACGTGAGCATGAAATATCATCTTCACTATTAACAAATTTCAATATAGCTAGTTTTTACTGTAGGAATTCTTTTGAACACGGTGGTGTCCTATTGTATGCCAGAAAAAATATTAGAACTAGTACTGTAAAAAAGTTCGATGACTTACATGAAGAAAAAGTTTTTGAATGCGCGGCTGTTAAGTTGACTGATCTAGACATTGTAATAATCAGAATTTACAGATTCCCCATTTATGACAATGTGAACCGTTTCTTTGAAAAGTTATCCATAATGCTTCAACGTCTAACAAAACACGGCAAAGGAAATTTCATAATTGATGGCGACTTCAATATTGATATATGTAATAAAAAACAAACCAATACACGTGAGTTTTTTGATATTCTGGCTTCTTATGACCTTGATTTTTCCGTAACACAACCTACACGCATATCAAAGAAGAACGGGACATGCATTGGTAATTTGATAACCAATATAAAGGACAATATACCTGTAGAAGTACATGACCTCTGTTTATCTGACCATTCGGGCATCTTAGCTTCCCTGAAAAGTAAACCTAAACGTACTATATATTGAAAGAAAAAAACTCAGAATTATTTCTCAACAAAGATTGGCAAATTTCAAACGAACTTTATCCAACTTGAGTTGGGATGACTTATATGCTGTAGAAGAAGCCAATGACTTGTTCAATCGCTTTTTTCAAATTTTCCTCGGAAATTTCCACAGTCATTTCCCAGAGAAATTTATCAAAAGTACTAATACACTACACGTTAACTGGTTTAACAACAATCTGAAAGAAATGAGATGTCAACTTGGATCTATTAATATCGTAAAACAATCTACACAATCACCGGAGGTAATTCGCTGTTACAAAAAAATGAAACTAAATTATAAGAAAGCAATTGACGACGCGATACGTAAAGCAAATAAAGATTTAATTGAAAACTCCAGTAACAAATCAGAGACAATTTGGCAATTGATACATTCACAGATAGGAAAAAGTGCATTGAAAAATGAAATCAACATTCAGCGGAAAATTTCAACAATTTTTTTGTAAATGTTGGTAGAGATATTATTAATTCAATCCCTCATAGCAACCTCGACTTCATGCGAACACTGAAAAACACACACGGTTCTCCCTCTTTTTCTTTTTTCATCACTCCTACCAGTGAAGGGGAAATAAAGAGTATAATAAAGAACTTGAAAAACTCTCGTAGCAGGGACGTTTATGACATGAATGTGACGATTGTTAAACAGCTATGTGATGAACTGACTCCAATACTATGCTATATTTTCAACAAGTGCTTAGAACAGAGCATATTTCCAGAAAAAATGAAAACCGCAAAAGTAATACCAATTCCCAAAACTCGTGAGAACGAGGACATGAATTCCTTCAGACCGATTTCAATACTTCCGTTTTTTTCGAAGGTTTTTGAGTGTTTGCTGAAAGCCAGGGATGTTTCGTATTTCGAGGAAAACCAGCTATTCGCTAAAGAACAGTTCGGTTACCGTAATCATAAATCAACAACAAAGGCCTTGATAAACATTTTGGAAAAAGTCATAAAAGCAATTGACGAAAATAAATTTCCGTGTGCCATCATGCTAGATTTGTCCAAGGCATTCGATTGCGTCACGCATGAATACCTTTTGAATAAATTAGAATTCTACGGAATCAGGGGTGACGCACTGAAGCTGTTTGCCTCATACCTAGACCATCGTCAGCAACAAGTTGTTCTACCTTCTGGTGAGAAATCAGGCGTACAACCCATAGAGACTGGTGTTCCCCAGGGCTCCATATTGGGACCAATATTTTTTATCATTTTCGTCAATGACCTACCGAAGTATCTAAATGCTCATGCGGTGGCTCTATATGCCGATGATACCACAATTGTGAATGTCAGCCATGATATAAGTGAGCTACATCATACGAATGATGAAACGACAGCAAAAGCTTGGGACTGGTGCTCGGCGAACAATCTCAAACTCAACACCGAAAAAACCAACGAAGTATTTTTCATGGATCTAGATTCACAAAAAAGCGTTGAATTATTAGGTATTCATATTGACCCAAGATTGAACTGGGGGAACCATATTGACCACACGGCAAAAAAACTGAATAGAGTAGTATACCAAATCAGAAAACTTAAACATATAACCACCCTAGACACTGCATTAACATACTATTACAGTAATTTCTATTCTATTTTTGCTTATGGGCTTTTGCTGTGGGGTAACTCCTCAGCAAGCGAAAGGATCTTCAAAATTCAGAAGAAAGGTGTACGCATAATAGGACAAGCAGGTCTCAGAGATTATTGCAAGCCGCTGTTCAAAAAACTGAACATCTTAACTCTACCATCGGTATTTATTTTGCAATGCATTATGTTTGTGAAGGAAAATGAAACTTCATTTTGTGCTAATTCACTTCACCATTGTTAGGATACCAGAAACAAAAATAATCTGACCATTCCGTATCACCGGTTGAAATTGACGCAGCAACCGATTAATTATACATCCATCAAGATCTTCAACAAATTACCAACTGAATTGAAAAAAGTCTCGGCTAAGCAACTTAAAGCGGCCATTACAGGAATTTTATTGAATGAAGCGTTCTATTCAATCGACGAATTTTTGGCATTCTCGTTCAAAGGGATTCCACCATGCAACAGGTTATGAATATTTCAACTCGAATTGTATTTTACCTCAACAAGCAATATATATATATATATATATATATATATATATATATATATATATATATATATATATATATATATATATATATTTAATTTCTCTGTTGATTCATAGTTGTTTGTATATACATGTAGCTGTATATCTGTTTGTATGTGTGCATTTTTAATTCATAATTTTATTTTTACCATGGCTTGTCAAAGTGATCTTGCCAATTACTACACACTGCTATTGTGACAACCTTAAATGTATTCATACATAACTTGGGCTAATAAATTATTATTATTATTATTATTTATTATTAATGATTAGTGAATTTTCATTTATATGTCTTCTGTAGTTAGAGAAAGAAAGGACAGATTTGGAATCCGATAAAATGACTGAACATGTTAAAATTACATATCACGATAATACAACATTAGTATATTTTGCAACCATCATGCAATGATGGTTATTAAATCACGAAAAAAACCGAAGGTGAGTTTCGTATGGTTTATGCAAGTGTATTAATAACCATTACATGAGAGTTGTATACACTATTTTATCTAGACCTGATGAATAGGGAAGAACCTCAATTATATTTATATTTCTATTGAACACAATAAAACTAATTGAACGCATTCCTTTGAAAAATTCCACAAAATTATTAATAATAATATAACTTTGAGAAATAAAACAATGAGAAATGAAGAGAAGATCAAAAATTAAAAAGAAGATTGCTCAAGGCCGGAATCGAACCCATGCCACTTTCAAAAAGTCCAACTAGCTAATATAATCTCAGCGACTTAGACCGCTCGGCTTCGGAGAACTCAGAAAATTCGATAGAAAAAATAAAGAAATAAATTAGGCATTTGTCAAATGAAAAATTTAATCATTCCAACTGTATTTCTGCCGGTGAAGGTGTCGAAGGTGATTCTCCCATATCGCTGGTATCAGACTTTTTGTTATGATCATCGAAGTTTGGGTATACTCTTCAAAAATTCAATTCCCTATACCAATTTTGACTTGACAAACGTCAAATGCAGAGCATGCACATCATGCATGGTTGAAAAATAATGGGTTTCTATAGGTATCGAAATGAAAATTCTGTATCGTAATGGATTTCATTATATATACAAACATGGATAAAGTATGCGCAGTTCGAAAATCCGTAAGTCGTAACTCGTAAGAGTTGAAACTTGGTCAAATTTCCTTACGAATTCCGACTTACGATACATGCATAAATGCTCTCTTTGAAAGTTATTGAGGCAACTTCTTACGACTTGCGAATTCCGACTTCCGAGCTACGATTGCTGCATGAATCCACCATGAGTATATTATTAGAGTACGGGTCTAGATAAATAATATTATAATGTACCTGTTGCATTGAGGTTATATCGCCACGTTCAGTGAGTATCTCCATTATCAATCTATGACAGAAAATTAGAAACTTTTTTATCGCAGATTCATGTAAAATTCAGCAATCATTGCGTATTCCTCAAAATCGAATACATCGTACGTCGTCGTAGGAAATGCCACACTCGACTGAAGCATAAGTGCACATAACGAGTCCTTCGAACATAAAATACTAAATCCTAATGGAAAATCTGAATGATACTTGTAACCGCTTCCGCGTTCCTGGGAGATCTGAAAGTTGCACACAATGCCCGGTGCAGAAATATCGCCGCAATTTACTCTGGAACAGCATTTCCCCTGAGGTCAGTTGTATCCCGAGAATTCTCAGGTGAAAGTTGCAATGAGTGATATTTGATAGCATCACAGACTTTTTCATAGTCCGGGAGGTCATGGAACAATAACACATCCGTCGTATATTTTACCGGAAAAGGAACTGATTTAAGAATGAAGATCAAGGTGCGTTCTTTCAATTGTGTAGTTATACCGAGTTAGATATCAACGACAACTTTCCTAGCTGACACCACGTCTAAAATTGGATATCATCAAGAGAAATCTGCACTATGTTCTTCAAGGATTATTGTGGAAATATAAACTTGTCAAACATCTCGATAATAAACGCGAATTGAAAGAATAATTGAAATCAGTGTCTGATTCAGCGTAATTTCTTCGGGTAACTATTATTTTGTTGATTCTTCTATATGATGGGCAGATCATTCTGAAGGCTACCCCTGCCAGCCAACAAACTTGCATGGCAGTGACGTCGCTGCTATATCACGAAGTGATATGATAACTTGCATTTACGGCACTCACATGTCGCGATTTCCCATTCAGGTGACATCCTTTTTAATGCAAAAATGACAAATTCTGCGACATAATTACGATAAGTTTTGGCATATAACTGCGATGTGACTTTTGCATATATTTTTTGCTCCATCACAATGACTGCTTACAATAATTTCAAATATAACATAGGTGAAGAATGTGTCAGAAGAGGTCCAGGGCGAATGTGCTATACAGTTCAAGTCTAGTCAGGTATAATTCGTAACGTTATACAGTTGTGTATGGAAAATTTCGTGTTGTATATTATCATATG
Organism: Zygogramma bicolorata; assembly: GCA_032362365.1. Taxonomy (NCBI): domain Eukaryota; kingdom Metazoa; phylum Arthropoda; class Insecta; order Coleoptera; family Chrysomelidae; genus Zygogramma; species Zygogramma bicolorata. The sequence continues at coordinate 336,732 of JAVJAQ010002244.1, forward strand.
CATTATGCAATATCGATCCCAAATTTTTTGAGGTGGCTCATAATAGAGCGAAATTTGATTTCCGTTCTTAGAGGAAAAATTATTTTCACCAGTTTTGAGATGACCTTTGGTTCTTCGAATGTTATTATTATCACTAAGGAACTTATTTTGAATGAATATTCAGTCATTTTCAACATATATATATATATATATATATATATATATATATATATATATATATATATATATATATATATATATATATATATATATATATATATATATATATATATATATATATATATATATATATATATATATATATATATATATATATATATATATATATATATATATAGCTAACATGGACTATAGATCGGTGAGGGTATTAGCTAGGGAGTCGCACCTGACAAAGAGAACCTTACTAGAAATGGCTTTCATTTATCAAGAACCTAATTGTATAAACAAAAAAACTGACATTAATCATTTGAGTGAGATTTACTCCTATTTGTTGGCTCTAGACAATGCTCCAGTGAACATTAATGAACAATCTTTGGTATCATTATAAAATTCATAACTTTAACTTCCGTCACAATTATCGCTCAACGTTATTCAACTAGCCATAAACAAAAATCTTTCAACAGAGTCCTAACGAACCTTAATAATTTTCTTACATTCCAACAGTGGCACCAACACTCAGTTGGCACCATTGAATTTTTGACCTGACACATGACAATATGACATTGTCATCTGTCCATTCACTTTTGACGTTAACCTATCAGTTTAAGTCCGACCACATGTTCGACGTGATTTTAATCATATATTTTTAACGAAGATTTTAATGTGTACGTTTTATAATCAAGTTTATTTTACTCATCTACATTCTCATTGCTCATCATCATTAACATGAATGTCATCATGCTGAATTGTACCATCAAGTCATACATCCTCACATAAGTGTAAGTAATCTTTCACCCAACTAGTATAGAGTTCACATGTAATGTTCATTGTAGTTTCCCTGATGATGGAATAAAATATATTTCCGAAAGCTTGGACATACTTAAAAGAGTTTTCTTTTGACGTGCTGCACTCCCCAATATTCACTAGTTTGTACCTAACTAGTCAGCAAAGACTACCTAGCAATATATATATATATATATATATATATATATATATATATATATATATATATATATATATATATATATATATATACATCCAGCTATCTTCCTGGCGTCTTTTCACAACTCAATCTCTGAGCGTCCGTCATGTAGTTCTCAAGAAACCTGTAGTTGTACAGATGAATATTTTCAAGATTCATACACGACGTGTCATGAAAACTATTTGGACTTTGTTTTTCGACTATAAATAATTGGAATTTTCATTTGTCCATTCCTTAGCGTCCTTTTATGGAGCCCCCTCTCAGCGTCCAATATATTCAAGAATTTCCGCTAGCTGGCGTCCGCTTAATATATTTTACTTTCGTCCTTCCGATTCGTAAGCGCCCGGCGATGATGCCAGATTAAACCATAACGGCAATAGGTAACTTTAAGATGCTACTCGTGGGTTGACTTTCTGAGCTCTGATATTTTGCTTTGATACTTTTTTAATTTCACTATTTACTTGTTATTTTTATCTATACACTCATATGTGATTTGTTAAATATATGCAATTTATGTAAAACTGACTTTTTCCACAGCTTATAAACATCAGTATTAATTGCCACACTACCTGTGGTCATGTTGTTCGTTATTTAGCTTTGTATTAAGCTTACTCAATACCAGTCCCTACAAGAAATTATATATTTTTCTTCAAACATTACCAAATCATGACATGACCACATATCTGGAAAATGACCCTAAGAATCACATTCCAACTCATAAAAAATAAATAAATATATTGAGAAAAATTTATTTGTGGAGATACTCTGTTATAAAAGGGTACACGGCAAAGTGTTCACTTGTGTTTGTAATGAGCAGCCAAAATGTATGTTGAGAGGGGGGCCAAACATATACAGTGTCATCCCCAAAGTATGCACCATATAGGAAACTTATTTATTGAGGGTTTTTCGACAAAAAGTTATTCCTGATAAGAGTTTGTGTATCCCCTAAAACTAAACATGCACCAACAAAATACAGTAAAACACACGTAATATACGAGGAGCCTTCAAATATTTGATTTTGAGACAAGAGTAATTCGAAAGATCTCGGAAAATGTTGTTTGGAAAAGTTGTTCAGCATCAAAAAATACATCCAGATTCGAAGGCATGGCCATCTAAGTGAAGTTTTACTTTTTTACCCATTTTCTTCATAACTATTTTGGACAAGAGAATATCCAGAAAATCAATGAGTTTTTTCCAAATTACCTATTACATTTTGACGTTTTGTGACTTGATATTATCGAATATTAAGTTATTGTTAGAATACTGTATAATTTTCAGTAACATACGGTGTCAACAAAAAATAAAAATAACCTTGCACCAAAAACATAGAAAATTATTTAACTCGTCAAAAAAATTGACCGTGGTTAACACCTTACTTGTGTAATTTGTAATATTACAGCCTTCTAAAATAAACCGTGGTATACAGGATGCTGTCTATTTATCGTTTTAACAAATTTTTGTTTTCGTAGTCCCCATTTGAGAAAAGTGGGTAGAAAATTAAACTTCACTCAGATGGCCATGCCTTCAAACCTGGATGTATTTTTTGATGCTGAACAACTTTTCCAATTAACATTTCCCGAGATTTTTCAGAATAAGAGTACTTTACTATTGTCTCAAAATCAAATATTTGAAGGCTCCTCGTATATAACGTCTGTTTTACCGTATTTTGTTGGTGCATATTCGGTTTCAGGGGATGCACAAACTTTTATCAGGAATAACTTTTTGTCGAAAGACCCTTAATAAATGAGTTTCCCATATGGTGCATACTTTGGGCTGTATAGGGCTAGAATTGGTAGTCTTTTTTAATTAAAAAAGGTTACTACAGTTGCCACTGTACGGATGGATATAATAATGACTGCAAAAAAAATTTCATGATTCCACGCCAATATTTTTATAAGAAAATACGAATTTCTGAGACACTGAATGATATTAAATATTTTTTGTGGCCCAACATACCCGAAAACAGACGTAGCAACTTATCGCACCAAAAAAAAAATCATGCAACTCGAAAAACCTGCATGAATACATGCAATTTTCTGGAGTTTTAGGTGTGAGTTTTACAACAACAGCAACAAAAGCATAACCAAACCTTCCCCTAAGTGGAGCGTCAGGCGTTAGCACTCGAATCATTCAGAAAGGAGTAAATGAAATGATAACTCTTCAAATAAGATATTTCTCGTTCAGAAAATATCGAATTTCAAAATTTCAACACTACCTTTGACGAAAAATGCAAGAACCGATTTTATTTCACCTAAATACTGACCGTTTTATTCCAATAAATTTATTCGAGAGGTTTCTTTGTTTTTTAATGCTGTGCAGATCCTTCGCATATTTTTTTTCAATTTTTAGAGTGATGTAAATTTGCTACTGTTATCCATTGTCTGAGTTGTTAGTATCAGCACGACGCGACGTTTCAATCGATTCAGAATTTCCGATCGTTATTGAGTATACTGACTGACCACCTGAGTTAATGAGACAACATTCATAGGGCTTGAGATTATTGGCAGAACTCCCTGTTTTTCTGATGGGACCCTACCTAGCTTGGTATTATTCAATAACAGGTAATTTTCATCGTGTTTCCTGTATCTGGATTCACTACAAATTGCCATCGACTCATTTATAACAAATGTCATAGAGAATGATCCTGCATGTGATGCACAAGAAATATTTTTTCACAAAATGAAGCTCTCCCCCATTACTTGCTGAATGTACGCAATTACAAATATCATATAGAATGACAAATATCATAGAGAATGACCCTGCATGTGATGCACAAGAAATATTTTTCCACAAAACGGAGCTCCCCCCATTACTTGCTGAATGTACGCAATTACTCGAATGGCACGTTTCCAGGTCCCTGGGTAAACGAAGGGGTGCAACTGAGTGGCCCTCTTGGTCGTCCGACTTGAGTCTTTTAGTTTTTTTGAGCATATAAAACCAAAGTTCACAGCACTCCGAAAGATCCAAAGATAAGCGTTCAACAGTGTGCACATTCACTTAACTAATACGGTATGTTTTTGAGTTGAATCAAATTAAATTCTTATTTTTTTTGTCAAAAATTGTCCTTCTGACGTGTATTCGGATTTTATCGAAATTAATTTTCCAGCCTCTAATGCCTTGCGATATATTTTCGATGAGCCACCCTGTATATGATATTACATCGCGTATCCGGATTGAAAAACAAATGGTATTCAAACCAATTTTTTTTTACCACCATGTATCAAAACTACCGATTATGAATTATTTCGATTCATTCAATTCATGGGGGCTAGTTGATGAATGATCTATTACACAATCCATAGAGGTTGTAAATAACGAATTGAAATTAATTTTTTGTTCTCCCTGTTGTGAGGTTCAAACCAAATAGTTGTAAAGGGATATTGGACACACACGACATCATATCACCACTCTGGCATGATATCCTTAAAGGAAAAGCCATCTGTATCACTACTTTTGTTCGGGTTTGGAGGTCGTCGTTTTTTGGAATTTCTTCCTGACGTTTTGCTGGCGCGAGTGGCTAGCCTTTGAAGAAGCTAGGAATGGTGTGGTTTCCCGCGAAAAGCTTAGTTCGCCTTGAAAAACCCCCTACTCTAGGTCTGTGCGTTGATGAACTCAAGCAGAAACAGCGAAAGAATACAAAGTAGTCATGAGTGTGTGTCAAAACCTCATTTGATTCATAACTCCCCTGAAATCGGTTTATCAAATATCACTCACTCTTCACTCAACGAATGTTTGTCAACAAATACTGCACTTTTTAAAACACGCTGCCTTCTGTATTCAGCGTTGCCTCTCCTTCAGAAATTGAAAGACGCTTGGAAATCGACGGTCCGAAAGTAATATAAACCTTTCAATGAATATACAGAAATGCTCCTTGCGTCGCTGGCGGCAAACCTGATGAACTAATAATATACAAAAGTATTCGAAAAAATTTGCACAACTATCAAGAAGGCGTCCAACGAATTTTCAAATATTTTAAATATTTTAAATATATATATATATATATATATATATATATATATATATATATATATATATATATATATATATATATGTTCTTTGGTAAAGCAGCAAGCAAAACGTGTACTCTTTCAACACTATATTTCCGATATTACGTCAGTGAATACTGTCATCTTCAGGGAAGCTACAAGTGGTTAACGAAATTGCTTATAAAATATGAAGCGAGAAAAAACAGTGCTACTTACTGTGTTATTGAGAATGGTTGCTAATGTTGGAAAATGAATGAATGATTTCTGAGTGCATTGTCAGATTTAACATTCTGTACATGTACATCTATATATATATATATATATATATATATATATATATATATATATATATATATATATATATATATCTGTGAAGTTTTTTTGGGTGGGCAGCAAACGGAAGTGTACTCTTATAACACCAGTTTTTCCAATATTTCGATAATGTTTATTATCATCTTCAGGGAAAAGCTACAAAAATATTATTCTAAGTTATCACTTCAAATAATCAGTAATTAGAACCTTACTGCATTTGAAGTTGGTCGTATTCAAAAAGTTGAAAAATTGGTTCAACATGTCACAGACGATAAAATATGTTCACAGTCCAATATTAAAATTTTACACCAAGTATAATTGTTTAAAAGACCATTGAAATATTAAAAGGATTAAAAAGGTATTGTTGCATATTCAACAGGTGAATACACATGAAAGTCGACCATTAACGGTTGAATCTGAATTATGAATGACATTTGACAATGAACTTTGAGAAAGTTTTATGTGCGATTTTTAAATTTATGTCCCTGAAAATTCTTGTCAGCTTGGGGATCATTCGAAGTGATAACTTAAAATAATATTTTTGTAGCTTTTCCCTGAAGATGATAATAAACATTATCGAAATAGTGGAAGAAAGTTGTGTTATAAGAGTACACTTCCGTTCTGCTGCTCACCCAAAAAAAACTTCACAGTTTTGATATATACATATATATATATATATATATATATATATATATATATATATATATATATATATATATATATGTATGTATGTATATATATATATATATATATATACATATATATATATATATATATATATATACGATAGATGTATTAGTGTCTGTGTGATTAACAATGGAATGAAATTATAGCGGCATTCAGACAAATCAATCGAAAACCGCCGAAGGTTCTCGATTGAATAATAACAACTACTAACAATAGAATTTGAGATAAATGACTTCCGAAATTTGCGATGGAGAACTCAGGGTCTTTGATAGCTCAGCGGTAGAGCATCCGTCTAGAAAACGGAAGGTCGTGGGTTCGAATCCCGCTCGAAGAAGTTAATTTTTCTCAAATTCTTATGATTTGTCTGAATGCCGCTATAATTTCATTCCATTATATATATATATATATATATATATATATATGCTGGCTGGAACTTCCGGTTGATCCGCGTCTGGAATGATTTTCTTGTCTACGTTTCGGCTCCCATTTCGGAGCCATTTTCAAGACTGCGTGACCTTGCGTCAAGGTCTGAGTTGTCTTACTAGCTGGCTATCATCACTGGAGATCGAGATTGAAGGTTGGTGGGATTTAAGGGTTCATTAGTAATTATGGCAGGATCAGGGATCGGACGGTCGATGGGAGGTTCGAACTTTCCGATTTTTTTTTCAGATTGGACAAATTCAATGAAGAACTTGACAAATGAATTGTAGTTTGCTAATACCAATTTTTAAATAAAAAAAAAAACTAACTGCATGTACTACTTTGGTATGTCAACTGGGTTCTAAACACTTCGTTAGTTCCCATTAGTAGAATGACGTTTCCACTTTTCCGCACACATTTTACTGTTGAGTCACTTCTCTGCACTAAAAAAAAATCCGCAAAAGTGGAAGAGAGTGAATCTGTTTAATGAAGTATGAATATTCAATATATATATATATAGAGGTTTTTTTATTGGGCTTTGCACTCAAATGAAAATAGCAACCGTAGACACGTGTTTCTGGGTCATTGCCCTTCTTCAGAACGGTGTAGCCAAGTGCAAGGATGGACAACACTTGGAGAAACATCACAAATGAACGGAGTCATCAACAGAAGCCAGCCGCACATTTGTGGTTTCGGTCAGAAGACCTTGTTATCACAAGTCATCAACTGACGTCACCACGGAGGCAGCTATAGCCACCTGCGTGACATCCATGCCCAGGAAATACATTATAAAATTTATAGAAGTTTCGAGTGGATAGATTATACAGAGGTTTTTTTATTGGGCTTTGCACTCAAATGAAAATAGCAACCGTAGACACGTGTTTCTGGGTCATTGCCCTTCTTCAGCACGGTGTAGCCAAGTGCAAGGATGGACAACACTTGGAGAAACATCACAAATGAACGGAGTCATCAACAGAAGCCAGCCGCACATTTGTGGTTTCGGTCAGAAGACCTTGTTATTACAAGGCATCAACTGACGTCACCACGGAGGCAGCTATAGCCACCTGCGTGACATCCATGCCCAGGAAATACATTATAAAATTTATAGAAGTTTCGAGTGGATAGATTATACAGAGTTTTTGGTTTCAAATGTGCGGCTGGCTTCTGTTGATGACTCCGTTCATTTGTGATGTTTCTCCAAGTGTTGTCCATCCTTTCACTTGGCTACACCGTGCTGAAGAAGGGCAATGACCCAGAAACACGTGTCTACGGTTGCTATTTTCATTTGAGTGCAAAGCCCAATAAAAAAACCTCTGTATAATCTATCCACTCGAAACTTCTATAAATTTCCTGGCTGGAACTTCCGGTTGATCCGCGTCTGGAAAGATTTACTTGTCTAAGTTTCGGCTCCCATTTCGGAGCCATTTTCAAGACTGAGTGACCTTGCGTCTAGGTCTGAGTTGTCTTACTAGCTGGCTATCATCACTGCTAGTGAGACAACTCAGACCTAGACGCAAGGTCACTCAGTCTTGAAAATGGCTCCGAAATGGGAGCCGAAACGTAGACAAGTAAATCTTTCCAGACGCGGATCAACCGGAAGTTCCAGCCAGCACATTTCTGACTGCGGAAGCCTAGCCGATCATATTTATATATATATATATATTGATAGGTAGTCTTTGCTGACTAGTTAGGTACAACTAGTGAATATTGGGGAGTGCAGCACGTCAAAAGAAAACTCTTTTAAGTATGTCCAAGCTTTCGGAAATATATTTTATTCCATCATCAGGGAAACTACAATGAACATGTTCACATGTAATGTTCATTGTAGTTTCCCTGATGATGGAATAAAATATATTTCCGAAAGCTTGGACATACTTAAAAGAGTTTTCTTTTGACGTGCTGCACTCCCCAATATTCACTAGTTTGTATATATATATATATATATATATATATATATATATATATATATATATATATATATATATATATATATATATATATATATATATATATATATATATATATATATATATATATATATATATATATATTTGTATGGTTGTAGTTTACAGAATGACTGGAAAATTAAGGAATCTATTAGAATATTGCCATGATTTTCAATAAAAAATATATGTTCCATGAATTCTTTATGGCCCACAGGAAAATCCCATCTATATACATGTCCCTGCTTCAGACGTACTTCGGCAAGTACGAAGTAGTAAATGCAGGATGGGACATATTAACTTTGAAGCGCCATGGAGGATGGCAGAAGGATACGTAGGGGAGTTTATTAAAAATAAAATTAACGCTGCTAATAAAATCGTTAACTCTATTGAAAAACCATTCGATCTCTTTACTGAAATGGAAACAGAAAATGCACTGTATAAGAATAATCAACCCTCAACTTCAACAATTATTATTACAGAAAATTTTCTGAAAAGAAATGACGTTCCAGGTTTGAACATAGGAAATTGTACAAATTCTACTAGTAACTATAATTTCAAATATCTTGTTTACCTAACTGTTAAGAGGTGAGATACTTCAATATTATTCCAGTTTTACAAAGCATTTTAATAAATATTAAGATATTTTATTACTTTCATTCTATAAATTGTTGCAGTTGTAGAAAAAGTATAGTGTGCAACATGTGGGGAAAGTACTTTTCTCACTCGTGTGTTTGCGGCACTCGCCCTTTACGCTCATGCCACAAACTCGTGAGAAAAGTTGAACTTTCACCACTTGTTGCACAATATACTATTCCCGCACTTGTTAGGTAAACTTCTATTCTGATATCGTCTTTTTCTGAGTGAACAAATGTTCACTCTCCAACCTGAAACTGGGTTAAAAATAAGCACATTTTGTGAACAAATATGCACCCATCTATCGGTAGTAATGGATTTTCCTTCATTTTCTTGCTCTTCAGTACATTTCGTTATTCTGGTTACTGTAGAACAGTACAGGTTCGTACTCATAGTAATCTTGTCCATGGAATTTTCAGTCTTATGTATAGGTATATCTTTATATTTTCGATATAGAATTTTGAATTGAACTTCATGTTGATCTCATAAAAATCTAAAGTTCGTACAATTTCAAAACTGTTGCATATCATCAGGGGCGTGGTCAAATTTTGAAGTACACTATAGCCAGATAGTCATATGATTATGGAATATCAGATAATGATAAAAGTTAAAGCAGTAAAATAAAAAAATACCCAACTACGTGTGTATTATTCATAAAAATATGGAAGTTCATCCATGAAATAATTTTTTCAGAAGGGACCTATTTCGAAGATCTGAGAGTTTCCTGTTTTCAAACACCAAATACTCACTGCGTTCATACATGCTATAAATTTTGCTACGAATAACACTCTTATTCAGTACTGCAGCATTTGTAAGCCCCCTTGGTTTTACGCATTCGATGCGATTCAAGAGCTTCGGTATCTTTCTTTAATATACTTGACTTGAAGTCAGCTGCAACACGCTAGAAGTGAATATCTGGCGGTATAGATTACGAAAACTGACTATGTTATTCTTGATTTGTCTCTCTAACAGCTGTTGAAGCAATGGGTCACTATTTCCCCGTTCTCTTTCAAAATAACCAATGAAAAATGCCATCAACTCTTCGCAGCGCTCATTTACATGTTTTGTCATTTTCAAGTATAGCTTGGGACTGATTCTTGATGATCGGTATACACAGTTTTTGATTACAATATCCAATTTGAAATGCCAAGAAGACGGTAAATACAGAACTGCCACTTTTGAATAACAATTGTCAATTGGTTACTCTCAAATTTCAAATGAAGTGCGGCAACAACGAAAGTGATGCCAACTAAATTTCTGAGATAATCCCATGCATCAATGGAATTGTGTCACTGTGCTGATTTTATGTCGTCATCGATGAAGTGCAACATTTTTTGAATTGTATTCACTATATTTCGTTTATTTTCCATAGAAACAACAGGTAAAAAGCGTGTTATTGGATCAGTGTATCACCCTCGGGCCACCCTTGACATTAACAGTATTCACTCCAAACCGATTGAAATACTCCAGACTCAGATCGAATTTCAATCTCCCTGGAAAACTAATAATCCATCCCTCCAGTGATAACCCAGAAAAAGGTAACTTGATTTCTCAGAAGATTTTTCTGTCATTCTAAACCGAGTATCCAATTTTATATTGTCCTTTCGTAATCCAATTCAGTTGGAAACTTGAAGAGAATGTCTATGTATTCGAGAAAATATAAAATCGAAGGATCCCAATTTCATTATAAGTTTCGATGCGAGTTCCCTGTGGCGTACGTAGCTTGTCTGGAAAGACTGAAGAGTTCACCGGCGGACTCTTAAATATTTATGGATATTTCTCTTTTGTTTGGATGAAACACACAAATATGATCCTTCCGGAATTCTCCTCAATATTTGAACGAATATAGAGAACGTTGTCGTTACTGCCGCTTTTTCTCGTGCCATGTTAGTGAATTATAAAAGTACATATCCCGGAGAGAGAATCATGAGCTACTAGAACTCTAACTAGTTATTTCCCTAGAGGTCGAATGAACACCATAAATTTTGCCGACTAGGTGAATTTACGACATCATTTGTATAAAATAACAATGTTTATTCGGAATTGATTAGATGTCAATAGTCATAGAATATTATGCAACTATAATGTAATGATAATTATTAATACACCAGCATTAACCGGTATACGAAACGTGCCGAAGGTAAGTTTCGTATGATTTATGCATGTTATAACCGTTACATTGGAATGGTAATGGTTTGGGCTTTCATTATCTATATTATTATTTCTATTGAAACCTGTTTCTAAGAACGAATTGAGAAAATGTTTGGTAAATAATGAAATTAAGGCTTGATTATGGAATAAGAGTAAAAAAAAATTTAAACAAAAAAATGAATGAAATAATATTGTGACAAGAAAATTCAGGTATCGAAAGTGAAATACTTGTCAAAGAATTGTGAATAAAGAAATAAATGAAATATTATGAAGAAATGTTGAAACCAAGTTTCAAGTTGAGTGTACTCACGACGTTTCGATTGCTGGTATTCGCAATCGTCTTCGGGTGATGACAGTCATCAGTGAGGAACAAAAATCAGTCCTAGAAAAACCATAACTGATAAGTATTACCGACTGGATGTTTGGGTATTATGATATTTGGAAGTTGATTGCACTTACTACTTTGTTGTTCAGAAAATTCAAGATAAAAAATTATTTATATAACGGAAAACGCTGAAACTTACCAATAATTATGTATATTATCCAGAATAATAGTACTGTAGTTGCTAGCACCAAGTAGGAGCAGTAACATTCTTGAAAATGCCAACTGAGATGTTGGCGAAACGTCGAAACTCAATACCGATAAATTCCCAGAATAAAAAATTTGCATACTCAAACATCCGTGAAAACCATTAGAACCTTACTGTATTTGAGGTTGGTCGTATTCAAAGAGTTGGTAAAGTGGTATAACATGTCACAGACGATAAAATATGCTCACAGTGTAATATTAAAATTCAACACCAGGTAAACTGTTTGAAACGCCATTAAAACAGGATTGAAAAAATATAGTTGCATATTCAACAGGTGAAAACACTTACAATTCGACAATAACGGTTGAATATGAATTATGAATGACATTGACAATTAGGTTTGAAATGACAGAGTTGACATGAAGTATGGAACATCTAGAAACAGGTGTGTAAAGAAACATCTGCCAGCATGGAACTTCATGTCAACCCTGTCATTTCAAACTTCATTGTCAATGTCATTCATAATTCATATTCAACCGTTATTGTCGAATTGTATGTGTATTCACCTGTTGAATATGCAACTATATTTTTTTTTATCCTTTAATATTTCAATGGCGTTTTGAAAATTTTATTTGGTGTAAAATTTTTGAAATGGACTGTGAGCATATTTTATCGTCTGTGACATGTTATACCACTTTACCAACTTTTTGAATACGACTAACCTCAAATACAGTAAGGTTCTAATTACTGATTAATTGAAGTGATAACTTCCCCCATATATATATATATATATATATATACTAGATTTGGATGTTCTCAGGCTTGCGGTCTATTTACTAATAAAACTCATTTGTTCTTGATCTCAATATTTCGCTAATGTTTATTAGCTTCATCAGGAGAAAAGCTACAAAGAATGTGACAAAATTGTACAAGATTGAATCGAAAATAACAGTTCTACTTACAATCATAGAATTAATATTCCTGGTGTGTTCATTGCCTTGGGAAGCTGAATCGAACTACCCATGCTCGCATAGTTACTGCCTCACTTAAGAGTATTTAGCCTTTAGTCACGAGAACGTATATCGCTAGATGGCAGAGCGAGTTCGCCTGATGAAATAAATACAAACTCCGCCCTACTTCTAACTTGGCCACGCTCAGGCATAACAGGGCCGAATTCAGTTCACCGTCGTGCTCGTTCTTTCAAATTACATTTCAGATTCAAACCTGTTCGATATCGTATTAATCTCAAAGTTTGCACGGCAATGGCAAATCATTCGAAGATTAAGAATCTTTTATCAAAATTGATGAATTCAAGATGCGAACGAGATTTGTGATTATGGTCCGCTTCGAATCAAAATTGCTATGAGGATTTTTTAGGGTTTGAGATTATAAATATTTTGTAAAAAATAATCAATTCAAGTTGAACGAGAATTTAATTATGGTCCGATTCGATTCATAATTGCTCTGAGGTTTTCGGGGTTGATTTAGGGTTTGAGATTATAAATATTTTGTAAAAAATAATTAATTCAAGTTGAACAAGACTTGATAATGGTCTGATTCGATCCATAATTGGTACGTGGAGGTTTTCGTGATCAAAATTATGAATCTTTTGTTAAAATCAATGAATTCAAAATGGCGGCTTCAAGGTGTCTGACGAGTTTTGTGATTATGGACCGATTCGAATTAAAATCGATATTTTGTAGTCTTCAGGCGTGATTTTTCATATTGAAATTTTAAAATTCAAAATGGCAGACTAGTTTTGTGAGATATTGTCGCGATCTATGGAAGATCTATGGTACCTATATGTAGCGGTTTTTGGGTTCGAAGAAAATTATTTTTCGCTCGAAAATCAGGATTTCGAGATGGCAAACGAGTTTTGTGTTCGATTGTCGAATTATATATGAGTGGTATTATGGGGCTGAAGGTAAATGAAATTTTCATCAAATTTCAAGAATTCAAAAATGGTAGCGACAAGATAGCTACGGGTTATTTCCTGAATCATGTTCGCGTTTTGTTAAGAATTGCTTTTTGGTTGTTTAGGAAAATGAATGCATGAGTTTGAAATTTTTCGAAAACATGAGAAGGGTGTTTAGTTGATCAGGTGATAATTATGAATGGAAAATTGAAAAATAAAGTATCAGATTTTGCCTTTCGAGTAAGAGACCTTTCACACTATCAGTTTTCTTTATTAGTTCGAAATGACGGAAAAATTTCATCATTCATAGTCTTTGATTCTAAAAAATATTTCATCTAGGGCTCTTGGGGGTAAATCACCAACTGCCGGATATATTTTTGAAATCGAATGAAACAGTTGAAAATAGTGATCAATAGGATCTCATCGAAACTATCTTGAAAACTTTTCTTTCGATTTGAATGTAATTTTTTGCAGGAAAGGCTCATCGTATACATATGTATGATTCCATATAAAGGGTAAGACAAAATTAGTCAATATCAGCCATGAATAATTCAATTCAACCGATGTAAATGCATTTATTGGAAATAAATGAAATTGGACAATTTTTTTCGAAATGTTTTATTCTAATATTGATCGATATTAAAAAATGCTACTGCTTTTTTTTGCATTTTTTCCTCTGAACTCGATAATATCAGGAGCATCCCTGATTTTCATCTCTCTAGGAAGACGCCCGTCCAGAATTTCGGGTAGAATACAATCTACGTAAAATGATTTCAGCTTTGGAAGCATTTTTGTTTCCCAGACACATACGTCTCTATGTATTCTTTCTATGCTGAAATCATTTTTGGTATATATAACAAAATCGCAATAGTTTCTTCTAGTTCTATTCAGCTGCCCTTGGATTTGATAATAATAATTGTGATTTTTCTTCAACCTAGAATAATTATTGAAATTGAAAAATATTAGAAGATCGGATTCGAATGATCAATACCTTATATCATTATCAATAATATGAAAACACCTAGTGAATATATTTTCTTCCTCTCTCAATTTTCCGTTGATGGAATATAAACATTTCACTTCGATCAGTCCATCTTCTTTCACTAATACATCGTCAATGAATAACCCACAAAGTTTTTTGATACGATGTGGATTTCGTCTGTTACTCTTGTTATTCTCAACAACGAACTCAAAAGCGGCCTAAAAGGGATAGGCCCTTTATCACCATTCATGCTATTTTTACATTGTGTTGTTACTAGACTCTCACATGCATCGATTAGCATTGTGTTATGCACATGCTTGACTAGTAACAGTTTTCAGAAAAATTGGTGGAAGCAATCTGACACTGACCGGGCATGTGCATGGCACAAAGCTACTCGATGCATGTGAGAGTCTAGAAATTTTAAGAATTTTCTGGAATTTTCCAACCTCCATAGATGGCCTGAGAAACAGCAAAATTGAATATGAATGTGTCCAATTCCAACGCTCAAACTACCTCAAACAACAGCATCATTCAGGTTTCGGAGGAATTTTCCAGTACAGTCAGTGGTTATGACATAATGCTTGCTGCACGTATCGCAGTAAAAATGCAAGTAGGAAATTAATCCTTTCCGTGTTTCTTTCATGAAATCCATTCTTCCCATCATGCATTCATATTTATGATTCAGAACATTTTCATACTCTTTGAGTACATGGCCCAGGTTCACAATCCTTCGACCCTCCATAATATCGGTTATTGATCTATAAGATTCATCGGCTTCACATTCCATTGGTGAAAAATTTCCATCTTCAATTTCCAATGCTTCATCAAATACATATTCTTGCCTGTAAGAAGTAAGGATATCAAATTGAAAATAATTCAAGTCAAAGTTTGGATTAAAAAAACAATCTCACTCACCCCTCGAGTACCCCTTCGGGCTGATGGATCTCCTGTGCAATGCGATTCTGATCTAATTTAAAATATAAACAATTATATCCATGCAAAATAACTTCAGCAAAATACCTACGATCTACGAAGATTTTGTAACTGACGCTTCACTGCTAACGATCGTCCAGTTCGTTTATGACGTCTAGATAAGGGCATCGCGATTGAAAGCACACTTTTCTGGCAAAAAACTTTGAACCAAAACAAACACTATTGAAAACAGAACTGCGTGAATCACTATAAATTCTAGTCGACTAAATAAAAAGTAACTACCAACAAAGTTTTCATAAACAGAATTAGAATAAAATTATTCCCCAAATCAACAATGCACCTTCTCAAAGTTCTGGTGAGTATTCCAATTACAATACTTCCCAATGGAAATGCCGCCAACGGAACAGGCAAAGCCCTTAAAATCACCGGATATTCGATCTCGTAGGGAAAAGTTAATGTTTCGTTTGTGGACCTGGCCGCCATTAACCATCACTGTAACGTTTTCGCTTCAAAGGGACATCAAAGATGCCGCCGCCGCCCTCCCAAAATACCGTTTCATTTTAAAACAATTGGGAAGATATTGACAAATAAAGTATGATCTCCAACAACAATTCCCACAACTTAAAATAGAATGGGACCTAAAATCAAAAATTTCTTCTGTTATCATTGAGTTGACCCGTTGAATTCTGAAATGTCCGAAAAACCATGATATTACAATCCAAAAGCTCCTATATACCGATTTTAAATGAAATCGAATCAGAAATAACGGAACTCGTCCAACATTCTACAACCGCTATCATGGTATTTCTCAATATAATAATATCATGAGGTATTGACCCTCCATTGATGGTTATCAGTAAAATTTTAAGCCAACCGGAAGATATCAGATAGAAACGTGAACACGCAAACAAACAGACAGGTGAATTTAAAAAAAATTGTAATTGTAAAGTTTTAAGTTTCGTCTGGTCAAAAGAACTTATAGCTCTTCCTATTCCCAGTCCGACCCTGTGCCAGCTTGCACACTGGCTTTATGATACTCTCTCTCTTCCTCACCAGACGTGTGGGAGGAGCAACCTGAGAGGCGTGTCAATTAAAAAGAATTCATCTTTATTTCTAAATCCAGAATTGAAAGTAACAATCAGTTTTCACTGGTCAACGGCTGAACCAAACCTTTATTAAATGACTGGGATGAAATTGAATATTTCACCAATCGAAAGAAGTAATGGAAGGAAATCCAATTTGTGAAAACAACACATTCTTGTAAAATTATTAATAAAATATAATGAACATCCAGAGAAAATGTGAGACAGTCGTTTAGCTAAGTAAATGATGGGCTTCAATACTGAACAGAAAACACACCAAAATATTCGTTCGTTCTGATGGTGGAATTGAACAAAAATGTCCAAAAATGAGAAAGAAAATCCTTTTCATTCATTTAATACTTGAAGAATATTTTTTTTATTATTTTTCCTTTATACACTCATACAACCCTTCATCAATCGTAATGAATAAATTCGTTTCTGAATCCATTTTATTCAGGGATGAAGACCCTTAAACTGAATCAGCTAGGCAAAATTCATGTTAATAGGAGTCCCTCAGCTGTACCAGGCAATGATGTAATCAACGTAAATCTAAGGGTTTTTATAAGTAAGCACATGTCTGTCCTTATTTTTAAATATTACAAAAGTGATTAAATAGAACTCAAAATATTGCAATAAATGTTACTTAACTGACCTGTATCGGTTTTATAATTAACTGTATTTGGTTTTTTGTTAATGTGGTACATTTCAAGGAACAACCTGGTTTTCTGGTTACTGACTCTGTCTAGGATTTTTACATTCGAATAATCAAATTGATGGCCGGTTTTTTGGGAGTGGTCGACTGCTGCACAAGAGTTTTTTCCTAGTCGGGCATCGCTCTTGTGGAGGGCTATTCTTTGTTTTAGCCACTGCGAGGTCTGTCCCACAACCAATGTTATGTGGGACATACCTCATGAACATGAATTTTGCCTAGCTGATTCAGTTTAAGTGAGGCAGTAACTATGCGAGCATAGGTAGTTCGATTCAGCTTCCCAAGGCAATGAACACACCAGGAATATTAATTCTATGATTGTAAGTAGAACTGTTATTTTCGATTCAATCTTGTACAATTTTGTCACATTCTTTGTAGCTTTTCTTCTGATGAAGCTAATAAACATTAGCGAAATATTGAGATCAAGAACAAATGAGTTTTATTAGTAAACAGACCGCAAACCTGAGAACTTCCAAATCTAGTTTATAAAGTACGGTCGAGAATACATCACAAATATATATATATATATATATATATATATATATATATATATATATATATATATATATATATATATATATATATATATATATATATATATATATATATATATTGATTTAACCAACTTTGCCAGACCCAGTACGTTCATCAGGCAACCACAGACCCACCAGAAATAAGCAATTTCACGGAATATATTGAATGGCTAATTGACTATTTCAGTGCCCCGAATATAAGCATACTTTGAGGGGAAACGATTTCTTGGAAAAAAAATTTTGCTACATCCATAAGTCTCTGTCAATCCCACAATATTCAAACGCCTTTCCAGACCAATATATCAACTCATGGATATCAGACCGACGTTCCCGCTCCCAGCGGTGTTGCCATGATTATGGGCTTGATAACGTCAGGTGTATGTCATATCTGTATTGAATTATTCCTCTTATTGTTTGTCAGATTCATTCATCGGTATGGAGTTCAATAGTGAATGTTTGAGAATGATTGCTTATGAGGTAGGCTTACCGGGCTGATTCGTATCTATTCCTCCAGACCTGGATCCTTTCAGATATTAAAATACACTGAGTGAATGAGTCGGTTCACGTATTCAATTGTATGAACCGCTCTTCATTTACCTATTCAACACTTGTTCATCTATGCGAATCGCCATGGCAATGATCACATGTATTTCATTTCGAGGAACTGTAAAAAACAGCGAAGGCAATAGTTTTAGTGAAGAAACAGCTGGTATTTTTTATTTCTCTTGCGAATTGCCGTTCAATTGGGTTTTCAGTAGTAGTTCAATCTATTCGGCAAACATTTGATTTAAGGGACTATTTTTGAGAAAAGGAATTTTTCGAAATACTTGTATTTTACTATTTCATTGTTCACAATGGAATGTTCGATTCAGTTCAATATTGTTCACATTTTTTTAATTGAGGTCGAGTAAAATCCATTTTCTGAACCACCATGTAGATATGAAAGTAAATTAAACAGAGGAATGGGCACTTTTGATAAAGCAGACTTTTTCGTCAGGTAAAACGTTTCTCATATATTCAAAACTAAACTCTTTTTTCTCGTGCGACCTCAATCGGGGCATATTTTTCCGAGTTCTATGGTTTATTAACAATCATTCGAAAATATCATCACTTCTAACCACAATCAGCTTGGAGAGTGACCAATTGTTCACACAGAAGAAAGCAAGGTGGTGAAAACATCTCCAATCTCGTCTTTTTCTATTTGAAACGTCATTCTGCTCATCGGAAGTCATGATTGCAGGTCCCCCTTAACGTATACACACCAATGCAGTTATACAAAACGAGCTATTCGACACGAAATCACAGTTATTACTCACTATCGCAGTACCAAAAAGGACAGGAAATATATAGATACGCAATTTATTTTTTGAAAACACTAAACCTCTTCAATAACTAAGGCATTAGTTTCCAGAAATAGTACGCTACCGTTTTATTAGCTATCTTCTCGAGTACAAGATCCAGCGCACTCCATCGCTCAAGGCCAGTCTTTTTTTTATTGCCGTTGATATGTCAGTTCGAAATCCAAACGCTGTCTATTTGCAGTAATCCTCATAAATCATAATTGAGATATGATAATGATTGGCCTGCCAAACACATTCATTAAAATGAAGCAAAAATGTGAAACATATTTCAACCTTTACGCAGGCAATTGACATTTACAAAGAATGACAATCACGACATGTGTTGAAAGCTTCATCAAATGTGTCGATATGGAATTTCACTTGATACACAAAATTCATTTCGATTATCCTTGCAAATATTTTTTTCTTGTTCGTTGCTTAACATTTTTCCGAATGATTCTAAAAAAAATAGTATAGAAACCTCGGCGAAGGAAATGATTAACTTTCCGCCTCGGTATGTGATTATTATTCCGCCACTGAACCTGATTATTCTCATCTGATAGATCTTTTTCAGTAACAATACATGATGAAGAGGTTTTCACAATAATCCTTTCACAAAAATTGTTTATGGTGTTGAAATTCAAATGAAAAACACAGAAACATTCATTAGGAAAATATTCAAATATGTCAATAAAATTTTCATTACTTTGGAACGGCTTGTTCGATCCTCAGCAGGTTGAAAATTAAAACATATAAAGTCTACTTGTTATTGATATATATTTCTGCACCTACTTATTAGGTATATATGTATTGATAAAAGTGAATATTATCCCATACAAAACAAAATTTATTAACTTTAATTGGTCAATTGACCGGTAGATTTTTAGCTGATTCAAGACAGACGCATTAAATTAATATAAGAACGATAATGAAAGCAAACCAGTGTTGAATTGAAAACTCGAGTTCCTTCCAAACGATGACACAATTTGGAAAAAGATGACGTCATTGGTGTGTATTCTCTCTTCGCATATACCTCATTTGAAGTCGATATCTTGCCCCGTTAGAAAGGGTGAAGGGAAAGGTATGTTTCTAATGAAAGTGCCTCAACATTCTTTTGATTTTTTTTTTTTCAATTTGACCTAATATACATCTCTTTCAGTATTGAATGGTATCATTTTGGGGGGTTCATTTCAAAATTGTTCGAATAACGGATTCAAATCAAATTATAGACGCTTGACTCCAGATACGTTGATCAAATCCAATTATGAAATACTGTACAGAAACTGGTAATTTTGACTGATTTGAAAAGACTATGTCTGTGAAATAATGGCCAAGTACCTACATATTTCTCGAATCAGATTTAAAGTTATCCCCCAAAATATATGGAAAAGTAAATAAAAAGTGAATAAATTGAGTTTTTTGTGATATTTCGAAAGTACTATGTACCGTGGGAAGTTATCAGTTGACTTAGCAACACGTGATTCACCAGGTGAGTTATTTCAATATTGATTCGGTATGGTTACAACCATCATATTTTTTCCTCAGTTGCAAAAGTGCGGCGGCAAAATAGCTCGAAGAGGGAAACACAACATGCAAGTGAGAAACAGGTTAAATCGCATTAAAAGGAGTATACGAATGGAGATGAATTAATATGACTTGCACGAAATTATTATCATTGAAAGGAATGATAGCCAAATAATGTACTTTTAAACCATTGAAATCATTCATGCGCCTTTTTTGCGTGAAAACTTGAACACACATCTTTTGAAAAAATGGTTTTTCAGTGAAAAATTGATGTTTCTCAATAAGATAGTAATACTGAGATAGGTGATTTATGGAGGCCATTCGCAGATTTCCATATGAACTCCAAGTTGCCGATGTTTAGAAAAAAAAAATCATAATCTCAGTATCATCCTAGATAATTTGGATAAACGTAGTACACATTCTCTATTATTAATTTTTACCATGGGCGTACTTTTATCTTTAGCCTGGTTCATATTTTTTTCCTCATTTACAGAATTTAAAATTTCATTTGGTTGAAACTACAAAATGAAAATAAAAAATTCTGATAGGTTTGAACCGAGCCATAGTTTTAATTGATTCAATATGTTGCGAAAGAAGAGAGTCGCGCAACACCTTCATAAAATGAACTTCTCATTGAATTATGGTGGAGTAAAAACGCGCTTGAAAGACGCTTCTATCACGAAATAAAAAAAAACTGAGGTAGAACAAAACAAGTGATGTATAGCCTTTTCAGGAACGTTACTGGCTATTATTATATTTACGACATCGCCAGCTGGGGCTGACTCGTTCTATAGCGGAAAATGTGTGAAAATGTGAAAAATACAAAAAACTTATTTTTTCAGATATAACACGTGATAAGTCGCAAACTTTCAGACATATCAAGATGAACTTTTTTTATTCTGAAGTAGAAATATTAGCGCTGGTGTCAGTGCAGCCAAATTTTCGAAAACTTACTTATATTCTCTTCAAAAAACATTGGAAATACTCATATTTATTTTTTGTGCATTGATGTCTTGAGCAATCGAAAAACTTTTTTAATTTTAGGGATTTTCACATACTTCCTGCGAGTAAATTGAAGCAAAAACAGAATAGAAGTTTTTTGAAAACATTGTCATAGGTTGAGATCAATAGGTTACGTATAATAACCGCACCGAAATTAAAATCACGTGTCTCCCGCTTGCACTTTACCCGGAAGATAAGCGCGCGCAACACGAAATGTGAAAACTCGTTCATGTTGGGGATCTTAATATGATGTGATGTTTACTGTTAGTGAGCAGAATCAACAAGAGTGAAAAAAGGTTTCATCTACAGTGTCACCATTAAAGTGCTCACTATATGGGAAACTTTTTTTTCGAAAAGTTTCAATGAAGTTTAACTTCGGCACTTGTTTGTGCTCTAAATTGAACGTAAAATGATGCGGCCAACTGCGACCCACTGACGTTCAGTGTTTGTCAAATTCAACTTGAAAAAATAAATTGAAAAAGTGCATTTCTAGATCGAATTCAACAAAAAGGTACTTGAAAAAGTTGTCTGCTTTTTCGAAATCAAAGGTTTGTTTAAGAAAATAGCCAAGTGATTGAAACTTTGCACCAGTCATGTTGAAATTTTTATAGCAAATTTTTAATTTCCCTCTGAAAATGTCCGTATAAGTAAAAATGTATCAAAACAGTTGAACTCCATGATGAGTTTGTTATGTATACATGAATTGATAACTATTAACCGAAGTTGTTTTTTAAAATAAAGCGGATATCTGTCAAAAATAAGCAGAACGTTAACTTTATCCTAGTTGCACAAAATTTGGCATATGGATATAAAATTTCCGTAGACACAACTATTTCCAGTAACTTTTTGTCAAATTCGAACTAGAAATGCACTTTTCCAATTTTTTTCAAAAAAAAAGTTGAATTTGACAAACACTGAACGTTAGTGGGTCGCAATTGGCCGCATCATTTTACGTTAAATTTGAAGCACAAACAAGTGAAGAAGTCAAACTTCATTGAAACTTTTCGAAAGAAAAGTTTCCCATATGGTGCGCACTTTAATGGTGACACTGTATATGTATTTAATTGTGCTAGTCTTGTATAGGTAGTTCTCATTAATCACATTATCATATACGTTTTTGAAATAGTATGTTGAAATTTCCTATTAGCTACAAAATGGAGTGCATTATATGTTGAGAATCTGTTGAAAATCAGGATGAATCGGTTTTGCAAAACCCTACAAAACAGGGTCTACAAACTATAGTTGGTACTGCAGAGAAAAGAAGAGATATTTAGGAAAGAAAGAAAGACTTCTCAATTGGAAGTGGAAGAGTGAAATATTATCAGAGTTGTAGAGAAGCACACACTAGTGTCCAAAATACTGGTTTACCAAATTCCTACATCCTTTCAATTTCAATTCTCAATGAAAATTATGTTCACCTCTTGTACTTTATGATGAAATGAAAATAATAGGTGATGTTGATATATTCCACTATCCGCTATTTGGTAATAGACCTTCTGTCACCAATGCAGTGGAGTGATCAGTTCTTGTATTTTTTTTTTTCAATAAGATTCGTGTTATATATGAAGTTGCTGACTAATTGGACGTGTTCTGTTGAAAAGGAATTGTTTTTTAATTATTGCAGCATTTTTTATTCGGGGTATATCTGAAGTCTACCCATGATCCCTCAAATAGATTCCAATATCAGATCTTCTATCACCAATGCAGTGGAGGTACTCACTTTCTACAGTGTTGCCAAATCTTGGGATCAACAACGTCGATAACATGTTGTGGGTACGAGAGCGTTCTCATATAATTATATACTATATACATATATATTTCACACGTCCTCTGCTATGAGCTCATTTAAATTATTTTTCGTTTCCGATTGTTTTTTTGAAAGGGTTGATGCTGAAAAAGCTCGAAAAAGGTATAGTGCGCGAACACACGCGAGCTTTAACTGGCCATATCTCACTCCATTTTTACCCTACAGAAAAAAAGGTACCCAAAAATTTTAAGAAAAGAAAAACCCATTATTTTTGTACTCTAGAAAATTTTGCATGTTATTAATAGTATTCGAGTTATTTTGAAGAAAATGCGATTTCCCGCTAAATTACAAAAATTATTTTTTCTCTTCAATCTCATTTTTTTTTTTGAGTACTTCCAACTGGTGAAACACTCAGAACGTATTATAGTAACATGAATAACGTGAATGTGAGATGGCAACGATTTTTTTTCAAAAGAAATGGAAAACATTTTCACATTTTTTTTTCAACGAAAAAATAGGAATCGACATTATTCTCTCCATACCTCGCACAGTTTTGATGCTAGGAACTTTTATGAGTGATGAAGTGAAGGATTTTTGAAGGACTTCAAAGAAGGTTCCACGAGTTTTCCCCAAAAAATGTAATGGTTTTTGGTTATTGTTCGTAGAAACTTTCCATTCTGGCGTTTGAAAATACCTACCAATTTTCAACAAGCAATAATTCCGTTTTGTATTGGTTCGGCATACATCATAAATACACGATTACCCTTGATTTTTTGAAAGCTATAATTTTACTCTCTACAGGTTTTTCGATCAAATGCATATTTTTTCAGTTAATCGCGAAAAAGAATCTGAAAACGTGTTTTTTAGGCTGGAAACCGTCATATCTCTCGCAAATAAGTCGAAAAGCATTGCCTTTCAGAAAAAACTTCATGAAACAAAAGTTGCTTGGAATTATTTATAGTACTTATCACAGTAAATGGTATTGGCTTATTAACTGCAATAAACTACCCGATTTAATCCCATTGTGTAGAAAATCATCTGGTAAAAGATGCAAATGTGCTACAGGGTCGAACTTAAGAAATTTGAATTTTGCATAATGTAGGAGATATACAAGTAATTTATTTAAATGTTAAAATTCTATTCTATATTTAGTTCAGTGTCGCTATCGCCATCTAAATTAATTATAATTGGCGCAATTGATTTTACAGAAAGGTACGAGTTTTCAACATTTATAACATGACTAACAGAACTTTTCCAACTCTCAGTAGGAATGTCATTCAAGCAGTTCCTAATTAATTCTACCACACTACCACTTGAAGTCGGAGAAGTATTTTTTCCGCGCACGCTCGATTTAAGTTGGTGCCACATAAGCTCTATGAGATTGAACACGCAGTAGTAGGGAGGTAGTCGTAACACTGTATGTCCCAATTCTTCTGCAATTGTATCACAAACATACGTTTTTTTTTTAAGAAAATGACTGCAGCACTTGTAAAAGTTTTTTTTTGTATAATTTTCCTCAAAATATATGTCATTTGCAGCCATGAAGTTTTGAATCTCCAATTTCGTATTCTTTGAGCCAGGAATTTTTTGCAATTGTCGACTATGATAGCTTGCGTTGTCAATTACTATAACGCTGTTTGGCGGAATGTTGGGTAACAGACAATTTTTAAACCAATCTTCAAAAAGCCCTGCTGTCGTATCTTCGTGATAATCAACACAAGAGTCCTTAATATTTTTGGCAGAAAGCCATATAGCGTTTGGGATCCAACCATTTTCTGATCCTTCGTGTAATATTGTGATTCTCTTTCCTTCATTTGATGGTGCTCTTGTTTTACACTTATCAGAGGAATCAGACCATCCTTCTTATCCTTCTTATTGAAGTTATATATTCAGAACGCCAATTTATCAAACGTGTGGATTCCATTATTACTTGTCTCTTGTCAATTTTGCGCTATTCAAAGCCCATTGCAGACAGAGCTCGCCAAAGAGTAGTGAGGCCACAGTTGATGTGAGTTTCGTCATTGATGAGTTGCCCAGTCGTCTATACTTTTTGTGACACCGGAATCTTTACGATTTTTTCTTGGTTCCATGGAATTTTCAACAATTTGTCTAACTGAAGTGAGGGCACCTTCGTCAAATTACTGGTTACTTTTGCTGCAGCACTCGCGTTATATCTTTGCTGAAGTAAGGAACTATTCATATTTTTTATAATGATTTTCGCGTCACAAGATAAGTGAATCTTCTTTAACGAACCACTGGAAGAAGCACTATTACTTTTTATCCACGGACGCCACATACTGCCTATTCTGTACGTAGGGGTATAAAATCTTTGCTATTAATGTCTGTAATAACAAATAAATTTTATAAAATTATTGCACGCCGTAACACAAGTGAACACTTATAATGAAATACAAAGACTAAAATGAACAAGAAGTGTAAGTTGTATTCCTCTACAATCCCTCTCTGAGAAACAAAATTACCTGAATCCGATCCTTTTACATTTATGATGTGCATCTCGGATTTTACAACATAAGGGTCTAATTGGTTTCATTATAATCAGTCAATACCATTTATTGTGGAAACTACTACGATTTATCGATTTCCGCACTTATTTTTTGGAGAAAATTTCACCCCCAAGAAGGGGTGGCATCCACCCCAGGAAAAAAGCAACCCTCCGCATACCGTAGATTTTAAAATATCCAAATTTTCATGCAAATCGGTGCTGTATGGGATAAATACACGGAAAAAGGTCATAGACTGGAGTAATAGTATATATTATGTTTGAAGCAACATCACATTGTTGGATAGTGAGAAATAGTATTGAGAACCAATAAATTTCCTTTCACTTCATAACCATAGTATATAGTGGTTGTTTCGTGTATATTTATATTTCACACTGAACTCTCGTTGTTCTCTAGATTTTTGAGCAGATTATTTTATGAAAATATCACAAAAATTGATGAAAAGTAATGAACCTCTTCTACAAACCACACCACTGGAACAAATACCTCATCTCAGGCGGGAATTCAAGACCTTCATTCCCACAGTGGTCAGCCTAAACTTTGATTTCATAGCCCACATTTCCTTTTTGCCGTGCGGTGGCTTTTCAATAGACGCTTTATGTCACATGCGACTGTTACATTTATAAAAGATGGAATTATCGCCGCAGTATAATTTATTGTATGGGATACTCTCGTTCTTCTATTGGATTTTCTCGAAGGGAACTTTCAGCGTCGCAACCAATTCATTTTGTCGAAGAGAAACAAACGGGTTTTCCTTAGAAACATGTTGACATAAACAGGAGGTAAGAAGGCGAGATATTGGAGGTAAGAAGGCAAGATAGATGAATCGATAGTGAACTCATAATCGGAAGGAAGTGAGAATTTTTAAAAAAGATCAATTTTCCTAGCACGCTGATATCACATCTCGAGCGTCTTCAGCATATGAAAGCGGAACTGAATGTGAAATGAAATCTAGAGTGATAGCCTGTTTCGGCGATGTAATGTGTCGCTGCAACTCCAGGAAATTGTTTGTGTTCATGCTAGTTCTCCCAGTTGCAGAAATTGCATCGTTGAAACAGGGTGTAAGTGATATTCATCACATTCTTAAGAGTTGAGGGACAACATGCAAAATTCTTTCCGAGAAGAAGATTTAGTACTACCTTTTGAACCTATGTGGAAACTCGCCGTCTACTTTTTCTGATACACTTCGTATCAGAAAAAGTGACCCTCTGCCACTTTACATAATATCACTATTTCTAGAACTTTGTCGTGTATATCTTCGATGAGCCTCGATTAGCTTTCAGTAAACCTCGTGATACTTTTCCAGACCATGCTGGACAACACTAGATGCATTTTCCTTTCTTCCATAGTTAGGATATACGAGAACTGCTCTTCGAAACTAGTTTCTGTAGCTTGCCAATTTCGACCAATTAACTTTTTGTTGCAGTCTGTGAGTCGTAATTCATAAATTGTTTTTGAAGCAACTTCCATAACCATTTGTCTTGGTGATTCTTCGCTTATGGACTCGTTAGAATATGGAAATAATATTTTTGCAATCTTTTTCCGGTCAAGTTTTTGACAAAATTTTCTTGCCACAGTGGCGTGATGCATATTTCTCTGTTTACATTGATTTAACTTCTGGAAAATCTATCATGAAAAACAAGACTGTTCAATATAAAATGCTAAAACTTGACAAAAAAGTAGATAGTAACTGTAAAATTATGAAGAAGTAAATACTCCAGATGACGTTTTTTAGTCAAAGTAATTGACAACTGAACTGTTTACAATGTATATAACTATAACTAGGGACTACTATATAAGTAATTGAATAGAAATAACTTCACATTCCTCCATTTTTCTTTTTCTTTTCTTTCAATTGAACAATTCTCAGAATTTCCTTCCTTATCAAAAACTACCGATAACTGATAAAATCTTTGTATTTTTCTGGTTTTTTATTTCTGTTACTTCTCACTGCCTTATTTTCCTCTTTCAAATCATTTTCTACTCTTGTTACCACATCCTGTTCCAATTCATCCTCAACTCCAATATTATCTTTTATAACTGGTGACTGAATATTTGCTTTAGAAATAATACTTCCATCATTTATTTCACATTCAAAATCATCCAACCTATCAATCTGTCATTGTTTCCTGACGTTGATTTTTAATATCAACCCTATTTCTCCTCACCATGTTACCTGATTCAGCTCTTACTATATACGAGCGAGGGTATTCTAGTTCATTCACTATAGTTCCTGAATCCCAATGATTATTATTTCTGATTAACACCTTATCTCCCTCAACTAATTTCGAAAGATCTCTCACACTTTTTTTATCATAATGCATTTTCTGATCTAACTTTACTTTTTTCAATTTATTTCTTATATTTGTGATTTCAATTTTTTCATTATTAAGTAGAGCTGAACAAGTTGGTAGTTTATCTTTCATTCTACGATTATTCAAAATTTGACTAGGAGAGAGACCTACGGAAGCGATTGGCGAATTTCTATAATCTAATAATGCAGAGCAAATATCATTTCCTTTCTTTAGAATTGATTTGGCAATACCTACAGCTCTTTCGGCTAAACCATTAGACTGAGGATAACCTGGGCTACATGTTACAATTTCGAATTGCCACTCGTTTGAAAATTCTAAAAATTTCACATTACTGAATGGCATATTATCAGAAAGAAAAATTTCTGGAACTCCCTGTCTACTGAAGATTTCTCTTAGGTGTGTAACGATTTCAGAAGAAGTTTTTGATTTAACTTTTACTATTTCTAACCACTTACTGAAAGAGTCTATAACAACCAAATAGTCATCACAACCATAATGAAATAAATCACCTGCAATCCTTTCACAAGGTCTTGAGGCAACTTCTGGCTGTAACAATGGTTCTTTTGCATTTCTATTTGAGTATTTCTCACATATCTTACAATTTTTTATCATATTACTCACATCCCCCGACATACCAGGCCAATAAAATACCTGTCTTGCTCTAGCTATTGTTTTATTAATACCAAAGTGATTCTCATGAAGAACAGTGAGAATTTTGTTACTTGATCGGGAGGGAATGATAAGTTTGTCATTGATGAAAACGAGTTTCTCACCAATTGATAAATCATTCTTTGGTTTCCTGTAATGTTCCAAGTCAACTGATAATTGTTTCTTTGGCCATTGTGTTTCAGTGAATCTATAAACCAGTTTTAATGTGTCATCTTTTTGTGTTTCAGCTTGAAATTCTTGTTTTCTCTTGTTTGAATGAATAATTACATCCTCATCATTTTCCGAATCGTCACTTTCATTTAGATAATCGTGACAAAAAATCTGCAACATACATAAGTGATCCTTTTAGGTATTTTACATCGAGTAAATATTTCATTGTTTTCATTCTAATATTTTGTAATCTGGATGATAATTGATTAACACTCTTCGTAAAAATTGACTCAAGTGCCTCATGGTCAGAATGTACTGTTACTTCCCTTCCATAAATATAATAGTGAAATTCACTACAAGCAAACTGGATACTCAACATTTCCTTCTCAACTTGGGCATAGCGCTTTTCACTTCCAGATAGACTTCTTGAAGCAAAAGCAACTGTTTGATTATCCTGATGTGAACGAGCACCAAGTCCATTTTGAGAAGCATCGCTTTGTATAACTATGGGCTTCCCACTATTGAAAATTTTTAGAACAGGAGCATTGGTTAGTATAAATTTGAGTTGGTCTACAACTTTTTTATGATTTTCATCAAATATATACAATACATTTTTTTTCAAACAAATTTCTCAAAGGACCAGTAATTTCTGATAAATTTGGAATAAATTAGGTTAAATATTTCAGAAAACCCAAGTATCTCTCTAAAGCTCTTTTATCATCTGGATAATCCAATTCAGTGATCGCTTCGATATATTTTCCATCCAACTTTATTTGATTTTTTGAAATTATATGACCAGAATATTTTACTTGTTCTACTTTGAACTGATTTTTTTTGAAAGTTATACCAAATTGTTTTGCCCGATCAAGCAATTTTATTAAATTTCTGTCATGGTCGTTTTCATTTTCTCCACAAATAATGATATCATAAAAATATATGTGAACACCCTGTATATCCCCAAAAATTTTCATATTTTTTTTTTGAAAAACTTCTGGAGCACAAGAAATGCCAAAAGGAAGCCTGTTGAAACGGTAACGTCCAAAAGGAGTATTGAATGTGCACAAATCAGCACTTTCGTTATCAAGTTTAATTTGCCAAAATCCCTCTTTCATATCAATTACAGTAAAGATGCTCATACCTGATGAATTCGCTAAAACATCCTCTGGTTTGGGAATGAGATAAAATTCACGTTTGATAGCTAAATTTAGGTCTTTTGGATCCAAACATAAACGGAGATCACCATTAACTTTTTTTCTTATCACCAAATAATGGACTCAATTAGTAGGCTTATATACTCGGGAAATTATTTTTCTATCTTGTAATCTATAGATGGTTGCTTTTAATTCAGTTGATAATGCTTGAGGAATTCGTCTAGGTGGATTTATAATTGATAGATTTGAGATAAATATGATAAAGACCAGGAAAATTGCCAGTACCAGTAAACAATTCTGGCTACTTTTTGAAAAGATCATCTTTATTACTCAGAGAATTATTCAGTGAATGAACTCGCTTAATCAAATTGAATTTTACACAATCTTGTAAACTTAGAATTGGATCTGACCTAACATCAACTATCAAAAAATCTACAAAAGCCCTAGTACCTTTTATAATGCAATCTAATCTAGCCGTACCTACAGGTTTTGTTTTATTGTTTGAATATCCATAACCTACGATACATATTTTGGTTGGTTTCATCTCATGATGACCATTCAGTTTGGAGATTATCTTCGAGGGTAGGCAATTGACTTCTTCTCCACTGTCTAATTTGACAAATATGTCATTTCCATTCAATTGTATTTTCTCGTACCAAACATCTACATTATCTTCCAGTTCTTTCACTATGTTTACGTATAGTTCAACGATATTGTGTTCGTTAGGATCAGTACCAAAGTCGGATTCTTCATCTCTTCCCTCAGTTGAGTCTAGTATATTTTCTTGAATTTCATTTATTTTTTTCCGCTTGAGGAATTCTCTACATTTTTTCACGAAATGTCCTTTTTTCTTGCAATATCCGCATTCCTTATCGTAAGCAGGGCATCTCCTTACTTTATGTGAATAACCACAAAAATCACATTCTTTGATTTGATCGGTTTTCGAAACATTTTTCGTTTTTACAGAATTCACTGAAACTTCTCCAATTAACTCTTTCAGTTGAAATTTGCTGGCTTCAACTGACCTACAATATTGGGCGGTCATCGTCAAGTGTATATCACCGTCGCGCAGTAAATATTCTTTTATTGATTTATCCGCTAACCCGAATATAATCTGGTCTCATATAATGCTTTCTTCTTGATTGTCATAAGAGCATTTGGGAGCTGCATTTTTCAACTCTGTTAGAAATGAATCAAAATTTTGGCCTTCCTTTTGGATTATGTTTTTGAATACGAATCTTTCATAAACTACATTCTTCCTGGGTTTGCAATACTCTTCAAACTTGGTGAGCAGCTCTTGAAGAGTGATTTTCTCAGAATCTAATTTGAGAGCATTGAATACTCTCAGTCCTTCCTCTCCAATGAGATTGAGGAATAATGCAATTTTCACTGCTCTATCTGTTTTCTCATCATCTTTTCCACATGCTCTGAGGAAAATTTTAAATTGCTGTTTCCAGAGGGCCCAGTTTTCTGCAACATTCTCCTCGAAACTCAGATACTTTGGTGGTCTGCATATACTTTCCATCATTTCTAATTTACTTCTTACACCATGTAATATTATGAAGAAGTAAATACTCCAGATGACGTTTTTCATTCGAAGTAATTGACAAATGAACTGTTTACAATATATATAACTATAAATACGGACTACTATATAAGTAATTGAATAGAAATAACTTCGCAGTAACCAAAGTAGATATTTGATAATTATTAAATGAATATATCTTGTGAAAAATGTGAAGAAAACGATTATTTTACATTTAAGAACTGAGATATTCATACTTTCAAATAAGTAACCTTCAAGTTTAATCATTGAACTACTCGGTGTTTCACACAGTGCGCACGCTGGGGTTATTTAATTTTTTGCCAAACGCATCATATTCATGAAAAATCCTTCGATAGGTGGATTTCTGAATTCATTTTGCCGTTTTGCCAATAATAGTTCCACTATACACAATATAACGCATTGAGAGAGAGAGAGATTTATTTGCTACGTCACGTATAGTAGTTATACATTTGTAGCAACTCCAAACATCATTATAAAATGATTGAACAAAATATAGATAAAATAATTGTAACATATGAAGTTAAATAATAACAAACATTCCGATATGAATAAACATTTATAAGCGATTATATTGCTTACCTAGTTGGTGAGTACATTCCAGTCAACACAAAAATAAACAAAACAGGATGAAGATGAAACAAGATAAAAATTATACATGGTATGCTTGGGGACTTTCTGCATTCATATATTCCTCAACTGAATAGAAGCAATGGCAGAGCAGATGTTTCTTTATTGTTGATTTAAATTATTTGAAATTGAGTTTCTTTATTGTTTGTGGAATGTTATTGAATAATTTGATATCGATTGATTTTTTTTAGATTTATCGAGGCGATATCTGTGTACCACAAGTAGATTTTTGTTTCTCGTTGCATAATCATGATAGTCAGCATGTGTCATATATAAATCTTTTTATGGAATTCAAGTAAGGACTGATAAATGAAAGCTGATGGAAGAGGAAGAATACCCAGCTGCTCGAACAATGGCTTACAATGACTTCGATAATTTTCACCTCGGAGATTGACCCCATAAAATAATAGCGTAAGTTATAAGTGAGTAAATAAGAGCAAATTATGTGTTGATTAGTGTTTCGAGGCTGGCATATTTCTTCAGTTGACGAAGTAGGTAGAGATAGCTTGATATCTTTTTACTTATTCTCTCTGTGTGAGGTATCCAACTAAGGTCGCTATCGATATTCACTCCAAGGAGTTTGACTGATTCTGTGGTTCCTGAAGATTGTCCTGAATAAAACGTCAATTCTTGAGTTTAATTTCGGTTCAGCTAGAAAAAGTTACAATTATACCATGATTCTGCGTAGATTTCAATATGTCCTGTCCTTGTTTTAAGAGAAATCGGATATTTGCCTTTCGACACAATTGTAGCGTCAACTGCATACATAACAACTTTATTGGGGAATAAATAGAAGAACATATCATTTATATAAACAATAAAAAGAAGTGTCCCCAGCACAGATCCTTGGGGTACCCCATTTTTTATTATCTGAAATTTTGATATGATTTCACCATCAGTAACACACTGTTCTCCGAGAGACAAATATGATCTCAATGAGTTCAACGGTAATCCTCTTATTCCATAGAATTCGAGCTTTGTTATCAATAGATCATGATTAACGCAATCAAACGCTTTACTGAGATCCATCAATGTAATTGACGTAAATTAAGATCTTTCAAGCCCATCGACTATATCTCTCACAATTGTACATTTAGGTGATGACGTAAGAGATATTTTTTTACATGTGTTTTATTAGATTTTCACGAATCTCCCACGAATTCTATGAAGAGAAAATCAACACGGAAATGAATTCATAAATCAGCAAATTTTGAATGATTGGCAACCTTCACAATATGTGTGAAGAGTAATATAACCTCCACCCAATAGGGTCAGTGACTGACAAAAGAGAAAGTTGTGAAATTCAGCTTGAATCATAATATGAGGTTCCTTCCAATCAAAACATTTACATTCACATAGATATCAAACCAAAGTGTTTGGCTTTCCACTTCGATATATTTCACTTGCTCTGATAGAGATAACGGAAGTACAATCTATGATGCAGGCAACAATCCTTAATATTTCCCTACCCTTCATTCCCTACTGTATGCGAAAATCTTTGGGAACATCAAATGAATTATGTCCTGAAACATTCCAAATTAGTTGAAAAACTTGTTAGAACT
This sequence comes from Zygogramma bicolorata, assembly GCA_032362365.1. Classification (NCBI taxonomy): domain Eukaryota; kingdom Metazoa; phylum Arthropoda; class Insecta; order Coleoptera; family Chrysomelidae; genus Zygogramma; species Zygogramma bicolorata. The sequence goes on from JAVJAQ010002244.1 coordinate 370,868, forward strand.
TTTTAATCAGATAACTGAAAATATCGTAGCAGTATTGATGAAAAAAAGATCTGTCACGTAAAAATTCTAGTAGAAGTTCTTTTCGAATTTCATTTTCCATCAAAATTTGCATATTCAACGCGTTATAGAAGAATTACATGGAATGAGGGAGTAAATGAGAATACTTGGGAAAATCATACAAAACTAACTTTTAACTGACGCCTCCAAGACAATATTGTGGAAAATGATATTGGATAAAGTGGAAATAAAAGCAGTGAAGTGATCTGATACATGGCAATTTTTTTGCACGGCGTAAATCCATTCGAATACAGGATTATTTCCATGGAGTAAATGAAATCATGAACCATTTCCCTCTGCGGGAAAGAAGGTGTTCTAGATATACTCAAACAACTATGAATAATATACATATACTAACAAAAAGTTTATACTGATTATAAGTTCTGTTGTTTTGTGAGTTTTTGTTCGCGATATGTTCATTTGGAAAATAGTAAGTCAAATGGTTCTGTCCACGACTGAACCTGGAGCCTGAGTCTTGTGGAAACAGGAGATATATATGTTATCTGCTGTAGCTGTCAGGGGTTATCTACTTTTTGGTAATGCATTTCAAAGATAATTATACTCGATGTAGTATATTTGATGTACCTCTTGAAACGACAGATTTGGTAGGTGACAAACCCGAGTAACCCATTTCCTGGAATTACTTTAAATAAGTTTGCCCATCCCACAAAGCAAGCAGGGGAATGTGCATAATATTCTGTTATTTCGTAAATCAATCATTCAGGACGTAGAAAAAAAAGTAAATAGGCTCGATATTATTCAATTTATTTTTCAGGGTGAAGTTGATTGAAAATGGATAATGTATCTCCGAAATCGTTTTATATTGTTGTGAGGATCATTTCGCTATATTTATGTACAGGTCTGAGTAAATTAGGCAAAAAAGAGTTTTGCATTAGCTATTCAGCAGTGGAAAATTCGGTTTTGATCTAATCTAACCTATTTTGCGACCATATCGGAATATCAATTCATAAATATACATCTCTACTGTGGGCATTTATGGAAACCAGTCTATGTGATGGACTCGAATACATCATATCACATAATGATTACCAGGCTGCTTCCACTCCCTTGATCTCTGAGTACGTAAGATCGCTATTAGAGAGATTATAAAGAGAATTGTCTGATGGTGCTCAGACAAATTCATGACAAATCAAGATTCACGATAAATCACCACAGGAATGCAGTTTTGGAATACTTTTCTGAAGAGCACCACTCACGCAATATGAATAATGATGCCGATAAATCCAGTGTTGTGATCCAGACCAATTTCCAAACGGTCGAATGTGGATTTATAAATCACCAATCATAGAAGCGAGTCAGTATTCCGAGCTATTTGCTAGCTCGTACATATTCGTTTCATATACTCCAATTACCTAAAGACTTCCATAAAAATTTTATGGTGGATGATTTTCAGGAGATTGTGTACTCTGAAATGAAAACAGCTATTTTTATTACGTATATTTACAGAATATTAACATTTCCGTATTCCATTTCAACGACACGAGACGCCTGTTGTTTCAACCCCTATCATCGATCTTTATTCTCGAATCAACATGAGTTCAGGTGGGTTTATGCATCATCAACTATACTGAAATGAATTGAAGATTTGGAAGAATTTCAAATTAGAAATATATCAGTGTCCATACATCATGAATAAATGAACTTGATGTTGATGAGTGAAATACCTTGTACTTACGAATGGCTGAACAGCCCGATAGCGGTCTGCAAGTGTGCCCATCCCAATAATTGAAAATCGATTCCGGCATTTGTGTCGCCAGAAATAAATGCAGGATTTTCTTCTGTGAAGAAACCTGTATTGGCACCGGTCGAATATAATGCAACGCCCTTTGTGGTAGTTCGCCAGGAACCCACTGTGTAGGTAGTTGACACTGGCCTGCAAAAATATTTAAAAAAAAACGATTCAAGCAAAAATTGTTCCACAAGTTTTATCAACCGTCCTCCTGCGTTCAAGTTTCGACTTCTGAGGGTTGACGTTCGTCAGCTGGTTAACGGAATGAACAATTTCAGAACAACAACAACAACAATTCTGATTTGCTATTTAATATCAATATAAAACCTGCCAAATGAAAAACACTATCTGTGATCGAAGTATTGAAGCAAGCAAATATGGAAACATAACTTCAACAATCCTCAACATAACCTTTTATCAGCTATGTGATATTTTTCCAATACAGCTGGTTGTTATTGGAAACTTGCGCTTCAGTGAAATATGGATCAAGTCAATTTCTCTCATGTTGGCATTTTTGTTAGTTTCTATTCAAACACCTTCATAACATTTCAAGGTACAATATAGTAGTTTCAGGTGAAAACTCATTCAAATGAGTTTTAAATTTCAATTGCATGAATTCACCTCAACAGTCATTAATTCATATTGTTTTCTTGTAGTTTGCTGCAAATCATAACAATATAATGTATAAACGGGGTGTCTCAACACAAATGCTGCTGGGGTCATTTTTGAAAAAGATCAGGTACTGTTTCGAAGATGATCTCGAGAACTTCTATGAAAATGCCGTTACATCATATAGGTGTGAAAGATAACCGAATGAAGTTATATTTGGAAAGCATATGTGCACACTAACAAACATGATGTCCGCACTATAGGGAAGTTTTTTTAATTGAGATATTTTATTGAAATTACACTCTACAGTTCATTTCTGCTTGAAAAATGATTCGGAAACAGCCCCATCTCAGTTGACATCTTCTACACGGCACTTGTCAAAATTGGTTTTTGAAAACATTGGATTATCGTTACTTCAAGATGATTACTTTTTTGTTTCTCGGAACTTTCGTCCTACCATTCTGAACAAAACATACTTTCAACTCGATAAATACCCCTCAATGCGATATCTAGTTCAGAAAATACTCCACCATAAAATTCCAAGAACCAGAGGACTTCGCACCAAGAAAGGCGTAATTCTGGGGGGCAGATTTTTCTCTAGTAGGTGTTATTTTTATCAAAACTAGGACGTTTGAATCATATTTTGTTCAAACTTGAAGAGTCATTAGACGGTTGAAATTTGGAATAAAGGCATAAAACTGAAAAACGATTTTTTTCTTTCGGCCTTTCAATATCTCCAGTAGAAACTAAATTTTTTAATGTTCATTTCGAAAACAGTCGACCTTGTCCAGAATAGCACGATAGTGAAGTGATGCTCTTATACTTTACTTATCCGAAAAAAAATCTCATAACAGAATCAAATTCCAATCTCACAGTTTTGTTCTCACTTGGTCAGCAAAGATTGTTCCTCAAATATGTATATAAATATATATCAAGCAAATTTGAATTGTGCGACAAGCTGCTGACTGAAAAGAGGTATTTTATTCGAGAAGCAAAAATCAATATGTCCTTACAGGAATTGGACTCCAAACAGATCTGGGAAAATTGGGGTCTCGAAAATCCAGTAGAGCTACTTGATAAGAAAAAAAGCACTAATGCACCCAGCATATCGGTGTTCTAATATTTGCATCATCTTATGAAAAATCCATTCGAAATCAGAAAAAGTACTTTTGGGAAACATGAATGAATTTATTGTCTTTATTGTAATAACTATTACATCGAGTCACTTCTGATACTTGGTTTGGGATGATAATGAAGTCGTTGTATAGAATTACATATCAAGCATATCTGCCTATCAAGCGGAAGGCCGGGGTTCGAATCCTCGCCGGGCCACCGTGCTGGGTAATCGCACGTTAAAAGGTAAGGCCTCGTTAATCCATTGCTCGCACAAGTTTCGACTTCTGAGGGTTGACGTTCGTCAGCTGGTTAACGAAAACGAACAATTTTAGAACAATTTTTAGAACATTACTTTTTTTAAGAAGAGTTATTGTTTAACATTCATTTATTTATTTTCCAACTGAATACTAATATACTTTTCAACGCCGAAAATTCTTCTCATTACCTCAAACATATAAAGTCTGCACCATGGTTATGAATGTTTTTTTACTGATAGATATAATTGGAATTTGAGTCTGTTATTCGATGTTTAATTTCGAAAATTTCTTGCAAAAGAGCGTTACTTCACTTGTATCGTGCTATTCTGTATTTGTCAAATTTCTCATTTCTCAAAATATAAATTGAGATCCGAAAAAAATTAGAATTGATGTTGAAATCTATGCAAGTGTCAATTGATGACAATTCCTTCTGAATGAAACACGTTCTATTATTCAGCAAATTTTTGTTTCTCAAATTGGCCTATCAATAAAATACAACTAATATTTTTGAAAATATTGGTCTTTGGCGTTTCGAAAACCAAATCTGTTACCCTTTTCAGAAATATTTCACGAATATTCCCATAAAGATTCGTTCTCTTTGTTGAAGAGTTTCTTGTCTGATAGGTCTCTGTATGTGGTTGTTGATGGAGTATCATCTAATTTTCTCCCAATGAATGCAGGTGTTCCACAGGGTTCATTTCTGGTGCCTACTTTGTTTCTGCTTCATATCAATGATTTGCTCGAGAAAACATCTTGTTCAATACATAGTTTTGAGGACGACAGTACTCTTCATAATAGTTTCTCTTCCAGAGTGCCCATACCAGCTCGAGAAACAAAAATTCAAAGAAACATTCACATCAATAAAATTAACGACGACTTGGCAAAAATGATAGAATGGGGTAACATGAACTTGGTGGAATTTAATGCTACGAAAACCCAGGCATGTCTCTTCCCAAGGAAAGCCGATCTATCATCATCAAATATTCAGATGTCGGGAGTAACTATTTCTACAAAATCAAGTATCTCGATGCTAGGAATTACGATCAGTGATAATCTCTCATAGAAAACCATGTGAGATCGATCGCTAAAAGTGCTTCGCAGGAACTTGGATTTCTATTCCGTGCGAAGGAATACTTGTCATTGAATACAGTTCTCATACGTGGAGGTCGGCTCCAAAACATTCATTGGGGCTTCTCGATTCCATTCAGAGAAAGGCAATTCGTCTTGTCGGTGATTCTTCGCTCATAGACTCGCTCACTTCATTGGAACATCGTAGTAGGGTCGGAGACTTGTCTCTCTTCTATAGATATTTTCACGGTCGATGCTCCTCCGAATTGTTATCAATTGTTCCCAGCTTGGCAATATCTACACGGATGACTCGACGAGTACAGAATTCCCACCCCTTTGTTGTGAATTTGGAAACCTGTCGAACCTCTCTTGCTCAGGAATCTTTTTTCAATAGAACAGCTGAGGTTTGGAACTCCTTGCCAAGAGAGGTTTTTCCTGAGGCTTACAAACTTCAGTAATTCAAAGTAAATATTAATTCGGGTCTCCTGTCCCTTGATTCACGCGGTGTTCTTTGAACATCACAGGGCTTCCCTTTCGTGTGAATCTGCATATATAAAAAAAAAATGTCAAAAATTTAACAGTACTTAGAAAACATAGTTTCTATTGGGAATTTCAAAAAAAAATGCCAAAGGATAAAAAAGTTCAGTGTCATGTATCTTTTCCAAATTCAAACCGATTAATGTCACTTCGAGTTTTTTCAACTCATTTGAATATTCTGAAGTTTGAACAAAACGTCGATCAATCTTCGTAGTTGCAATAAATATAACTCGTACAAACTGTGGACTAGATGAAACACTCACCTCCAGAATTACGTATTTCTTGGGGCGAATGTATTTTAGTTTTCGAAAAAGTTGAGTTGATTCACGATCAGTTTCACATACAAATTTTTTCAGTATATGGGTAAACATGCTAGTGTTTTCTAAAACAGCTACCTACTGCATTGGGGTCTTGTATTCATAGAAAATTACAGAGTTCAAATCATGTTTTGTTCAAAATGGTAAAAAAAAGTTCCGAGAACCAAAAAAGGGATCATCTTGTCGAGGTGATGATTTTCCATTTTTTTCGAATACCATTTCAAAATTATTTTGTGGTTGATGAATTCTTCCTTCTTAGTTTTTTTTGGGGTTCTCAAACTACCATAATCTGAAAAAATAAGAATAAATACTGGAATCTATGCAAGTGCAATCTATACAAGTGCAACTGAGATGAATATTCCCCTCATATATAAAATGTCCCATAAGAGCAATGCAATTATCGAAAACTTACAGCGGTAATTGCATTGTATCAAGTCACCATAACAACATATTTGAAACCGTATCGCTAGACGTCAGTAAACAAGACAAATAAATGTCAGATAGACTTCAAAAATAGAAAAACATTTCGCGCTTTGGTGAGTGCTCCATACTGTATAGAGGAAAGTATAAATGAAGGACTTGGGCACTTTCGCCAGAATATGAAAATAAATTTGCAATTTTTAGCTATCACGCTTTCTTGCAAGATTATCGGTGATTTTTATGCACTCGTGCAATTATAACCGACAATTGATAGGATGCTCTCTTCTATAAATTGTTCAAGCGGAAACTAACTCCAAAGTCGAATTTCAATAAAATCTAGCAAAGAAGTAAACTTCCATGGAAGTACGGACTTTATGTTTGGTGGTTATAGTATTTTTCATAGTAAATGGTATTGGCTTATTAACTGCAATAAAATACCCGATTTAATCCCATTGTGTATAACTCAAGGGTCTAATTGGTTTTATTATAATCCTTCAACTACCCGATTCAATCCCATTGTGTACAACTTAAGGGTCTAATCGGTTTTATTATAATCCTTCAGTCAATACCATTTATTGTGAAAACTACTGTACATATATATAGTATTTTTCACAGTAAATGGCATCGGCTTATTAACTGCAATAAACTACCCAATTTAATCCCATTGTGTACAACTTAAGGGTCTATTTGGTTTTATTATAATCCTTCAGTCAATACCATTTATTATGAAAACTACTATACCTGTGGCCAATTCTTTAACGCCTAACAAACTAATGGTTACATTTCTTTCTCAATTCGTGTAACGAGCACACAAAACTCGAATCAGACAGATACTGTCTGATCCCACAGTACTGTGGAATGTCACTTTCGAAATGGTACCTGATGATTTTTCGAAAAATCACCTCAACAGCATTGACGGCTCATCAGGGTTGGAACACCCTTCCAATAAAACGTCGTTATGAATTACGAAAAACCATAAAGATAAAATATCAAAGACTGTAACACATAATAATTTCAAGAATGCAGATCGATGAAAAGGGTTGAAACAACAGGCGTTCCGTGTTGTTGAAATGTAATACGGAAATCTTAATATTCAGTTAATGTACGTAATAAAAATAACTGTTTCATTTCAGAATACACAATCTCCTGAAAATCATCCACCATAAAAATCTGAAGGAAGTCGTTAAGTAATCAGGATACTATCGGAATATATAAAACGAAAATGAACGAGTTTGCAAACAACGCGAAATATTGACTTCCTTCAGTGATTGATGAATGTAAATTCAAGGAATAGGGAATATAATCGATTCCTTACTGGGTTCTGAATTAGATATGAGATGCCTGATTCACTGAAGAAAAAGAAAGCTTGTATGGAACAACGTTTATAATAGGTCCAATCTACTTCAAATTTTGCAAAAATATTCTTTAACAGAATTCATGTCAGAGTTGTTTCGTATTTCATTGAAATTCATCGTATATCAGGGTAAAAAAGGGGGTTTATAATATTTTTGATCGCTCCCAGAAGGAAGAGCTGTGCAGTTGTAGGAAATGAAAGTGTTTAATAAATTTGTCATAGAAACGGTTATAAAATAAAATTAAATAATCGTTATGAAATAGTCACGAAATTATCGGGAGTAATTACACAAGTGCTTCAAAATTACCGATAATTTACCATGAAAGCATGTTGTCTAAAAACGGCATGAGTTTATTTTCATATTTTGTCGGAAGAGCCTGACTCCGAAGGAGGAGGGCTCTTTTAGCAAAATATGAAAATAGCCGAATGCAATTTTTTTACTGACAACATGCTTGAATGGAAATGATCAGGTTTATTTTGATGCTCGAGTGTAATTCGGTAGAATATTTCCGGAGTTGAAACAACGACGTTTAAAATTCGGTATTTATGCCTGTCAAGATGACAAATGTACATTTTAACAATCGTTACTATAGATACACGGACCGAGCGGGTATTTTTCGATACCTACCGGGTATTTACCAGCCCGAAAATGTCCCGCCGGTAATTTATCGGGGGTTATATCCCGAGTGCACCAAGTTTAATCGGTTAATAAAGTGTGTGCTGCACTTCCATGATTCTCGAAATTTTGCTCAGCAAATGACTTGAGTGTATGATAATTTGATATTGATTTGATATTTTATTTTGAATTATTATACACGAAAGCATTTGCTTGAAAGCAAAATTTTGAAAATCATGGAAATGCACGCATTTTGGTCGATTGAACTTGGAGAAGGAGGGATATATGTTTAGATTATTTCCAGAAAACATGTAAACTCAGGAAACATCAAAATCGAACACAGGAACAATATAGTACCAGAGATAGTACCTGAAAAGTGATCCAAACGCCCGGTTTATTTCGAACATTTTAATCGGTTGAAAGGTCTAGTGCATTTAATCGCTGTATAACTCTGTAAAAGCAGTCTAGCCTTCAACTGTTTCATCGTTTATTCGCATTGAGGGAAATAATCGGGAGTAATTACCCAAGTTCTTCAAAATTACCGATAATTTTCCATGAAAGCCTGTTGTCTAAAAACTGCATGAGTTTATTATCATATTTTGTCGAAAGAGCCCGACTCAGAAGGAAGAGGGCTCTTTTAGCAAAATATGAAAATAGCCGAATGCAATTTTTTTACTGACAACATGCTTGAATGGAAATGATCAGGTTTATTTTGATGCACGAGTGTAATTCGGTAGAATATTTCCGGAGTTAAAACAACGACGTTTAAAATTCGGTATTTATGCCTGTCAAGATGACAAATGTACATTTTAACAATCGTTACTATAGATACACGGACCGAGCGGGTATTTTTCGATACCTACCGGGTATTTACCAGCCCGAAAATGTCCCGACGGTAATTTATCGGGGGTTATATCCCGAGTGCACCAAGTTTAATCGGTTAAAAAAATGTGTGCTGCACTTCCATGATTCTCGAAATTTTGCTCAGCAGTTGACTTGAGTGTAGGATAATTTGATAAAATCCCGAGACCGCAGGTCGAGGGATTTTATTTTAAATTATTATACACGAAAGCATTTGCTTGAAAGCAAAATTTTGAAAATCATGGAAATGCACGCATTTTGGTCGATTGAACTTGGTGAAGGAGGGATATATGTTTAGATTATTTCCAGAAAACATGTAAACTCAGGAAACATCAAAATCGAACACAGGAACGATATAGTACCAGAGATAGTACCTGGAAAGTGATCCAAACGCCCGGTTTATTTCAAACATTTTAATCGGTTAAAAGGTCTAGTGCATTTAATCGCTGTAAAACTCTGTAAAAGCAGTCTAGCCTTCAACTGATTCATCGTTTATTCGCATTGAGGGAAATAATCGGGAGTAATTACCCAAGTTCTTCAAAATTACCGATAATTTTCTATGAAAGCCTGTTGTCTAAAAACTGCATGAGTTTATTATCATATTTTGTCGAAAGAGCCCGACTCAGAAGGAAGAGGGCTCTTTTAGCAAAATATGAAAATAACCAAATGCAGTTTTTTTTACTGACAACATGCTTGAATGGAAAATTATCAGGTTTATTTTGATGCACGAGTGTAATTCGGTAGAATATTTCCGGAGTTGAAACAACGACGTTTAAAATTCGGTATTTATGCCTGTCAAGATGACAAATGTACATTTTAACAATCGTTTCTATAGATGCACAGACCGAGCGGGTATTTTTCGATACCTACCGGGTATTTACCAGCCCGAAAATGTCCCGCCGGGAATTTATCGCTGTAATTGATCGAAAATGTCCCGCTTCATATGAGATTTTTAACATACGATGGAAATATTCACAGAAACGTTTTTACAACTAACTTGTAATTCATATTTTCCTATGGAGGTAAATTGTTTTGTAGCAGTTTTATAGCATTTCTCTGCAAGGTTTTTATGATTTTTATAAAAGCTTATTTCATAACTGCTTTCTGCAGCTTTAATGAAATTATTTCATTGGAATGCTTTCAAACACAATTGTGTTTCTATTACCATATTGTCACTTTAATGATAATTTCCCAACTATTTTATAGTACATTAATCACAAAAAAATGAAATAACTGTTATAAAATCAAATTGCTTCCGCAAATATATATTTGTTGTCATTCAGCATATAAGAAGAACCAGCCGACATTGATCTTAGAGGTTGTGTAATGAAGTCAGTTTTTATTTGACTAGCGTCCCAATAACTATAAACCTAATAATGCCGTGTAATATTGGTCATTGGAAGACTGAAAATGTTACAAAAATATGCTGTTCAGGGATAGGAGCCTTTATTCTGTCATGAACTTCCATAATCTGGTTAAATCCAACGTCAACTCTGCAATAATAATATCCGACCCTTGCGCGAAACCATCACTTGTAGAATTAAGTGTTTCCTAACGGTTTTATAGGGGTAAAGGGGTAACATAGTATCCAAAATACGTTGAAATGCTTGCTAATAATACCAAATTATTTTATAGAACGTCGTCATTTTGAAATGATAGCAATCTGGAATACTGACATTAGATGAGTTGAAAATATGAAAAACCGCACATATAGTGATATTCACAGGTGTGAAGTACATAGATATAGCATTATATTATTTAGAACAAACTGAGCTGAGTTTGCGACTAGAAAATTAATACGTCGACAGACTGGATTTTTTGTATATTCAATAATTTTTTCCAAAAACATTAATAAACGAGTGGCGCCCTTAAATTTTATTAAAAATAGGGTATATAGTACTCAATAAAATTTCATTCACAGTGAAAATACTAATCTTTGAAGCACAAACAATGTCTTCAACAGTTTTATAAGTACAAAAGTGAAATTATCACAATGGCTATTTGTTATTTTTCAATTGGTGACATATATATTATATTTTCCAATACAAAATTGTTTTTTTTTATAATTAAATGAATAATAAAAAAAGGAATAAAATATAAAACAGTGTCAAATGGATAATTTCGTTTCACCCTGTTCATAGAATAGAACATACGCCTCGCCACTTATGAGAGATTTTGGGGAAATTGGTGACACGTGGGCATCGTTGTACTTGTGCCATCTTCCAGAATGAGGGTGTCGGCAGTAAGCTGTGTAGTGGCCACTATCTGCAGACCCGTTGTGGTTTAAAAGTGCGTAGAGATTATAGCTACAAGGAGCTACATTGGCTGACGCATAATTATTCATCTCCAGACCTTCTACAGGAAAATACACTGTGACAAATAATTTCCTCTGTTTTTTTCTTTTGTGGAAAATCGCTTAAGATGGATCACCAGTATCCAGGGAAATTTATGTATTGATAAATATGAGCATTTTCGTCTTTCTTTACATTTGGAGCACGTTGGTAGCTCATCCCCATCTAACATTTCTTCATTTGTGAATGAATCCAAACAATGATATAACTGGAGACAGTCAGTTCCTTCTGGGATAGGTAGAGAAATGTCCCAAAATGGTTCGAAGACCACGGAACAATGACCACAATACGTGCATTTGATGGTCGACTTCAGTTGACCGACAAAGTTTTCAACCATCTTGGATTCATCAAAACTTGTGTACCTCGACCATGACTCTTGCGCTTTTTCGATGTCACTTAATTCTTCAAAGATTTCGGTTACGATTGGTTTGTGTTTTTCTGTTATTTGGTTAACATCTTCATGTAGACCATTCAACAGGTATCTTAAAAATTCCTGAGCATCTTGTTGGGCGTAATCGATGAAGTGAGGGGCGAAACTTTGGATCTGACGTTTCAGAAAAACTGTTTTGACCACTCTTCTTGAAAAATCTTCCGACCATAATTCTTTTATCACCTCTGCAAAAGCTTCGATTAGAGCACCTTTCATACTGGATATGCTGGTATTTATATCCTTTTTGTAAAAGTCTTTTATCAGATATTCAAGCAACCATCTAGTGTTTGAAAGACACTGGATAACACTATTGATGTAACAAGTGTTTCCCGAATTCATCAAACCATTCAATCCGATGATACATCCCCTGGTCTTTTAATGATTTTATTAGTATCGCTTGAATATGTCGCAAAAGTGCAGTAAAAGAAGTCTTCACAAAATTATTTTATGAAATTGTTAGAAAAATTTTTTAGTAACTGCTGAAATGTTTATAAAACTGTTTGGTATTGTTTGTTGAAGGCCTTTTAAAATATCAATAAAAACTATAATGTGTGTGAAAATCTCCTACTTATAGCTGCTTTATTTATAAACATATTGGAAACATATCTGGGAGAAATAATTTGTTTCTCCGAAACGTTTTCGCAACTATCATAAAATATAAAATTGCCAGTTGGGCAGCCGGCAAGCTATGAACTGAATCAATTCATAATGAATGGAAGTAGATGTAGTTAGTAGCTGACAGTTAAATTTCATATGATTGAGGGCGTATGTGATTCTACTGTAAAAATTAAGTGGGATTGTTTCATCTGATTTTTCATTCGGACACCTCGCAAAATGAAAATATTCGGTTTTCCGTATATCTAGCTTCACAGCTCATCAATTTATATTTCCTATGCTCTGATATGTTATTTCCATATACGCTATAGGTGAGTAGTAGGTACGGGTAAAATAATATCATTCAAATGTTCATTCTCCCTTCACCTTTCTCAACACCCACTAACAAAACTCCAGTTGACGCTTTGAAACTATATAAGTTACTCCAGGAGTGGTTGTATGAAAGCTGGAATGTTGAAGTGTACCCATCACAGATTCAGACTCTGGGTATGAACAACTTCCAAAGAACTGAAACTTCTACGCCGTCGATGCCAAGTAACAAGCGGAAAATAACATTTAAGAGAGAGTTCGCGAAGAATTCCCTGGGAAATTGTCTTACTGCAGCCAATTAAATGAATAAAACACTCAAATAGTTTTGGTCCGACAGAATACGAAGCTATAAAAGGGAGAAGAAAAACAACGTCTGAGCGGCTGTAAAGTTTCATTACTGTAAGCCGGAAAAAGCGTAGAAGCTTTTCGGTAACAAATATTTTAAATTAATCTTTCTCTACTTCGTTAGTCGCCTAATACTGTAAGACAGCTTGCTTGTGTGTTTTGTTTCTTGTCGGATTCCTGAGCTGGGTTATTTTTTGTGACTTGAAATGGCCAAGATTCAAAGCGATAAGATAAGAAATGATGACTTCTTGTCATGTCAGAGTTTTGGTAGCAATTAAGTAGGTATTCTGATCTTCGCGATTTCGTGACGAACTTTTACAAATCATTTGGTTCACGGAAAACAACACAAGCTAGAATCTTAACAATATAATGCAAAGAGAAATAATTACTGATGATTGTGCAATTTTTTAAATCATGTAAAGTATTTTAGCGCCCTTGACGACCCACCCGCAGAGTAATATTTCTCCATTTATCAAAATGTTTTCAATTTTTCGTACATCTCAATGGATCTGATGATATGAATGAATTATTCATTTGACTAGATCATTTTGGAAGAATCCGCTCAGACTCGCCTGACCTTAACACACTACGTTGATGTTCAAACCTCTGTCGGAAAACAACTACTTTTCTGGGTAATACCACGAAGGGTGTTGAATTTCATGCGGCAGGTGCAGGTTTCTTCACAGAAATTCCTGAATGTGCTTCTGGCGATACAACTGCAAAAATTAATTTCCAATGAATGGGACGGGCACAGATCGGTTAAGGGCTAATCAAGCTCTCATCTTTACAAAGTAATTCTCACAATAAACTCAGAATTCGATGGTTTTCCATAATTGAAAATCATTTTTGAAAAGAATATCATACCTCGAATAATGCTGAAGCTAGCAATAAGCAGAATGGGTTGTCATCACGCCATCTTTCCATAGAGGTCACCAGAAGAGAATCCAAATTCGCCTGATTCCTCGTTTGAGAAAATGTACATTTTTCTACCACCACCCGTGAATATGCTTATTTCTGTAATGTTCACCAAACGGATTCCAATGAACTGAACCGCTGAAAATCGAAAAAATACTCTATATCTAAAATTGCTTCCCAAATAGCACACGACGTCCTGAAGACGAACCATTTATGTCCTAGTTACGTCGATACGTCCCGGGACGTATAGGAGACATTTGAAGAACGTACATTACCGGATGTACCATGTATATACTGGTTAGACGTCCCATGTAGGTACATACTTGGTCCCGTTCCAATCGGAATGTAATAAAAACGTACATGCTTGGAAGTACTATGTACGTACTTTATTAAGTGTCCCTGATACGTTTACATTAACTCCTCTTCATTTTCGGAATGAATTAGGGACATACCAATGACGTGTTTTTTTCTGAATCCCATGTACGTACTTCTCAGACGTATCATTTACGTACATGTTTGGAAGAACTATGTTCGTACTATTTGGACCTTCCAGGTGCGTACATATTGAGTCCCTTTCCGATACGTATATTTCGAAACGTTTGCGGGACATAATAGTAATGACATACATTTTTGGAAATCGTATGTACATACTATCTGGACGTCTCGTTGACGTACTTTTTTGTACATACTGTTTGGACCTCCCAAGTACATACGGATTGGGTTCCTTTCATTTTCTACATTTCTGTTACGTATTGGGTCCCTTTCGGTTCAAGGGGTATTGGGATTTTGAAAGTGATCACTTAGTGTATTCAAACATATATCAATATTGGTAATGCAATATTCATAATGAATTATTCCTAAAAAAATTTGGAAAAATTGAAACATCGACATGTGGTGAATTTAAATACCAGAAAATTACATACAGAATTTTTTGCACAGCAAGTTTGATATTCCAAAACCGCCATCACATGAGACAGTGATCCTTTAGTGTTTTTTCGAATATATTTCCATTGTTACTGAACTTTCTAAAATTTTAATATTATCTCGAACAGAACTAACTTGAAGTCATCACATCTATAGCACTCAACTCCTTCTTAAAAACAAGTCTCTCCGTGCCGTAGAGCGTAACAGTGGTCGACAATAATATCTCCATAGAAAAGGTCGAGAGTTCAAGCCCCGCAGCAGCCAGCTCTTTTTCCAGGTAAGTATTCGGTTAGATGGTTAGTACACGTGAATGAGTAAAATTTCCAACTTAACTATTTGGTAAAAAAGAAATGAATAATCCCGAATATGAAAACTTTAGATTCATTAAGTGATATCATATGATATATCATTACGTTGTTTTCGAATATTGATCTAATATCGCCGAATGTTCACATTTTTTTGTGGCCACTATTGATATCATCTACAATATAAGGTTTATATTCCCGTAATATTGAACCAATATTGGTCAAATATGTTTGTTCTACTTGGGATAGCGCATACAGAATGGAAAATGTACGTTTTCGGAATGTCCCAAACAGTTCCCCTTTCTGTACATTTCAGGTCCTGTGTGGACTAGAAAAGTACGTACCTGGGATTACCGACTATGCGGAAACGGTAAGTCGCAGGGAGGTCTTATGTACGTCTGTCGGAGACAAAAGTACGTCCTAAATACGTACAATGCATCCTCACCGTACATATGCAGTACGTCCACTGGACGTACTTGTGCTATTTGGGTTAATATGGTACTTAAAAGAGAGTTCTGAAGTTTTCACCTGATCGACGAAAAAATTAACTATGAAAATCGAATGAATATTGGCCACATCGCCATCGGACGTTTGAGCACTCACCTACGGCATCATGTTCAAACTTCTTCCTCGTGCGATATGGCCCCCATATACACTCTTGTTGTACAAACTACAATTCACACATAGGCGATAAACACACTTGGGGACACTCAAATCGTTCCAGAACGATTTGATTTGTAGCCAGTCTTCAAGTGTGCTTACCGACTAGGTGAAAAAATTATTGATTTCTTTATATTCCAGATTTCGATCGACTTTAACAATATTATGAATATTATATTCTCATATAATATTTTCCTAAAATGTATATCGTATGATATGAATTGGAAAGAAAAATATAGAATTCATATTTCTCCTTGAGAACTAGATGAAATATTGTTGTGAGTACGTAATAATATTGTTAGTAAGTGTTGAGTAGTAACAAAAATATTGAGTATCATACTTATCTGAAGGAAGTTTTCTGGTCAGATTTTGAGACGTTTACTAACAGCAGTTTCTGATCGAAAATTATCGGGAGTAATTACACGAGTGCTTCAAAATTACCGATAATTTTCCATGAAAGCATGTTGTCTAAAAACTGCATGAGTTTATTTTCATATTTTGTCGAAACCAAAATATGAAAAAAAAAAAAACGAATGCAGTTTTTTACTGACAACATGCTTGAATGGAAAATTATCAGGTTTATTTTGATGCACGAGTGTAATTCGGTAGAATATTTCCGGAGTTAAAATAACGACGTTTAAAATTCAGTATTTATGCCTGTCAAGATGACAAATGTACATTTGAACAATCGTTACTATAGATACACGGACCGAGCGGGTATTTTTCGATACCTACCAGGTATTTACCATCCCGAAAATGTCCCGCCGGGAATTTATTGCTGTAATTGATCGAAAATGTCCCACTTCGTATGGGATTTTTAACATACGATGGAAATATTCGAATTAAACTTACATTTTTTGTAGTGATTGCCCTATCTATTATTTTTATTGATGGGGATCCTCATAAGGTTCAATGTATCGAATCTAGTGATCAACACATCAGATTTAGTGTCATTCAGTTTGGTTCATTGATTTCCATATGTTGACTAACTTATGATGAATTCGAATTCATTTCATGCATGGCAACATTGATATTTCCATGTTATCATGATAGCAAGGCACCGTTCACCAATAATCATAATATATTTCAAATCGAAAAGGAAATTCCTATTATCAAGATATAATATGAGAGGAATGACCATAACATACTATATCGAAAAACATCTACATTATTAAATTTCATCAGAGAAATATCTTCAACACTGCTATTAAGTTCAGATTCAATCAGATACATGTCTATAACTGGAAAAACCTTTTCTATATTCTCACAACTCAGTCAACAATACATGTCTGTCAATTGTTTCAGGTCACGACACAATGTCAACTACGTATCTATCATTTCCTCAATTAATACTTCTGACGAGAGATTCCGTGCTGTTTCGTATGAATGATTTTTATGGAAACCTGATTGACTATTCATCAAGCTACAGATTTTCGAACATGGCTAATGTTGGTTGTGAACACCTTCCATTATAATCAAATCTTCTTGATGGAGTATCATTTGGCGGGAATTCATTTGCTTTGATTTGAGTGGTCACTCTGGGAATATTAATGATGCGGCATTCATTTTAAAACATTTGGAACTGTCTCCAAAGAGATACCTATTAAGTTCATTTTCAAATTTTCAAGTGCTCCAAAGACATTTCTGAACATTTTGCAATGAAACTTATCCTGATGAGTTGGTGATGTCTTCGTTTATTCCCTGATATCATTATTGAAACTTCACTTTTTGGATTTTCCCTTCCTTGAAAATGAGAAAAAAAAGCTTCAAATTCTCATGATATATGTTTTCAAGCAAATTCCCTATACGTTACTTTAATATTATGAAGAAGCAAAATTGGACTATTTTGTCAGTTGCGTATAGTATTTTTAATGGATTTGAAAATTAAATTAAAAAAAAATATATTGAAAATTAATATACCCCCCTTGGCGATATTTCGGAAGCTAGTCTACCTCCTTTTTCAAGCCTTCGTGGAAATTTATATCGAGATTAGAATTTTCGGAAGAGTCAAAATGTACAATTGGAAACTAATTCATCAATAATAATACCAAGTGTTGATTTTGACACTACCTGTTCGAAATGAATCTTCCCAGTTCAACTCATCTTTTTTAAAAGGAGCATCCAACCTTGATCTAGACTCAATGAACAAGTAGCAATCTCTTTTGCTCCAACAAAATGTAAGAAGCCTCTTCGAGTTTCCTTTCTGCTCCATTCTGTTCTGTCATTTATTCAGTTCCAACGTTGTCGTTAGTGAACTGATATTATTCTATTCAACCTTGTGTGTACCATTTGTTGATAATATGTTTTTAGCTGTTCTTATTCTCACCGGCGTCGATGATTGGCCTCGGTGGTGGAAATAGGCCGACGTTATATGGAATAATAGAAAAATGTGTTGTCGTAAATAATGTTTGAAGAATTGCGCATTTGGTGGATCTTTTCTTCTCGGAAAACAACAAAACAACTTTGTTTCAAACCACTTCTCGATTTTTTCAAAACTTTTTGTGCAGTCCCGATAGGTGAGATTTCTTTATTTCCCATTTTCTTCTAAAATTATATAGATATAGGATTAGCTTTTCCACTTTCATTGGTCACACTGTATGTAGTAATTACCAAAATGTTTCAGTCCCCGCGTATTTCTACGAAAGCAGCCTATAATCCATCTGGAGCACGAAAAATCCGATTAACTTCAGTGTTATGGAAGAATTAATTCATGAAACAAGCAGAATTATTAATGGTTTTGTCAACCGGGGGGCTTTATTGGATCCGGTCCAACCGCAGTCGTAGCACGAGAGTACGGCAGTGACAATTTAATTTGTTCAAGTGGAAAAGTTGGTCAGTGACAACTTGATGAAACAGAACGAACCGACTCTCTTGCGAGAAGAAGGTATTACAACGAGATTGTTGGAATCAAATGCAATGAAAACTCTGGTTGTATGACTGATTCGATAGTATTTCGTCGAAATCTGTAAGCGAGATCGATGAGATAGGGCCGACTTTTTTATATTGCACTGAAGACTTTCAATTTTTGAATTTTTTTCTGGTTCTGATTGTTTCCGAAATGTTTCAATCAATCCAATGAAAGTGGCAACCCATTTTCATTATGAATCAATCAGATGACAATGTTTTCCGAAGTTGAGATATTCGAACCTCAGGGTCAACGGACCACATCTTGTGGGGCAATTCTCTTTTTCGGCATCTTCCTTAAGGCACAGGTTGAAAATGTGTTCACTAAAATCAAAGTGTGAACAGTTTGACGCAATATTTCTGTTGAATGTAATGACAGGAACGACTGCGAACCTGTCATCTACCATAGATTTATACACACCACCGGGAGTTCTAAGGAACAGTCCCTCATTCAATGTTAGATATGTTAGAACAAGTCTAGGTCAAAATTTCCCAATTAACAGAATGTGTAGCAGTCACAATCAGAAATTTTCAGGTTGTTGAGTTTAGATAATGAATGATTTATGTATAATAGGATATATTTGGTGGTAGCGTTCCAAACTCATATTGTCTAATCTGTTTTGATCTGATGGATCATAACATATTCAGGTAACTGTTTCAAAAAGACTCTTGAATCTTTCTTTCTGTGAATGAATCAGACGTCTATGATTGATATAAATGTAACTATAGTAAGGAAGAGTTTGTTCATTTTCTTGATGATACTTTTTCATAAAATTTTCATTTTTTTTATCGAAGAAAAATAATTCTGAAATAGTTCTTCACAACTTCATTTTGACCAACGTAGTTATACAAAATAAGATAATGCTGACACCACGTCACCCACTATTTCAGTACCAAACGGGCAAAAAAGATAAGCAGTCACTAATTGTTTTCTTGAAATCTTCTAACGAGATACATTTGTGTACAAAAAGTTGCTAGTGGTTTCTCGAGCTCTCCCACTCAGGGCCAATTCAGTTGACAAAAATGCCGCTAATATTACAGTAAGTAATCCTACCATTGTCCATTTGTACCGGTCTTCTTGAAATATGCCTGAGATTTATGAGATATCGCAGTTATCTATCTATAACAGGGGTCGCCAACCGGTTCTATGAATAAAAACAAACTATGATTGTGAACTGAGCTATGCTGTTTCAATTAGGATATCAAGAAGTAATGAAAAGAAGATCTTGGGTCCAACTAAGTTGGCCACCCCTGACCTATAACATATCAATAATATGTTTAAATGTATTTCTTCAGTACAGGAAGATGGAAATCGTAATCTAGAACTTCAAGGAGTAACGTGAAAATCACAAATTTGCTGTATGAAAATGGAATATTACACAAATAGTCGTACATATAACAAAGAGACGACTAACATTATAAAAATGGTGCTAGGGAATGAAGGTGGGTTCAAGTAAGTTAAATTTAAAACTGAAATGAACCTGATATGCAAGGAGTGAAATTCAAATTAAAATTAGATGGCTAAAATTCAACTTAGAAATAGATTTCTTCCATAATTCACTGAACCGCAGGTATTAAGTTGGACAGCTAATAAAAGGTTGTTTTATATTTGCTTGATTTCATTCTTTTATGATAGATAGTTATCATGATTGGATCTTTATTATTTTAGTTTCATGTTGGTATTAAATAGCATATCAGATCAATGGATTCAGAGGGACAGCAGACTGAATTTGTGGATAATCAATTGATGCTTAAGGCTGATATATTCTTGTCCAATTTTATAACATTTTGTAGAATTATTGTTGATGAGACAATACACCAACCTTGGCAAGAGTAACAAACCACTATCGAGAATTTTCTTTATCTCGACCTAAGGCCTCAAAAAAGACTTTTTTTCCTCGTAATAAATGATGTATTTTCCGTCTGCGTATTCGATATACTACTTTTGCTTCAATCGTTCCAAACAACTAATAATACAAATTTATTTCCACCAAATTACACCACATCTCCTGTGGAAGAAGCAGTTTCCTTCGGAATATATGGCGTCACATACACTAAGACGACTTACATTATATGACGCAGTTCAAAATAATACATCATGTTCTGTAGCTTACCTGTAATTTTAAGAGGAATGGGAGTGTAACGTGAGTTTTCTTTCAATAGTGGCAGCGTGAATTCCAAAGAAATCTGTATTTTGAATACAAAATACGAGTTGAAAAGGGATTTTTATAGTTTGGTTTGAAAATCATTGGGTTATTTTTGGAATGAACAATAACTTTTCTGCCCATTAAAAAAAAAGATGGTTTTCATTTATTGAATAAAAAACATCTCATAACGTAGGATGGAAAATAAAGTTATTCTTCAGCGTATTCAAAATTTCTAAAACGCATCACATGTCAGATTGACGTCGAAGTCAATTGAAATTATCATAGAAGTCTGCGTTTCAGTTTCTCCACTCCCAGTTGGAACCGTAGTTGGAACAAAATAACCGTCATCAGTGCATTTTGTGGCCGTTGACCCTAAGCTTTCAAAGTCTGTACGGCTGCTACATTTCTGAATTCATTTCTATGTTCTGTGGTCTATTCCTTTACAGGATATCACCCCAATAAGATGCGATGAGCGAATCGATAAAGAGAATAAGAGAATTCCGTCTGGTACTCCGACTCTTTCCAATTCCGGAAAGATTCCGCTGGTGAGAAGATAACGACGTTTGCAACACGATGACGGAAACCTAAGAGACGAATCGACAGAAAACTCCAGAGGGTGAATTTAATCTACGGGTTAGCGTGTTTGTAGATTTTCAAGTAGTGTTTAGGTATTCCCGGTAGCTCGGCTGCTCTCATCAGCACGGATAGCACGGCCTTGTTTCTGCGAGTAACGAATCTTACGCGCTGCGCCTTCTTTGATGATGGGAAAGGAGTTATCTCGTCACATGTGCGGTGGGTTCTCCGAGTCGTATACAGGGAGTTCTTCAAATACATGCCAATATTCAACGAAATGATTCTTGGACCCTGTTAAAAAAAACCTTCTGTGAATGTCCTGAACGTCCAAACTTTTGAGATACAGGGTGCTGAACACGAGGTCGGGAACAACTTTGCTGACTTATTGGTACTTCCAATCTCCTTCTATTTTTTTATACAAAGCGTCATTGTGCTCGGATTTTACGGGGTGTTCAGAACCCTGCCACACACAATCTCAGGACCTTACGCACAGAAAAGATGTATGCACTTGAAACTCCATCACTCGTTAATACATATAGGCCAGTTTTCTTCAGGCCCAGTTTGTTCCCATTGTCGAAAATGCCAGTAATATTGCAGAAAATAACCCATTGCAGCAATGGTCGTGATAGATAACAACTGATGTTTGATTCATTGAAACGAAGACATTTGAAATATATTTCAACTTCTACGTTGGCAAATGACATTTGTTGGGAAATTCATGAACTTCGTCTTCACACGATGTCTACTTGAAAAACAAAATGGAGTATAACGTCCATGAAAGAAGTAACACAGATATTGAATCACCCACAAAAAAGTGAGAGTCTACAACTGCTGCCTTGAAACTGATTTGGATGAATTATTCTGGAAATATTTGCAAATTCTCTTTTTTATGTGTCTGTTATTCATAGACGTTTGGTATATTCACAAAAAAAAGAGAGCTCATCATCTTTTCCCACATATAATTCAAAACACCCACTCTCCTTTGTATATGGCGCGACGGGCGCTGAAACACGTAGAAATCAATTTTTCTTCCTCAATTTGTATACCAAATAAATAAATAAATTTGTAACATGTTTCTACCTGGATAGAGAATAGTTGGCAATATGAAATTACAGTCACCAGGAAACATCTTCATTCTCAAACTCAGATAAGCTTGTTCCAAATATCTCTAGCGCAGGGTTCTTCAGTGGGTTCACGAACAAATCATTCGTAGGCCCGATATGTTGTCCTCTCGGGCCAGTACTGTTCATTTTGCTGAATTTCACAAGAACGATATGCAATTAACAATTTAACAATATCAACAAAGCAAAGTAGACCTCATAGTATATATATATATATATATATATATATATATATATATATATATATATATATATATATATAATATAAAACGCGTAATGTCGGATATTGCAGTAGGATATAAAAGAATTCTTGAAACTCTTTGTTTCAGTTCAAGCTTTCGAGATTTTCAATTTCTCTTCATCAAAAACACTAATATGAAATAAATAAATGAATTGACTATTACCATTAATTGTATGATAAAAAAATTACAAGGTACTTACGAAAAATGAGGTTATGAAAGAAAAATATATACGCTGAAAATAGAACTACGAATAATATATAAATTTCGAAAAGTGCTTGCTTTAATGTTGCAACCACCATAACCTTTTGCAACTTTGAATTTTCGATCAAAATAATAATATAAACTAGATATACAAACGGTAGCATCACTGAATCATTTTTGAAATTAGTTCATTTTTGTACCTCCCCCCCCCCCCACGTACCATTCAAACTACCGGAGTTGGGGTGAGTTAGTCCTCATTTCATAATCCATTAACATAAGTGAGTCATTAGGCACAATTTGAAGTTAACTGAAATAATATATGTCATGTCTATCGTCAACTGGCTCTTAAATTATCATGGGAAACACCTCAAAAACTACACAAATAATACTTTCATATGTTTATTTACAATCATGTATGTAATGCTGTCTTTACTAACGTCATTGAAGGTTGGGAAGTGTTCCATTACACACCTCTACTTCCCGCCCTCATTTCATCTATTATAGACTTTTCCTGTCATTTATTGACTTTATCTGACATTTATTTATGTTGGTGACAATTGTATACCTCGTAGTCATGATAACAATATATCTACTTGATTATTCTGAGAAAACCGCGTTCTTGGTAATTTGTCGTTAAATGTAATATTTTAGATATGTTCACAACGAAACAGAGATTTATTAATTTTATATAAATATGATGGTTGTAAATAAAATAGTATACGAATCTCAATAGGAAGTTTCATTCCTGTCTCGAGATTATAGCTAACTATTTCCAGAGCCCTCTTGTATACAGCTGGGTAATTTCACAGAATAATTTCGACCTAAAGCACTGCATGAAATCGGCATGCGAGGCCTTGCCCTAACTCCACGACCGAATTTCGAAATAACACTCTGCAAAAGAATATATTCCGCCAGTATTAAATTCGGATTAGGTGTGTATGGCCTTCCAAGACTATTCAAATTAGTCTGCAATCCCAGGAAAATCTTTTGGCGTTTCACGTCACGTCGTTGGCAGTTTTTGTGCCTTGAATACGGAATTACTTTTTGGCCTGAGTGAAATTGGATAGTTATTGATAATACAGATCGTTCACCGTTCGTATATGTTGCTGGGAGTATTGATTACGTAACGAGGGGGTGTAATTTCGTACGTTTCCAGAAGAACAAAAGAGGAAATGATAATATATAATTTACTTCAGCGCATGGATTCTGAATCAAGAAGCGAGTTAAATAAAGCAATGTTGTTGGAAGGAGCAATTCATCATGTAATCCTTGAACTCTGAAATATAAAAAAATGTTGTTGTTGTTATTGATAAGTTGTCAGAATAAAAAGTCAGTTCAGTTCATTTGAAAATAGAAATACTCGTTTCGATTCAAAGAAAACGTTTCAACTGCTGTAGCCAAATTTCATCAGGTTACGGGCCCAGACATCAATTTCTAACAAGTATATTCCGTCTCAACGTTTGGGTTATGACGGACGAAGACATCAAATACAAGATTCCCCTATTCGATGGAAACAACTTTAGTAACTGGAAGTTTCGTATGGAAGTGATGTTGTAAGAATTGGAATTGATCAACTTCGTACAACATTCATATAAAGACATGGTTACTATACTCGAGAATGATACACAAGCAGTTCATCTAGAGAAGAAAAAACTGGCAGGATTACAAAAGCGCGATAGGAAGTGCAAATCCCAAATAATTCAGAAGATCTCTGACAGTCACTTGGAATACGTCAAGGATAAAGAGACGGCGTTCTATATATGGAATGTCCTGTTAACAACTTTTGAGAGGAAAGGCGTGGCTAGTCAACTTCTGCTCCGGAAATCCTTACTGACTATGAAATACAAAAATTCAGAGGAATCGATGTCAACACATTTCCTCAATTTCGACAGATTCGAGAATTGCGTTCAAGTGGAGCTACTTTGGAAGAATCAGATATTGTGTGCCACTTGTTATTAAGACTCCTTCCAGAACACGAGGTGGTCGTCACAGCATTGGCCATCTTTTTTTTTTTTGGCGGCTACAACTAGTAACAGCACAAACCTCAGTCGCAGAAAGGATTCGTCGTCGAATACAAATCGAAATAATAAGGAATTTCGATATATGTGTTACAATTGCGGGTTGAGTGGACACAAACGTAATGAATGCCGTCGTAAAAACTTCAAAGGGAATAATAATCAGCAATATACTGAAGCGAAAACGGCACAAGAAGAAGTGGAAGACCATAGCAAAGAAGATTACTGTTCTCCTGCTACCACTGATCAGTGTAACATTCTCAGCTGGTATTTAAACTCAGGTGCTTCAGAACACATAATAAACAATGAAAATATTTTGATGAATATTCAGTCGCTGAGGGAACCTCTCCGAATAAAAAGTGCCAAAAATGGAGAAATCCTAGTCGCTGAAATATCTGGAACTATCGAAGTTAAAACGTTCATTGGAGCAGAGCTACGAGAAATAACAATCAAAGATGTTCTCTTCGTACCAGGTTTGGAATTCAACCTACTTTCAGTTAAAAAGTTGGAAATGAATGGTTTCGAAGTGAATTTCAAGAACGGAAAAGGCCTATAATGAAGGGAAATACAACGGTTGCTATAGCCCATAGGAAGCATAAGCTTTATGAACTCTTCTGAGTTCTTCTGAGTTTTGACATCAACGTTTCGGACATGTCAACTACAAATCTCTTGGAAAAATTAAGCTTTCGAAAGATGGAATGGATCTTGTCGGCGATGTTTATCGTAAACGAATCTGCTAGTACTGCGTTGAAGGGACATGTGGCTCCCATAATGAAGAGAAAATAAGAGGCACACGTCCACTGCAACTAGTGCACAGTAATTTGTTCGGACCAATCAACCCAGTATTTCATGACCACATCAAATATGTGATGATATTTATAGACGACTCCACTCATTTCTCAGCTGCTTACACATTGAAATCAAAAGCGGAAGTCTTTTATCACTTCAAGACTTACGAATCCATGGTGACAGCGCACTTCAACTTGAAAATTAGTAGATTCAGGTGTGACAATGGTCATGAATATATGTCAAACGAAATAAAGCAATATTTTGAGAGCCGCTGTATTTAGTACGAATTCACCATAAGATATACTCCACAACAAAATGGGGTGGCAGAACATATGAACAGAACGATTATTGAGAAAGCAAGATGTTTATTGCTGAATTCCAAACTCAGTGAAACATTCTGGAATGAAGCGGTCTCAGCTGCTGTATACCTTTTAAATCGGAGTCCTACGAAGGCTTTGATGAATCGTGTACCTTCTGAATTGTGAAATGCTATCAAACCCAACGTCAGTAAGTTGAGAATTTTTGGATGTGTAGCATTCTTGCACATTCCAAAAGAAGTTTCCGGTGGAAAACTCGAAACAAAATCGAAGAAATGCCTTATGGTTGGATATTGCACGAATGGATATAAGTTGTGGTGTCCTCAAGAAAGAAAATATATCTTGGACGAGATGTACTGTTCGATGAAACTAAATTTTCATTCGAACATGGTGATTTTTACGAAAGGACAAGTCTGAATGAACTTTCTTTTAGTACTGTCGATCAAGACGGAGTTCAACAATGTGATTGCACGGAAAAAATCAGAAATAGTGATTCTGAAACTGAAACAGAAACTTCGCGAAGATATTCAAGGAACAGGTCTTAACCCAGATATATCGACGATTACGATTTACTTGCAATGAATGCAGAATCTTTCACGGACAATGTTCCAGAAAATTTTGATGATATTGACGGGCAAAGCGATAAAGTTGAGTGGTATAAAGTAGTTCATGAAGAAATGGAGTCTCTTGAGAAAAATTCCACTTGGACCCTTACAAAATTACCGATTGGGCTAAAAGCAATAGATAACAAATGGATATTCAAAATAAAGAGAGATGAACATGGAAACATTGAGCGTTACAAGGCACGTCTAGTGGTGAAAGGTTGTTCTCAGAAAAAAGGTTTTGATTACAATGAAACCTATTCGCCTGTTGCTCGATTAACAACTTTACGGATATTTCTCTCAATTATCAACAAAGAAAAATTATTTGCCTATCAAATGGACGTAAAAAATGCTTTTCTTCATGGAAAACTAACAGAAAAAGTGTACATGAAACAACCTCATGGTTTCGAGAAAGATGTGAATTTAGTCTGCAAGCTATAAAGATCACTATATGGGCTCAAACAAGCTCCCCGAGACTGGAATTCGCGATTTGATAACGTCATGAAGAAAATTGGCCTACTAAAATCGAATAGTGATAGTTGTCTTCACTACAGCACCAACCATGATTTCAAGATATTTCTTTTATTATTCGAGGACGACATCATTCTAGCTGGGAATGTCAAAAATGAAATCGAAAATGTCAAAGTCAAATTGAGAACCAAATTTAACATGAAAGATCTTGGGGAAATGAGACATTTTCTTGGAATAGAAATCGATCGTAATGAAAATGAAATGTTTTTGAGTCAATCTGTTTATATGAAGAATCTACTGAATAGATTTCGAATGGAGGACTGTAAACCAACAAAAACTCCAATGGGTTCGAGCACAGTTGAAGAAATGAGAAGGAAATGTGGAAACATGTCCGAGTGCATCATTGAGAAGAAACCTTACCGAGAGCACATAGGATGCTTGATGTTTCTCATGGTCAATACAAGACCAGATTTAAGTTTTCCTGTGAACTTTTTCAACAGATTTCAAAGTAATGCATCGCTAGACTGGATTGAAACGCATTTTGAGATATTTACAAGGTACCCTTAATTTCGGGTTATTCTATCCATCAAATGATAGTAAGAGCCAGTGGACGCAGGCATTACATATTTCAGTAATCTCCAAATTTTGTCAATGACTCTCTTATGTTTACTGATTATGAAATGGGGACTAACCCCGACTCCGGTAAGTTAAGACGTAAATGAACGAATTTTAAAAATAATTCAGTAAAGCTTCGTTTGTTTATATTATTAACGACTTCGATTGTTCTTACTTAAGTAGAAATCCAATGAAATTGGGTAATTTGAAGTCGCCTGATCGAACAAAACTAATCCCATGGGCTCTTTTCACTTTATTATGTTATTGACATGAATACATACAAATTGTTTTATTTCGATTTTGATGTTTCAAATATTTGATATTTCAAAATGTGAACGAGAGGAGAAAAGATGGAACTGGTTTTGAATAAGCCACAGTCAAAAGCGTGTGGAACCTTATAAGTAAGCTCTTACAAGAAAAATACTATAAAGAAAAGAAAGTTATTATTGACCCATTCAAAGGTGTTGTATTTCAACAAGAGTGAGCTGCCCGCAATTATATGCGTCGAAAACTGCAATCAGATACCTGTAACAGGAAACAAAGTTCAGCAGCATTAAGTGCCGTAGATTTAACCAAAATGATGAATTTATGGAATGAAAACATCCCTGAGGGGCTGCAACGGAAATTCTATCACATGGTAGAGGTAGAATTAGCTTGGCGAGGTGGGGAAGCTGCTGCTTGCTTGACTGACTCTTTTCGTATCGAATTAAACAACGATGATTCTGAAACGACTCGAGTTGAATATAACTTTGTATTCAGCAAGACTTGCCAAGGTGGTTCAAGAATGGGTACCGAAAGCAAATTTTTGATACAAAACAATGACAGATTATACATACAAATTGATTCATTTCCATTTTGACGTTTCAAATATTTGATATTACAAAATGTCACCATTGGGTTGTAATACTATCTAGGATATTGATGAAATTATATAGACTCAGTTATAGCAAATATAACCGTTTACATTAAAGCATTTGTATGGAAAGTATTTATGGACTTTTGCAATTATAGAAAGTACCAATTAGATGGAAATCGGTTGGAGGAAGAATTGGTGTCAGTTTTGAATGATTGGGCTATGAATATGAGAACAAAAGATGGTACAGAGGTTGAATAAGCTACAATCAGAACCGTAACATGTTAAATTGATTTTGCTTTGTATTTTTTTAATAATCCGCAAAAAAATATATACGAATAACCTTCGAATATTGATAAATGCTCAAAAATTTTATGACAACTTTCTCAAGCTTGTTGCTCATAGGAAACAAACCTCTGCAACAAGCTTTCGAAATCTGTTGTAAATTTTTTTCGAACAATTATCAATGTTCTTGGGTTACTACTATTGAAAATTGGTCCGATGGTACTGATGATTATATCATTGACCCCTATTTATTCAATTCATTTCACCCCAGAAAGACCCGATACTTAAATATAAAAAAAACATACCAGTTTTCTTCATTAGACCGTGAGACAATTTTGTTTCATAACTATAGGATGCTAATCATTAGATGAAACCTATTTGCTACGATCTCACTGATCATCGAAAAATAATAATTAACAATGAATATAGGTTGTTGGTTGATTGGTATATTCCTCGGTGTATTCATATAGTGAAAGCCAAATCTATGCTAGTGGAATTTTGCGAAAATCATGAACCGTGGTAAGACAGAACCATAAATCCATGATTCCAAAATACAGGATTTCCATTTCAGTCAGATAATACGAATCGGACTTCAAGGAACAATATCTCTATTGCTTGGTTTATGACTGATTGCCTTGGCCACGAAACTTATTTTCGCCTGTAATATACGCAATATCGTCCCTGTATAGTTGATAACCACATAATCACTGTGTTCTTACAACCGAATAATACGTTGCAATTACCCACGAAATGCAAAATGAAACTGCTACTCTGAGTTTGAAGAGAATAAAAAAATTCAAATCTAGGAAAAATTTTCCCGACCCAAATTGAATCACGAGCTGAACAAATAGTTTTCTTCAAACTCTGCTGGCAGATGGGTCCTAACTATATCTAGGGATCCACGGAGTGAAAACTCTAATGGATTATACAAACCCGAACAGGGATTTTACTAACAAACTTCACGTTTTCCTGGGTGAATTTCTCCTCTCCGGTGGTTTTAGGCTCTGCATTGAGCAGTTTGGCGAATAAATTATCAAAATTGCTCAGCTCGTTGAATGTTCGTATCCGTAGAGTTTATGAGGAAAACAAATGATGCTAACGTTAATTGCCAACCTGATAGTGTGGTGAGTCTTCCAGAAAAATAAAAATGAGTTTCCAAGATGGTGGTTCGAACTTCCACCACATTAAACTATTTGATTTCTACACGGTACCTAGCATTTTCATTGAAATAAATTCCGTGACTTTCTCAGATTGTCCCTGGCTGATTTGTTATGTTTTCCAGCACCTGTATCTTAGGCCAGGCGGAAAGGCAATAAAATCGTTCAAAACCGTAAAAAAAATTTGGCAAAGCTTTTATTGTTTCAAATGGGTATTAGGGTGTAATTATCAAGAATCAAGGTTTCCCCCACACCCTTAGGGCCCGCGTCGATCACCGTGAGGCTACAAAGGTACACATTTTTGGTTTTTTGGTAATATCCCGTTTTCTCTTTATCGTACGCTCAAAATGGCTCTATATAAAATTAAAGGAGACAAAATTCTGTACAAAATAGTCCTCTATCATTTTTTTCATGGGACTTATAGTTTCGGAGTAGTAGCCGCGACAAGTTGTGCGAGTTTTGACAAATACAGTAAAGATCGATTCTTGCTTACCGAATTTCACTCTTCTCTCGTGCTGGTGACTGTTGACAATTTATTCTATTTCTTTTATGAATATGTATAAGTAATTCAAATTCATCATTGATAATAAGTATGTGTTGTGTCGTCTGCAAAATATTTTCCTTTTAAAAAAGAGTGCTTGCAATCTTGCATCTTTATCACCGACCGAAGCAGCAGCCCGACAGCATTCCTTCAGGTTCAAAAGTGGTACGGAAACAAGAAGAGTCCGCAAGATTGGGGCTGGAAAAGCACGAAGAATGGACTGACACCTATTCCTACGTTAATAGACGATGCCCCGCAGGAGCTTCTCAGCACAATATCCTGCAAGGGTGTCAAGCAGCTTGTAGCTGCAGGAAGACTGGGTTGCGTTGCTCGATGATGTGTGGAAGTTGCCGGGGCCAGTCTTGCACAAATGTCAATATGGAAGAAGATAATTTCGACGTTGATGACGAAATCGACGTGCAATTCGAGCATTCAGCTGCACAAGACATTTACATGACTGATTCTGAGAGTGAGTCATCTTTGATCGACAACGAGAGCAGGATTGAAGTGAAGGAAATCACTGCTAAACTATCGACTTCGAGTAAAATACCAGCTCAGGACGAACCTTTTCCGCGAGAACGTCGTACTTTGTCGAAAAGAAGACGATTAGATTGACTTCACTGACCCGCTGTAGAAAAGTATTTAATGAAAGCCATATAAAATAAAACTATTTGCAATTTTAACAAAAGTTCCATACCTTTTTATGAAAACTTATGCAATATGTGCTTATTAATATTGTGAACAGTCGCCAGTCCTAAAGAAGAGTGAAAATCGGTAATCAAGAATCGATATTTACTGCATTTGTCAAAACTCGCACAACTTCGCGTGGCTACTACTCCGAAACTATAAGTCCTATGAAAAAATGATTAAGAACCATTTTGTACAGAATTTTGTCACCTTTAATTTCATATAGAACCATTTTGGCCGTACGATGAAGAGAAAACGAGATATTACCGAAAAAACTAAAATATGTACCTTTGTAGCCTCACTGAGATCGATGCGGGCCATAACGGTTTGGGAGAAACCTAGATTCTTGATAATCACACCCTAATAAACCATTTGAAATAGTGAAAGCTTTGCCATTTTTTGAAGGTTTATATAATTTGCCGCCTGGCCTATCTAACACTTCGACATTAAAAAAAAATACTTTTTTTTTTATTCGAACTATAAAATTGAAATGGGTACAATCGAATCATGTTTTATTAAACCTCACAAATAATATGCACCACATAAGGGGCTTACTATAGAATAATGGGAAATAATTATTCCAACGACTTCAACATTCGAAAAAATTGTAACACTGAAACGATATTCAGTTACATATTCGAATTACAATTGGAAAGAAATTTCGAAAAATATAGGGTTGCATGGGTATATTATACAAGGCGATTCAGTAGTTATGCTCAAATAATATTTGAAAACAACCCAATCCACAGTTCCAATCGCAATAAAAACTTCGATGGTTCGTTCTTTCTATCAAGATGGAATTGGATATACTGGCCGAATAAGAACGCAAAAAAATATATTTCACGATATTTTCGAATGGAATACCATATATATCATTAGTGGGCTTTCCAAAAAAAAATTTTTTTTCTAACTTTTACAAATGGCTAAGTGTCATGTGTGGTACGTCATTTGAAAGGTATTCTTCAAAAACTGCAGATCTTCTATATTGCCTAAGGCATTGGCTTGATATGTTTATATTGAGAGTCTGTACAAGCTAGCTACTAGAAGACTGAAAGAGGTTATATTTCAACTGCATACGGGTTTCTATACCATTTCTTGCCCCAATCTACCCCCCAATGTGTGTCATAAAGTATTATATTATATCTGACACATCGATCAAAAAGTCTTATCTGGTAAAATATTTTCTCAAAATTTTGAATCGTTTTCCTCAGCCAATTGGCAATTGCCATTTGGGTGTGGATTTGGCTATTTTCGCTTCAAATTATCTACAGTACATGCACTTCCAAGAATTGGAATTACGCGATTGAAGTATTGAATTTTGTTGTAGGCAATAACTATTCAAAAACCTCACTTCTGTTGCTCGATAGGCTAGAATTTCCTCAGTGGGCTCTTAGATCGAAAGTACAACAGAATAAATTTATATTACGATAACTCCACTACACGGTGGATGTCCGAAAGAAAGAATAGTAGCCGTCCCTTGCCCCAACAATATTCTGAGAACTACTTACTTTTACTCAAAACCTATCTGAAAATTATCCCTTTTACAAAATTATTCGACCTTCACATGGTTTTTTCTCTGGAATTGATAATAAGGCAAATGAAAACATCGTTTGTATGCATATCAAACAATAGTGAAAAAATGAGTAGGACTCTCCAAAGGTCAACGTATCTTGCTAGCACAAGCCTCTGCCCTCTGAGAGCTCTCGTAGAGTGTTGGGAAAAGGGGGAAATATAAATAGAATAAAAATTTTCTTTCAATTCAAATTCTACGAAGCTGATGGGTTACCACAGAGTAATTTTTGTGTAATCAACAGTTCAAACTATCGACAAGCCATAATCGCCAGTGCAAACTGACAATTATCTATAATCGACAGATTGAACTGTCAATTAATGATAATCGACATTTAAGATTTTGGAAATTTGGAATTGAAAGCTGTGCTGTTCCCTTCACCAAAAACAGAAATTCCACAGATTCATAGAGTGACCGCCAAAAAATCTGTGGCATGTGGAAAACTGTTTCATTAGGAAATCTCAAAAAATTTCCCATAATGCAATAGTCAAATGTCATATTGTTTTTCACCACATGCAAAGGGTAAAATCACTGAAGTACCTCCATAATTTTAAATATAGAACACATTCAATAGGTTATCATGTTATTGAAAACGAGCTTTCTTTCTTTTTCGTTTTTTCCTGTAGAAGATACTGACTTTTGTTATCAGCTGAAATATCTTCCCTTCACTTCAATCTTATTTGCAGATTCTGTGGATTCTCTTCAACTTCATAATTCAGCAGTACAGTTGAGTTCACACAAGAGAAACTAAACAAAAAAATAAGTGGTTGCCTTTATCTCTAAGTTATGTACTAGTCTCTCCCTATTACTTGAAACCTTCAAGTTTGTGTTGAATTTTTAGGTAGAATTGATAAATTCTTATGAAAAATTGATTTACGAGGAAGTTTCCCCTTTTTGAAACACTCTTATGAGTGGCCCAGAAGGCAGAACCTTATGTGCAACCGGGCCGGTTGGTATGTTTGATTGACAGACCCACCCACTGAGAAAGGTATATAGGAAACCAACAATTGTCTATCGCACAGAACTAACTTGAAAAATTCCTGCAGTGACTCGAGCACGAACTCTTAAGTAAGCCGACAGTAAAAAGTGAATCAAACACAAGCAAAACTTTTTTTCAACTCGACCAACAACTGTCAAATACATTGAAGCAAAAAACCGTCTTCGTTGCAGGCCCTCTGCTGAATACCGTGTCACAACAAAAAAGCAGAAAAACAGATCCCCAAACCAGAACCGTTAGGTCACTGCAGGCGCGTATACAAGGGGGGGTAAAGGGGGTAATTACCCCCCCCCCAAGATCAGTCAGTCACATAACATATTACAATATATTTTAAAAAATATAGGGAGATATCAAAAAATATAATAAATGAATGAAAAATCAATCACAATTTCATTTCATCTCTACTCCCTGTAACCCTGTAAGATCGCAGAATCCAGTAATTAAATTCTAAATTATTATCAAAATTATAGAATATCTCAGAAGCTCATATAGTTTCTTGTATTTCACAGTTTCCTTATAATTTAGGTCATTGTGAAAGGTAAGTTTGTAAAAGAGCCAAAATATGCATTTGTTTTTTGATAAAATGGTGGAAACGCATAATTTTCTCAGTGATTACCCCCCTATAAACTTGAGCTGTATACGCGCCTGGGTCACTGTTCCTATTTTACAGTAGAAAATACCTCTACTTCAACTTATTTTTTCCCGCAGGTCATTCACATATTTCATCGGTGTGACAGGAGCGTAATTACCGGATGTATAATTTATACGTCCAGATGTTAGAGTTAGACATTCGCATGTTTATTTAAAAAGATCGCTAACTCCGTCCACATGAAGTTTGTTCCTTTCGCGTGCGACCTAAGTACGTACATGTATAATATAATATTTCGTTTTTGGAATAATTCAGGTGGTGGAATGATTCGTCGCACGCGTAGTGTTGTAACCCTGCCCGATTTCATTTTTCGTGTTAATCCTGAAAGAGTGGTGTGCTTCATTATTTATTCAATAAGTTTATCGGAAAATGGTATATTCATATCAGCCCATTTCCATTGATTTTCGACTTTTTGGAACACAAATATATCTGTTCAATAATTAATTTTTGATTCGTTCCAAATCGAAGTTGCAAGCTAACATATTTTCTACCGGGTTGGTTGGTGTATTCAATCCAGATATCCCACCCACTAGGATTGGTACCTAAGCAACTAACAATTGCCTATCGCACCAAGCCAGCCAGAAAAATTCTGCCCAGACCACGGATTTAACTTGCAGTGAAAAAGCCAGAAAATTTAACATGCGGACCACGGCTTATTGGAATACATTTTATACTTTCAAACGGTATGCCGCAACAATTTTCGTCGATTTCACCACAAAACCAAATGGGTATACCTACTGTGATGAGTTGGTTTTCGTTATGCCTATCTGAAAACACTATATTTACATGCTTAGTTAGCGCACTGAAAAAGTGCTTTTTCCGTGCCGGAAAATTTCAGGGTGCCTAGTTAACCCTGGTGTATCTACTTATACCTGAATAATTTTGGGATAAACTTGTCGAAAACCGATTGCTTGATTTTCGAGATCATAAAAACTTCAGATCGCTATTGTAGATGGCGATCAGTCATTTACCATATGAAACTTAGTTTTCACTAGAGAGAAATGTGCAACCGAATATTTTACTAATGTTTAATATTTGCCTACTGAGATTTTGACAGTCCTGACAGCCAATCAAATGCGTTTCAAAAAACGTGCATGTAACGTGGAAACCTACCGTTAACAACCTATCAATCCTGTCACCTGCTACCTCTAAAAGTTTTTAGTGTTTTTATATCAGTTTGTGAGACTAGACTTTGATTCCGAGAAAATATACTCACCATTCACCTGACAATGTACGACAAGGTTGCCTTCAGTTAAAAAAACATGCTAGTGTATTGAAAGTGATAGACTGTCTTGGAATTGGGGATACACACATCAGTTATGCAACGGTTCAAAATACGTATCACATCGATATTTCTTTTATTTAAACAAAACTTTGTTTTCAATATCTCATTGCATAAGAACTATAGATGTTTCCTCCTCGATATAAGACTTTCGCTCAAGCTGTAACGAATAAATTTAGCTACGACGCTACATTTATGTTATTTTTCTGGGTCGATTTTTTTGTACTTACCTTAGGTACTGAATAAAGACGAATATCTGGATTCCCAGATTAAATGTCAGATAACTGATATCAACTCCATATCCCATCAATGATTAATCAATACTGGCGGTCATCATATCAGACCCAGAAATCATCAAGGTATATTAAATCAACCCCAGCATGTGTATTTCCAGTGCGGTAACAACTGATTTGATATTTAATACAGCTTACATTCAAAGTGCACTATCGAATTATATGAGCACCAAATTATGGCCAATAATATAGCGGAGTGTGATCGGTGTAATTATATTAGTACGAGCCATTACCACCGAAGCAGTGCTCAAAAGACCCGTTTATCGTCCGCAGTTACCAGTTTATCGCCTGCGTGTGTATGCACATCAGAATCGGAGATAATTCACGAAAAGCTTTTCCCAGGCGGTCCCGGGGGAATTGGGTATTGGTCCAGGGTGGGACTGGCGTATTGGTTGACAATGCCGCAAGCGGGTGATATGGGAAATAGTTCGATTCTTAGAGAAGCCTATTCTGTATCCTTTTGAATAAACTACAAACATTTTTTTTATGGCTATTACACAAAACTGCTCTATCTTAAATGTTCTTGGAAAAACAATGAGGTACATTGCATGTATTAAATTTCATTTCTTTGCATGATGACACGATGACTTAATTGCATATGATGTATAGAGGCGTGATACACGGGGATTCTTTTCCCGATGAGTCCAAAGTAGACTTTCCAGCAAACACAGCATCTATTTATTCGATTTTTGTTGGGCACTGCTGGCTTGCGATCCATCTCCTTTGGTCAAAAAGGAAATTAACTGAAAGTGGAGTCCTTCAGCGTGAGCTTTAGCAAATGACCAAAACGAACGAGAAGTTTGTTCCGTAGTTTTCTGGGTTTGTAATCTACCACAATCTGAAAAAAAAGAATTGATATTGTACTCTCTAAGTGGAGAAGAGCAGATTTTCAATCTACCCAAGTGGCAACTTCTCGTACAACTCAAATTTTGCCTATTTGACAGATATCAATTACGAAGATTGCCTACAAGAGATATTTCGATTTGTACAGGAATTTGCATATAAGTTTTGAGATCGGAAGCGGATTTAGTTTCCGAAATGTCGATAAGTATTTTCACTTGTATGTCCAGAAAAAACTGATTTTCAATAGACGCAGCAACTTTTCGGGGTAGATTAAAAACCTGCCCTTCCCCACTTGTATAGATTTCAATATTAATTCTTATTTTTTCAGAATGTGGTAGATTACAAACCCAGAAAACTACGGGACAAATACTGATCCACGACAGAATAATGACGTTCAAACAAAACGAGAAGTATTTGGACATTCAACAAGTCCTAAACGAATTCTATGATTACGTGCTTCTTAAGCAGCTTCAATTGTTCCAGTACGCCTATTTCTTGCATTAACATACTCAGATCTCGTTTCTGACCTTTGATATCGGAGCCAACGATTGAATCCTGCTTGTTTGAATGTCAGCCTTCGAGCAGCTTTTATTGAACCATGGTTTCTCAGACTGTGGTGTCTTTGTACTACTTGGAATAAATGTTTCCATTTCCAGAATGATGGTTGATGAGATTTCTTGTGTACATAGAGTGGGATTCCCAGATGAAAAACACACACCTCTCCAAGAGAAATCAGAGAAAAACATTCGAAGACCGTCCCAGTCGTCTGACTTGTAATGCCAGACACGACGTGTGGAAAACTTACCATTCATTGGACCTGAATAGGAACAAGTGTTCAAAATCAAAGTGTGATCAGGATAACTCGAAGGGATGAATTTCAGACTGATAAAGATCAGGATGAGTGGTGAGAAACAGGTCCAGTGTATTGAAAAATTGGCTATTCGTATCAGGAATATGAGTGGGTTGATCTATTAGTTGTTCCAGATCATCAGTAAAAGCAAATGCCTCTGCCTGTCATCGTCTTCATCTGCTTTGTTTGGGAATGTATGCCATGACGAATTATGTACATTGAAATCACCAGCAGTTAGATGGTTTTCTTTGATGAAGTCGATCTTTCTCGATAGAAATTTGGATAGTCTGTCAAAAGAGTTATTCTAAGGTGATAAATAAAGTCAACAGACTAACAGTCTGTTCACAATTGTCTAGCTTAATTCATATCACGTCAAAATCTTTTGGTTCCAGCCCTTCTTTGCATTGGTACGATAAATCACTCCTACAGTACAGACGAACACAACCTTCGACACGCCAGCGAAAATATATTTTATAAGCTGGGCAAAGAATATGTACCTTATTCGTACATGATTTGACTTGAGTTTCAGTTGGAATGATGTCAGGATTTTCGGTTTGCGTGCACATCATTGATATTTTTATTCATTCCATGAATATTGCAATAATCGACTGTTAATACTTTCAATGAAGGATCCCCCGAGTACCAACCACCCGAAAATCCGTTTGGGGAGGTATTTTATTTCCGGAGTTTTTCACTCTTTTTCAAATTCAACGACACTAACCACATATTGAAACGTGTATTATAATTATCACTTCACAGCATGTATAGTTGATATGATGAGACCATTGTTATTCTAACCCAACCCTATATAGAGAAAAGCAATTGCTTTTCGATTCATGCATACAACTAGATTCAGTACCAATTCACAAACTGTTGAGATCAAATTCATCAGGCTCAATGTTCCAATCAATAAAAAAATCATCGGTAGGTGGCCTACATTAATTTAAAATACACGTA
The DNA here is from genome assembly GCA_032362365.1 of Zygogramma bicolorata. NCBI lineage: Eukaryota > Metazoa > Arthropoda > Insecta > Coleoptera > Chrysomelidae > Zygogramma > Zygogramma bicolorata. Next base: position 409,645 of record JAVJAQ010002244.1, read on the forward strand.
TATCCTGAATGAGCCATCACATAACAGCTGTCAAATACGTAATGAACGGTTTGAAATAGTGGGATTGAAAAAAAATGTATAAGGCTATCATATATGTTTTTTTATATGCAGATTAACACGAAAGGAAAGCCTTGTAATGTTCAAAGAACACCGCGTGAATCAAGGGACAGGAGATACGAATTAACATTCACTTTGAATTTCTGAAGTTTGTAAGCCTCAGGAAAAACCTCTCGGAAAAAGATCCCAGAACAAGAGAGCTTCGACAGGTCTCCAAGTTCACAATAAAGTGGTGTGAATTATGTATTAGTCGAATCTTCCGTGTAGATATTGCCAAGCGAGGAACGATTGATAACAATTCAGAAGAGCACCGACCGTGGAAATATCTATAGAGAAGAGACAAGTCTCTGACCCCCATACGATGCTCCAATGAAGTGACCGAGTCTGTGAGCGAAGAATCACCACGTATTGCCTTTCTCTGAATAGAATCGAGAAGCTTCGCAATGAATGTTTTGGTGCCGAACTCCATAAATGGGAACTATATTCCAAACCAGGTCTTATCTGAGCCTTGTGGATCAACAGAAGCTTACGAGAAGTGAAGTATTTCTTTGCACGTAATAGAAATCCAATTTTCGGGAAAGCACTTTTAGCTATCGATCTCACATGGTTTTCCCATGAGAAATTATTACTGATCGGAATTACTAGCATCAAGATACTTGACTTTGTTGGACATCTGAATACTAGTTGATGATAGATCGGCTTTCTCTGAGAAGAGGCATGCCTGGGTTTCCCTAGCCTCAATTAAATTCCGCTAAGTTCATGTTACCCCATTTTTTTATTTTCACCAAGTCATCGTTGATTTTATTGACGTGAATATTTGAATTTTTGATTCTCGAGCTGGTATGGGGACTCTGGAACAGAAACTAGTATGAAGAGTACTGTCGTCCGCAAAACTATGTACTGAACAAGTTGTTTTCTCGAGCAAATCATTGATATGAAGCAGAAACAAAGTGGGCGCCACAACTGAACCCTGTGGAACACCTGCATCCTGCATTTATTGGGAGAATATCAGATGATACACCATCAACAACCACATACAGAGAAGAAACTCTTCAACAAGCACACAACTGAGGAGGCAAAACATAGGAAGGCAGTTTAGGTAAGGAGACCCCGATGCCAAATTCGAACAAACGCTTTTGAAATATTGAGTGCAGCAGCTATCGTTCCTCCGAATTTTTCGATTGAATGCTGCCAAACATGATAAACATAAGCCAATAAGTCACTGGTTGATCTTTGATGGCGAAAGCCGTATTGCCGATTATTAATTATTCCTGATTTCTCTAGATATTTAATGAGCTTCATATTACGTTGATGGTAAATGTTTAGATAATGTTATAGCACGACACTTATATAATATATAAATCATGAATCTGATACATTGCACCAACATAACTTTTTAAATATTGTAACGTTGTTATGTATTCTACCCAGACATTTTACTAACATCCTCATAACAAACATGTTGGAGTTACATTTTACGATGATATTATAAATGACATATTGTATAGACCGCGGGCATATCTGACAGACGACAGTTAATCAGACAGTTGTAAATTCAGCTTGCTGGACAAACAAACGGATCTACGAATGCTTATTGTGCATTTGTGTCATATATTTCAAATTATTTTTTCTCGGTAATAACTCAATTTTGAGCGATTGTGAAGTTTCAATCCATCAAATCCTCTTTCGAACAAGCTGTTCAGGCCAGTCTCAAATTACCTACACAGTAGGTTTCGGCTGGCACCTGTCAGAAATCAACTACTCCCTTGGCTAATAACACGAAGGGCATTGAACTATATCCGACCAGGGGCCAGTGCAGGTTTCTTCACAGAAGAAAATCCTGCATTTGCTTTCGTCGATACAAATGAAGGAATTGATTTTCAATTATAGGGACGGACACACTTGCAGACCGGTTTCGGGCTATTTGGCCACTCGTCAGTGCAAGGCAGTGCCATCATCAACATAAAGTCGATGACTTTCCATAATTAAAAATCAAAATCCTTCAGAGGATCAAGCCCCGACCGAAGCTGATGCGAACAACGAAGTTATTGCGCCATCTACTAATGGACGAGGTATTCCAAAAGCAAACCGAATTCGCCCATTCCTCCTGCGAGGAAAATGTAAAAACATTTGACATAGTCAGTGGGCATACTTGAAGACTGGCGTTAAATCAAATCCTCTTTCGAACAAGCTGTTCCTTCATTTGTATCGACGAAAGCAAATGCAGGATTTACTTCTGTGAAGAAACCTGCACTTGCACCGGTCGGATATAATTCAATGCCCTTCGTGGTATAAGCCAGGGGAGTAGTTGTTTTCTGATAGGTGCCAGCCGAAACCTACTGTGTAGGTGATTTGAGACTGGCCTGAACAGCTTGTTCGAAAGAGGATTTGATTTAACGCCAGTCTTCAAGTATGCCCACTGACTATGTCAAATGTTTTTTCAATCCATCAATTCCCGTCTATTTTCGACAATAGAAAGAATATCAATCCTCTTGCTGTTAAGAGACGTGAATTGTGGATTCAAGCAACTAGAAGAGCAGATTTAAGTAGTGAAGTTGAAATGGGCAACGGTACATTCATACATTTTATATCGCAGAATTGCAATTATTATCTCATTTAATTACCACTGTTGGTTATGGAAATGCGATTTGTTTGTCCAGCAGGCTGATGCGTGTGACGTCACATGCCCGCGGTCTATTGTAATAACCATTGCATTGAGGCTATATCACATTTTTAAGCGGTAGCCCGTCGACTAAAGCTCTCATGCCTCTGCCGTGCACTTACAGAGCTTACTCTCCACTCCATTCATTTATCCGATCAACCCGTTTATGTGAAAGTTGTGACACGAGTGTTGTTTTCGTAGGCTACGACAACAAAGATTATACATTTCCACAAGCACTCCGGCACTCATGAGAGAGGGACATTTTTCACGAATGTATTTTTAGGGAATTTCCCGGCCAATTCCGAAAACAGTGGAAAATTAATTATGCGTCGAAACGAGTTTCACGGACACATTACGGCATAATTTTTGCTCCGCTCATTCCGAATTGATGACGGGGGTGAAAAAGGCCCTTCGGGAATTCGATTTGAATAAAAAGTTACGTGAGTTAGTTATTTATTCTATTTAAAAATCGACTGGATGATCTAAAGGATCGTGGTCGACGAAACTCAACCGGAAATGCGTAATGAACCCAATACGACAAGACTGGAAAAAAATATGTGACTGACATTTGCTGAAAGGATATTTATCCTCAGCTCGCACAGGCACGCTGGCGCTGACTGCATTAAAAAATAAATATATTCCTGGAGCATTCACAAAAAAGTCTTCTCAAAAAGTATAACTGCACTTCAATATAACTATCAGTTATGCTCCAAACCATGTGAGATCGATCGCTAAGGGTGCTTCCTAGAAGCTTGGATTTCTATTTTATGCGAAATACTCGTTAGCTTCTAATGATCCACAAGGCACAGATTTTGGAATATAACTCTTATGTATGGGTCTCGGCACCAAAACATTCATTGAAGCTTTATTCAGAGAAAGGCAACCCGTCTTGTTGGTGATTCTTCGCTCACAGACTCGCTCACTTCTTCGGAGCTTTGTACAAAAGTCGGAGACTTGTCTTCCTTCTATAGATATTTTCACAACCGTTGCTCTTCCACGAGTACAGTATTCTCACACTTTTGTGGTTAGCTTGGAGACCTGTCGAACCTCTCGCCTACTCAAGGGATCTTTTTTCAATAAAACAACTAAACTTTGGAACTCCTTGCCGAAAGAGGTTTTTTTCCTGAGGCTCACAAACTTCAGAAATTCAAGGTGAATGTTAATTCGTATCTCCTGCCCCTTGAATCACGCGGCGTTCTTTGAACAATAGGTACAGGGCTTCCCTTTCGTGTGAATCTGTATATATTAGAAAAATTCGAAAGGCTCCTGAAATTGTGATAATATAGGAACTATAACATATTAGGAATATGTGCTGAGAATTTTCAACACATTTGTGAATAGTGCAAAAGAAATCGTAAAGAGGTGATTTTCAGATATAATTCATTCATATATTTCTTGCATATATATTGAACCTGTTTTGATTTTTTCCATTTTCAAGTTCTCAAGAATTTAACAATGGTCTATCTAGGAAAACAATGAAATATTTTTTCAGATCGACAGACATTTGCAAAAAACCTGAAACAGAATTTGTGCTTTGGTTCTACACTCAACTTTTCCAATTATTCCTCAATAATTCCGAAGATCTCTTTGAACCCTTTGGTATTGGTTATTATATCCAGTTTACTACATTTTTTCCCAAATATGGACCTCTATTCCTTTCATCAACTTCAGTACACACTAGGAGTACTTCTGGACGTTTCACTCTGAAAACTGGAAACAGAACTCGAAGTCATTCAGTAATTCCAGACATTTTTTCGAAAATTTGCAGATAACCGATGCATTTTTTCAGTCCACTCTTTGAAACCGATGCATCCTGGAATTTAAGTTCTTTTATTTATCGAATATTCCTCGGGGGTAAGAAATAGCGGAGAACTGTATCAGAGAAAAACATGAGAGAGTTCTGAAATCAATCAAATCATCTATAGATGACAGTCATCAAAAAATCACAAACGGTAATAGGAATCTGAAGTTACGATGAAGATAATTTATTTCTCTTCAAGTAATGACATTTTTCATCCATGAAACATTAGCTTATAAAAATACTTCTATATACTCACACAAAAAGTCGAATAAATATATGCGGATATATTGAATTTTGTGAGAATACGTCATGGCTCAGTAGAAAATCAGTATATTATGCAACGATCGTGTAATGATGGTTATTGATACATGAGCATAAACCGGGATACGAAACGAGCTGAAGGTGAGTTTCGTATGGTTTATGCGAGTGTATTATTAACCATTACATGAGAATTGCATACGCTATTTTATCTACATCCAATAAATAATGAAGAAATAAAAATATTATATTATTATAGGTATTTATATTGAACACAATAATAGTAGGTAATCAATCGTATTTCATTGAAAAATTCTACAAAATCATAATTAATGATATAAACACGGAAAATACAACGAGAAATGAAAAAAAAAAAATTAAAAAAAATCTGTCGAGGTCAGGAATTGAACCCGGACGTTTCTGATCTCTGCCGGCACCATTGGCCATCCGGCCATGAGAGCTCATTTGATTTGGTCGAATATAAAATTATGTGTTGCATTTGTCAAATGAAAAATATAATCCTTTCGATTGTATTTTTTTTTCTTGTCTAAGACATCTGTGGAGGAGTCGCTGGTAATTCTTCTATATCACTGCTATAAGACATTTTCATACGATTATCGGAAATTGTCTAAATTCTTAAAAAATTCAATACCTACCGATTTTGACTTGACAAACCTCCAAATTTAAAGCTTGCACATCATGCTTGATTGAAAAATAATGGGTTTCTATTGGTTGAAAATCTGTATCGTAATGGATTTCATTATAAAACAGGTTGTGGGCATATAAGTGTATTATTAGAGTACGAGTGTAGATAAAATATACTACGTACCGAGAAGTGAATTGAATAATTTTTTCGACAGAAAAATATAGCTTATCGAGGCTGAACGACGAGGTAATAAGCTATTTCTCGAGGGAGAAATTTTATCTTCTGTCGATTTTATCCTTTTATATTGAAAATCATTCGAAATGATTTCATGAACTAAACAAGAAATGAATATTTGTGGGATTGATTTCAATATGTAAGCAACTTTTTTTCATTCAACCGAAATTTAATTCATTTTGCGTACTCATATATATTTTCCGTCGGAATATAGAGAAAATATTATTTTTCTAAGTTTCGTGTCATACAGTGGAAGATAATTAGAAAATTTTTTTTGTAGTATATGCCTTCTTGCCCGAAACTCGCAGGATAGATCCGCTACTGACATATTATTAAATAATTATCAATGGAATTATCTTCCCGTAAGTTGGAAGGCAGTGAGTCACCTTTATGTTGTTTATGATTACATTAAACATCTGCTTGAATTATAGAAAGTGTGAGGTATCAGCTTCATATCTTAGCAAGAGAAAAATTATTTCGAAAATTACCTAGGCCAACCGAAAATGGAATCCCTTACCAAGGACGGATTCGAGTCCATTTCTCGGAGGGTGCAAAGATACCAAAAGGGTTGGGAAGGTCTTAGCCGTTTTTTTCTTATTGAAATGCTGAAAGTTGATGGGAAGGAATCCACATTCGCCCCTCAATAAGTAATTTCGAATGATCTTTTCATTAATCGTTTCGAATCCATATGATGTTGCCTGCTGAATGGCGAATGGGTTAAAATGAAAGTTTCTGAGTTACTTTCAGCTGTTACTTATTTTCCACAGCGTTATGACACTAACTCTCCGTTCAAGCAAATGTCAAAAGAACTCATTCTCGTCACCTACTGGTAGTTCAGATTGGCCTCATATATTTCTGTCCGTTCTCTTCTCTAAAAAAAATATCGATTCGTTCAAGCATAGGTTTCTGGACTGACAATATGCGTTAGAGATCGAACAACCACTTTTCTGTCCAAAATCAACCAAAAAATGCATTGACATATAATCGACAGAAGCTAGTGCTTCAGTTACATCGGATTTATAGCTGTTTGCATGAAAGAGGTGACAAATCTTTCAATTGAACAACTATCAACTATATTTCTTCAGGCCGATTAGAAAGTGCGTAACTCATTTACTTTGGATGTTAGCTCAGTAACCTACTGTGCGAGTTAAAATTAAAGACTACAGTGCTACTTTGTGACTGTAATTATTTGAAGAGTGTTTCTGGAAAGCATAACCGGCAACTCAAACTATCCCCAATGAACACACATATGTCTGCCATATACCATTTGGAGTTCACCGAAACAAATTTGAGACATTTCAATGATCTCCGTTTGGTATATTTCTGACATATAATTCAAAACATACCTGTACCTTTCAAATGGCATATCACTATATACATATCGGACATGTAAGAGAGCTGAATTTGTTACTGTGCTAGATGGTTTCATTGCAACAACTTTGTTCGTTTTATGACATATGTATGGGTTCAAAATTTGTACATATAAGAGTAATTTTCGCGACCAACCAAATCTAACTGTATAGTTTGTTTGGGTTACATGGAGTGGTCACGACTGGTTACTGAGTTGAGCTATCCCCTCCAAAAAAAGAAAAAACTAATGGTTTGTCGCGAAAACCATCAACGCGTTTTCGGTTTCGGTCAGTTTCGGTCAACATTTGTTTATATTGTGAGGTTATGATGACCGAATGAACTTTCCAATATGTTGAAATTGGAAATGTTTATATTGTTGAAATTTTTTTTCTCGATAATTTCTCACCACGAAGAGAAGACCAAAATTGTTACAAAAAAATGTGTTATTACTCTTCTTGGAAGATTACCAAGTAAGAAATCGTTCAATAACAGGGACAGAGGACTGGATGAATGAATATGTAGATATTACATTTTTTGAAATGTTCATAATAATGAAAGAAACATTCCTTTCTCTTTTCCAAATTGTTATGGAATATGACACTCCCTCTTTAATAAAAAAAGTATAGAGGTGGTAACTATCCAGTCGATCCTCAGAAGTCTCTTATGATTTTCCTCTATTATTTGGCCCAGAGAGATAGCATGTATACTATTGGAGAACGTTTTGGGGTGGTTAGGTCTACAGTACCTAATGAATATTGTTAATGCAGTTTTATTTGTTTTCAATAATGAAATGAACCACAAACTTATTTCATTCAAAACTGCATTCATCATTTCCATTTCACCCTCACAACACATGCTTCTTCCTGTGAGAAACCAGCTCAGAAGATCATTAACATTAAATTGAACACTAAACTCCGAAAGCGAAGCCAGAACTCGAGTCTCGAGTAACCAAACTAAATTACCAAATCTTATGGTGGATTCATGCAACAATCGTAGCTCGGAAATCGGAACTCGCAACAAAATATAAACCATTCATACAGCAATCTCAAGAGCTGTTGAATCGTAAGAGTGGGAATTTGTTCAATATCTTACGAATTCCGACTTAATATACCTGCATGAACGTTTTCATTGAAAAATATCGACTCAACTTCTTCCTTACGACTTGCGAATTCCGAGTTACGATTGCTGCATGAATCCACCATTACATCAACTAACCTCCTCTCAAAGTTGGTTACTCGTGGTTCGTTTCGGTAAGAATTCATTCAAGTTTAATGACGTCATCGAACTACGTCATCAATTTCCCCTCTCTTACCAATCTTCGCGAAAACAGTAACAAGTATGATACGGTCACGTTTGGTAAGATTTGTTTAGTCGCGAAAATTACTCTATAGATGAACATTGCACGCCATTGATCACGATATGAACCAGATATGTACCGGATATATAAGTTACCCAAATAATGAAAGGTACTCGAAAATTTTCGTGAAACAACTTTTTTCATGTCACGAAACATTCTTTTCTAGCTAACGACAGGCGACAGGTAAAAGAAGACTGTGTTTGTGTTTGGGAAACTGATAGAAATTCAGGTACCACCAGAATTCGAGCACATTTTGAAACTGTATCATCTTGATATCAATGTTCGTGCTGAATTGTGAGATGTGCGTTCTGCACATGAGTTGGGTTTATTTAGTGCGAAAAATGTCTGGGAAAAATACTTCTATGAACTAAGCAGACTGCAGAAACGTCGTAAAACTGCGTAAAGTGATATGCTCTGGATCCCTCAAGTGATAAACCATAGTCTTCATCATCAGCGAATAGGGAGCTTTCTCAGAATACGTCTCAGGTTAGAGTGTTTTCATGGTAAGTGTCTTAGGTGTTGTGTTTCTTTCATTACATCTACACTAAGTCATGATTCATTATGGGTAACATTATTTGTACAGTTCTTTTTCAACTGCTAGGCTCTCTAGAAATTGATGTTCCAAGAGGGCATGCATTTCAAACTATTAGCTTTAAGAAGCGTTTGAAATGCTGAATTATTCTTTGAAAATCAGTTATCAAACATTTTCAAACCAACTTTTCATTTGTACCTGGTGAACACCTAATCTGTAGACAAACGCAGTGCTGTCTTTTCGAGTAGAAGCAGCTATGACCTTTTTAATATCAATTGAGGGTATTGTTCTGCCTCCTGTTTCGAATAAAATAATTAAGATACATGATAATATTCACTATGTCACTGTCAAACCTCATTAAATTTATCATACATACTACCATTAATGTTGAACGCATCTGTATTTGAGAAACAAAGGTGCATTTTATTGATAAAAGACATCTCGGGGATAGCAAAAAAATTTAAGGGGACACTAATGTTTTTGAATGCATAGGATGTTTTTCTCTCGATTTCCAGAATAACCTTTATAAATTTGACCTAGGTATTTTCTGAAAGAATAATCATTGGCTGAAGAGAATTGAACAACCTGTTCAAAATGCAGAAAGAGTCGAAAGGTGCTGTGGTGAACAGGATTTTGTGTATCTTAATAGTTTTTGGTAGAAAATGGAAGATAATATATCTCTTCACAAGTCTCTTTCATGAATTCACTGGGTCAGAACATTCCAACAAATAGAGAGTGCATCATTTTGTCTTCAGATTCAAGTTCAGCTTGTTGAGATATTTGAGCCAACTATATTAGCTTGATTTTTAGACAAATAATTACTAGATCTAATTGATGTTGCTTGTTATCGGACTGTAGAAAATATTCCTACTTTTCAAATGTGCCAGTACTGTTCCCTTTCAGATTTTTTTTAATATATTGCCAATAATTCTTAATAAATATAAAACAGATCATTATTTCAGAATCTTGGAGCACTGCGAGGAGCACTGCTAGGAAAAAGGCAGTGTGTGTTCAGAAAAAGATGAACAGTCTTTTCGAAGAGAAAGGGGGCACAGCTAAAAAACATACATTCAAGCACAAAGATGAAAATGATTCTGGCGATTAAGAAGAAATTATTGGTAATTATTTGTATTTATCAAAACATTTTCTGAAAATATAAGAAGAATTCAGTTGAATGAAACTGTTATTTTTTCATTGTCCATATTTTCTTTTTGGGGGGTTATATATTGAAACGCTATAAAATGAATGTATAAAACAGTACAGCAGTGATTCAGTTTATTTTTGCTATCCAATTACAGTTAATAGCAAATATACCATTTTGCCCTAAGAACATATAATCTGAATTAAATCTGTTTTACTTTTTATTTCTAGTGGAGATACAACATATTTATGGACACAACAATATATTGCCCTCCCCAAAGAGAATATGGACAATGAAAACATACCAGATTCATTCAATTCCATTCTTCTTATATTTTCAGGAAATGTTGTCATTTTTATTATATCTGAAATCATCAAAAATTTCCAAGATACATCAATTGAGTTTTAAAATATTACAACTACAATTAACCATAATTTCCCCTTCCAAATCGTCTGAATCATTTGCATTTATTCTTGAATGTCTGTTTTTTTGCTCTGTGCCCCCTTCCTTTCGGAAAATACTGTTCACTCATGTCTGATACACACACCACCTTTTCCACCAATTGAATTTCTGAAAGGGAGCAGTCCAACAAGCAGCCTCAAGTAGATCCATGAATTATTAGCCAAAAAATCGAGCAAAAAATGCAAGTAGATCAATGAATTATTAGTCAAAATATGAAACCAATATAGTTTGCTCACCTATTGAAAACAACGTTTACCTATATCCTGACCTATTCAATCTGAAATTAAATCTCAACACATTAAACATCAAATAGGCCTACTATCTGTAATGGTGAATATTAACACAATGCAATATAATTTCAGAGAGTTCGTTCAACCTACAGCACCTAGTTATATTTTTTTACAGAAAGTCAGATATTTTGACTATGGTATAGCGAAACACGTGCAAAATGAATTTATCCTGCTTGAGGAAGATTTCATAAAGCGAAATACATTTTGCCATTCTGTAAACTAATTGTCAGAATTTTGTATAGAAAACTGATATTTTTGGTTGACATGGATTTTTAGTATCGCCCAGTCAATTCAATTGGTGTAACATTGAGTTAATAATTTCAGCTGCTGTAGAAGACAATTGTCCTCATTTGCTGGAAGAGTTCGAGAATATAGTGAGTGAATGGTTGCGGCAGTCAAAGCTGAGGTTTGCAAGGGAGAACCATGAAAGGCAATTAATGATGAAATGGAATGTGCTTCAGTTTTGAAATATGTTTGTTATTGACAGAAAATATATGATTTATTGCAATTCATTTCATTTCACCTGGGTATTGGAAAACCAATAGAGTTCATTCATGAAACAAAACCTATGTGACAAAAATGAATACAAATAAATGGCACGTACGCTAACATTTTTTTTCTTTTAATATATGAGATTTGATACTCACAACATATTTCATTCAATGAAGTATCATACCTCATAAATTAAACGAATGAAAATGTTAGCGTACATGCCATTCATTTGTTCGTTTCAGGAATCATTCTCGCTAAGATCAGTGAAACGAATCAAACAGATAACAGTGGAATGAAAAAATATATTACATGTTTCATGTCTGAAACATAGACAATTGATGAAATTGTTCTTTTCGTGCAAATAATTTTTTCCTTTCAAGAAATATGTCATAAACATTTCCAAGAGACATGTCTAACACATAACACTGAATGCTGAAATCATGTTTCATTTTTTATTCAGATACGTGTATGTTACATCAGTTGAGGCGGACATCGTGTGGTAAATGGGGAGTACCTGAACTATACAAATGACATGTCTGACACCTCCTATGTTACCAGTGTTATATAATAGATACAAGACTGACACATATCTGTGTTCATTGGGTCGTTTGGGGTGTACAGAATAGTGTTCCCGGCATTCGAACGTTTTCACTTTATAAACTCACCGATTCTACGGACGGAATTAGTTAATTGAATCTGACGAAAACCAAGATCTATGAAAATAAGTTTTGAATAAAACTAAGCTCTGACAGTGCTTATTTCACAACTATTATTCAACGAAATCTGAGCTCTATCATGCAATACAATCTGGCATTAATGCATATCGTTGATTGTAGAATTGAGATTCCAAGATCATAGAGGTGAACTCCAAAGTTTCACAATTAAAGGTAGGGTAACTAGATTCTCGGTATGGAACACAAAAATGTGTTAATAAAAAAAACAAGTTGAAAATACAGTTTTATTTTCGAAGATGATAAAGTAACAAAAAACAATGTATCAAATATAATACAATATATGTGGGTAGGTACGTATCAAAAACAATCAAAATATTGAAAGAATTGAGAGAATTGTCATTTCGACTTGGCACGAAAATGAAACAATCATCAGGCATCCACAAGTGATCAAAACAGAGGTAAGCAAATCCCATATCGCTGTAATGTGTACCTATATGAAAGCGAAACAAACTGGAAAAATGTTCAAAACGGTTGAATTATTCAATTATTGTTTGGATTTCAGGATGAGCAATAACTTCTCTCTTCCTCTCCCTGTTCATGTGTGCCCTCACCTTCAACATGGTTAATGACATAAGCTTCCAGCCTTCCCTCACGCTGTTAGATTCCAAGATAATGCTCTGGTCATGATTGAACCCTCTACCAGCTTTTATTCTTCTCTTCTGCACAGTAAAAAGAATATTCATTTCAATATGATTATCAAACGGGATACAGCAATCCTCAGAAACGTTTAAGAGAGAATATATTCCACACAAGCGAAAAGTGGAATATTTTCATAATAATGAAGGAACATTATCATTGGGTCATCAAAAACGATTTTTTCGTAGTAATTGCTTCAAATACATATAAAACCCAACATCTACAAAATAAATAACATGAGTGTAGAGGTTAACACATTCCCCTGTTGAGCGGAAGACCGGGGTTTCATTCCCCGCCGGTCCACCGTGCTAGGTAATCGCACGTTAAAAGGCAAGGCCTCGTTAATCCGTTGCTCGCACAAGTTTCGACTTCTGAAGGTTGACGTTCGTCAGCTGGTTAACGGAAACGAACAATTTTAGAATAATTTTTTTTAGAAACTTAACAAACACCCTCTTCTGATACACGCTTATAATCCATTAGTAAAAAGGAAGAGTCTATCCAAAACAGTTACTTCCCTGTGACTGGCGCAGAATCACAAATGAATTTCTTGATCAATTCGTACACCAAGCATGCGAAACTTGATATTATTTCTGTCAGAGATTTTTGTATTTTCATATCGATTTGTAGGAGAAAAAAACCTTATTTATTTCACAAAAATTACCATATATCCAAGTATCAGCAGGTTACCTACTTTCACCATAAAAGTGAACTATTAGTACACTTTTCTCAAGCGAATAGCATAGTTGAAATTTGAAAATCGTGTCGAATGCAAGTAATATGATTATGGTGTAAGGAAATTGATCTCTATCAAATTTTTCACTTTATTACGGGAGGTTTCATTATCGATTATAAAGTATACTGGTTATAAGGTTTTTGTTTCTTCTATTATCGATGTGAAATATTGATGGATCATATGGTATTTACAATATGCATTGTATTTTCAGTTTCAGAGTGGATTACATAATTGTCCAATTTCAAATAGAAAACTCATATATCCATGAATTTTATTCATTTAGCAGTTCATTAAACTCATGAATGAACGTTTTTGGTGGAAAAATACTGCAAAATACTTTTCTAGGAGGCTCTGTTCATTAAAAAATATTTGAACACGTTATATATGTGCAAATAAACTCAGTATTTATGTTTACCACTTATTTACAATTTTTTGAGTTTTTATTCCTCACATAATTTGATTCTTTTAAATTTCTTATAAAAAATTGTTCAGTTATTTTAGAAAGTGATCAAAACGAAACTTCTTCGAAATATTATTGTTTGGAGTGTATAGGTTATGTGCACGGAAAATGGAGTATTTTACAATCCCTCAACAATCTCTAAGTGACTTCTACTTCAAGAGGTGAGTCAATTTCTTAACATCATTTAATTAAAAGAGTCATAATGCATTGTTACAGTGTCGGACAGCGATTCCAAGAAGTTCACAGGAGATTGAATAAATGAGCATATATGTGGTTGTTCTAAGAAAACTTCTGAGAAGGTATAGGTTTGTATTTTTAGAATGAGCAATGATGAAATGTATAGTATTTTGTAGATTATGCTTGGAAACGATTTTCTCCGATGACAGAGACTTTGAAAGGTTAACGTCGACATGGTTTCACCATTAGCCTTCATAAGTGGAAAACAAAATGATGGAGCTGTCATTTCGTAACTACATTTCAATCATATTATTGATAAAGAATGATAGAAACCTACCTGTTGTTGTGGATTCCTCAATACCTTCTCATCATACAAGGGATACCTTCTGAATTTCCTATGTTTCAAAAAAGTGTCAGACTATACACATCAAACGATAATTTTGATTCAAGAAATGTTTCAGATACTTGTTTTCACAAAATGGTTATTAAGGCTTTCGAGGCCGAGGTTATTAGTATAACTACTTTTCTTCGGGCTTGAAGGCCGTCGTTCTTTGGAATTGATTGATGCAGGTAGTCTGTTGTGTTAATTACTACTGTCGGGTTCGGGGATTAATCATCATTATTAGTTGCCGCACTACCTGCCGTGTTTTTTTTTTTTTTAGTTATTCTTGATTTCCTCAGAATGGGATTCCAAATTCTGTTTAGACTCAACGCTTCTTCCTTTCTGTCAAAACATGCGGACAATTTTAACAGAAAGGAAGAAGCGTTGAGTGTAAACAGAATTTGGAATCCCATTCTGAGGAAATCAAGAATAACTAATGAAATCACGGTAGGTAGTGCGGCATCTAATAATGATGATTATTCCCCGAACCCGACAGAAGTAATTAACAGTCCAGACTACCTGCATCAATATAAATACGCCTTGAGAAATCGAAGTGATCATCGAGCAATCGAAGAGAACAGTCGAGACAAAGTTAATAGGAAGGCAAAGTGATTTAATTACGGACCCAGACTAACTAGTCATAAAGCGTCCTTTACAGGGCTACCTGAGTCATTTACGGACTCGAAATAGGCCGAGAGCGGACCGAAAACAGTCCTTTACAGGACTAACTACCTGCCTATAAGGCAAATGTGACCAGCATAAGTTCTTTTTTAGGTTTTTCTGATTATTAGGCGCCTTAAATAAAGGCCCAAAAAGATGGAGAACCGCGAGGAATTGTTGGAAATGATGGCCAAACTCGAGCAGAGGGCCATAAAGAGCGAAGAGCAGAACGTCAGACTAATGAGCATACTCGAGAAGTATCAGGAGGAGAACGTCGAGCTGAGGAGGAGGCTCGATCAATTTCTCAAGAAACACGATGAGAAGGAAAGACGAGAGATGGAAGGACTTGAGGAAAACAAAGTCCAGAAAAGGAACGAAGACAACGGCCAAAGCTCAGACGAATATAGCGAGACGGAGAGCGAAAAGTCGCAAATGTCGATCGACATACCAGACGTGCCCCCATCCACGTCCACCAAAAGGACGCTCGACACGTCAGTGTCCGACACAGAGGAAGAGAATAAACCCCCCAAATCACGCCCAAACGGCCGCACCAGGCAGCGAAAGGCGAAGAAGCTGGCGAAGGAAGCAGAGGAAAAAACCGACAGCGAGAGCGGCCCACCAACGTCCCAGGTTGTGGCCCCAGCAGTCGATATCCCCCCTGCAGTGGCGTCTACCTCGACGTCACAAGAGCCCGAGAAAGCTAAGCCCCAGGAACCGGCAAAGCCGCCATCAGTCGTGGTAAGAGCGACTGAAAAGTGGAATGCGATTTCCACAGAACTGTCGAATCGTCAGATCCAGTTCACCAAAGCCAAATTACTGTCGGACGGTATCCACATCAGTACCGCAGACGAGGTCAGTTGGAGGAAGCTGACCAAATTCCTTGATGATAACAGGCTTGAATTTCACACATTCAACCTGAAAAAGGACATCCCGCTGCATGCCGTGATAAGGGGGATACCAGAAAACGTCACCCCCAGTGACGTAAAGATCAGCCTAGAGGGGCAAGGCTTCACCGTCATCGAGTGCCACAGGATGACATCGAGACGGACGAGGAAAGAGCTGCCGCTATTTCTCGTTAAAGTACCGCGGACGGAGGAGCGGATCTTCAAGGTGAACAGGTGCGTTCACCTAGTAGTGAGGGTGGAACCACAGCGTCAACGGCGGGGAATAATATCCCAATGTCACCGATGCCAACTCTTTGGGCACTCGCAGCGCTGCTGCCACGCAACGGCACGTTGCGTAAAGTGTGGCGAAAGCCACGAAAGCAGAACCTGCGAAAAACCAAGGGAAGAACCGGCAAAGTGCGCTAACTGTAAGGAGGCGCACCCAGCCAGCTACAGGGGATGCAAGATGTTCCCTAAAGCCTGGCAAGCACCACGCAAACTACTTCAGGCGAAACCGGCCCCAAAGCCGAAGCAGCCAGAAAGGAGACCAGCTCCAAAACCCGGAAGCAACACGACCCCAAAAACAAAAACACAGGAAACGCAGGGTACCGTCGGAGCGGACCTGAGCGCAATCCTGAGTAAGCGTCAGACGAGCAGAAGAACATGGCCCACGCCTTATTATCTGCACTAATAGAGGGAGCCGGAAAACGTTAATGGCAGTACAACGAATACCGGAAAACCTCGTGATAGGATCCTGGAACGCGAACGGCGCTGCAGGACGCAAGAATGAGTTAATGGAACTGTCGTCGCGTCTATCCATAGACGTCATGGCGGTCCAAGAAACCAGACTTCGAACCACGCAGAACTATCACATTCCAGGGTACAACACGTACAGAGCAGACAGGCCAGGCCAGCGGGCAGCGGGAGGCGTGGCCATACTAGTGAAGAACGACCTAGTGCAAAGTGAAGATCGGAAGCCGGAACTTCAGGGCGGCGAGGCAATCGCAGTCATAGTGAAGTTGAGACGGCACGGACAGTTGAGAATCTTATCCGTGTACCTGCCTCCGCGGGAACACATAGCGAGGACCGACATAGCCGAGATATTTCCGGATCACCATCCAACAGTCGCCATAGGTGACTTCAACGCGAAGTCACACGAATGGAACTGCAGGAACGAGAACCGGAAAGGCCGAGAGCTAGCCAGGTGGATGAACGAGTTCGACGAACTAGCAATCGTCTCCCCAGCAGAACCGACCCATTACCCCCACGCAGGCGCACAACCAGACGTACTAGACTTTGCCATAGTCCAGAACATCACCACCTCCGGGATGGAAGTTTTGGACGAAGGGTCATCGGACCACAATCCCATCCTACTGACCGTAGGAGACGGAGAAATGGAACCGGTGGCACAGGAAAAGAGGATAGTAGACTGGAGCAAATTCCAACGCACTGTCCACGACGAGATAGGACCAATTCCACTCATCGATTCGATAGGCCAATTGGAGGTAACCACCAGTAACCTTCAAAAGGCGATTCTCAAATCCATGGAGCGAAGCGCCCGGAACGTCCAATCCCCACGCTTCAATCTACAGGACGAACTAACACCGGAGGTAACGGAACTCATTAGAATTCGAAGACGCCTAAAGAGAAGATACCAACGGACACTTGCCCCGATGGACAAGAGTTGTATGCACAGGGCCAGCAGAATGCTGCGGCTAGCGCTGCAAACACTCCGAGACCAGAAATGGAAAGACCGCTTGGCAGAACTCAACACCGAGGATCAATCTGCATGGAAAATGCAGAAAGTTCTAAGGCACGGCCGTCGAAAACCATGCCCTCCCATACATGGAGAACACGGCATAGTATACACAGATCCTGAAAAAGCAAAAGCATTCGCGGACAGCTTTCAGAAACAGTGTAGAGAGAATAATAATGCTTTCGTTACCGAAGAGGAAGAGAACGCCGAGCGACAGATCGAATCGGCAGCGAAGAGAATTAGACGCCAGCGCGGGGACAACGCCCATCCCATAGACCCGACAACCCCCGAGGAAGTCAGAGGCATCGTAAGAAGTCTCGCTACTCGGAAAGCCCCAGGCCCGGATCAAATACCGAACCGGGCACTCAAAGCCCTACCCAGGAAAGGAATAGTAGCATTGACTAACGTCATAAATGCTATTCTCCGGTTCCAACACTTCCCATCCCAGTTCAAGGAGGCCACGGTCATCATGATCCCGAAGCCGAACAAGAACCATACCTTCCCAGAGAACCACAGGCCGATAAGTCTGACATCCTCGATGAGTAAGGTGGCGGAACGCGTCATTCTGAAAAGACTCGAGGAACAGACAGAAGTACTGAACGTCCTGCCAGACGAACAGTTCGGATTCAGGTCGGAACACTCGACAGAACTCCAAGTTCTTAGAGTGGTCGAATTTGCGACAGAAGGCTTCAACCTAGCGAAAGGACACCACACAGGAGCGATATTCCTAGACGTTTCCAAGGCGTTCGATAGGGTCTGGCACGACGGACTCGTGGCCAAAATGTCTGATTTTGGATACACGAGGCCAATGGTCAGACTAATCGACTCATTCCTGAGGGACCGACGATGTCAATGCAGAGTGGGGAGTGTGCTCTCCGAATGGAGAGTCCTGGAAGCAGGAGTCCCACAAGGAGCAGTACTTTCCCCGCACCTCTTCTCAGTGTACACAGCAGACGTACCAAGGCCGGAGAACAACCATAACAAGTTGGCACTCTACGCTGATGATACAGCTCTGCTGGCGAGATCCCCCAGCCACACGATGGTTACGAGGTACCTGCAACGTCAGGTAAATAGACTCGGGCAATGGGCCAGTCTATGGAAAATAGCGATCAACCCTGATAAGAGCCAGGCGATACTATTTTCACGGAGGAGAGTAGAACCTGCAGGACACGTCATCCACAACGGTCGAGAAATCCCATGGACGAACGAAGCCAAATACCTAGGAGTCGACTTGGACAACAAGCTGACTTTCAGGTCCCACACCCGACAGAGGTTGAACCTGGCGAAAGCCGCACGGCACAACCTCAATCCCATAATAGGACGCAGAAGTAACATGGATCTCCAGGTGAAACTGCTTCTTATTAAAACGATCCTGCTCCCCATTGCACTGTATGCCTCGGCGGCATGGGGCCATTGCGCGCAGACATACAGATCAATGTTCCAAACGTTTATGAACGTCTGCTTGCGGGCGGCCGTAAACGCTCCTCATTACTGCCCCAACCGATACATCTACCGGGACCTGAACCTAAGTATTTGGCACGTCGACGAATACCTGCGAGACCACGCCGAAAGCATCTTCGAGCGTATCAGGAGCAATCCAAACCCAGCGCTGCGTGACCTCCACAACGCACTGAACATGGACGATCCCAGATTCCGCGAGAGGAACAAACACCCGAGGCCTTCCAAGCAAAACCTGAGACCACATCCAAGAGTCGCCCGCAGGCGGCTTAGGTGAGTATAAGAGTCGCATCAGCGACTCAGGTAAGTACACTCCACACACACACACACAGACATCGCGCGCGAACACATAAACCGATCCGCGACAGGCGAGAACTGTCCCGGAGAGGTCGGGGGGACCACCATGCAAAAACTGCAACGCAGCAGAGTCAGGTAGAAACCAAAGCAAGAGATAGAGAGGAAGCAATAGCACCTAAAGGCTGATTTCCAACCGAAGTGAGTTAGATATCAATCTTGCTGAAGTGCCCATTAGCAGGTTGAGGTCCGCTCCTGAGAGGGCGGGGGTGGTAAGGAAAATGGAGGATGGCGAGGTCTCGTATCCAGGCAACTGGATATGGCATCACGTCATTCTGGGCGCTCAACCCCGGGGGGGGGCATGGTGGTGGAAATGTTTAGTCATCGGAAATAAGTAAGCCTCTGAAGAAGCTGGCCACTCGCGCTAGCGAAACGTCAGGAAGAAATTCCAAAGAACGACGGCCTTCAAGCCCGAAGAAAAGTAGTTATACTTGTTTTCATGTATTCATATGCAGTTATGTTATGTATCAGGAACGTTTCTCATGAACCTTGAAACGTTTCATACCTAGGCCATTTCTGGTTTCTGCCATGTTTCAGGAACGTGTCTGGGTCAAAAGGTGAAACGTTTCAAATGGAAAATGATCGGTCTCAGAAATATTTAAGACACATATTTTGGTTTACTGGTATAATGTTGATAAGAAAGATTCCTGTTTCTCTAACACACAAATAACCTTTTGCAGAATCATGAGAATCGTGATGCAAAGGAGAGTGTGTCGGTGCTGTGATTCCGCATCCGACTGACGGACCGAGGGTCGTTTCCCTAACGGGGCAGATTTTTCCTTGAGAATATCTCCCTGTTGTGTTGAGAATGACTCTGCCAGGTTAGGTAGTTAGTAACAAGCCTACTTGCTGAAGGACTTCCAATTAAGTGGCCAGTAAAAGTGGTCATAAAAAAAATAATGAAAATATACCGAAAGTTCAATTTGAAATCCCATTGAAATTGAATATGATACGAATACAAGATAATTCTATGTGAACAACCAAAATTCAATAGCGATATCGAAAGACAAAAAAGTTAGAGGGGCGAGCCTGAGTTTGTTCACACCCGGCATGGGGAATATTTTTGAATATGTGAAGGTTAGAATTAAATAGTTGGGAAATTGTTACGAACCATCATAAATAGAATAAAAAACGATAATTTCAAGAAATATTTACCTGGTGAAGTAATCGTTGATTATTTGACGACGTAGTACGTGATCAATATTTTCAGGCTGCTCAACGACAATGTTTCCTTGGTTCAAGATCACGTTCCACGGTGCGTGAAGGTCCAAACGGTCATCATCCGGAGGATCGCCTTCACCAGCTCGCCGGGCAATGTTGTGTAACACAACCGTCGCAATGATAACGGGAAAAGAATCTTCTACGCTACTCGACAATCCAAGAGCCATTGACGGAAATCTTTTTTTCCACGCTTCGAACGAACGCTCGATGACAATCCTTGCCCTGGCGTGTGACTCGTTATAGAGTTCTTCGGCAAGGTTGTTACACCGATTTAGGGGGGTCAACATGTAGTTGTTACATGTGTATGCGCTATCGCCCACGAGCACAGCGTCACCATATCTTCCTTGATCGAACATCATTTTTCTATTGCAATTATTGAAAATATGGTTGTCGTGAGCACTACCGGGCCACCTTGCAACGATATTGCTGAATTCTAAGTCTGAATTGCAAATGGCTTGCACATTCAGGGAAAAATAACCGTTTCGGTTGCGGAATACCTCTGCATCTTCGCCACCTATGAGCAACAAAATTATATTACTTCCATAAAGCCTTGTACCACAGAACCCAGAAATAAATTCAGAGATGTAACAATCGCCTTTCCGTGGAAAATTTTAGAGTTTAGTGTCAACAACCACCAAAGACGCTGATGACGGTTATTTCGTTCAAACTATACTATATCCATCCAACAAAGAAAGTTACCTAAGATGCCTAGAAAACCCTGGTTTATCTAGTGATTCAATTTTGTTTAGAATTTCTTGGCGAAAAACAATCGACGATTACAAAAGCTTTCTAATTTTGTATAGGGGGCGTTATATGAGCATTTTCAAAAATCTCTCAAATGTCTGTTTTGTCAGATTGACGTAACTTTGAGGTTTATTGTTGTCAATGAAAACTATGTGAAATTATTTCTTCGCACTCAACAGTGTTTAAAAGTCTATATAAGTAGAATAAGTTCTGAATAAGTTATTACAAGTACTTTTTCACGATGTGTGAAGATTTTGTATTTTGTGTGGACAGTCAAAATCTGTTGATACAGATATTCGTCTTTATTCAGTACCTAAGGTAAGTCCAAAAAAATCGCCCCAGAAAAATAACATGAATGTAGCGCCATAGCTAAATTTATTCGTTACAGCTTGAGCGAAAGTCTTATATCGAGGAGGAAACATCTATAGCTCTTATCAATGAGATATTGAAAACAAAATTTTGTTTAAATAAAGGAAATATTGATGTGATATGTATTTTGAACCGTTGCATAACTGATGTGTGCATCCCCAATTCCATATCACTTTCAATACACTATTATGTTTTTTACCAGAAGGCAACTTTGTCGTACATTCTCAGGTGAATGGGCGAAGTATATTTTCTCGGAAGCAAAGTCTAGTCTTACAAACTGATATAAAAACACAAAAAACTTGTAGAGGTAGCAGGTGACGGGATTGACAGGTTGTTTACGGTAGGTTTCCACGTTACATGCACGTGTTCTGAAACGCATTTGATTGGCTGTCAGGGCTGTCAAAATCTCAGTGGGAAAATAATAAACAGTAGTGGAATATTCGGTTGCACATTTTTCTCTAGTGCAAATTAAGCTTCATATGGGGTATGACTGATCGCCATCTACAATAGCGATCTGAAGGTTTTATGATCTCAAAAATCAAGCAACCGGTTTTCGCCAAAGTTATCCCAAAATTATTCAGGTATGAGTAGATACACCAGGGTTTCCTAGGCATCTTAGAGTAACCCAAGCAACGATAAATGAGTGATCAACGCGTGATCGAAGCTTGATCACCACATACATTTGCATCTATTGGATAGAATAAACACGCCTCCTTACGCTGGCCAATCGAAATCAAATGCAATCGACCGGTGGAATTCGCGCTGCAGTGTCGGAGTAGTCAGTTACGTTTTAAAGCTTGTGATATGTACATAACATATGGTGTTTTGAAATTTTAAAAATGTACTGATACCGCTGAAGAAACTGATAATATGTATCCCTCCAGTCTATCCAAAAAAAAAACAAAAAAAAGTGCACCTTAAAAAATAAAATTTCGGTCGTTCCTTTAGTACGACTCTGTACGAGCAGCTTTGTATGAGTGATCACGTGCACGATAATGTTTTGGACCACTCCTTTGCTTGGATGGACAGATTATAAGAGTGAAGATACTGAAACGCAGACTTCTATGATTTTTTCGATTGACTTTGACATGTAATGCGTTTTTGAAATTTTTAATACTCTGAAACGAAACTGTTGAATTAATTTCGAAAAAACAATTTTCTGTGAGTTATAAACTATATTTATATCTTCAGAATCAAATTTTCAACCGATATTTTGTGTTCAAATCAAGTATAGTGAATCAATTTAAAAACTGTTGAAGGTCATTGATGACATGAAATCAACGCACTGGTGCCAATCCATTGATGGAAATGAATTGGAACGTTTATAGTGAATTTCAAATTTGTCTCCAGTTATTCTCTGGCATTTCTTTGGCAGCACTTTCGATGTTACCGCAATTTGTAAGTCTTTTATTTACCAATTAACAATTGTCATTCAAAAGTGACAGTTGTGTTTAGGTTTGTTTGGAACTTCAAATTGGATGATTGAGATCAAAAACTGTGTATTTTGATCCTTCTCTGGAAAATATCAGTCTCATTCTCTTCGTAAAGATGCCAGAGTTAAAAACTATCGCTGCCAGGAGTTGGTGACATCTACGATTATTTATTTCGAAAGAGAGCGGGATAATAATGTCCCTTTGCTTCCCTTAACGGCGATTAGAGTAACGTTGTGAATTATATTATTTATTTACGACCAATACAATGTAAGTATTATACTTATGGTTTCTGCAGTGTAATGCCATATAATATTCCATTAGGGAATAATAGTGAAGGATTGATAGTAAAACTCTTTATTCCCTCTTGTAGTCCGATCACAAAATTTTTTGAACTAAATATTATCATGGAAACGATATAACCAAACACCAAAGTGTCAGTGTCAAACGCGTAGGAAGGTTTGTGTATGTTTATTGAGATGAATGAAACTGGAGAATCATTCACTTATTCTAGATAAATTAGTCGTAAATAAAGTAGAGTATACTACTCGCAATAATGACTATTATTCTCTCGGCTCGGTCCGTAAAAATTCCTCGAGAATGATAGATTTCATTATTGCAGTTTATAAATGTGGGACAAATCTCATTTTTTCAAAATAGTTCGAATTCAAAATATGTGGTTTGAACCTTCCGAAGGGCATATAATTCAAAGTTCCCTACTGGAAAACTAGGAAAGAACTTTTTCATGGATGTGCTTCCACATCTCAATGAATGATATGCACTCACCTATTAAGAGAGGTTTGTGAAAATTTTTGATTTTCCTTCCATCATATTCCAGACGTCACTTTGATTAATATCGAAAATTCCATAATTCTATAACATCTGGCTACAGTGTACTTCAACATTCAACCACGCTCATGATGACGAGCAACAGTTTTCATATTGTATCCGCTATACAGTTTTCTTCAGAATTTACGCTACCGCTATTGGAAGAAGATTGACATAACGCTCTCAATCCCCTTAAAATTGTAATTTACAGAAAATAATGTATTATATTGAACTGCGTCAAATAACGCCTTAGGGAATATGACGCCATATATTCCGAAGAAACTTCTCGCACAGGAGACGTGTTGTGATTCGGTATGCTGTTGCCTATCTAAACTTGTTCCTACAATCTGTGTATATATCTTATTCATAGAATTCTCCGTGTTACCTGGTGATGTTCTGTATCTGACATGCGTGCAACCTATGGCACCTACAACTCGTGGAAAGTTAGCTAGACCATAAAATCCAAACTGTGTCGTAAAAATGTCCTCTTGCGTTTCAGGAAAACGTACATGAATTGGTCTCATCATGGCTATTGCAACACTAACCCTGTACACAAATCTTCGAACTATTTCGTGACTAAAAACGAAGAGATCTCTTGCCGTTATCTCATAAGACCCAGTTGCATAGAAACGAAGTGCACATAGCAATTGACTCATGGGGGAAACAGAAAAATCTCTGAAAGCAGAAAATCAAATATCTATGGTAAACAATTTCTATACAGAATGATATAATGAACCTGAGCATGGCTGGTACATATCTGACGTCTGATGCAAAACAAATAAGTCATACCACTATGAATATTTTCACAAAACTTTTAATTATTCCGAGGGGTTGACCATTGAGGAAAAATGTGTACACTGGAATTCCCGTAAACCGGAATTCCCTCGGAATTCCCCGGAATTCCCCGGAATTCCCCAGAATTCCCCCAAAAAATATGTCAATTTGAAGAAATATCGATAAAATTTTAAAACTAAATGACGGAAATACTGGGAATTCCGGGGGAATTCCGAGGAAACCCGACGAAATATGAAAGATATATTTCGGAACTTTCGCCCAAAAGTTTTTTTTCAGATTTCTGAGTGGAACATAAACTTTAGACTTTTAAGTAGACTATGTCATGATTATGACCCAATCTGAATAATATCGGATTTTACATATCGAAACTTTTCACATTTTAATTGAGGCTGGTAGTTATTATATCGGAAACAAAACAAATCATCTATATAATGCAAGTCACAAGGGTAAAATAAAGCGAACGGTTCGTCTGATTCCACTCAGGTTTGTTTTCTAGCATCATTTTTCCTGAGATTTTTTCTTATAGATTCAAGTTCTGAATCCGTTAGAATAAATAAGTATCGAAAAAATACAATTTGTCATTGAAAAAAATACGGTATTTTATGGTCTTTTGAGTAAGTTCTATTATTTTCAATAGCTAAATGATTACGGGATGCTCAATCTGTGGAGAAAATCCTTATACGTTTTTGTCATCGCTTAAATAGCGAAAATAAACTTTCCCAAAATTGTATATTCCATAATAACAAAAATTATTGATAATCCTTCAACATTACCTACTAGGAAAATAAAAAAATTTTTTCACCGGTGTGTTCACCCTGTATAAACTCAAATGAGAACAGTTGACACTGAATCACAATATATCCGATCATCTTTTTATTACAAACCGATAAATTATATAAAACCGTCCAAATAACATGATGGAGCTGCAAAGAAAATTCAGAAATCACACAAAGACTGCAGTCATTGACTATATAACTCAGATCGTATAACGCGAGTCTTATTTCAATTTCGGTAACCGCTGGCAACAATGTAGACAACCTGTGTTTTGTCTGCCAATTATGATCTAGTCCCTCTTCCACAATCAAGGACGTCCCTTCGTCTTGTAGAGTGAAATTTCCAGACACGTCATTTTTGAAATATTGAGGAAAATAATAGCAGTCGCAGAGGTTGACCCCAAAACAAACTACGACACAAAGTTTTTTTGGTCTGTTTTACATGCCCAACTCATATATATTCGAATCAGAATGAGGTTCCATACCATTGAAAGAAGTTATCGGATTATTTGAAAAAACTACCCGCAAGTACACCCCTCTCGAGGCCACACAAACTATAAAACCAAGTTTTTTGGGTTGTTTCTTGTTTCACATGCCTTATTTATTCGAATCAGACTATTTCACTGAAAGAAGTTATTGACTCATTTGCAAAAACTTCCCCAACACACCCCTCCAGGGACATATCAGGTGTCTATCAGATCATGAAGATTGTTGTCATCAGGCTTATTTGTCGCTAACAAAATGTATTTCAAATTGAAAATTCGCCACAAATTCTTTCAAAACAAAGGTCCTAACTTTCTTCGTGCAGTGGAAGTGGATTACTTCACACCGGTGTTTTGTTTTTGAATTATGATTTTATATAAATATTGAAATTTCACTGTATGTTTTTTTATTATTGCGCGAATAAATTGAAGTTACCTAATAATAATACCTATACTTTCTTCATAAATTTTTCGGAATTCCCCAGGAATTCCCTCGGAATTCCCTCGGAATTCCCCGGAATTCCTATCAATTGTACACCAGAATTCCCATGTGGTCAACCCCTCGGATTATTCAAACTATTTTGGATTAAAAGGGAATGATGCTTCAAGCACCAATAATCACTAGAAAAAATTGTTTTTCAGTAAACTCAAGTTCAAAAATAACATGATCTTTTCTACCTATCATTATAGATTGTCCCTTCCAATTTGAAGTTACTAAGTGAAAAATTCACAAGAGTTTGATGTTAAATAGAAAAATTTGTAAATATCAGATCGAGGTTGTATACATCAGACGTCATCAACTACTTGAGATAAATGAAAAAACTCACTCGTCCTTTGGTAACGTAAGTTTTTCCTTGATGGCTTCAAACACGGATAACACGGTACTTTTTGAAAGCCGATATCTAGTCGCGAAATCTCTTTCGTTCAACGTTCGAAGGTGGTCTTCCCTTCCTCTTATCCGCCGAGGTATATCATCAATATAGTCACCATCACTATCACTGTCCTCAAAAATGAAATCGAACCATCTGTGCCTCGCCATCTTCTTTTATTATCGTAATCTTCAACGTATTGATTCACAATGTTTCGTTAAGATAAAGATAATGTAATTGATTTTGACAAGCAAAGTAGCAGGTACAGCCCAACTATTAAGGGTCAAAGGAGGCAGCACCTTCAACTTCGGTAGGTATAAACCGTAGAGTCTTCATGATTCCATACCTGAAAAAGGGTATGTGCAATAATCCAAATATCCATTGACCATTACACAAAGAACTATAGGCCAGGTCAATAGAATCACTTTTACTGCATAATACATAAGCTTTAGTGATCTACTTAATGATTACATGAGTGATGTGGATATAACTCAGCTCAACGGTATTATCTAGGAAATTTGGTAAATCAAGACTTGAACTCAAATTAGTATTAAATGTGATCAATAAACGCGTGATGAATACCTAGAAGGGCGGGAGAAAGGTAACACAGTTGAGTGCAGTTGAGCTTCTGGTGAGATATGCTTACATGAAGAGCTTTCCATCCATCAATTGTATTTACCTATTAGATATATGTTAAAATAATGGTTAATTTTCTTCTGAAATCGACCAAGATGATGAGTTATGATTAGTTTGAGACAACTTGTGACATTTCGATTGCTAGAACTGCAATTATATTCTAGTGATAAGTAGGCACCTTTGACTTGCGTTACGCATATGGAAAAATTAATCCTTCTAGTAACATTAATTGTTTTTTCGAATCGAAGTGATTATGAAACTCAGGAAAATTATATTTTCTATTCCAGTAAAAATTCGGGCACTATATATTTTCACACTCGTAGGAAAAATATTGTACCTAACCTATGCGAAATGATCTTTTCCGTACTCAACGACTCGACTGAAGTCAGCTTCGTGTCATTCGGTCAACAAGGGATATGCAACAAAAAATCCTTGAATCTTCATTATTGTCCCATCATTATTGAAGGGTTTCAGCTTAGTTATTATTGAAACCCATAAAATACTGTATATAAAGTGAAGAATCAGGAGGGGAAATTGGAGAAATTCGAACTTACAAAACGCTTCCCTATTGGTCAAAACGAAATGTGACGTGACACAACTTTGGATTCATCGTCGTCAAGATTCATACTGTGTTAGTGGTGTTTATGAGGGGAGTATTTCAAACTAATATTTCTGTGGTGATTTACAGTAAATCTAGATTCATGATGAATTTGAAACGATGACTGAAAATGGTTTTGTCCAAGCACAATAGGACAATTCACGAAAAATAGATACATTTATGACGACAGCATTTTTTATTCAATTCTCGATTTACACACACAGATATCGAAGAAGTGAAAGCTGCGAGGTAATGATTATGTAATATATTGTATTTAACATAACATAGATTGGTATTTATGAATGTCCATAGCACTGAGGTATATAATAAATCGATGACTGGTAATGGTTTGGACTTCCATTGTCAATATTATTAAATCTATTGAAACCTGTTGATAAGAACGAAAGGATAAAAATACAAATCAAGTAAGGAAATCGAATCTGCAAAAACCAGAGAAGGATGATGAGATAAAAACATATGATTCCACTCCGGGGGATGAGCAATTCTTGAAGGTGGACGACACCGTGTTATTCGAGCTGATTTAAGCAGCTAATTATTTGGATATTAAGGGATTACTGTCCGACACCAGCAAAGTGGTAGTTAATATGTTCGAAGGAAAAACTGCGGAAGAAATGAGAAGAACTTTCAACCTCAAAAATGATTTTATTGGGGCTGAGGAGGAAGAACCTCTTTCAGGAAGTGATTCTCAATGAAGAAACTAACTTAAATTACTCTCAATTTTCAACTGATAGAATGTATGCGTGTAAATGAGAGAGTTTAAAATAAATTTTGTACAGAAAAATAAATTTTTGAAAGGAAAATATAGATTTATGTGCCGGTCGTTTCGAATTTTTCCTCTTTTCAATTTGGTATGATGGCGGGATGGGATCGAAAGTGGGATTTTTTGTTTACCAGCTGATGATGAACGATAACCTTCAAAAAAGTAATTTATTATTTCTTTCTATTACAACTCTGATGATCGATCAACTGAAAACAATACTACATATCTCCATATACCATGCAGTACTGTCAATGAATTGTGTGTTATTTGCTAGCAATTTGAATAAATCCTAAATTGAAACTTCAAGTGTTTTTAATAAACTAATAACATTTCCTATACCCAAGAATAAAAAGGAAATGCCCAGTGGATGAAACAGCATTGGAAACTGTGAGAGGTATATATAATCAACTAAACTTGCAATAGGCGTACTCTCATGTCTCCATAAATTCAAAGCTCCGAAGTCCAAAAAAAAAATAAAAAATTAACTACCAGTAATCAGAAGGGAGGGGAGAGTAGTAGAAACATTTCGAACTCTACTCAAAGTTTCAAAAGAATAAAGTTCGATGAAAAGAGGCTACTTTTCGCATCAAGAAAATGGACATGACTATCCTTCATAATTGCATTATTCTCGATTGTATTAATATCTACAATTCAATTAATGAAAAACTAGAAAGCAAAATCTTATTCAAAAAAACTTTAGAAGAAATAGGAATTTATTTATTTGAATCAGCAATTTAAATACTGATATTTCAGATTCAATCATTTGTTGATGATACAAGTTAACTTGTATTTTTACGAGTTTTTATAACTTACCTCTGTATTTTTTATAAGTTCAGTTCAATGAAGACATGCTTGTTGTATCCCTGCTTTGAACTGTAAACGTTCAACGTTTGCATGAATGTGGTTGACAATGTTCCTTGCTGAATGGTAATGGTTTGGACTTCCATTGTCTATATTATTAACTCTATTGGAACCTGTTGGACGTTTCGATTTCTGGTATCTGCAATCGTCATCACCCGAAGACGATTGCGGATACCAGCAATCGAAACATACAACAGGTTTCAATAGAGTTAATAATATAGTCAATGGAAGTCCAAACCATTACCATTCTGTAAAGGTTCCTTGGGGTAATGAAGTGTTCATAATCGAAATAAGTACTCCGGCAGAGACAAGATATCTGATCAGTAAAATACTATTGCTAATTCTTCAAAAGATAGTGCAGAACATTTGAAGAAATGAAAGAGGATTCAACCGTGATCATGGGGTTATTAGTGACAATGATTTTGTTAGAATTATGAGTTTTAACTTCGTGAATTCAAATGTGTCGATTAGTTATTTGTTTTTTTTTTTGACAATTATCTCACTTCTTCATCCTGTAACTAGA
The DNA here is from genome assembly GCA_032362365.1 of Zygogramma bicolorata. Classification (NCBI taxonomy): domain Eukaryota; kingdom Metazoa; phylum Arthropoda; class Insecta; order Coleoptera; family Chrysomelidae; genus Zygogramma; species Zygogramma bicolorata. The sequence goes on from JAVJAQ010002244.1 coordinate 440,071, forward strand.
AGAGGCTCTAGGTTCTTTGAACTATAGTAACTATCAGAAAGGCCTTATGCAAAGATCATTATCATTACATTAACATTTCAGTATCATTAAGAAAAGTTGAACACCCGTTTTATAGGTAGGTAGTGGAAGCGTTCATGCAACACATCAGTGCACTACAATTACATTAGTTGCACTGAGAAGTTGGCAACTTTCAACTATTTCCATTCCATAACGATTCTTAATGGAAAAAGCAAACGCGCATATGCAGTGACGTTTCGTTTCAAGGTTTTAGGTTATATGATGTTTATTTTTGTGTTAATATCACCAACATTCAGCAATAAGGATAAAGGTGCCTTAACAAAATAAGTTCGTCAATATTAACATTTTTATAATGAAAAACAGAGATTTCAACAACAAATTCATAATGTAATGGGTGTTGCAAGAGCGGCAACATTTTCTTAGTGAAAATGTAATTATAGTGATCGTTGCATGAATCCGCCTTTACTCTTACCGTAATTCACTATTACAAACAATTCACCTACTCAACTTTAAAATGCCCTACGCCATTGAATAACGTTCTCTTGGAATGTGGGTAGAATAAATACAAAACAATTCAAAAACACTCACGTGTCCTTCGTTGCGAGCTCGGTTGACTGCTTCCTGAATCTCAGCTGCTGTAGATATTGTGGACATTTACGGTTTCCAACATTAAACAGTCCGTTTTAACTCTGATAATTCGTTAGCACCATCTATAATGAAACATAGAACATAGAACTCTTCCAAAAAGCCATGCTGGTTCTCGTGGATCTCGTCTCTTGTTGTTCCAGTGTTGCCAACTAATTGATGGAGCAAGTCGCTACTCAAACAATGAAAATCCGCTACCGAGATGATAATTCGAATACAAAATACAAAAAACGCGTACCTATGTGCACTGCAAAACTGTTTAATTGTTTCAAGTACATTCATATTAATCATAACTTCGAATCATATCCGTCATAAATTCGTATTTTTTGCGGAATTCCGTCAGTTATCAAAATTTTCTAGAATTTACAAATTGACATTTGTTATCATTCGCTGAAAACTGAATTACCTCAGTGTAAAAAATGATACGAAAGTAGAATATGGTAATTTCGCAAAAAAACTAATAAAATTTTTCTCCAATTTTAATTGTAGGTATCTGACAACTTTGACATAATCTATTCGCTTTCAAGCGCGTGATATGATTCAAATTATAATTAATATACAAAACAGTTGGAATGGATTGCATCATGAAAATTGATTTCAATTCTCCATAAAATATTATTTCTCCTTCAGAAAAAACAAAAAACATGCAGGTATTTATGTCACAATGATGAATTGAGTTTTTGTTGTAAATTCCGCTACTTCGGCTTTAGTTTCCGCTACGCCGCCGCCACGGAGTGTGTAAATCCGCTACGGTGTGGCAACTCTGCGTTGTTCAAGCCGGCCGCGGCCCGCCAATTTTGTCCTGTTCTGTCTTCTTACCCCACTGGGCGCACTGCGCACTCTGTCCTCACACATAGGCGTGCTCCATATTTTTCAACTGGGTTATTCCTCTTCAAACTACAAAGAGTTTTCAATTAGTTTAATTTGCTAAAATAAAATGTTAAATTAGACAAAATGGTGGAATATTAAACTAATGAAAGCGTGATAATAAGGTTATTGTCACATAATTAGGCTGTAGAACTTAATCAAAATGAGAATACAAAACGAAACAAAAAATTCAAATGGATTTTGATAGAAGAACAAAACCAAGAAGATTTGGGCAATCAAAAATGTAACTAAAAAAAATTGTAATGTATATATATATATATATATATATATATATATATATATATATATATATAAACGTGTCATAATATTCTAAAACTCATTTATGTAGTTCCGATTTAAAATAAACCTTTTTTGCAATTGATGTAGTTTCTTCAATAGACAGAAAATATTTATTTCTCGGTGGCATAGAGATACGAAAGAATCGACGCAGAACTTCAACACATCTCACATAAAATCTATATTGGAACGAGAGGTCATAGCTTGGCTTAATATGATCTCTTCGTCTTTAAATTCTAGTGTATTCATTAATATAAAGACTCATATTATAACAAGACTTCTTCATTTTTCAGATTGTAGTGAAATATCAACTCAAAATTGTTTCTATAATTCTTCGACGAGTATATTACATATTAATGATGAAAAGCTCGATTCTGGGCTATCGAGAAAAATAGAAATAATTTAATTAACCATAGCTACTGACAACTTTCAGGCTTCTAATATTTGATATCATTCCTGGTGATCAATGCTGAATAAAAAATTCCACACAGTGCAGCCATAGTGTAGTAATATACAAAAACATGAAGTGAATTCTTCTGTTAATATTTGGTCCTCAAGTCCAACTCTTTTATGATCCAATAATGTCATGTTAATACTGTGGAAGATGGTATAAATGAAGTTTTTACGCTTCAAATTAAATAAAAATTTTCAGTAAGGTTGATTCTGAAATTCAGTTTTCCGTACAAAAGAAAAAGATATGACTATACAGGGAAATCCATGTCATAGTGACGCAGTGTAACTCATAATTTTTCGAAATAGAAGATCCTTTATATTATCAGTATCATCAAACCCACCCTAAATTCCACAAAGTGTGACGAAAATTACTGAAATCGTATCAATGCATCTATTGCCACGAATTCTTGGAAAACTGTTGAGGATGATCAAACATAATCTCTAAATTTTCTGATATTCTCTACTCGATGATTAACAAGGATATATTGTATAGTTCGAGGGCGTTGGATGTTGAGTTATTCGTACATTTTCTAGGTCCATCGCACGTTCTGACTTATATTTCTTCAATATTTGTCGGTGTATTGAAATCACATTTGGCGTTTTACTGATTCTATAGGAAAAAATGTCATCAATTAAGACCCAAAGATCTTGCTGACTATTTTAATGAGTTCAGTCCCTCATTTGAAGAAATTCGAGAAAAAACTCGAGTCAGAAATCCTTGTTTGTTTTTGTCAGTGTCTTTCCGTCAATTGAATCATGAAAAATGTTTACTACGATTCACGTAGACGCATTATTCGGGGGTTCTTTTTCCTATGAGTTCCAAGTGAAGATTCCAGCAAACATATTAGCAAATATATTCGCTTTTTGCTGGGCAGTGGTGGCTTGGGAACCATTCTCTTCAGTTGAAGAAGAAAATGAACTGAAAGTCAAATTTTCAGCGGCAGCTTTAACAAATGACCAAATTGAACGAGAACCGCTTGAACATACAACAAGTTTTGAATGAATTTTATGATTCTGTGCTTCTCCGGTATCTTCAATTGTTTCACTATTCGTTGCGTTTTCATACTGAGTTCTCGTTTCGATTTTGGCGCCAGCGATTGAATACTGCTTGTTTGAAAGTAACAGCCTTAGAGCAGCTTCTATCGAACCAGGGTTTCTCATACTGTAATGTCTTTGTACTTCGTATAAATATCCCCATTCCCAGAATGATGGTATTGGATATTTCATGAGCACATGAAAAACAGACCCTTCTCCCTAGAAAATCAGAGAATAACATTCGTAACCCGACTGGGACGGTCTCTGCTGACTTGTAATGCCAGACACGTGTGGGAAGCTTGACATTCATTGGAGCTGAATACGAACAAATAGTCGAAATCGAAGTGTGATGAGTATCACCCTAGAGAGGTTGAATTTTGATCTGATAAAGATCCAGGATTAGTAGTGAGAAACAGGTCCAGTGCATTAACTAATTGGCTAATCGTATCGCTGAAAAACAGGCTATTGAACACCTGGTAGAGAACTGCCTAATTAATTCCTACAGAAGTAACCCATCCAATTTCCTGTTTGCGACAAGAGAGCAAATAGAATATATTTGTAACCATAGTGTATGTTTGTGAAATTTTCTCTCTTCTGTTATATACTTACTAACTTACTATAAGTTGTTCCAGATCGTTAGTAAAAGCAAATCCCTTTGCCTTTCATCCTCTTTCATCTGTTTTTTTTAAGATTAAATTCGAAAGGAATTATATAGATCAATAAGCCTACTGTCAAGTCTCAGCAAGCCATTCGAGTGGAATTCGAAAAAACAGTTGACTATGTTTTACGAACGAAACAAATTATTGTCATTCACACAGCACGATTTCACTGAATCCAAGAGTGCAGTGTGAATTTCGGTAGATTATTGTTAATGCTCTCGACAAGAAATAATATGTTATGGGCCTTTTTATAGATTTCTTACGTGCTTTTGATTGTGTGGATCATGATCTGTTACTATCTAAGATTTAAGGATCAGGTGTTAGAGGGGTACCACATGATTTGGTAAGATCTCATCTTATCGGAGAAAAAATGTGAGAATTGGTCAATGCATGGGCGATGATTGTGATATATTTTTTGTTTCGTTATGTGCTGATGATCTAATTTCATTCATAGGTGAAAGAAACTCGGCTATCGTTACAAGTTATGCTGACGATATAAATATTCTGATCGTTGAAGACAACATGGATGCACTCCAAAAAACTGCTGAGAATATATACTATAATATCATATTGTGGGCAGAAAAGAACACTTTGAAACTCAACAAATCTAAACTAACACCATATTGTTCAGCAGACGTGGTCAAGGGGAATGAATGTGATACTATATGAAAAAAGTATTCCTGTAAATATGCTAGGGATTGTTCTTGATAAAAATTATTATGGAATCAACATATTGTTAGTGATGAGCTGTTATTCGATTAGATTCATTTTAAATTACTGCAGCCCGAGTAAGTATACTCATAACATTGTATCATGATAATTCCACTCACACCTTCGATATGGTATTCTCAACTGGGGTATGAAGTGCTTATGTCCAAAGGATATTCCTTCTCCAGAAATATGCCGTTAGAATAATAGGTAACTATGGTACCGATATTCAGGTTGAGATGCTTTTAAACAGGTGAAAACTCTTACAGTAGCCAGCACTGATATACGAGAGGCTAACCATAATACTCGTTTTAAAGATCTGGTCTTACCACACTTCGCTGTATGAAAAAAGCATAGTACAGTAGGTGCAAATATGGTATAACTCATTCATTCCACACCAAGAAGTGAAAATTGACTATTATTTAGATGACAATAGTCGAGATGAGTGAGCCTCTGATGAAGCTTGCCACTCGCGCTAGCGAAACGTCAGGAAGAAATTCCAAAGAACGACGGCCTTCAAACCCGAAGAAAAGTAGTGATACTAACATATCTTTCTGATCATTGGAAAAGAGAAGAATGAAAATGTTGATGAGAGTTCCAAAAAAAAAACGCGAGAACTATGAACACATTTTGTCGATGACATTTTTTTGAAATATTTCAAGTGAAGAGTTTTCATTTTTTCCGGCAGGTAATTGTGTCTTAACTCAGGGAGATTTTCCTAGATTTGTTGAGTTTGAAACGGGGCTTTACAAGATGGTGCGGTATCTAGAGTTACAATTGTGAACTTCATATTGTTTTTGCGAACTCGTATTTTGTTTGATTTATTCCTATAATTATTTCGAAAATATAATCGCTCGGTAGAGGAATCACTCAATTTCTATAAATACTGGTCTGCAGCTAGCTCTGAATGTAGCGTCACATATTGATCTCTTGACCTTTTTTGCAGAACAAATATTTTAGTAGAGTGGCAAATTTTCCTCCACAATACTAGCCCTTATTCCAATTTCGAGTAGAATGATGACAAATAGGTCTTCACTAGAATCACCAAAAAATCTCGTAGTTGTCAGAAAATAATTATTCATTAAGTTATTTTTTACTGAATTTCTCAGTGGGTGTAGTTTGAATCTCTTGAGGGGTTCGATAAGAAAATTATCTCTCGACCATCCTCATTTTCTAGTTCAAGTTCATACGCTCTGAACCAGAAGGAAGCTCGACCTTCTGCAATACTCAATGTTGAAAATAATTTTGATTTTTTTTATATCAGAGCAGTGCCGTCGGCATAGGATTCATAAAAAAGTTCATTTATACAATCAACGCAGCTTTGATAACAAAACTATTTAGCCAATGAAAATCCGGTCATGATCCAGAACCAGAAGGGGATGATGAAATATAAATTAAACAATTCAGTCCGTGAAATGAAAATTTTCTGAAAATCGACGAGGGTGTGTTATTCGAGTTGTTTTAAGCAGCTTATTCTTGGCTAGTGGTGGCTAACATGATCAAGGAAACTGCTGAAGAAATAAGAAGAACCTTCAATTTCAAAAACAAATCAATTGCGGCTGAGGAGAAAGAAGTGACTCCAGAAAGTGATTCTCAATAAGGGAACTAACTTAAGTTACTAGAATTCATTGAATATAATTATACAGACTAATTTATTGTTCTTACACCTATTGTGATGGAGTTGGATAGTGGGTTCAGTCGAGTTCCTTCGTTTATCAAACGTTATTAGTGGCTACGATCTTGATGGTTGACAGGTCTTGGACATATTTCCACTACCCATCCTTGTCAAAGCTAGTAATACCACGAGCACCTTCAGTAATTCTGATCTCGTGCAATTTTTTTGCCCTGGTTTGATGTTCATAGAAGGACTGTTAGCTGGTTAACGGAAAAGAAAAAACGACTTCAAAACCCAAACATGTGTAGAATTCATTATGAATTCGTATAATTCCCAACTGTCAAAATGTATCCGTTTGTATGAAACAGGGTTTGCATTGAATTTTGGTCAGAAAAAATTAATTTTTGGAAGTTATAGGTTTATCAACCGGTCACTTTTGATTCTTCTTCTTTTCAAGTTGGTTCCAATGTGCGCTTTTTCGCTTACCAGCTAATGACTCCCTAAGAATGGCAACCCCCGAAATGAGACAGTATAATATTTTTCAATTACAATCCCATTTATCGAAAAACTAGACGCAATGCTCAAGTCTTTCCACACTTTCAATGAATTCTTCATCATTCATTTCGAATAAAAAACAACAAATAACCAATAATCATTCAGTTACCAACATTATATCATGAATTCAAATTCCAGGCGGATTTGAACTCATTTTTATGATATCATACACGACGTGATTGAAAACACACTAGACCGTTCATGAAACCCCCACACGTTTCTCACTATACAATACCTTGTTCAGGCATGTTATGATACTATCCACGGTCACGGTTTCATTGACTGTCTACACCTTTTCAAAATGTAATTCAGGAAATATCAAATGTACAGCTTATCCAATCCATCTTGGCACAGAACTAATAACGTATATGCCCAGTAATCTCTGTGAAGTATACTAAGATAAAGAAACACCTATTATATGTGTTAACTGTATTGAAATTTATGCCTAGAAGATGTTTTTTCTTTTGTTCTGGTCTACACTACTAGTGTGCAACTGGAAAAGTATCCGAGTTTGTGCCAAGATGGATTGGACAAGCTATAATTCAGATCTTGTCAATTGTAATTCAGAAAATGAACAATATGCAGAAGTATACGTTTGATCGAAAACACAAAATGCATCCACTACTGGAACGACAATTCATTTTGAGAGTGCTTCGAAAACACCAACAAAGAAATATATAAAAAAAGGTGGAAAATATTTAACGAAATATACATACAGGGCGTGTCCCATCGAACCTTGCAGGTTGGCATGAATCCCCGCAGCATTGCTAAAATGAAAGTCGATAATATCAACACGTTTTTGCCTAATAAATATACTCCAATGATATAGGTCTTTTTGTACGATCAATAGCAGGTGTCCATGGTTCGTTTATCTCTATTGACCATATAATCTGAATGACATTTGATGTTTTCTGAATTACAATTAAAAAATTTTGAATTTCATCTGACAAAATCTGAATTACAATCAATATTTTCTGAATTACAATTGACTAATATGAATTGAAATTGTTTTTTTTTCTGAATTACTATTGACTTATCTGAATACACCTAAAATTTTTTGAATCACAATTGACAAATTCTGAATAACATTTGACTAATCTGAGTCACAGCTGATTCTATTATCTGAATTATAATTGGAAAAGGTGTAGTAATAATCACATATTCAAGTCTTTTTTGTTTACGTTATAATCGATTTTCATCGTATCGGCCAATTTCATCAGCTATTAGATATATACTGAAGAAATCTTGAAACAAATATCTCAATCTGAACGTAGTTGATAGGTAATCGAAAGTAAAAGAGTAGAATCCGCTCAGGTTCCTGAAGAAAATCAATAACCACCCGTCAGGTCATTGTTCTTTTTCTATAAGAGTAATTTTCATAAGCATCTGTGTGTTGGGGTATAGAATGCCACTGATTTTTTTTTCAAATTTGGGTGTAAGTATAATTGTATCGTGTTATCGAGTGTTCTATTTCTTATTATATCAGCTTTGATCAATTGTTGTTTAATTGTTTCGAATAAAATTTAAAAGTAGTCAATTATATATTCTTCTTGCGTATTTCTTCCTCGGGGTCGTTTTGTAATCTTCTGTTGACAAGCCCAGCTGTCAGTTTATTGTTGACCAGCCAATTGAATGTCTTTGACAAATATTTCGATTGTCTCTCGATCGCTATTCAATGAAATTGTTTCTTCGTGGAAAAATTATTTTACACTACTATGATAATATGACTATATGTTTCATAATGAGATCCATTTTGAAACGGATTGAAATACATGTATATGCTTTTGGCTATATAATTGCCAGAATTTAAGAGTATTATAACTGTAAGGGCCAGTTGCACTGTTTTTCTTGAGTTGTGCTTTATTTAAGCCAGGCTTTGTTGCTATGGAATTACCAATCAGCTTCCTTGTTCCTTAACGATTGAGACGAGCTTAGTTGAATCTCTGCTGAGTTGAAGCGGTGCAACTGGCCCTAAATGGGCCTTCATCACGCCATCTGCCCATAGACGAGGTAACAGTCAGAAGCAAATCCAAAGAAGGTGCCCAATACCGTGTATGAGGAAATGTTCATTTCTCGTATTCGGCGAGCACACCATACCTTAAATTATCTGAAGGAACATTTTGTTCTGCGTTAACAGCTGACGGATCCTTGCAGTATCAGCAAAGAAGTTGTCTTTTTGACGGGTGTTATTCCGTTAACCTACGACGTAGGTAAATTTATTATGTTTGAATGATTTTTAAGGAGGTAGAAATGTCTTGAAGTCCATTTTGAGGTGTTCTCTCCTCTGGATAAGAAAAAGCTCTGAATTTTTAAACTATCTGTGCATGTGGCTTTGTATATTCGCCTCAATACGTAACTTCAATATCTTAAAGAATGTTGGTTGTTTAATCTGTGTTCCATTTGGCACTACCCACCAAAAATCCAATCTCGATAAAAAATTTCGAAAAAGGTTTGAAAATGAGGGATACTAGCATCGATAAAAGCAGCGCAAAAATGTACTTGATGTGTTGTTTATACTAGAGCTTCGACAGTAGCCCACTATCTTTTCTTTGCATGTTGAAACTGATGATGGTGTAAACATTCAAATTATTGTAGAGATCAACTAACCAACAGAAAACTGATATTATTTCCACAGGACAATACGTTCCTTTATCGCAATTCGAATTAAATAATCGTTTTCGAACATCTTTCATGACTATCATCGCATACTTACTGCTTATATCAATAATTCAATTTGACAACCATTTCATCCCCTAATTCATCAAGGGGTTTGTGTTCCTCCAGACGGGAATCATGTCCAGAATAGTCCAAAGCAGTTACGTAGTTATGATCTGGCCAATTTCGAGTCGAAAAACCTCAAAACAAACATATCATGATGGTTTTTATTGTTTTGGTTCCACTCCCATACCGCCTACCTCTGATAACAGCAAAGGAAATACACAGGTCAATAATTGTCACCGCTGTTATCATTATTTGGGTAAAAAGTGTGTCTCAACGTGTCGCTCCAATATCACACTTGATTAAAAAATAAATATGTATTTTTTATGCATCGCTACTATCGCCACTATTATCGTTAATCACAGCTCCAACATAATATTATTAGTCTGCTTCTGTCTTCAGTTACGACAATAATACCGTGATAACCTTGTATGAAAATATTACCGAAAAAGGAAATAACCTTTATTTCGAATTAGTGTTTTGAACTAATTCGAAAAATTATTGGGTTTTTAATACCTGGCTGAGCTGAAAACCTCATCAACATGTTACTCTCTAGAGAAATCTCCCTTCTTTTACGTTCTACCAGACAAAATTTGAAAGGAATTCGGAACACGCTGGATCAAACGAAATTATTTGAAGTAAGCAAAAACTCTCCTATCTGGAGTTCGAGGCGGCCACCGAGAACATTATCAAACTTTTCGGTTCTTTCTCCTTTGACGATTCCATCTCGGCTGGTGAGGCGTCCATTTATCAAAGAAACAATGCCGTTGTAATGTGGGCTGCTGCGCTGTTTGTGCGCTCCCATTGTCTCCTTTGGAGCGGGCCTGTTATCACCACACTCTAATCGCAACACTTCCAAGGGTTTACTCCATTCATTTCGTTCGTGTCGAGATCAACGCTTCCATTCCGGTGTTGTCAGAGTGCGGAAGGTGAGAAAGACTTTGTTTTTCGGTTCCAGTGTGTCTACTGAATGCGAAAAAAGGAGCTTAAAAAATTTGTTGCGATTATTTTTTCACTTGTCAAAATGTGACGTTTTTGGCATTTCAACCAATAGTAGCAGGTTATTCTATGATTATTCTAGCCAATCATTGGGTATTATACCGATAAAACTGCCTGGTCCTTTCGATTGTTTCGATAAACCGTTGTTTACCTTTGAACTTGCAAAACTATAAGGTTTATTGCGTCGATTCTATTGAACTGGCTCATATTTATATAAGTTATCATGAATGAAGAGTTACCTTATTATTAATAGTCATTCACTTTTCACTTTTTCAGCATAATAATAACATAACACATTTCAATGAACACTCAAACACGTAAATAGCTCATAACCCCAACTTTATGACAGATATAGCGAACGACCGATTCAAATATTTAAGGTTTCCTTAACTCAAATGAAGATGGCGTACAATTAGTTTTTATTAAATTCAATTCATTTTTTGTTGTATAAGAAGAAACCGTTGTATGAAGATTTTGATACAACGACATAACGAATGATTTTATGTTCCTTCTGGCACGATTTTCATTTCATAAGAAATTTTCAATTATCAACCTTGTGCAATGAGAGGTGTGACGCCATCTCTTGGTATCGTCGGCAAGCATTATCATATTCATCATCATATCTCTTCTGGATAATAGAGGGCAAACATCGTTGTTTGACATTTCAAATTTGTAAAATTTTCACCTTTTCTCTTTTACTTCTTATGTAAATGAAATACTGATCAATTAAATTGTTCTTCCTTCTATTTGTTCAAAAAATGATCTCTCTCCAAATACAACTCGTTCTTCAAATTTAATAAGATAAATTTTCATTTTCGAAACACTCAAACTTTTTTATTTTGAGGCAAAAGCATTCAAACCAACGAATTAGATAAAATCACTCGTCCTACGGACTCGTGATTTTATCAATCGGTTTGTTTTCATACTTTTGCCAAATAAAAAAGTTTTTGTGGAAAATGAAAATTTATCGATTAAATTTGAAGGACTCGTGGTATTACCTTTGATAATATCGTAGATAAAAAATAATCTTTCCTACGACCGCATTAGGAAAGTAACACACATCGCACTCTCTACTCCTATGGAAACTGACCTTCATTATGACTCGTGCGGAAGGTTCCTTTCTGCACTAGTGCGGAAAGGACTTTTCGCACGGCTGTCAATAAGCAGGCAAACCCTTGAATCCTGTAATATTCAGATGTAATTATTAACTGATCTTCCTCATTGAAAAAACTGGAATGAAAACGAATTATTTATGAAAAATATAGAAAGGAAAAAAGTGTTGCCGCCGAAAATCGAATCACAACATTGCGGTTATCCGGATACTTCACCAACTGAGCTGATTCAGAATTTAATCAACGTTTTCAGAGATATGTACTTATATCTTGTAAGTCGATTTACATTAATTTGATTATAATATTTCTTGTATTTTCATTTTATTAAAATATAATATATCGAATTTGCAACGGAAGCTCAAAATTGGTGATTAATTGTAAACCTATGTGCACTTTTTGTAGAAATAGTAATCAAACATAGACTATTGTTTCATAATGTTACGAAATGTCCTGGCGCTGGCCCTGCCGCCAATGGATGCAAATTGGTGTGACGGTTCGAGGAAAGATTGTACCTGCGTGATCGCGGCTCACCCAGAATATTCGATTATCGGGATTTGTCTGGAAGATTCTCCACTGTGTGAGCGGCTATATAAACGGGAGTGGCTCTCTGCGACGGCAGAATTTTCAGTACAGAGAGTTTTAGTACGGAGCATTGGAAATTTAGCGGAGCAATTTAAGCGATTGTATTGTATTGTGTTGTGATAGAAAGTTTTAATAAAATTAGTGAAGTGTTGTTTGGTGTTTCAATAAGCGAACCAAAGGAAAGATCGTAACAATACGCAAAAAAGTAGGAAAAATAGAGTATATTACTTGAGCGAAAGTGATTTTTTAAATCTCTTCCGGAAGTTTTTCTGAAAATGATCTCATTACTTCATTCAATTGTCCAGAAGCAAAATTCAGCTAATTTATCATCCAAATTATCTGTGAAACCGAATAAAAAATCATATTTTCAAAAAAATTTTTGGTCAACAGTTTGTGGCTTGGTACTGAATCTGGTTTTATTTACGAATCGACAAGCAATTATTTTACATATTTGCTGTCATAACGAAGCAATTTGTGCTACACCATCAAATATTACCGCACAAGCATGGTGGGGTAGAAAGGGTATAGTACGCAACTCGACAATAAGGCCAATAACGTGCACTCGGCTTATCCTCCCCGTTATGTAACATACTATTTCTCATTCATTTGAAGAAGCGATTTTCTCTTACCTCACTCCAGGTTGCAAAAATGTTTATTCAAAAGAAAACAGGAAAACACTTTGCCGACCTTTTGTCACTTCCCCTACTTCGCCTTCTTCTTTTATTCGAAAGTTCATTCTGTCGCTACCGTGTACACACCAACGCATTTGTTTAAAATGAGCTATCCCTGATACGACATTACATATATATTACACACAATTCACAAGACCTAATATGGACAGAGAGTATATAGGTATGTCTATGCAAAGTCAATTCAAACGACATAAAAAACTGAATAGTTATAAAAACGTCGGCAGTTTTTGTGTATGGTATGCGCGGCATGGTATAATTGTTTTTCATAACTATTATTTGTATGTGGGAGGTTATATTTGATATGTACTGGTAAATTTATCAGACTGGTTACATAAGTCATTTATTTAGCTGTTCGGACTGACTTTGCATATAGACTATACCTAGTCGTTTACTAATGATACCATTTATAAAACCTCCCACATACAAGTAATAATTTTTAAAAACGATTATACCACGCCGCCCATGCCATGCAAAGAAAATGTTGACGTTTTTATAACTATTTAGTTTGTATGCCCTTCGAATTGACTTTGCAAAGACTTTATATACTCAGTTTCTTCCGTGAAAACCACAAACTTCTTCAATAACTCACGCACTAGTTTCCAAAAATAGCAGGTAACAGAATTAAGCGCACTCGTCGCCTAATGCCAGTGCATTTTTTCTGTCGAAAATGGCGTTGATTTTTCAGTAGGTAATCGAAACTTAGTTTTAGTTCATTTGCAGAAACTCACGGGAGAAATAAGGGAAATTCATAAGATATCACTGGCATGCCGTATGCATCAACAAAACTAAAGCTGAATCTAAAGCTCATAAAACATTTCAACCTCTACGCAGGCAAATGAACTTCGCGAGGAATGACAATATTGACGTCTGTGAGAGCGTCATGAAATTCATTCACTTGCATTGTCTACTTCAAACAAGATAAATTTGAATAATATCTGCAAATATCAATTCCTTGCTCATTTCATGTTATCAATTTGAATAATTTTGAATAAAAATGCATGCGTCGCCAAATTTGATATTCATTTCTCGAGAAATTGCTCACCTCTGCCTTTGACCCCGGCATATAATTTTTTCTCTAGAGGAAAAGGATTAACTTCCCACTACATTATTCAATATGCCATTGTATGGAGTCACGTTATGTGATTATTTCTCTCCTCTATTCATTTAATATTGAGTATGGGTGCTATGCATAGGCACACAGCAAATACTCAAAAATGGTGAATATCGCATATATATTATGTAACGAAATTACAAGTCACTAGTGAGTATAAATAAAAATGAAATAAAAAACTATTAAGGAATCACACAGGCCTGCATACACTTGAGAGATATAACACTAAAATCAATTATTTTCAGAGAAAACAGGTCCTCTATCTATCAGCAAAATCATACTCATATCAGAAATTGAAATCAAGATAGGGCGAATAGAACACTAACCAGTGGATGAACTTACTAATATATTTTCAATTTATTCCTTGCCTGCACTTTGGGGGTGTTATTTTGACCCCAATCACATTCACAACTGCAATCCGTAATCAACACACTCATTTCCTCTAACGAAAACAACAAACAAACAAGTAGAGCTAGCAGCACTTCGACAAAATGGCTGTAACACATGCAATCAGAAGGAAAATCAACGCACAAACCAAATCAAGACAAACAAGGCCACGAGACCCTCCGGAAATCAAAAAGCCCGTGATACTACCTTTCATCAAAGGAGTTAGTGACAAGATCGAAAGAATAATCAGAAGACAAAATATGAGAACCATTTTCAAATCTCAAAGAACCTTCTCGTGTTGCTTACCGAGCAAAGGAGTATATGAGGAGATTATGTTCAGCAATATATAGTCCAGACGAGTAGGAGAATTTCAGCAAGAGTACAGAAACACAAAAATAGCATGAAGACGAAACAAACATTGTATACATTCCAATATCAATTCTTATTTTTTTGAGATTGTGGTGAAGAAACCTAGCCTAACCAAAAAACTACGAAGAAGAAATGAAAAATCTTCCAACATCATCACCAGACAAGTCACGAGAAAATATATCTGAAGGCATGCCCCCTTCTCCCTGAAGATCAAATTGGTTCCACCAATGGATTCACTGATAGAAAAAAGAGACGACAAATACGTAGATTGAACGTTGTCACGTTTTTCTTTCACTTGAAAATTTTTTCCGACATTCTTTCTATTATCAGAAAGCTGTTATATTGCAACTCCTGAACATGAATCTGATAGTCTGAATCGGAAAAAAAATATACCCAACACGAATGTATAATTTGTTGAAACTTTCTTCAAATAATAATTATTTTCGAAAACCTCACTTTTTTTGGAAGTTTCATTATGTTATATTTGAAGAAAGTTATATATATATATATATATATATATATATATATATATATATATATATATATTTGATCGGCTAGGCTTCCGCGGTCAGAAATGTGCTGGCTGGAACTTCCGGTTGATCCGCGTCTGGAAAGATTTACTTGTCTACGTTTCGACTCCCATTTCGGAGCCATTTTCAAGACTTAGTGACCTTGCGTCTAGGTCTGAGTTGTCTCACTAGCTGGCTATCATCACTGGAGTGCACTGCAGTGATGATAGCCAGCTAGTGAGACAACTCAGACCTAGACGCAAGGTCACTAAGTCTTGAAAATGGCTCCGAAATGGGAGTCGAAACGTAGACAAGTAAATCTTTCCAGACGCGGATCAACCGGAAGTTCCAGCCAGCACATATATATATATATATATTGTTGCCGTTGTTGGGTTACGCCCATAGGAGAAACCTTGTTGACAGCAAACTGCATTCGAAACTCTCGCGTGGAATGTGACTTGTGAATTCAAATTACGAAAGTAGTGAATTTGTCAGACACTGTTCTTATATGCATATCATTTATTAAAATCAAGCTTGACTTACAAAGAATATTTTAATTGTGCCTACAGCCCCGGCGGTCAATATTTTTCTTCAATATAAATCATGCAATTTCCCCCACAACAGGTACATTTTGAACGATAGATTAGGTCATTTTTTCGGTTTGCGTTGGCATATATGTTCTCCAGATGAAACCGAATCTTTTTTACGCTTGAGACCACGCCGAATACCATCTTCACATACTTTTTTCGCCAGTTCTCCAGTCAAATCGTTCCTGAGGTTGAAGGTTTTTCGAATTTCTTCTGGACACATTCCTTGCATCATGTCTGCCACCTTTTTGCAAGCGGCAGACAGTAATCCTCTGATATTCAAATAATTCGAAGCCATAATGATCTCGAATAGAGTATTGTCGTCGACGTTTAAGAAATCCTCATCCCACGGAGTAAATTCACTTGGTATTTCATCATCATCCACTTCTGGTAGTGGGTGGTCTTTGTGATAGGTTGCCCATTCAATGATTTTCCGTAAAATATCTCCAGAAACGACGGGCAATTTCACAACGTCATCCTCGTCATCTTCTAACCCAAGGTTGTCTATCATTTTCTTGATTGTGACCGAGAATTTTGCCACTTCAATATCCACATCGAATATTTCTCCATCGGAAGACTGCAATTTGATAATCGACATCTGAAAAAAGAACCCAAGTTAATATCGTACTCTAACAATTCTCTAAATTAATAGACACAGTCTCCCAAATCCAGTAGACTTGGAATCATTATGAATATCTCATCATATATTATTTTGGAAATATTCAATTCAATATCAACAGAAATTCGTTACAAATTTTGATTGTATATGAATGAATGAAATTATACTCACTTTCGATAAAATCAAATTTTCTATTTAATTCAATTCTATCTTTTTCACACACACCTTGCAATGGATATAAAAGTAACGAACGTTGTACGGGTTTCTAAAACCCAGTGTTGCCAATGAAGTATTTACAAAATACCCACACCATCCAACAAAATACCCGGTTTTATCCGTGCAATATTTCAGAACACCCACATTTTACCCATTTCTTATGCTGAAGGTTTCAAAACAATTTTTCTCTGAAAACACTTGATATTTTTCTAACAGAATGACAGAATATGATGTGTAACATTGATAAAAAGAGAAAAATCAAGTTTTTTTCACAACATTATTCTATACATACTTTGACATTTTCAAGTACTTGAAATGAATATTGAAATAAAAAAAAATAATAATTTTTCAAGACAATACAAAAATAAATATTTCAGAACATTCCAAATGGGATATTTTATGAAAAATAATAAAAACGAGGAAAAACAATATAAACTATCTCTAGGTAACACAAAATTGAATTTTTCACGTACATACAGGTTTCAAGTTTGAGATTTGAGACACAAGAGTTACAGAGAGGTTGGGACATTTTATGGCGCATTTCATCTATTTCTATCCCACTAATTTGTAGGTCCTTTCAATAGTGACAGGGAAAAATAGAGGGAACTTTAGGTGCTTGATACGTTGCCTGCACAAAACGCATGATTTTTATATGATGAATTCCGTGATTTCAATTCCCACTGTCATTCCATTCCCTTTTTAAAGGCAAACTACAGTGTTGTTATGAGTCCTTACAAACTTTCATCAAATATATTCACTATTTATAAATTTTCCCTAGCTCTTCAAATTGTCCCCATTTTACCGGAAAATGCAAATACCCGCAAAAATACCCACACAGCTCGAAAATACCCACAATCCGGGTAAATACCCGGCAATCAGCAACACTGCTAAAACCACAATAGGCTTACTAATTACAAGTCACTGTTGCCATATGATGAAAGATCGACAATGCTACCAACAGAAAGCTCTCTGATTTCTCAATAACCGAGAAGGATGAACCAGAATGAAGCATCAGTTCCCAAAGAAGAGGAAATGATTGTTGAAATGTGGTGTATAGATTCCAAATTAGCTCTAATTTTTTCAGATCGTCCTATGTTACGAACCCAAAAAATAAGAAAGTAATTGTTGAATTTTTGAAATGAGATTACTTCAACCAATGGAAACATTTGAAAAGTCGGCCATGATGTGAGAACCTGGATCATCAACTGAATTGACTCACAATTCTAGGTTTCACTGTATGTATACAGTGAGAGTCGTTAGATTCTTTGCAAATGAACAGGGGTACATTCTGCGCGATTATCATTAGTTACTAACACCAAGGAGTAACCCAAACCCCAACTAACAAGGTTGTACAAGATATTGAGAGGAAGTACGTCACAGCACTGACAGACATACTAATTGAAACACGGAGGAAAATAACACGGTGATGATTCAAATTTGTACAAAACTGCACTACACTAAGAAAAATATCATTGTTGATTAACATCAGTTTCTACTATTGAATTTTTAGGTTTAATTTTCATTCAAATTTACTAATATTCCATCAGAAAACTTTCACTTTAATACAAAATCTTTTTTATTCATTTATAGGATTCAAGTCTCTGAATTATATAACACGAAGTGAATGGATTCAGACGCAAATATTCTTTTGAAGTTATGAATTCATTGCTTTAATCAGTTTACCTGAAACCACATCAGAAGTGCTATGAATTCAGTTGAAAAGGGTACAATTATTAATTGGTAAACAAAATATCAAATATAAAATCTGTCAATGGCGTATTGACAGATCAAAATCTGTCATTGACAGATTGAAATCTATCATTGACAGATTAAAATCTCTCAATGGTATATTGACAGATTGAAATCTGTCATTGACGGATTTTTTATCTTTACAGTGACCCTAATACGCTGTCGTACATTATAGTCCGTTCATAATTTGTTGATAGCTCACAGCAAGTTTGACCCTCATTAGAGAACTGAAATACAGAGAGGACAGCTAATATGATATAATAACAAAAACCAAACTAAACTAGCAGTTTAAAATGTTTTCGACTAACCCACCTTGCATCTGAAGAAATACAATACAGCTATAAAACTTTTAATCCGATTATGTAGGTATTTTGAGTGGAAATGACTGACCAGTGTCGTAGAGTATATGATTAAAACATTAGTTACTTTAAATAAATAAATACATTAATATTCTTAAACTGTAGGTACTGTGAACTGTATTTTTATTTTAATAAAATTTCTTTATTTTATTCAAAAATAATAAGGTACTTGCAGTTTGTAAAAGATACATTTATTTAATTAATACCTATTTTTAAATGATATAAACTACGATTACTTACAAAACTATTCAAATTCAAAATAAACAGGATCATCTTCGGAATCCGAGTCGTCTTGCAGGTTAATAATTAGCGGTTGTGTCTCTACAGTCGCATCAATTATATTGTCAAGATCCCATATTTTTTGTTCTTCTTCTATTACATGTCTTACTGCATCTCGCCAATTTTGTTCTGTAATATGTTGTAAAGACTCATATAACAATTCACGTACAGCTTGTATTTTATATGACGTATTTTTTCTAGCCACATAGCTTTTCATTTGTGCTCAAATGAGTTCAATTGGATTTAATTCGCAGTGGTAGGGTGGAAGTCTAAGGACTGTGATGTTTCGTCTTTCCGCCATTTTGTCAACTACGTATTTCTTCAACTTAGATTTGTGTTGCCGGGAAATTTTTAAAAGTTCTGCTTTAACCATTCCATCTTCGTAAGGCAGGGACTTATTCCGCAGCCAGTCAATGATATCCTGTTTCTTCCACGCAGTCGTTGGAAGTCTTTCTACTAGTCGTGAATGATAAGGTGCATTATCTTATACTATAATTGAGTTTGGTGGTATATGTTATGTTCAATCATCTGCTCAGAATACTCTTCGAAAACATCAGCTGTCATCTCCTCGTGATAGTCTTTTGTGCTTTTGGATTGAAATTCCAACAAACCATGCTTAGCAAATCCTTTTTCACTGCCAATGTGAGAAACTATTAATATACTGCCTTTACCAGAGGATGGGGAAATACCAGTAGACCAACCTTCCATAAAGGCTTGCCTGGAGCTTGATATATTTTTACCTGACCAAATTTTTGTGAGAGTATGACCTGCGTTTACCCACGTTTCGTCCTGATAGTAAATTGGCCTTCCTTCAGCCCGAAATTTTTGTATAGATCTTAGATACTTTCTTCTCCAACATATTATCTCTTCCCAGTCAATCAAAAGTGATTTTCGGTTTGATTTCTCCCACCGGAAATTTAATTCTTTTAAAAGTTGCCACAGTTTGGTTCATCCGACATGAGGCAAATCCGGGTCGTCTCTTACTTCTTGTAAAATTTTGTTTAAGTTGGGTATTTCTTTTTTGTAAAAAAATTCGTGAATTTTCCTTCGAATACCATTTTTGGCAAATTCATCAATTTCAATTGGTTTTCTCCCCCCTCTTTAAGTATTCGTTTGTATTTGGGTTAGCTATACCTTGTTTTTTTTTTTCTGATAGGAACCTATAAATTGTTGACTCCCCTACGCCCGTCATGTTGGCACAACTATTGATTATGTTCTGAACAGTGTTTGTGGGATTCTAAGAAACCAGAGCATCGTGAACGTTCAAAACAATAGTCTTCTCTCTTGGTGAATAGACAGACTTACTGACTGTACGCAACAGTACCGGTGTAAAACTTGATGATGTTGATGATGATGACGAAGCCATCGCAAGCAATCAAACAAAACAAGCAGGAACGAAAGGTACGTATATATTTGTAGGAATATGAAAAAAAGTTACCCACGCACTGCACAAAATTCGCAAAATAAATATTAGAGACGTTAATTACTGCCGTAGACGCCGAAACCACAGAACACCCTATCTACACAGAAGCGCAACTGAAGCGTTCCGACCGAATCGAAAGCTTGGCTTGTATATTGTCAACCTCACATTTGTGTTGTTAGGGTGTTATAAAATTTTCGAACAATTATCAATGTCCTTAGGTTATTACTACTGATAAATTTCATTAATATCGGATGAAAGCAAGATCAGAGTAGTTTTAAACGTTCGTCCTTGCAAAATTCAGTTGATTGCTCTGAAACTATTTGAACATCAAATAGCTGCCTACACCACTTTTATATCAACTTTTTTTTTAAGGTGCAAAAAACAGTAAGCCTATTCACTGAAATTATTTTGGTAATCATCCAAATTCTCCGTTTATATTTGTTGAGAAAAAGGGAATGTAGATTGCTGATCAACGCAGCATTTAGACGAATTTGATAGGGGAAATGTAAGTTCTGAATTATTAAGACCTTCCTAGGGTCGTATCTTCAAATGGAATTAAAACTGCCCCAATTTCAGTTCAGAAGCAGAAATGCTCAGTCTAGAAAGTTTACAAAGGTGTATCGCTTGAACTGTATATCAATCGACAGTTTGAATTTACCGCCAAGAAATGACATTATACAAGCCAAGCTTTAAATCAAGGTTACGAAAAATTGACCCACAAGATCAAAGGGACCGCCTTTAAGTTGCGCTTCTGTGTAGATAGGGTGTTCTGTGCCGAAACACCCACGAGCCGTAAAATAAATGCGATTAAAAAATGTACTAAACCAAAAATTATTTTCGTTCGTAACAACTTCACCCTTTCAAGTCAAGCTTTAAATATAAACTGAAGCTTTATATTACTAAGCTCTCCATTAATTTTAATGAATAAACACCTCAGGAACCTCCGCCTATGATTTTACGACTTTTACGACCGTTTTATGACCTGGGCCCTCATTTTGTGCTATCGACAAATTATGAACGGACTATAGTTATAATTAATTAATTAATTAATAAAGTCGCTTATAATTTATAAGGTGATTATCGACCAACACTAAAGAATGAAGCTGAACTGTATTGAAGGTCGGCCGGTGGTCTAGCGGTCTACGGCGTTGTCGTATATCAGATGAGGCTATTCCATTCCTGGTTTGAACTACCGATCCGGTAGTACTGTGGATTTTTCTGAGTTTACGGTTGGAGTAGCAAATGAGCTACCGTAAAAACCAAGTTGATTACATTAAATTGGCATGTACCTTTTACATACACAATTTTTATTTCAAGAATTTTGGCTCAGATATTCCCTCGTAGTATAATCAATTTACGCTAGATACCAGAAATCAATCAAGAATTGGCAACTCCGCAATACATTCTTGAGACAGGAAGTATAGATTGACATTGACAAAAATCCTACTTGTTTCGGGTATGCGTACTGAAAATTAATATCTTGAGAAATGCTCTTTTTGTGTCTTGTAAGATGGGGTACTCTTTTCTAACAATACAAACAAAAGTGAAATATCATTGATTTCACATGTCATTCGAAGAATTGACCACAACCGACGTTTGTATAGCAGGCTCTCTCTTTAGTGAACAGACTGCATGCTATCGTCCAAAAAAATCATCTGTCATAAGCGAAACTTGATTTTTTGGTCTGAAATAACTGAATTCATTTCTATGCACCAAATTCCAGATTATATAGTTTTTTTAATACCGCAGAATAAATTAAGAACTACCACTTGAATGCTTTTGCATCTACTACTAGAGTCTGAGTGATTTTGCTGAAGTACAGTTGGACTGAGAGATTTTATTGACATGTTATAAAATGAAATTCATTCTCGTGATGATCAACGGAAGCAGTGGCGTGTTTAGAATTCTGTTTTGGGGGGGGCCGAAGCATAAATGAAAAATATTGCCAAAAATTGTGTTCGTGGTTCACCTCGTCATAATAAAAAAAGAACGAAAAATTAAGCGAAACAACAGAATGACTAGTCTTTTTAATGTTTTTCATTCAATCATCTGACCCTGACCAATCTTTGAGGTTCATTCGTCTAATAATAATAATAATAACGATTGATTTCCCAAGAAACATATACATGCTTATTTTAGGGAAAATTAAACTGATGACATACAATGAAACTAGAATAGAATACAAAAAATGAGTTATCGAATCAGATCTTTATATGGCAATAAAAAGAAAAAAAAAATTATAATATCAAATGTTATTTTAAATTATTTTTGAAACGAAATTTTCCATATTTCTTCAATGAATTCGGTAGACCATTGTATAGTTTTATTCTGTTGTGGTAAACAGATTTCTGTCCTATATTTGTTTTAATTTTCATCAATGCCAAATTTTCTGAAAACCTTGTTGAGTGATTGTGTTGATCACTATTCATTTTGAACATCGAATTTGAA
This sequence comes from Zygogramma bicolorata, assembly GCA_032362365.1. Classification (NCBI taxonomy): domain Eukaryota; kingdom Metazoa; phylum Arthropoda; class Insecta; order Coleoptera; family Chrysomelidae; genus Zygogramma; species Zygogramma bicolorata. The sequence goes on from JAVJAQ010002244.1 coordinate 463,082, forward strand.
TGCTTGAATTTATTTTTGACCAGGTGAATAAATGTGCAAATTTCAAACGTGTATAATGAAGGAATGTCTAAGAGTTTTCTTTGTTTGTATAAATTAGCTGTAGTTTCTTTTCGATCAAGTTTGTATATACACTTTATAGTTTTATTCTGTAATGTTTTCAATGGTTTCATTACAGTTTTTGGAGCTGCCCCCCAAATCGAAATCACGTATTGAATTTTGGAATATACTAAAGAATAATAAATTGATTTCAGACATAATAAAGGTAACATATTTCGAATTTTAAAAATTATACCAATAATTGGTGAAATTTGTTTTCTTAATAATTCAATATGTTTGTTCCAAACTAAATGTTCATCAATTAAAATTCCTAAAAATTTCACTACAGGAGAATACATAATATTTTCTTTATGGGATCTTTCGAATGGATGGAGGTGGATTTTCTTGAGATAAACATATACGAGGATTTTTCAATATTCAATGTTAGCTTAAGATTCATCAGCAATGATGATATTTCATGGAGGTCATTGAGCATAAAAGTTTTGATTTCTAGAAAATTGTTTCCGGTGTATAGGTACTATTGTAGTACCATCAGCAAACATTTAGATTTCACCATTCAACTTCAAATTAGACAGGTAATTTATATATATGAGGAAAAGCAATGGACCTAGAACAGATCCCTGAGGAACACCGCATATAACTGTTTCTAGTGAACTATTTTTGCAGCAAATCTATATATTACATTTTCTATATCAATATCAATTTCTTCATGAATGTTGAGTAAAGTTAAACCATTCAAACGCTCTTCTGCCATGGTTGACCTCAAATGGGTTTTCAGGCGCTTAATAGTTGAAAAGCTTCTTTCCGCTGTTGCCGTTGATACTGGTAGAGTCGCAAATATCTGTATAAAATCTTTATTGTGGGAAACAAACTCCAAAAACAAAGTGGTTTTACACGATTCGTGGTTATTACCGATTACAAACGAACATGTTGAGATGAAAATACGACCAATAATATGCTTTTCCACTGGTCATGTATCCGCCGCAAATATGACTAAAGGTCCCAACCAACGGGTTTCTCATCAAATTATATATTCATACGTACATATACATACGTGTACTAAGAAAAAATGATCATATATCAATTAATTATCAGTAATTTCATTAAGCATCAATTCAGAGTGGATGGACGGGATTTTCGTTTTTTCCCTTTGAGCGACACGAGCTGCTTTGGGGGGGGGCCGGGCCCCTCTGGCCCCCCCCTTAGACACGCCACTGCAACGGAAGCATTATTCTTGAGTTTATTTCAATTAAATTGACAAGAAGCAGACGTTCAGTCATTGAATGAGCAGTTTCGATATGTACGATCAGCGTTGCCCTTAGATTAACCATCTTCCCAAGATATATAACGTAGAGTGAGAAAACGTCCGCATAATGAGATGGAGAATGTTTACATTTCTTATTTTGTATACCACGACAGATAATTGGTTGAATTCAAATTGACGAACATCGGAAGGGAGCGGAAACTTGCGAAGCGGTCCGAGTATTAATTGCCAGTCCAGCATTAATGTTGTTTACATTGGTATTTTGTGGCAGTTATTGGGTGTTGTTGTGTGTTTAATTACTGTTCCAATTGATTTTCGAAGTTAGTTTTCATTTTCGTGTGCAAGAAGACGTTAAAATGACTCACAAATGCCTGATCTGCTAAAAATCGGGCAAGAAGAGTGGTGGGATATCATAACATCGGTAAGTAAACACAAAACATAGGCGTTTCATACATAATATTTCTGGGTAAAAGTTTGTTATCAGGACCTTGGCGAGTTTTGAAATAAATGTAATTATGTCCTACCTACATATTTCAAGCAACTGAACACGAATCTGGGTCAAAACATGAACGCTCTTCCTTCAAAGGGGAGTTATAACCTTTCAGAGGTACGAAATGAGGCATAATCTACTTTATTTTTTACACAATATAACCAAACTTTCTCGGAACACACGTTTTCAGTCGTTGGGTCTGCTCTACTTCTCATTTCACCCTCTTCGATCATTTTTCTTGTAAATATTTCCATTCCTGACGACAAAATTCAATTTGAAATTTCTGACAATTTTATTTAATAAAAATTAGCGTTTCTCCTGTCTATCAGCTTAAGTTGAAAACTTCACAAAACTGATCGAGTTTTTCGTGAAGGATATGTATATTTGCGGAAAAGATTATTGACGGGGGTGGAACGAGGGTAAAAGTCTGTTATTGCCACTTCTAAGACTTTTTAACAGTTAAAATGCGGTATACGTACAGCTTATCCAATCCATCTTGGCACAAACTCGGATACTTTTCCAGTTGCACACTGTTAGTGTAGACCATGACGAAGGAAAAAACACCTTCTAGGGATAAATTTCAATATAGTGAACACATATAATAGCTGTTTTTCAATCTTAATACACTCCACAGAGATCTCTGGGCATATACGTTATAATGTCTGAGCCAAGATGGATTGGACAAGCTATACCTATTTAGAGCTGGACTCATTTCATAAGGCTGGGGTGTGGGTATAAGCTACTATTACCGAAATCAGGTGTAAAGTGGATCTGGTGCCTAAAATTATGTATTCTGGTCTCATTAACAGGCAAGAAAGGGTGGATTAAGCATATTCTCGTATACTTTACAGGTTATAACTTCCGAACCAAGGAAGAGTGCCAAGTTTTCACTTTCGATTTGTGTTCAGTTGCTCGTAATACGCGAGTTCTACCATTTTCTTTCAAATATAAGTAGATGTATGTGAACAGCAGTTGAAAAAAAATATATCACATTACATATCAATTGGCCGAAATTCAGAGTGAACATTTTTTACCAATAACTAATTCAATTAATTAGGAATTTGATTCTACTTCGGAGAAAAAAAAAGCCGAAAAATGATTCCTCGAACTAATTTATCTATTATTTCAGAATTCCAAACGATGTAAGAAGAAAGGTGTGGCTCGAAGCACTTGGCATCAGTAATGAATACTGGAAAATGGTCATAGGTATGTCTGTTCCAACCATTTCCAAACAGTGACTTCACAAGGAAATCACGGGTACGAATTATGAAAGTTACTGCAGTTCCTGAAAAAATCAAGTACGTATTTGCTACTTAAATAGAAAAAGTCGAAGTCCCGCCTTTTTTTGCACCAAAATAGCGATCGGAAACTTAGTTTTATTCATCAGGTGCTAGGTATTCCACCTTCCCCACCTCTTTTTACCGTTTTTCAATATAAGTAAAATTTGACAAAAAGTCAACATGCGATTTTTGGGTTATATCGAAAAACAGAACGCGCATCGCGATATAACCTCCATTTCTCATCAGTTATTTTATTGCGAGTTTTATATTGAAAAGCAGTAAAAAGTGATTGAGCATGTGGGATGATGTGTACCTTGACCCAATGAATAAAATCGTGTACTTACGAACGTTTTATTGGTGCGAACAAAAGGCGGGATATCCGAATTGTTATGCACAAGTATGAGAATGATTCAACAATTTTGGCTATTTATAAAAAAAATGGCGGCCATAGAACATATTCACTGTTTCGGCTAGAGTTGGATAATTACAGTTACTGAATATACATACATATTCTACTTGAACTATATGACACAACCGATCGATAAGAACTTCACTATTGAAACTGCTTTTTACTTCAAGCACTTTCTGTATAAAAAACCTTGCAATTCATTAGTTGTGAGTTATTAAATTGAATAGTGTTATGTTAGGTATGCACTCTGTAAATGAAACGATATCATCTGCTGCAGTATTTCATTGCTTCAAACATATTTGAATACAAGTAGGTGGTTTGTAATATATAGTTTTCAAAACGGAACTTGAGTACCCTATATGAACTGGTCAGGATTCTAAGGCCGAATAGGAATCACTGGCGGCCGAACTATTGCAGACACTTAACTGGAATTTGTTTGTGTGGCAATATTTTAATATTTAGATATTATTTAAACATAGCTTTTTATGTATTATATCAGTCAGGATTCTTGAAAATGCAGCTGATCATAGGTGCGGTTGGAAGTTTCTGTTTATAACAATTCATTTCATACCTACCGAATAGGTATCATCAAGTTGGTATTCTTATGTTTTTCAGATGCTGTGGGACAAAGTACCAAGCCGAAAAATTTCAGATCATTGAAGGGAAAGCAGATGAGGAAACGAATCTAAACACCTAATATATGAATGGAGTGTTTATTCTCACTTTTTGTTTTGTCTCAATACTATGTTGAATTATATTTCATTTTACCATATGCTTTCTTCATTTCTAGAGGTTGGAAACTAATAAATAGAAAAATGTAAAGCAATATGTACGAAATCACTCGTAGTCGACCCACCCTTAGCTTACCAAATTAGTATCTTCGGAAGAGGGGCATCAGTTTTTTCTTCTAAAAATGGCAACTTGGGTGTGCGTCGAGTGGGAGTGATATCAGTTTGGTGTTTCGGTGATTGATAACTGTCGAAAATATGTTAAACTAGATATCACAATAAAGAAGTCTAATAGAGGATTCAAGGTGAATTCCTAATAACGAGTCCAAAATAATTTCACAAAGAAAACGAAATTCGATTATTCAATTATAAAATATTCAAATTTACATAGGAAATGTTGATGTGAGCACTCATAGATAAAAAATAAGTTTTCAGCAAAGAAGTTCAAAACATCTATTGCACTGACAATCCCATAGGGGAAGACAATAAGATATCTATCAGTGATTGCACATGAATATTACATTTTAGAATACCTTTGAGTTCGAATCAGTTATTTTACGTTTCAACCAAATGTAGAGGACATTTGGCAGCAAATGCGAGCAGGACAAGTGATCTAGGAATTCGCATGTGTCACAAAGTCACAAAGTTACTTCCATAGGAACTGTTACTGCCTGGTGTTTGCTGGGTAAAATTGAATACATATTTCACAATAAGAATTCATCATGAAACGAAAAAACTGTGATTATTTGAATAAACAGGTTTGGAGTTGGAAATAGACATTTTCATTTGTATTTATTGATTAATTAATTTTTGCCGAATTCTACCTCTTACCTCTAATGAACTATAGAAAAAAGTAGCTCCCTACTTATTTATTCAATTCAGAAGTTTTGATACTGAATATTTTTGTTTATTTCTATCCGAAAAAATTGACTTGTTTTATCCACAAATTTCTGGAAAATCATCAAGCAGATCAGTCATAATGAACTGATGCATTTATCATTTTCATGAGCATATATTACCATTTTTATGATTCAGCCACATGTATATTTGATTTCCTGTATCATTTCTTCCTCCAAATGTCTTTGTTTCTATTTCACATATGCTGTTAGTATTTAATAAATTTTATTGTCGTTCCTCTGAGGGTTTGTTCCAGCACATGTTGTTACCGATTACGAACCGATTCTAACCGTTTTTAATCAACGCTATAATTGGTTCACTCAATTTTACTGATCTAACCTGAAAAGCAAGTTGAAAACAGAGTAATGGCATTCGAACACATTAGCCAAAAAAATATTTTTGTGGCAATTGAAATTTAAAAACATTTGCACCCAATTTCATTCAAAGTGTCCGCCGCCCATGGCTTTTGTTTACAAATACAGCACCGCGCCCCTCTACCGCAATTATGTTTATTCTCTGGACACACAATCTCCATATTGTGGGTATTGCCGTTATCCATCTTAGATTTTTTTGTCAAGTCTGGACTTAGTAAATAAACGTTAATAAGTTTTTGAATATTTATCTTTTCATTTGAGTTTTTAATAACGTTTACATGAGATTAGATAGCAAAAATAGAAATGTATTTTAATAAAAATATGACAATTTCAGTCAATCGGGTAGTTGAGTCTTGTTAGTCTTCTGAAAAAAGAAATATTATAAACGAAAATCAGAAAAAGACTAATTTATTAGAAAAATTTGGTGTTCAAACGAAAAGTTTGAATGACTGTTATAAATTGGTTACATACAATGAGAGAATAATTATAAGAATCACTCATTCATGATATTTCTGTGGAAATTCTTGAGAAGTTTCCTTTTTCCCTTTAATGAAGGTGGAAAACTCTTTACAGGATATCTCTAGGTTAAACTGGTTGAATACGTCTGCTTTCATTAAATTTATGGTTATTATATGGCTTCTTCAAGCATATTTCAGTATAGATTCTCATCAAGTATCTACCTCTTTCACTCCATGTTTGAAGTATGTCAAACATTGAATATGTTCAAAATAAGACCACAAGTACACCTTACGAGCATAAAATTTGTTCATTTTTGAATCATGCATTAGATGCACTATTTTCTGACTCAATAATAATGTTGAGTATTCATCAAATGCCAAGATATATTTCAATACATTTCATTATTATTTTTTTTTATTTTTCATTATACTAAGTTGATTCAATCCCTTTCATAAATTTTCCTTTCTACGCCAATGCGTTCATGTTTACTTCAAATTCTGATTTCTATGTGGAAGTGTTTCGACTTTTTTGTTTATGATTTCGCGAAGAGAGTTGAAGGCTTTCACGGACATACCAAGTTCTCTAACAAGATCGAGTGCATCGCCTGATTATAGTGAATTATTCCTATTACTGGATAGCTTGGAAAACACCTGTCTGGAGAGAGGCCCCATCTCATCATGGAGAAGAGACTAGAAATTTGGGTGAGTTATTTTGATACAGTCCACTCAGTTTACCATATTTTGAGCTAATACAAAACAAATAATAATACGTTTATTTTCCATTAGACATTTAAAATGTATAAATGTAGGGATAGTTGAGAATTTTGTATCTAAGGAATAAAAAATGAATATTTGTATGTATATGGTTTGTTCAGCAATGGAAATTCGAAACTTATTGTACGAGTCGAGACCTAAGCAAGAGGATGAGTTAGCCGTTAGCCTATATTCATATGGTTCTATTGAAAATATATTGATTATTGAAATTGTGGGTGGATAAATTCCTATTTATTCTGTTTCTATTGCTGTGAATAAAAACACACATTTGAAAGATGAAAACATCAGTAAGAGTTGGAATTTTGTTGTAATGCTTGGCATTACCTGTATGCGAGTTTTATTCGAACGTATGAGAATTTCATTCAAGATTTTCTCTCACGAAATATTCATGAATGAACAATGTTACTAGATCCGGACGATGAAATAGAGGAGAGAAGCTATTATCATTCTGTTGAATCTAGAAATATTGATCACATATTGAGGGACCTTTCTGACTTTTTCTAGTATATCTAAAAGCTATTGAGATGGGCCTCAGAGCAGCCGATAATATATATCAAGCTGGTAGGGCAAGGTAGAGACATAATAGGTAGATGTTCATTGGACTCTTGTGTTCTGAGCATATCTTTTTGTCCAATGGGGGAGCTTTCTCATATAATTCATTTTTCACCGAAAAGACCTTGCTGGTCTTATGTTACTTTTGTGCATATGCATTTAGTTTATTATTCTCATCAAATCAATTATTGATTCCAAAGTTCTAAATTGTTTCCATGCATTTTCTTTGTTTGTTATATTTTCCAATCTATTTTGTTCACTTCCTTTTTTTATTTGTTGCTAATATATTGCTAAATTTATAACAGGATTTCATTTCCAACAAGCCGCCCTAGAGTTAGAAAGCAGAAAAACCCTGAGTTTCTCACTAAAGACCGTTTCCTAGTGCAAAGGGCCAAATTCATGCCCTTTTCGGAAATAGCCTCAACATCCAAAAGTTGACGTGTGACGGCAGCTGACATTAATGAAAATAATAACCTTTTGCCGTTATTACAACTGGTGACGTGAGGAAGGATTGTCATCTGTTTTGATTCGTTTTTGTGCAGACGAGGTTCATGTAAAGTGAAGGAAAATGTTAGGAAGTTCATACAGAATACCAATCATTCTCGCAGCCGTTACATCTAGTGATCTAGCCTCAGGTTTATTTTTGCTAAAGTTGAGAATTATTGATAAGCAAATAAGAAAGTCAAAATAAAACCAAAATAATACCCTTTCAGTAATTTCCACACTGGTAACAGAGCGGTGGGATTGTAAATTGTAAAGTTGTCCATTCAAGAAACATAAACTGATACAAATAGGTTAAAATAGAGGTACAGTGTTTGAAAAAAACATATCGTGGGATTCTTGTAGTACTCCAGTCTATGACGGTGAAAAAAGTAAACTGTGTATTTATCCCATACAGCACCGATTCGTATGAAAATTTGGATATAGGTCCTACTAACCATCTTTTCCAAAATCTACCCCGTGCCGAGGGTTGCTTTCTCTCTGGGGGTGGATGCCACCCCTTCTTAGGGGTGAAAAATTTTTTATTGGAAATAAGTACGGAAATCAATAGATTGACTAATTCTAAGCACTTTCTGTTCAATGAAGTTTTTTCTGAAAAGCAATACTTATCGATTTATTCACGAGTGGAATTGTGGGTTTTCAGTAAAAAAAAACACGTTTTCCGATCCTTTTTCGCGAATAACTGGAAAATAATGCATCTAATTGAAGAACCTGTGGGGAGCAAAATTATGGCTTTTGAAAAAACAAAGGCGATTGTTTATTTGTGATGTATGCAAACCCACTACAAACTGAATAATTGCTTGTTGAAAGTTGATTGGTATTTTCAAACGACAAAATGAAAAGTTTCTATGTACAATAACCAAAAACTAATGCATTTTTCGGAAAAAACTAATTCGACTTTTTCTGAAGTCCTTCAAAAATCCTTCTTTTTTGTTATTTATAAAAGTTTCTTGCATCAATACTGACCGAGGTATGAGGGAAATAATGTTGAATCCTATTTTTTCGTTGAAAAAAAATTGTGAATAACTCTCCCCCTTTGAAAAAAATCGTTGTTACTCTATAATTCACTTCATTCATGTTCTCATGATGAGTTCTGAGTTTTTCATCAATTGAAAGTACGTAGTTTCGGAAAAAATTGAGATTGAAGAGAAATCATATACGTGATTCAGCGAAAAATCACCATTTCTTCGAAATAACTCGAAAAGTATTGATCACATGCAAAATTTCCTAGAGTACAAAATTGAAGGCTATTCTTCTCTGAAAATTTCGGTGTTTCAGTTTTTCTGCAGGATGAAAATAGAGTAAGATATGGCCAGTTAAATATTGTGAGGGTTCGCGCAAAGTACCTTTTTTTGTCTTTTCAGCATGAACCGTTTCAAAAATATAATCTGAAACAAAGAATAATGTGAATGAGCTTATAGTTTCTGAAAATAGCTACAAAATACTTTTTTGGTGGATTTGATTGCTTGAAGACTAAGCGAGTTATGGGAAAAAAACAAAAACAATTTTTGTAAAAATTAGAGTATGTGCATTAGTATATTGAAGAATACAAGTATTAACTATATTCTAGGCCTAGTGGAACTATATTATATATGTATATATATACAGATAGTTCCACTAGGCAACGATTTTTTCCAAAGGGGGGGGGAAGAGAGGATGACTTATTCACAATTTTTTTTCATGGCAAAAATAGGATTCAACATTATTTCCTTCATACCTTGGACAGTTTTGATGCTAGAAACTTTCATGAATAACAAAAATAAAGGATTTTTGAGGGACTTCAAAAAAGGTTCCACTATTTTTTCCCGAAAAATGCATTGGTTTTTGGTTATTGTACGTAGGAACTTTCCATTTTGGCGTTTGAAAATACCAATCGACTCTCAACAAGCAATTATTCAGTTTGTAGTGGGTTTGCATACATCACAAATAAACAATCGCCTTTGTTTTTCCAAGAGCTATAATTTTGCTCTCTACAGGTTTTTCGATTAGATGCATTATTTTCCAGTTATTCGCGAAATAGAATCGGGAAACGTGTTTTTTTTTGACTGAAAACCGACAATTTCACTCGTGAATAAGTATTGCTTTTCAGAAAAAACTTCATTGAACAAAATGTGCTTAGAATTAGTCAATCTATTGATTTCCGCACTCATTTCCAATGAAAATTTTTTCACCCCCAAGAAGGGGTGGCATCCACCCCCAGGAAGAAAGCAACCCTCGGCACAGGGTAGATTTTGAAAACGAGTGTATTTAGATCCTGAATCCAAATTTTCATGCGAATCGGTGCTGCATGGGATAAATACACGGAAAAATGGTCATAGACTGGACTATAGGTACCTATCAGTGCAATGAAATTGAAAAAACAACAATTTCAATAACCTACCGTTCGTTACACTGTATCATTCAAAAATTTGTTTACATGATGTTCGTTTTTCAACGTGCTAAAATTTGATTTCGAGAAATGAAGATATATACCATACATGATTCTGATTTCAATATGTGTATGGTATTATTTGTTGATTTTCAGAAAGAAATAATAAAAAAACTACTTGTTAAGTTTTCATGAAATAATTCATTTAACTCAGTCTTAGAATGAGATCTGTTTGGCTCGGTCACCCTGTACTATGATATTTCACTAGACAGCTCGAATTCTTCGGACTGAAAACAAAGGTATTTTTTTGGAACTTTGGCTGATAAGGAGTAACTGAACAGGCCATGAGCAACGTTTTAATTATAATGGAGAATTGGGTGTACTGTTTTACGCAATTTAGGTACTCTATTTTTTTGAATATTACACATAGAAGTTAAAGTGCTTTTTCGTTAATCTGATAAGTGATTTGATCCGTCACCCTGATTGATCCACGACCTATATTAACATCATTGAGCCGAGTCTGGTTATATACGGGGCGCCCCAGAACTTCCTGCTCTAGTCACCACTACACCGATGGATTCTATGGACATCATCGATTTCTGGGTAAGCTGTTCTAGTGAATTCGTTGTCTCGCTTCCAATCCAATTTTTCTTTGAAAAAGATCGCATTTTAGGGTTATTGTTTTACTTCGCCTATGTCAGAAAACGTCCCTTTATCTCTTCTTATTTGAGCCTATCAATTGAATAACGCACACTACTATTAAAGAAGAAACTTATAAAAAGTGAACACTACGATGTTATGTTTGTGAGTAACCCTCGAAAGAGATTGATTCATGAAAAAAAAACACTTTAATGGCTAGTGTCCTGCCGATATGACGCGACGGGTACCGCATCACATATAGAAGACAATTTTTCTTGGTCAATTTCCATACAAAGCAAACGAAATTTGAATCCAACAGATTCCACTCAAATCAATTTTGATTCTATATAGATATAGAGTTTAATCTCTCACCCAAGTCCAAACAAGATGTTGTTTTTCTCAGACAAAAGTACTTCTTGAGCTCCTCAGTGCGAAATGGGTGAATTATGGGGCACTTCCACTATGAGCTTATATTCATCTGTTCTTCTTTTTTGGGAACGGTAATGAATATAATAAACTATAGCTACTGACAAATTTCAGGTTTTTAATGATTAATATCGTTCGCGGTGCCTCATACTGAATAAAGTACATTCTTCCGGTTCAACTATTTTTCTAATTTAAACATTACCACGTTTCCATCAGTTGAGGCAATCCATCAAAAATTGTTCGATCATTTCAGAACTTTGCCCTGAACCTTTACCACGAATATGTATTGTTATTCTTTGAGATTGCCAGGCAGTAGAAATGCTGGATTCTTCTACGGATCAACCCTTTGAAACCAGAACTGTGTCTCTAGTTTCTATCTCTTTTATGTGAAGTTCAGTTGATTAGTCAAAGCATTTTCAGGTTTTCAGTTTGTAGTTTGAAGAGTGGTTTCGGAATAAAACCATTAGGAAATAAAGAACTATTTATTAAAAATATAGAATTTATCAAATCAAATCACATTTTTTTGCTCAATATTAAAAATCTGGGATGGTTTTATTTAATTTCTAGCAATCACATTATGTTTTATGAAAACTCAAAAATCAGTTTTTTTTGTCGCTCAGATATAAACCTACGTCACACCTGAAACGGAAGGACATTTTACCAATGAATACAGTGTAATCATTTATGTCTTAACTGGAACGCATCCATCTAGTTCTGTGAGGAGAATTCTTGGTACTGCAATATACACATCTTCTTGATTTTTTGTTCCGTAGTTTTCTGGGTATTGTAACCTACTACAATCTGAAAAAATAAAAATTAATATTCGAATCTATACAAGTATAAAAGGGCAGATTTTCAATATACCCCGAAAAGTTGCTGCGTCCATTGAAAAACAGTTCTTTCTGGATAGAACAAGTCCAATTAGTCGGCAATTGTACTTGTTCTATCCAGAAAGAACTGTTTTTCAATAGACGCAGCAACTTTTCGGGGTAGATTGGAAATCTGCCCTTCAACACTTGTATAGATTCAAATATTAATTCTTATTTTTTCAGATTGTGGTAGGTACTTGATTTCTTGTGGTACAGAAGTTTTATAGGACTTTTGGAAGTTGAGACAGGTCGTCCCTTTTTTGTTATATTTTCTTCAGCTCCTATCAAACCCAAGCTCACAGCAATTTTGAAAATTTTGAGACCATACATTTACCCAAATGATCAATGTCTGACATTTTTTTGAAAATTATGTAGGAATTGACCAATGAAATGTCGAGAAGATACCAAAAAATACGGTGCCACCATTTCTTGGACTTTCTGTCCAATTCATACATTGATTTCAACATATCGAGCTTGTCTACCTAGCCCATATGTATATTGCACTCAACTACCATAGAAGGACAGTCAATGCGATGTGTAGAACCATCTTTCTGCTTTCGATTTGTTCCAGCATTTTGACCAGGATCTAAATAATTACTTAGAAAATGAACACCCTTGCGATCCATCCATTTGATATAAAATAAACCACCTTCAGTAACACGCCATTCAGAATCTCCCCGTTTCATATGAGATTATAGCTATGTAGATACATACCTGTCATTATATCATACAATATAAGAAACGTTAGTGAAAACTATTCAGCACACCACCACGTGCTATCGAACAACACAATCAGTACTACACATGTTACAGTAAGATGATTTTTCACTGCCACTAAAAGGAAGTAAGGTACTTCACAAGAGATAGCCCATCGGCTACTGGGAAAAAATTCATTTCTATGCGCATTCTGATTAATACATATATATTGTTTTATTTTGGATCTTTCTTCTCATTATTGACGAATCTGAGAGCTTTCTGTTGGTAGCTTTGTCGATTATTTATTATTCTATGGCAACACTGACTTGTAATTAGTAAGCTTCTTGTGCCTTTAAATACTTACCCAACATTCGTAATTTTCATTTACATTTCAAATTGACTGTGTGAAGGAATCATTGAATTGGATTGAATTGAAAATTCTGGTCGATCAAAAGTGAGTAGTGAACTTCATTCATTCATATACAATCGAAGTTTCTGAAGAATTTGTTAATAATCTTGAGAGTGAATCCGATATTTTTAAAATAATAAAAAGGATGCGTTTTTCCTGTGATTTAATTTCTTATTGGTTTTGAGAGACTATCTGTGTCTATTCGGAGAATTGTTGTAGTTATATCAACTTGCCGTTTTTTTCAGATGCCGATAATTAAATTGCAGTCTTCCGACGGAGAAATTTTCGACGTGGATATTGAGGTGGCGAAATGCTCTATAACAATCAAGACAATGTTAGAGGACCTTGGATTAGAAGATGACGAAAACGAAGTTGTGCCATTGCCTGTCGTTTCTGGAGCTATTTTACGGAAAATTATTGAATGGGCAACCTATCACAAAGACCACCCACAACCAAAAGTGAATGATGATGGAATACGAAGAGAATTCACTCCATGGGATGGGAATTTTCTAAAAGTCGACGATAGTATTCTACTAGAGATCATTTTAGCATCGAACTATTTGAATATTAGGGGATTAATGTCTGTTGCCTGCAAAAAGGTGGCAGACATGATGAAAGGTAAATGTCCAGAAGAACTTCGGAAAATCTTCAACCTCAAGAACGATTTAGCTGATGACGATGAGAAAGAAGTATATGAACAAGAGGGATGCTGCCCAGATGGTCTTAAGCGTAAAAAAGATTCGGTTTCATCTGAAGAGAAACATTCGGACTGACAATCTTTCTACTTTAATACTTTATTCTCAACAGGTATTCACGCAATTACGAGAAAATATAATAAATGTAATGCTGAGTTTCTATAAAAGTGTCTTATATAATTGCTAGGCTATCATAATGTATATCGCATAAATGAAAGATACTATCGAAAAGATGACACATGGAATATATTGGAGATTTCTGTAAGATATTAGTTCTAGTAAATGTATTATAAAATGTTACACCTTGTCTAGATTGTCTACGAGGGACCAGAAATTGTAATTTGTAAAGCAGATAACCACAATCGATTTCATTATTGAGAAGTTTATACAGGAATGTTAATGCCATGCATTGTCTCCTCTCGACCAAAGATTGTAAGTTGAGAGAGCTAAGCAGATTTCCGTGATCATAACCTCTTGAAGGATAGTAGCCATTGCATTTGAAGAATATAACTTTGCAAATTTCCTTTGAACTTTTCCCGATCCTTGGACGGAGTTTTGATAAACTGGAAACCAAGTAATTGCTGCATACTCAAGTTTGGTTCTTATAAAGGTCATATATAATAATCTCATTGTATTTACATCTGAGGAATTTCCCCAGTTTCTGGAAAAATAACCCAGCAGTCTGAGTGTCTTTTGTGTCAAAGGTCACTCTTAAATCCTTGTAAGTTATACATCTATCAAGAGAAACATTACCAATTGCATAGTCGTGAATAATAGGCGTATGTTTTCTATGACCTCTTCCTAAGTTGAGATTAAGATAATTATTATTGCACCAGTTATTAACATCGATAAGGGAGTTCTGGAGAGTTATACAATTTGTTAGATAAAAATATTTTTTAATCATCTTGATAGCTACACACATCTGTTCGAATTCCCTTATATATTTCTGTTTTACGATTATACTTGTACACACTCTCTTTCTCACGATTGGGTTAAAAAACAGCTTCGGATGAACCCCCGCCAATTCATCATTTATTGATGTAGTATCTTACCGTCAATGCTATGTATTCCATTGCAGGTATGTTATGATGAATAGATTCGTTTCATTTTTGTTATTATATATGTCACCCTCAGCCGAAAAAAAGTCATTCTCCTACTTTAAAAAAAATATTAATAATTTGGAAAACTTGCATTATTCATATCGAAAGGAAATTTTGTCCTCTGGGGCCGTAGGCACACGGAAATTTGATTTTTGTAATTTAAGCTTGAATTCAATAATATATATATATGCACCGAGAAATGTTTTTGAGAAATTCAATACTTTCGTGATTTGAATTTCCAAGTCACAATTCACGTGAAAAACTAAATTGAATTCATCAATTGAATATTCTCCAAGAAAAAGATGAATTGAGCTAGCTTGTGGCAGCTAACTCATTGATTGTTTCTCTAATCAATTCAAAATTCATTTCGCTAATTTCGACATTTTTTAATAGGTTTTTCCATCAATCAGCTATGGTGCCCCCTTACGAACCGTTATAATTTGAAATGAATTTTGTTGTTGGTCGATAAGATATATTTTGTTTCTTTCTCAGGGATCGTTTTCGTACAAAAATCAGGGTGAATACCAAGTTCTGTGAATCTGGTGAAATATTCTTATTAGTATAAAAACAATTTTTGCCCCTTTCTAACACCTGCTTACCAACGAATGGAAAGAATCGTAAGCAGATTCACGATCCTGAAATTCCTGAATATACGCGACTGGAACTTGAGGACATCTGTGAACGACAGCTTTATATGATGTCATCAACGCGTTTAGGTTATACAAAGAGAACGAAAAGCAGCTGTGCTTTAGGGAATGGAATCTGAATTGTGACCACAATTCATTCTCCTGAATTTTATTGACGAAAACCAAATCAGAAGTTACAATTCACTGAAAGAAGAAAGCATCCCACAATTCACCATTTTCAAAATGAATTGATGATGAATTGGATTACCAATTTTGTCCAACTTTGACTGAGAATATATTGCAAATGAATTACAATCTTTATTTACCTGAAAAGTACCAATATACAAATATTTGACATTGGTGTCATCCTTCCAATAAAAGTTTTGCCAAAACGAAAATCAGTGACTTTGCCAATTCACAGAAACACCTATCTGCCATATTGTAATCACTCTTCCAAAGTTCGTGACGTTACACCGATATTTATTTTGACCGCACCAACAATGAATTTCATAAATACAAGTTTTTGTTCTCTTTGTTATGTTATTCGGTTAAGTATGTGTCAGAGTATTGAACCTAAACTATCTGTTGTTTTGAATGTTAACATTATTCCGGTTGTCGATTCGTTCTCATCTTTTCAGACAGAAACGAGGGTTAATTTGTGAACACAAACAAGTGAACATTCAACAAGGTTACATCATCTAAACTTGCTATGTCGTACCCTTCAGGGAGTTTTATTTCATTGAAAATTTGTGGAACTACAAACGAATTTTTTATATAATATCCATCATTAGAATAGTACGATATTATTATTGGGGATTACATAATGATATAGTATTTCCGTACACAATAGTGACAGCAGACTTCATCCTGAGAGATGTGCTCTGAGTGAGCACACATCTAAGTAATGACATGCAATGAATAGGAGTTCAACATAAATTTTACTAACAGAAAGGAAAGTTTGGAAAACACTATTCTTAGAAGAATGGATGAATTGAATTTTATTCTTATTTAAACATGCATTTTTTGAATTTCATTCAAATTGAAGTCGCATTTTACATAAATTATAGAAAGAATTGTTTTATCTTCATCTCATCTTTTGCAGAATTTGTAATTGTACTGAATTTTCCCATCTGCTTGGGCCGATTGTCTACTTCAAATTCATTTAGACAAACATTTGAAGTCCTGATAGAGGGCTTATGTCAATATAACCTTCAAACTCCACGTGTCATCATCGTAGATGACATGATTCATTTTCAACCGCAATTCAAAATAATGCTTCAGTATTGTTTTCATATGCAGATTCACACGACAGGAAAGCCCTGTCATGTTCAAAGAAAATCGCGTGAAACAAGGGACAGGAGTGTCTTCTATGAATGTTTTAATAATACTTATCGTCGTCAATGTCTCAACCGACCCAATTTAAATCAATTACTCATTCAGTGACCATACATTGTAGTATATGAAAAAAAACTTCCAACTTACCTACTATTAGTTATTGTACTTTGTAGCTCCTTGATTGGAAAAAACCTTTCTTGGAATATTGGAAACATAATGTTATATGAGTGATAAATATCATTCATCGTATGAAAAAAAAAGAATTAATCATTTTATCGTCTCCTACAAAATAAATAATGAGAATTAGATATTATATCCGACTACGTTTTACGTATTTCTCGACTTTTGACTGCACCAATGATAGACATATAGGGATATAGTAGGATAACGATACTTGAAATATACTAGATAAGGCTAGGTTTATTATGGTTATGTTTCTCAATCGAATGCCCCGGTAAATCACTTTTGCTTTTTGTTGAGGGATTGCGACTGATTAAAAAATCGACCTGGATCATTCCTGTGAGTTTGAAAAGAGCACGCTGGCATGATTTTTCCCCAATTTTCAGAGCATTTATGATCCAGCGCCTATTGCGCCTTATAGGCAGGGGGATAGCTGTTTCACAAATACTCTTAACTGTTTTTCTACATGGGGTATTTGCTGATTATTTGGTGTTACTCCTTTTATGCAGTTTTGTATTCTTTTTGCACCGACTTGGAGAAGAAACGGGCAAAAACCACCCCTTCAAAACTTTCTCTCCACGAAAATTGGCATGTTCCTGAACGTTTCCGTGAAATTTGCTTGAGTTAATTTTTTTATTCGTTTAGGTAACCGCCCGCCTTATATTTCTGACTACACTCATGATGATATGTATAAGAAAAAATTCTGATTATATATATGCTTTTTAAATAAAAAGTGAAAATACATACATCAATGTACAACTGTACAATAAAACTGCGAAGAGTCATGGAAAAAACGAGCGTTTGAAGAATATATTCAAAAAATTTCTTCATTATGATAATATACTGAAAAATGTTTCATCAAACAGGTATCATAGCTAACCATAATTTGTTTTCATGCCAGGTAAAGATTTATTGTAATTATCATGTGACTTCATTAATCTATAAATTGACGAGTATTATATTATGCACATCAATAATATTGAGAATATACCTACTTTCTCTACCTCCACATGAAAATTTTTCACTTTTTTTTCTATCCATAATATGAGTGGACAATCAACCCTTCGAATGTGAAGTGATACCTGAATAATATATGATCAGAATCCCAAGTTTCCCGGGAACGATTACTACTACTGAAAATGATGAGTTGTGATATGTTTTTCTGTAATTTTGTACTAGCGATACTAGGGATTATTTTGTTTACAGCCATTTCGGAAGCATTCAGGACGAAGACTATTCAAATGTCCACAACAAACTTCTGTCACTCACACTCAACACGTCTTCCGCCAACCCAATTAGCATCTTCAGGAAAAGAAAGAGGGAATTGCTTGAACGGCTCTCTTTCTTGTCCTGAAGATGCTACCTTGGTGAGCGATTCGCGCATCAAGTGGGAGGGATTTCCATTCAGATTCAGGGTAATTGATACTTGTTGAAAGATCTCACTCAAACACCAGAGGTTTTAGTTTTTCCGATGATTTAAATGAATTATGTATCTTACTCACTTTAGATGTCCCACGTTACGCAAAGAAGTATATGGTCCAAAAATATTCAATATACTACCTGAAGATAGGTTTTTCCTGAACTTACAAACTCTAAAAAAATCGATGTTATTTCGTATCTTCTGTCCGAGGGAATCTGTATGTAAAAAAGTTCTCTGTTGATATTCACAAGACTGTATTTAACCCAGTAACATATGAATATAATTTTTGAGTTTGAATGAACTTCTGCAAAATAATATATAAGGCTCAGATACGACCTGTCATGGAATACAGTTCTCATGTGTGGAGTTCGGCACCAAAACATTCATTGAGGCTTCTCGATTCTATTCAGAGGAAGGCAATTCATCTTGTTGGTGATTCTTCGCTCACAGACTCGCTCACTTCATTGGAAGAGTCGGCGACTTGTCTCTCTTCTATAGATATTTTCCGGGTCGGTGCTATTCTGAATTGTTATCAATCGTTCCACCCTTGGCAATATCTACACGGATGACTCGACGAGTACAGAGTTCCCACCCCTTCGTTGTGAATTTGGACACCTGTCGAACCTCTCAAACATACAAACTTTAGAAATTCAAAGTGAATGTTAATTCGTGTCTCCTCTCCCCTGATTTACGCGGTGTTCTTTGAACATTACAGGGCTCCCCTTTCGTGTTTATCGACACATAAAAAAAATACAATTCGAGAAGTAGAGGCATAATGCGTTCAAGTAATAGTTCCCGATGTCTTCTGACGGAGTAAAAATGATGGGTGCAAATCCAGTGTATCATTCATTTCGTATTAAAACGATTGAACGCTCTCCTTCGACGATATGTGCAGATATGTGGAGTACTTGGAAATCTTTTTCATTTCTACTCTTATACATGAGTACTTTGAAGAGGCAGAGGGTTCGTACTTGAGCTTGAAGAGTTTCAATAATAATAGAAATAATATTTCTATTGAATCTCTGCGATCCCAAAAAATGATATATGTTATGTCAGGTATGATATCAAAACAAGAATTTAGGTTCACCTGTTAATGAAACAAAAATAAAAAGATGGTGATAAATTTCACTGTTCACCCGAAAGAATATATGATGTTTTTATATCGATTTCAACCCCTGCAAAAGCCTCATTAATTCCGCTAGTGGCAATGAAATGGAACTAGACATTTGTGAATATCTTAACAGAGAAAAAACTTCATGTTCAAGTAATATCCTCTCAGAAAGTTTTTTTTGAATATCACGTTTGATATCATTTCAGTTATGTATGAATATAATTATGATTTATGATCTTTTTCATTATCATAGTCTTGTTTATACGATTTTTTCATCCATTAATATAGGATATTTGCAGTTGACACAGTTTCGTTTTATTTCAGTTTTCAGAATTAGTTTTACCTCCGCCATTCGATTTACACAGCTTTGGTTACGTGTAATATAGCCAATATTTCCAATTTGATTTTCTCTTGCGTAAATATTGCTATTATGGAAATCTTTCGCTCAATCATTCATCGTAAGAAATGAAAATTTTTCATTCTAAATAAACAGTGTGTTATCAAGAAGGTATTATTTTTTAAATGCCAATATGTATTTATAGCACGTACCTATATATTATGTCGTTGACGTACCTATTGAAATTCAAGCAATAATAGATATTAACATTTGTATTATGGTTCAGCAGAACACTTCATGCATTCAGAGATCACCAGAGAACCTGGAAATTTCCATTCATGATTGTAGATTATTTTCTGAAACTTGAAATACGCTCTCTGATCTTTCGGTTTCACCTGAGGTGACATCAATTTTCCATTGGAACACACTTAAGTATCTAAAAAATCTTGGAATTCATAGCAATGTTTTCAATTCAATGAATATGTTCATATATAAGAAACCATTCGGTTTGACAATACACGATGTGAAATAGAAACATCGTGATCAGTAAGTACTCCTAATATTCGAAACTGGCAAAGTCCATCAGAGGAAGAAGAAGGAAATGAAGAATGAGTAGAAGAAGAAGAATTGTTACTGGTAACATTGTGATCTTGAGAAATGTCTTATATATAGAGAGCACTATGAAATTATAATCATTAACGAAAAGCTTTGAAACACAGTAGCTGACTGCACACTGTAGGGTATAGACGAGATATTGAAAGGTGAACAAAGTTGGAAATTGAAGGTGAGTGACCACTCTTTCATGAACTGCATTCATCAACTACTGATTATTCACACCTTGTCGCTTTTTTAATTGAAAATGGTCATAGTCAAGTATAAACTTGTATATTTTTCAGATGCCTACCATTAAACTGCAGTCCTCAGATGGGAAAATATTCGATGTGGATGTTGAAGTAGCAAAATGCTCAATAACAATCAAAACCATGTTGGAAGACCTCGGATTGGAAGATGACGATGATGAAGTCGTGCCTCTGCCCAACGTCAATGCCGTTGTTTTACAAAAAATCATTGAATGGTCTACTTATCACAAAAACGATCCAGAACCAGTGGAGGATGATAATAAAGAAAAACGAACAGATGACATTTGTCTCTGGGATACAAATTTTCTGAAAGTCGATCAGGGTATGCTCTTCCAGATTATTATGGCGGCGAATTATTTGGAAATCAGGGGATTACTGGATGTAACCACTAAAACCGTGGCAAATATGATCAAAGGTAAAAGTCCACAAGAAATTCGAACAACTTTTGGCATCGCTAACGATTTTACTGCGGTTGAAGAGGCTCGAGTGCGTAGAGAAAACGATTGGTGTGGAGAAAATTAATATGGCCTCAGAGTACTCAGACCATTTTTTTTATTTGAGATATTAGCTGAAAGAATTGTTGAATAAAAATATATTCGAAATTTGATGAACTTGTTTGTGATATCAATCATCCAATCGTGGACTGACTTATTGTTTTCGTTCACGATTATTATGAGTTTCATATATAATAGGTACTGGTCGTTACCTGAAATGAGCTGTGATTTCTTTCGAAAGCAGTGGTTTCCGCTGCTAGTCTGTTGTTGTTGAACTGTAAGTGAATAATAAGAAAATTGGCGTAATTCTTGTTGCACCACTTTCTTGACTCGAAGAACTGTGTTTTCTTGAGTCTTTCATTTTATAGCAATTGGATCAGCTTGATTGTTTTCCTGTCATAACGTGTTGGCGACATTTTTATCATCAGTTGTTCAAATGACGTATTTTCTGAATGGGAATATTCCTTTGAGGTGGGAGTCTCAATGGACGGATTCATTTTAGATTTACGGTCTTTTTTGTCTCATTGTTCTAATATCTTGATTGGGCGACTGATTTGAAATTTGGTATAAGTACATATGAACGAAATATTCAGTCATACTATTGGACGAATTCAAACGTTCAGAACATTGTATAAATCTTCATATTTCATTTTCAAATGGAAAAAATTCAAGGGGGACTCCAGAGAGCTGTGAATTATAAAGGAATAATAATTCTAATTTTAAAATATCAATGGCATGCACAATTCGAATTAGAATGTGGCTGAACAAAAAAAAATTCTTCAAAGCGTATGGTTTTATCCAGGAAGGTCTATGATAAAGTTGATAAGCGTTTTAGCACGCCAAGGCCATTTCTTAAGTGATAGTTCAGCTGTTAACTACTCATAGTGAATACAAAATGAAAATTGATGCACGTCATCGATAACGACATGAAATTAACGCACTGGTATCAATCCATTGATGGAAATGCATTGGAACGTTCATATTGAATTTCATATTTGGCGCCTGTTATTCTTTGGCATTTGTTTGACAGCACTCTCGATGTTATTTACCAATTAACAATTGTCATTCAAAAGTGAGAGTTCTGTGTTGAGGTAGTTCTGGTACTTCAAATCAAATGATTGTGATTAATAACTGTGTTTTTCAATGCTTCTATAGAGAATATCAGTATAAGGTACTCCGTAAAATGCCAGAAGAGTTGAAAACTATCGCTGCCAAAAGTTGGTGACATATTCAATTATTTATTTCTAAAGACAGCGGGATAATAATGTCACTAAGCTTCCCTCAATGGCTGTTAGAGAGCTTGATTGAATACAACGTGCTCACAAACCACCAAAACGCTTACAAATACTGGAGTAGTTGATATAGGTATTATGCCTAGTGGGAAGGAACGCGTTAAGCATTTGCAGTTCATGAATGTGAGAAAATCTCGATATTTCAAAATAGTTTGGAAAGCTATTCAAAACATGTGATTTGAACCTTCGGAAGGGCGTATAACTCTGTTTCCTATTGGAAAACTGGGAAAGAACTTCCTCATGGATGAGCTTCCACATCTCAAAGAATGATATACACGTGTATATTAAAAAAGGAGGTTTTCATATTCAACACGTTTCTTGATTTATATCTAAAATTCCATAATTCTATGACAATCTGGGTACAGTGTACTTCAAAATTCAACCACACCCATAATGACGTGCAACAGTTCTAAAATCGTATCAGCAATAATAAATATCATACTATTTTTGAGTAGTTTAATTAGAATTGCGACCGCCGTGAAGAAATTAATACATTAAATTTTTCCGTTTTTCTGGATATACATTCAATATACCATACTCCATGATACGACCAACTTTCATGTTCAATGCTCCATTCAATTGTTTGTGAACAAAATACTGAATACATCATGAGGGAAAGCTGAATTTTCATAGAATGTTCTAATAAAAAAATATTGCAATTTATTCAATATAAAACAATATTATCATAAGTGCAGGAAGGTAAAATTTCAATCATCATTATGGCAGTCAGTCCATAATTCAGATGACCTGATACTTTCTTACCTTGATAATTTGACAGTACCTGATTCGGGTCAACACATAATCATATAATGGTTTCTTGTGATAAATCGTACAGTTGATATATCAACAGGTGAATTCCAAATGAAGGTTTTCATCTATGTCAAAAGTGAGTGAAACTTTTCAACCATTGAGGAATTACTCCTGTTTTTATATTCGAGAATATCCCAACGTTGGTATATAGGAGGAAGGTTACGAAATGTCATCATATCAATCCCTCCATATTGCGGGGGCGTCAATGAGGTTAAGGTGAAATTCCACGATATACTAATATGCAAGTGGATTTCAGTTTCTGGTATCTGATTGGTAGATAACAACAGATAGCAAAAAAAAATACCTGCTTCCCTAATAAGATCTATGAATATTCGAGTATATTGAAAATCTAACTTTATGGTGTTCAATACTGAATGTCAGTTGAGCAAAAGTGTGGATATACTCTTCGTATTTGTGTTTGGTTTGACAGATAATTCAACTCGATCTGATCTCGATATATGTGAAAATTGAAAACGAAAGCAAATGAAAAATTGATGACTGTGTATGGTTGGTGAAAATCCGAAAGTAATACCTGTGTTTAAAAAAAAGTGGGACTGTTCCTCATGCAGCAAGAAAGTTTGCCAGAGTATAATAATTACTCCTATATGAAGTGGAAAGTATTTGGGTTAACCAGTCGTTCAAGGATCTTTTTCCGAGGCCAAGAAAATGTTCGAGCTATGTATTATAACTGTGCCCCTTTTGGCACAATTGTGCCACTAATCGCAACCCTAATTATACTTTGAACGTTATCTACGTCTTCTAATGTATAGTGTTGAATTTATATAGGAATCCAAATGATTTTATGAACATAATGCCTCTTCAAAGATATCGCTTTGTAATCATGCAACCAATAGAGGACTTCTGCTAAGAAATCAGTGTTGCCAATTCCGAATAAATCCCTAAAAAATTACTAAAAAAATACTGACGCTTTTTTTCATAATTTCCAATTATTCAAAGGTGCTTTACGCTTCGAAATACCCAGTACAATAAACAAAATGGTGCATAATAGTTCGAATTGAAAGATATTGCATAAGAACAAATTTATAGGGACATTCATTTTTTTGGGGACTTTTCTGTCAGCTTTGGCGCCAAATTCAAATCTTAAGGGTACTCTGTGATATCAAAATCTGCATCGATTTGTAAAAAGATATCGATATTTTCATTTTTATCCAATATTTTTTTTTATGTTCAGTACAGTGATGGTTTATCGGTATTATCATAAAAATTGTAAAAGTGACTCAAGGACCATTTAAAAAAAAGAGTAAAGTTTTACAATTTACCTAAACCTAAAAGAGATTTAGCTAAGTGTCTGAAATGGATAGCACTTCGTGGGAATGAAAATTTGATATCATCTAAAATGAATAGAAATATTCATGTGTGTACCTAGTTTACATTTCATTAGAGGAAATCACAGTCATAAGGGGGCCAATACCATTTATCAGTTCAAGAGGTGAAAATTTAATGGACAATATTAATCATGGGGCAGAACAGAATACCGAAAACACTATTTCCAGTTCAGCTATTGAAAATGTGAATAATGACAATGATGGAGCCATTGTAACAGATATCCAGAACCCTGAAAATATTTCATCAAACATTAATGTTGTAAGAGACTCGAACCTGGCCATTGAAACAACCACCATTCAAGATGAAAAATCTTACGTAGAGTCTTATACCCAGACATTGGAGCTTGTAAAGAAACAAAATATATTTTCATGTGAAAACTTGAAAAACAATCAAAAACATTTTGAATACTTTGAAAATCTATAAGAAACAACACAAATGGCACGAACGAGCCAAGACAACAAAAATAAACATAGGTTAGATGAGTTAGATGGTTAGATGGTTCGGACTTTATATAGATAGTTTATGGGTTATGGTTGATGGTGTTTAAAATCCCCTGGGGAAAAAATGAAATTCCCTAGCAATTTGTTTTTGCAATATCTGAAAAATTAGACTATTATGCAGTTTGATATCAAATGAATAGTAATTATTGAGGTGTTTCTTATCCTAACAAAATGACTGAAAGCAATAAAAAGCGTCAGTATATTTTTAGTGATTTTTTAGGGATTTATTCGGAACTGGCAACCCTGATTCCCTAACAGAAGTCCTCTATTGACTTAGGTTGGTCCTCTCCTGTTATTTCGCAATCATTTTCATAAAAGTACTCCGAGCATATTCTAGAATAATTTGTCGGAATCCACGTATCGGGTTTATTACAAAATGCTATCCACTCTTGCCTTACAACAGGATTCTTCGGAAATGAGTTACAACTCAAGGCTCTACTTGAGCTTAATAGCGTTCCCCAAGTGTTCAAACAGCCCGTTACACAGCACGTTTCCCGGCATAATAAATAATCAAAAAGTTTTTTGTACAACACAATAGCTAAACGAATAAACACCCAAAAAAAAACACCAACAACTTATCCTAATAGAAACACTTTAAAGCTAGTAAAATATTACTCTGAGAAACTCATTACACTGATGAAAATTGAACAAACGACTTAAAATACTTAAAAAATGATTCCCTGAACTCCACAAAGACAAGACAGAATACACGACGCAACGCAGGTTCAGGTATGTATGCTGTGGGCTGTGACAGTGACAACGCAACAAATCTTTTACTTCTACAACAGAGTAACAAAGACACCAAGAGACAGAGATAATCAGGAATCAGCTACATAAAACATATATGTTTGTGTGTTCTGTGACAATTTCTTTGCACTTTTTCTGTTTATCTTTGGTTCTATGGGGTTATGCCACCTATAGAGATTTTTAATTTACCCAATTTACCCCAGAATTGCCAACTTCGATTTCCCCAAACCCTGCCCCTAGTCTCAGGTACCCCTTCGCCTCTAAACTCGTGACATTTCGTAACTTTCCTATATATGAACGTTGGAATATCCGAGTCAAATATCCGCTCACTTGTTTTACAAAAAATGCCATAGCCAACTAAGTAGAGCCGAAAAGCACTTCATGGTGAGTCTCCACTTTTTCGGTAAGTTGTATATCTCTATATAGAATGGAGGCGTATTGTTATTATTATTAACTGAATTCCACCACTTTGACATTGATTGAAACCCTCATCTAGGGGTCGTATCGTTCTCCTTGAAATCTCAATAAGGTATAATACTGTATATATCCAGAAAATCGTATGTTTGGGAATTATTCTGTATGAAAAATGTTGAAATGTTCGATATTTCGACTCCCGTGCTGATAAAACTCCTTACAATTCCTTCAGTCGAACAGTATTATTGTTCGATGAGTTCCCTCGCCTTATGCCGGGTCCAGACCAAGCAGACAAAACAACGACAAGACAAGAACATTCATGTTCCGCGACAAAGTGGCGACAAATCCGATACATTTCTGCAACATTTTTGTCTTATTAGTGTTTTGTTTCCAAATTCGAAGACTGTTGCAAGTCCCGTCGCCAGTCGGTAAAGATCAAAGGGTCTTTGTTTTGTCTGCATATTTTACGACAAGTTGTCGGCGCAGTGTGGACGGTGCGTGCTGACAAAACTAGGTGACCAGGTAGTGAATCAGTGAAAAATCACACAAATGTAGTTCGGTTGTGTTGTTGTGGCGTGAATCCACACAACGCCAACACACAAAATTTATACTCCAATCCATCTAGCGTCACCACACAACATTCCTACTCAAATCCACCCAGCATCGACACACAACATTCATACTCAAATCCACCCAGCGTCGAAACACAAAATTTAGTCTCAAATCCACCCAGCGTCGACACACAACATTCACAGTATATATCAGACCAAGAAAAAGAAGAAATTTTAACTTTGCAATAGATAAACAAGAAGACAAATTATTTATGTATGCGAATGATGTCTGTTGGATTCAACATTAGTTTCAGCGTTACTGATTTCGTTTGTATTAAAAATTTGTTTCATACAGTAAATATGGCGTTTATGTTAGAGCGTATTTAATACAAACCAATTACGTACAAAAGTTATACATACCTTTACAGAACCACTAAGACTGTTAATTAAAGCTTCACAAACTTCGGGTATTATTACAGATATGGACTGCTTTGATACTTTTGAAAGATACATGAGGCTGTGGTAGGAATCGCCTGTTGATAGATATATTGAAGTTATTGCTAACCTTCCTGTAACACTTATAGCATTTCTGTAGTAAGTATGTCTTTTGGCAACTGCAGGACCAACAAGGCATATCAGTTTGTCTAATCTTCGGTGGACATCCTTAGAAAATTCTTGAAGCTTGAACGAATCTCATCACTTAGTCCAATATCATCCTCACGTAACTGAACTAACAATTCATTTATGGAATAACTTCCTCGCTTTTTTAAGCTTGGTCTCATCCAAAAACGTTTGCGTTTCATTTTTCCAACATTGGATGAAGAGGAAAGAAGGATATAACAACTGGCGGCTAGCAATAAATCTTCATTTTTTGAATTTTCCTCCTGGTGGAAACGCCACATGGTTAGACAACGAATTTCCATCAACTAAATTTTGTTGCACATTTGTCGTTGTGGTGTGGACAGTTTGTCTTGATTTTGTCTTGTCTGAATACCTAATATTTTGTTGCAATTTTGTCGTGTTTTTGTCTCAAACTCGTGTTCACTTTTTGTCTGCTTGGTCTGAACCCGGCATTACAGCCCGCGCATTCTGGTGTGGTGCTAAAATGAATGTTTTCACGGTTGCTGGAATATAGAAAATGGTCGATCCGCTGTTCCCTGAGTTTCTAATCTCCCACAATCTGAAAAAATAAGAATTAAAATCTGAATCTTTACAATTGTAGAAGGCAGGTTTTCAATCTACCCCGAAAAGTTGCTGCGTCTATTGGAAAACCGTTCCTTCTGGATAGAACAAGTCCAATTAGTCAACGAACTATTTTTCAATAGACGCAGCAACTTTTCGGGGTAGATTGAAAATCTGCCCTGTTACACTTGTATAGATTCCAATATAAATTCTTATTTTTTCAGACTGTGGTATAGTTCAGGAAATGAAGCATTTTGGCTCGCAATTTTTTCGTCCACCATGGATTTACCTGAAATTTTCACAGAAGGTAGGGAATAGCTCAAGGATCATTTTCTATATCATGACGCTGTACGTTAGAGCCTTGGGGGTGGTTGCCACCCCATCATGGGTGTGGAAATTTTTTATTACATTTTAACTGTAGGAATCGACGGAAGGAGTAATTCTAAGAAAAATATGTTTCATACGTTTTTTCGTGAAAGTGATATTTTTTGAGTTATTCGAAGTTGAAAGTAACAGTTTTTTGACGAAAAAATCGACTTTTTCAAATGTTTTTTTGCGAATAACTCCAAAACTATGCATTTTATCAAAAAAAGTGTGGAGAGGCGAATTGTAGCTTTTGGAAAAACAAAAACAATGCTTTCTTTATGATTTTTTCACGACACATAAGAACTGAGATACAGCAAATTAATGCTTAGCTTTTTCGTCAAATGTATGAAATGGAAGATTTAAAGCGGAATAACGAGAAAAATTTGCATTTTTCGAAGAAAGCTCATAGTATCTTTCTTGAAGTATTCAATTAGAGCTTTCAAACAAATGAAAAAATGTCTTCCTAGCATGAAAATTTACCGACTTATGATCAGAATAAGATCGGTACCCGCTTTTTTAGAAAAAAATATGTGATAACAATCTTCAAAGTACCCCCTAACTCAAATTGATCGCCACCCATCTGTGATTTTCTTTATATATGTACTATCAATACATCCACGAAGTTAAACCAATTTAAAATGCCTAATTGTAGAAAAATTGGAGTTTAAAGGGAAAACGATTTTTTTTCAATTTCGTGTTTTCAACCCTTTTCTTATAAATATCTCTCAAAATACTAAGGATACGAAAAAAACGATACAGTACTAAATTGAAGTTTTTTCAATGACAAAAATTTCCATGTGTGCAGATTTTTTTTACAGTAAATATTCGGCGAGATATAGCCGTTTAACACCTACATTTACGATCGAACATCACCTTAGTCAAGAGCTTTGAACTCTCCCCATTTAAAAATTGAGGGATCTTAAGTAATTTCATTCACGTAGTCTTATAGCTCTTGGAGAGCGCTGTAAAATCGTTCCTGAAAAAAATTTTCTGTCACCTAAAATGAAGGAGCTATGCTTAAAAAACGATCAATTTTTTTGTTTGAAAAATTTGAATTACCTTCTTTGGAGCGTAGTAATCTACATAACCGGTATATTCGGCCGTTACGTTATATGTACCACGTTTTCCATTCATATTGGAAGACAGAGAAGAAGAAACATTTTCTCACATGTATGCGTGTGTGAGTGTATATTTCGTTGATTTCTCACCAGTGTATTCTAAATTCAAAGACATATTATAAAAATTTCAATGTTTTCAAGGGTAGTTCCTAACAAGGGTAGGTTGGAAGATTATGAAATTGTATCCTAAAGCATGAAACATTCATTATTTAACTATTTTCACCCATATTTAGGTTTTTAATGTTATTTTATAATTTTTGACAATTAGGGCTAGTTTTCACCCTTAAAAAACAAAACACGTACAACGGCACAATATAGAAAATGAACTAGAGGCTGTAGTAAGCCTAATCCCAAATTTTTGTACAAGTCGGTGCTGGACGAAAAAATTGCGAGGTTTTACCTTTTTTTTAGCTTCATTTTCTGAACTAGTAGGTTAGAAACCCAGAAAACTACGGAACAAATATTTATCCACCACAAAATAATGACGTTCAACAGTACTTAGAAAATAGTCCTTAATGAATGTTTTCCACACGAATCAATTCATGGAAGGAACATATTCTTAATTCGTTAAGCTCATGGGCGATATCATTTCCTACTCCATGAAAATTATGAATCCTCAAACCGAGTGAAGTTCGTGAACATGCATCTCTGCTCTTTCATGTACTAGAGTAATCCTGGGAATATTCACTGAAATTGCTGCCCATCCCGAATGAAATATAGATGAAAAGCTGATCAATTGTGCGCAAATATACTTTCCACTTACCAGTGAAAAGTCAAATTCACCTCCTATCACAGATAAAATGATGAATTATGCGTGAGATTTGTTGAACTAAATAAGCTATCAACAATTAATCAGCGAAAAATGTTTTTTCTAGTATTTCATTTCTGCTTACGTTTGAATAGGAAACCATTTTAGTGAACTTTCGAAATAACCACCTCATAGGGAAGCAAGAAACCGCAAAATTGATGTGTTTTCGAAGTCGATAGAGTGATTTGTAGCTCAGAAGAAAGTAAAAATGTATTGAACTTTGCTTATTATTGAATAAATGATAGCGATTGCAAAACATGCTATTCGTCTTTGTTATCAGGTGCAATGATGAAGATAATAAATTTGTTGATACCTTGTAAAAAAGGAGTTGTTCTATCGAGTCGATTCGATGTTGATCATTAGGTGCTGTTTTTACCACCGGTTACTGTAAAAGTACTGTCATTTTTACTCTGACAATTAGGAATAGATTATATCTGGTGGATCTAATCGCAGAAGGATAATTTCGGTTGCATTGAAAATGTAGCATTTCAACATCTAATTTGAAGAAATAATATTGTTCATCTCTGACGAAGTTGGCAATTTCTTTTCAGAAATTGGTGGTTACTTCATTTAAAACTGTTGAGATAGTTTACCAGTACCAGTTCAAACATAAAAAGTTGTAATTGCGTTGTAAATAATCTGGAAACAATAGCATAATAACAAAATTATATGTGAGGCTTGGAACATATTGCTCGACTGCCGGTTGTTTCAAGTCTCTGTCGGGTGACCCATTCTGAAATATGATGTGATTAAGAGTGTTGTTATCTTCAAATGATTAAAGTATTCATATCTCGGAAACTATCAATGGATTTTGAAGATTTCTTCTTAATTCTGTAATAGCTTTTTGTGTATATTACAAATATGCGATGTTTCGAGTAATCATGCCTTGAATTAATCAATTCGTTTCTTCAAACTATTTTCAATATGAATAAATCCTTTTTTTAACCTGAAGTATTTATCCTGAATCTGGATCGGTTCATTGTAGAATGATCCCTAGAATATTTTTTAAAATACAAGCCTTATAAAAATCGACTGATTTGTTCAAGCCCCTTCTTTTCAATGAATGAATTCCAATGAAGATGGAAACATTACATCTACTAGATATGTGACTATCGAAGTGATATGGCAGACAATAAACTTTTTATTATTATTATTATTATATTGATTGATACATGGTATGCCATCTTCGGTAGATGAAAGTTTCACGTCAAGCAATGGAAACATCAATAAAATCACTTCAGAAGCAGATCTTTCGAATATGTAATGAGCCGAATTTAGGAGTCACCATTCAAAACTGAACTGGCGAAATATCTGCTTTCACGTTTATTTCAAAGAGAATCGGTCATACACGTAATTACATTGGTCAAGGAAGAGGTTAATTAATTATTTATTTAACGTAGGCCTATTTGCGCTACCAAGGCCAATCACCGACGCCGGTGAGCAGACTTTCCCTAACCGGAAAATTCGCCGAACCCTCTGGTATTCCAACCAGAGGAAGGGATCTTTTACGAACCCAACATCCATGGACAGAATATCCTCAATATATCTTGTGTTCATTAATATATTGCCTACGAGCTATGATATGCTACCGCGGTCTTTTCCTGCATTAAGTCACCCATTCAAGTACTTACCGCGCTCGGGGCTGCTTAACTTCAGATATCGATTGACTGTCAAAGTCAAAAATAGTTTATTCATCATTCAGTAATACATTTCATTCCTCAATATAACTGACAATACTTTTCAAGAAGTGTATAACACGTAAAGATAGTTAGCCCGAAGAGCTGGGTCGTGCCCAAGGGAGAGGTTTTTTGACACTTCAACTTTAATCCTCTACATTTGATTCACTTTCAAATGGCATCTCATTCGTGAACTTCGGTCAGATAGTCTCCGAAATAAGTATCTAATTGTGTAGTGTGAACTTGTAGTTATTCACACCCTGTTTAAAATGACCGAACGAAACCAGACATGTTACAGGTAGTTCGTGGAAAATTTGAATCACACTTTTATTATTGCATGTAAGTCGGTGGTGGTCATTTTGAACATTTGTATGGAATATTACGTACGTTTTGTATTACATCCCATCATTAGTATTGTGTTAGTCAAATAATCAGATCAGAAAAACCATTACACAATTACAATTAGATTCTCATCTCGGAAACAATCTGACCAAATTTCTCGAAAGTGATGTCATTTTAAAGATAATTAAATACCCTTCTGAAAAAGGTATCACTGTACCCCTTGTTTCATTCAAAACAGAAAGGATTAGTCCCTCCCTTTTCAGAAGGTTGAAGTAGCAGAATTAAAAATCATATCAACCTCCCCCTTGTATAATGTAATTATGTGTGCGACCATTTTTTAATGTAGAATCAGATATTTCGTTTTCAATGGTGACCCCTGTATACTTTTTCGTCAGTTCATATAGGTACT
This sequence comes from Zygogramma bicolorata, assembly GCA_032362365.1. Lineage (NCBI taxonomy): Eukaryota > Metazoa > Arthropoda > Insecta > Coleoptera > Chrysomelidae > Zygogramma > Zygogramma bicolorata. Next base: position 495,993 of record JAVJAQ010002244.1, read on the forward strand.
TACAACTTTTTCAAGGTAAATCCTGACAACCTTTGGTATCATCAGCCATTTTACTACGGCTAAAGAGACAAAAGAAAAAACGATTATCTTGAAGCAAGTTGACATGGCTTCAGAGTACTCCCACCGAATTTTTATTCGAGATATTCGCCAATACGAAGAACTATATCGATGATAGGTTGATTAAAGGAGTGTTGAATGAAGATTCAAGAATATTATGTTTTTATTTATGATATTAATCATTCAATCCGGGACGTGTCACTACGTCGAATTCCCATTACGTCGAATTCCCACTATGTCGAATTCCCATTACGCCGAATTCCCACTACGTCGAAAAGCATCCCCACCACTTACGTCACCAAAACACGATCGTTATCGAAGCTGGATCCCATTCGACGTAATGGGAATTCGACGTAATGGGAATTCGGCGTAATAGGAATTCGGCGTAGTGCCACACCATGCACTTTCAATATCAACAGCACAGCGAAATTCATCCTTCTTTTAGGTTAGGTTAGTTAGGTTAAGTCAGATTGGGTTGACAGGAAATGGCAGAATATCTGGTAAATTTTGCGAGTGCGTATCACTACGTCGAATTCCCATTACGTCGAATTCCCATTACGTCGAATGGGATCCAGCTTCGATAACGATCGTGTTTTGGTGACGTAAGTGGTGGGGATGCTTTTCGACGTAGTGGGAATTCGGCGTAATGGGAATTCGACGTAGTGGGAATTCGGCGTTATGGGAATTCGACGTAGTGATACGCACTCATTCAATCGTGGACTGACCCATTTTTTTTCTTTTCACAATTCTTATGTTTTCTTTGCAAAAGCTTTCTTCAATTGCATATGTAGCTTCCCGTGGCTCATTTGTTCCAAACGTACTAGCCTGCTTTGCTTTCCGTCGTTAGTCTGTTTCAGAAGAACAGACTCGGGCAGTCCATACCAGTCAAATTGCAGGTATTGCTTACCGTTGTCCGTATGTATCAGAAATGTTTTTGACGATATTGACTTACCGTTTGTATTTTTTGTACATAAACATCATTATAAACTGGATGAATATAATAATCTAGAGTCTAGAGCAGGGGTGGCCAAGACGTCGACCGCGGTCAACCGGTCGATCGCGGCGATGTAGCCCGCCGACTCATTCCACATAAATAGCTACAAAAATATTTTGAACAAGCGCGCCGTATCGGTGAAAGCTGCAGTGAAATCCGGAAAATAAAAATAAGGCAGTTAAAAACTACCTTAGGTGCTCAGCAATCCTTGTTTAAGAAGCCAGACACAAAATCAAAAGCTGCAACGTTGGCATCGTTCTTAGTTACAGAAATATTGAATAAAGAAAAACTTTTCGACGACGGAGAAATCATCAAAGAAGCCATATTAAAATCTGGAGTAGCTCTTTTCCAGGATTTCAAAAATAAAAAGGAAATAATTTCATCAATCAACGACATTTCACTGTCACGAAATACTGTAATGCGCCGCACCGAAGCTATCAGTAAAAACTTGGAAGATTTGCTCAATGAAGATTTACGAAAATGTTGTTTTTTTGCACTTCAATTTGATGAATCTACGGATGTGGGTGATATTGCTGAATTGTGCATTTTTGTGCGCATGGTTTTTGAAGATATGACTGCAAATGAAGAGTTATTGACAATAATCCCAAAGGCCAAACAAGAGGTGGAGATATCTTCACGTACTTCAAGAGCTTATTCAGCAAAACTGAATTTTTAATTCATAGATTGGTAGCTCTTACGACAGACGGAGCTCCCGCTATGTTGGGATAGAAAATTGGTTTTGTTACAATGTGCAAAAAAGATGATGAAATTCCAAGCGTTACTAGTTATCACTGTATTATACACCAGCAAGTTTTGTGCTCAAAAATTGTTAACGCTGATGATGTAATGAAAATCGCTTTTGAATTCTATTCGAACCAGAAGTTTGCAAAGACGTCAGTTTCGAGCTTTACTTGAAGAAGCAGGAGCACCACACAGAGATCTTTTGCTGCATACCGATGTAAGGTGGCTGAGCCGTGGCACTTTTTTAAAAAGATTTCGACAGTTACTTTCAGAAATAAATAGTTTCTCACAATTGAAGGGAGAAGATATTTCAGTACTAGAAGATGAAAAATGCTTGATGAAGCTGGCTTTTCTTTGCGACATAACAGAGAAGCTAAATGAAATAAATCTAAACCTGCAAGGGAAAGACAGAACGTTGATCAATATGACTAGTTCAATGAAAACATTCAGATGCATGCATCCCAACTAAAAAGAGGTGATTATAACTACTTTTCTTCGGGTTTGAATTAAAAAATTTCAAAAACATGGAGAAAGAGTCCAATAACAACTCAAATCGTGAATTTCAAAGTTTCGCTGATCAATTGGACGATTTACACAAGGAATTCGAAAGACGATTTGCAGATTTTACAACTGTGGAAGAAGTTACCAGTTTCATGGTCTTCACTTTCAGCGAAGGTATTGACGTTGACCGCGTCTCCTTTAATATAAGCCAGTTGATTGGTGCTGAACCTGTTGTGGTCGAAGAGGAAATTATTAAACTTAGATGCGACATATTTTCGAAAGCAAGAGCATTCCAAAGTACGGATTTTTGGAACCTGATACACGAAGAGAAGTTTTCATGCCTACGAAAAGTAGCTTTGTATTTGACAGCGTTTTTCGGATCTACCTATCTCTGTGAGTCGACATTTCTACGATGGCAATAAAAACGAAACATCGTTCTCAGTTGACAGATGAACATTTTTCTTACTGCGTGCGCATTGCAGTAACATCATACACTGTGCAACACGACAAACTTGTCGAAAATATGCAGTGCCAATGACAAATATAATATATTTTTCGAGTTTTATTTCAAATTTCGAGAGATGTCAAGGTGATGTAGTCTTAGTCACTAAACACAACTTTTTTTATAAGACGGGTCGACCCCAGGGAGACAGTAAATTATAATGTAGACCGCATATTTGAAAAGTATGGCCACCCCTGGTCTAGAGGATCAAGTTGAATTTCAAACAATGGAAGTACGAAGCAATACCACTCAACAATAGCTGTCCCTTGCCCGCATAGGGTTAGCCTTCTGGGTGAACTCGTGAGAGTGTTTGCGACTGGATAAATGTGGAATTGAAACAATCCATTTATAGTGATTGTGCTGGAGATATTAATTCGGGAAAGCTGAAACAAAATTGCACTGCATGTTGTAAGAATGATGATCAGATGAGTGTTCAATGGAATTGCGTTTTTTTTCCAGCTAATCCTTCGATTACGAGAATTTTTGAACAAAGTTTGTAACTTCTACTTCACGTCACTCGAAAGTTATTTGATACTCAAAAAATTGAGCTCTTGAATCATTTCTATATCTAATCTTGCTGAGAAGTCGCAGATATATCAACTGAATGGATATGATCTTAGAGCTTATTTTTTTTTTGTAATCTACTCGAATTGGGAGATTTTGGACGATGGAATGAATGAGAAATTGAATAGTTGAGAGTTGATAGGTGCTTTTTTCGGCCTTTTCTATACCAGCTTTTATACATGTGTTCGGTAAACAAACTGTGATGTTGGAAGTAAACAAGAAACATTTTTTCTGGAACGTCGGAAAAAACTTGCAAGTAAAGAAAAACGTGACAACGTTCAACCACGTATTTATCGTCCTTTTTTTTTTCATCAGCAGAATCGAATGTTAACCCAGTGTTGGTTCGAAGATGATCTTCAGGGAAAAGGGTTCATGTGCGAGAAAATAAACAGGATTTTCGGAGAAATGAAAGCATGAAGTTATCATTATCTGATTGAGAATATATATTTAGAGGGAAGTATTATTTTTTTACAACAAAAATTCAAATCTTCACTTATATTAAAAAGAGGTTCGTTTCAAACTTTCCTTGTAGGGGGAAATCTCTGGAAATACTGATCAGATCATGAAATTCTTCCACTAACGGAAAGCTACACAATTCAGGAGTCATCTCGATTACATTGTTTATAGGTTTTTATGGACAGCGTCTCAGGACATGTATCCAAAGAAAAGTATTTTTATCTTTTTAGTAAATTCTGTATGTGTCGATCAGGATTTTTACTAACTCCCTACGCCTTACTCAGGACCAGCATGGTTTTCCACGGATCCATCAACCATGAAACGTGATAGGAGTCATTTGCCAACACGACAGATAAGATATGGGTTATATTTTATTATGATTGATCAGAGAATTCAGTGAGTAATATTAGTATTTGTCGATCAAGTCGCATAAAAGCGTCCTAGATGTGATTTTTAAACGGTGTACGCTGACTGAACTGTTCGGAATAGATGAATATAATGTTCATCAAAAATTCAAAAATGTTGGTCTCTATTAGTTCTACAAAAAAATGTATGGTACTTTATGGATAGCTTTTATATCTGAATCACTTCAAAGGTTTTTTTGTTGCAAGGAAACTCCAGACGCGGATCAAACGGAAGTTCCAGCTATCATATATATATATATATATATATATATATATATATATATATATATATATATATATATATATGTATAGAAGTGGTCAGTTTTGCCGATGATACTGCTGTAATTTTTCATGCTGAAAATTGGGATAAACTCAGGGGAATTATGGAAAAAGACATGAAAGCAATTAAGAACTGGTTTAACCATAAAGTCCTCACCATCAATTTCGATAAAACTTTCTTCATCTCCTTCTCATGTTACAATATTTCCAAACCACAATATAACACCATCGATTAAATCGATTAAATATCTAGGTATTACAATAGACAATAATCTCCGATGGAATAAGCACATACTGAAACTATGTAATACACTAAGAAGTATTTTGTATCGATTCAAGTTCCTGAGAAAATTCTTTGATGATAAACATCTTAAAATGATTTATTATGCGCTAGTTGAATCCAGAATCACATATGGTATAATCGGCTGGGGTAGTGCACTGAAAGAGCATATTAAGAATCTGGAAGTGCTTCAAAGAACATTCCTGAAGATCATGCTGAAAAAAAACAAATCGATATTCTCCTGAAACTTTATATTCCGAATCCAAGGTATTTGATATTCGAGAACATTATTTTTTCAAAGCAACCTGCTTTGCATTCAAACATAAATCATACCTTTTCAAACTGGAATATACCTACGAAACGAGAAGGAAGATGGACCATTTTAGAACACCATTTGCCTCAAAGTCTATCGGTCAACGCTGTTATACCCATTTGGCTCCAAGGTTCTTGAACTTTCTGCCTCATGAAATAAGAACTATAACAATATTTAACAAGTTTGTTAAAAATCTAAAAAAATACTTACTGAACTCAAATAGATCGGAAATACATAGGTTGATTGAATGTAATAATTAATTTGAAATAGGAAATGAAATGTAGAAGGGTTATTTTGGTAATTATAACAGGAAACTCAATTTGTTGGTATTATATAATAGGAAATGCACGATATAGTCACCACAGACATTCTATGACTTTGTGGGCACCTATTTCTTTGCAAAACATATTATTTTATTATTGATGCCATATACATTATACGAACTATGATATAAATTTTATATTTTTACTCCATCTTTACATACATATATTTTTATATTGATCAGTTACATTATTATTAATTGTTATATCATTATTGATGCCGATTACTTCCACTAACTGTGATGAAAGTACTAGATTTTAATAGATTTTACTTTGAATACTCTTTATCTATATCTATTTATATATTTGTAACATATGATATTGTGTATAATGTGTAATTTACGTGCAAATAAAATTATTATTATATATATATATATATATATATATATATATATATATATATATATATATATATATATATATATATATATACATATATATATTATCACCTCTCCGATGCGTGGGTCAGCTGAATTTAGAAATGAAAATGAGTCAAAGGAACTTTTATACGTTTCCAATTTTCTAACTTTCTATTTGAATTTCATCCCAAATATATTTCTTTCTCTTCCTACTCCGATGAACATCATCATCCCAAATCACAGCATGAGTACCCCTCGACGTGTCTCATCGATAGAAAACATCTTCAATGTTGTCTTCGTCAGATGTCTCAAAAAATTAGGAAACAACATCCTTCGTATCTGTACCTTATAGAAATAATAACTTCAAATAAGTTCATTCGTCCAGAAATATTGTGATTATTCTGTACAGACCAATATTTTTCATGAAGTCACGGCCAGAGAGTCGTTGAGAAAAAGGGTTGTGGTCCCTTTGCCCTCCTCTTATATCCGCCAGTGTACTTTTCCTGCTTCAAGTCACAGGTGTTCTGTGGTATATCGCTCAGAAGTTGAATGTTGATGGTGCCTTAGATTCTTTGTAGGAATCGATATTGCAAGTACTCGGAAAATTTAAATTGATGAGCTTTATTTCATAAAAAGTAAGTCTATTTTTCATTTTTGGTAACTTAATTCATTACTTTGAGTGCGATTATACGGAAATGCCTGCTTTCAATACGTTAATTAGTGACCAAGAATATTATGGTTTCCATCTATTTCTTTCGAGGTTTCACTTAAAGACACGGATTATTTTTGCCGATATGTTCGTAGTTTTTGATTCATATATAATTTTTAGTGTAGGTGTTTTTCTCAACCGTTTTTGTATGAAATGGTATCTCGTTGGCAGTTGACCCGAAATGAAATTACATTTATCCAGAGTCTGAGAAATATTGTTGATGTTTAGAGGGAATGTTTTTTGGGGAGGTTTTTTCCAGTATGCATTTGAATGTTCCACGAGAAAGGCTTAGTCACTGCTATGATAACAGAGATTTACATATTTTGGATTCCCTAATGAAGTAAATACTCGCAATAATCAGGTAATTCACACGAAAAATTGAACAAATATGTTAAAGAATGGTAGTTCTATTTATAGGGGGCCAATTTTCATATGAAATACAAACCCGAAACTTTACCACATTGCATTTTTTTCAATGACATGGGAAACTTGTGTTACATCATTTGGAAAACACTTTGTATAGAATATTTTTTCATAATATCGTATATTCAATCACCCTACACAAAATAGCGGCATTAATTTTTTTTCAAAAGGAACAACAAATATTCTCGGGACTAATGAATATTTCGAGAATTTCTGGAAGTGGTTACTAAAAATTAATGAAGAGATCTACTTCTTGATCAAAACGACACGGAGTTCCCCAACTTTCCCGCATGCCCCGGCCTCATCACCGATTCATTCAAAAGTGATGATAAGGAATAAAGTACGTCGTCTTCTGAAAAAAATTCTCAAACTTCGTGAGGATTATGTTCATCAAAAAATGAACTTATCACGTATCCATAACGAGTTCTTCATTTACATAAATTGAGTATTTTAGAGAAAATTCAGTTGCCAAAAATAGTGTTCTATCACTTGAAAAACATAGGGGGTAGCTACTGAAAGTAGAAGTCTGAAATTTTGTGTGTGAAATTCGTATAAAAATAAGACTCGACACAAACATTACCGTCTTCTACGGCGATTTTGTTTTGTCTATTTTTGATTTTCCATGGGTTTAGTTTCCATTTCAATGTCCTGAATATGTGGAAAAGTGGCTATGAAAATGATAAAATCCAATAACTGAAATAATTTTTGTTATGTGAAAATTCAGTAATTTCAATAATTATTATGAACAGAACAGAAAAATACGACATACTATATTTTCAAATTACGTTTCTTGAAATCAATTTAATGAAAGCAAATGACTTCCCTCCAGCTCCATGTAGGTACTACTACTGCAGATTTAAAAAACGGCAACTCCATTACTTGAAAAAAATAAAACACCAAGTTCTCAGTAATCATAATTTCTACAGTGACGAATCAATAATTCCTCAATTGAGATATTTGGTAATAATTTTGGTTTGAAAACTCCTCAATGCATCTATATGAAATATTTTTTCTATTCCGAATGAACTCACTTAGTAGGTATGTCTCATTCAAGCTACTAACATGGAATATCATTACCGAAATACAGAGAATGCTGTAATGAAATTTTCAGAACAAACAGTTAGGGCCTTTGACAAATCGATGAAGTACTCTCTCGCCAAGGCCTTCAACATGGTTTTACATGAAATGTTACTGAGTAAGCTGAATCAGTATCTACGTCTACTATCAGAACTCATGTCTGATTATATTTGACGAATAGTATAGAAAAAGTCATAATTGGAGAAGAAGTATTTTTGCTAAAGTGAAGATTGGTGTACCACAAGGAAAAGTATTTGACCGATACATATCCTATTATACATAGAAATAAAATAAATGGAGTAGAAGGTCACTTTTTTGCTATGACGATAATATTGCCTAAATCTTTGATGGAGAAAATGGGTAGGAGGATAATCATACTGTTGAACAGATTCACAAAAAAATCCAATTCGAAAAACCCTGCACGTTTCAGGAAGAATGCATATCGGGAAGTCACACGAATTTTTTATCAATATAGAAAAAGAGAATATTCATTAACATAAAATCCTCCCATCATTATCACCTTACCACAACTCTGTATTGAACTTTTATTTTTCGACGTTGAATATAAAATAGTTGAATGGAATGGCGACCGTTGTATATGAATTCAGGTGTTGTTAGCGGGAATTCGGTCGAAATATTGAAGAAAACCAGTGTTAAATTGTCGACGTTTCGAAACTTTATTGTTTCATCTTCAGGACTATTTAGGGTGGCTTTCCGGGTTTAAAAAGGGTGAAATAAATAGATTCGACATAAAGTATAAATAACTACACAGGTTCATGAAAGACTTTGACACATACACGATCGAAGACATGAACGAACTCAGTTTGTTCATGTCTTCGATCGTGTATGTGTCAAAGTCTTTCATGAACCTGTGTAGTTATTTATACTTTATGTCGAATCTATTTATTTCACCCTTTTTAAACCCGGAAAGCCACCCTAAATAGTCCTGAAGATGAAACAATAAAGTTTCGAAACGTCGACAATTCAACACTGGTTTTCTTCAATATTTCGACCGAATTCCCGCTAACAACACCTGAAAAAAAAAAAAAAAGTTGAATATAAAGTTTTACACATCTTCACGTTTGAATTGTATTCACTCGCTTTCCGCTACCATTGATTTCTTCAAATAGACAAGGATGCATAGTCTCGAATATTTTTCCCAAAATTTTTCAGTTGTCCGAATTAAAATGGCAGTAATAGTTGGGAAATACCTATCAAAGACAAAAAGCTAATGAGTCGGTCTGCAAGAATATGTCTGAAATTGATTGACACTTCCATGATTAGAAACACATGCCTTAGAGTTCACCATGAATAATAAAACTGGAACCAGGAAAATATAATCTAATGCCCTCCCCCGTAGTGTTTCGGCTAGGAAATAAGTTGACTTCTGAGTGGTGTTAATCTAACTAACCTACTGTGTGGATGAGGGAGACTGCCCAGCAAACACTTTTGTGATATTGATTTTTTCGAGATATCATAACAAGGTCACACATGCGATAATTTTTTTATTCTGTAACTAAGATATCTGCTGATGTGATGGTATTATCTTACTGTCTCGACGAGGGCATAGTATTTAAAATATCTAAGGGGCATCAATTATGTAGCAAAATGTTGAATTTCAGCACTAAAATCCAGGATAATTGAATTCTGGCATATATTCAATCGATTGCATATTAGTATCACCATTTGTTCTGGATTATATTAAAGAATTGAAATGCCGCCGATATTCCAGATATCAAATAGAATATATTGGCGAACTAATAGTTGAGTAATCAATTATATTATCAGCGAAATGATAACCTGACATAAATCGACTGATTTTAATGTAACTTTTTCAGTTTTTTATGGATGTAATTCACATTTTATTTGTTTTTCTGAAATCAGGTGATCACACATTTCCCTTTCCATGAAATTATATCTCAGGTTGTCGAATAGAAAGAGTTGATTTTTATGTTTATAGAGATCTACTGTAATACCAAACTGATGTTACCCGCACTTGACATGCTCCTAGTTAACAAGGTGAGCATATTCAGAAGAAGAGGAAGGATTTTTTCCGAAACACGCCTTCGGTGCCAATAATATAATTTTGATGTTAGAGATTCCTTAAAAATGTTTCACCTTTTTACCAAAGGTTTCAGTATCATCGGTTATAGATACCATAATCAATTCTTTCCCAGAGTAGCATTCAGATGGAAGTTCATTCAATTACTGTATGAGTGCCATTTTCACAATATGTGGTCATCTCAAGGCTGGATCCTAACGGTGGGTTCAGAGATCAACGAGTGTTTCACAATAGCTGGTCAAGCAGTTAGCTCAAAAAAATAGCTAACCGGGATTTATTAGGTTGAGTGCCCATCAAATTAACATCCTACTTTGTGGAACATGCCCTCACTTTGAATTTCATTAAGATTTCAGAACTACTGATGATGCGTTGGTTATCATGTTACCAGGTGATTTTTGTTCAGATTTTTCCCAATCCATAGAGCTCCGTTTTAAAGTTCAAGATAAGTGTACATACACGTAGATTTTTTCAATTTTTTTTTCCGGAACTGTATCACACTTATTATTGTGTGACTAATTTCGGGTATCATTTGAAAAACTCAGGACGAAACAAAAAAACTAGGATATCTGGTTAAATTGATTCACTCTTTTCAGACAGAGACTGAGCGAATGAAAAATCAGTGACAAGGAATTTGGCTGTAGTTAAGAATATATTGGATGTCGTTGATTCAGGGAAATGTTAAAAAATAGCCTTTGGTAACTCTGGGCCATTCCTTCTCAGAATTTCCATTATTAATTGTTTGATAGAGAATGTTGTGTATTTGCATTCAATCATTACATACAACAAACAGTAGATCCCATATTTTATATCACTGCGACTTCACAAAGACATCGCAAAAAGGTGTCGCAGCTGGGTGGCGATTGGAATTTTTGTTCAAATTCATTGATCTGTAATCAATAATGTTCGAAATCTTTTTGGAATATTCCTAGTGAAAAAATATGGCTTTAATGTCAACTTTTTCAGATGGCGCTCGTCAAAATACAATCTTCAGACGGAAGAGTTTTCGAAGTGGATAAAAAAACATTGCTATGCTCAAAAACTATGAAATTTATGTTCAGCGTGGTCGGAGAAGAAGAAGAGGAAAATGATGATCCGGTCCCAGTACCCAACGTCAGCGGTATGTTATATAATTTTTTTTTTATTTTTATCCCCCTGGAATTATTTCCGAATTTTTTTCATTTTGCATTTTCGATTCGGCGTGCGGAAAATCGAGTATAAAATTCCAAACCGAAACTTTTCAAAAATATAATCAAATTGTAACATATTTATGTATAGATCAATGTAGATCAATAATTCAATTTCCTGCATTTGTAGTGGAATGTAGATGCAACTGAATTCCCAAAGTTTTCGTTGTTAATGATTTCTCGATATAATAATTATGAAATATTCCTTTTATTTGTATGTCGATTCCTTGAATATAGAATGAGCATTGATTTATTTAAAAATGAGCAAATTGAATATCAATTCGAAGTGGAAAAATCCTCAACCAATTACCGGTTTACTTTTCATTGAATTTCACTGGGAAGCATTTTTAGATATATTCATTAAAATAGATTGAATTGAGGAAAGAATCTTGGAATATGTGCTCTGGAAGTAGGAATTTTATTATGGAGGTGAAAATTCCTTCAGACTTCAATATTTTTAAAAACATTGATAAAATTCTCAATATCATGCAGCAAAAAAAGAGAAGGACGACATTGAGTTTATGCGTTTATGCCATTTGCTTTGTGAAACATCAAATATTTCGAAGAATAATCATCAATGTGTACAAGGATCCAGCTGATTTGAAATCTTTTTCGTTGTTGTCAAGCACTGCAGCTTTTGAGTAATTGATTCAGAAGTTTTTAGTTAGGAAGTTTGGTAGCAAGTTTCATGCCCTTCAACATTGTTTATTTTTATTAACGTACCTTGAAAAAAATAATGAGGTGATACATGTTTCACAGCAAAACATTTTCACCTCTGAAAATCATATTGGAATTTGAAATCATTATGAACCACTTTTCCACTCTCTCTCTCTCTAGCAAACGTTCAATGACTTTCAGAGCTCTCAAATGCCAAAATTGTCGGTTGGGTATAATATCAATTCCTTGAATATATTGTTTCATTCGAGGGATTGGACAATAAGTGGGTGGAATCAAAAGGTGATGTTAAACTTTCTGACCCATTCTATTCAAAATGGTACATTTTCAATACATTTCTATACATTTTTTTCTATATTATTGATTCCTTCTTTCCGAAGCATTATAATTAAGGGAAGAATAATTGATTATACCTGTTATATAATTTATTACAGCTGCTATTTTGGAAAAAATCATCGAATGGTGCGAATACCACAAAAACGATCCTCCCCCGAAAGAAAAAGATGCAAATGCTGCAAAACGAACAGACGACATATGCCCTTGGGATGTAGAATTTCTAAAGGTCGGTCAAACGGTTCTCTTCGAGATAATTTTGGCTGCAAATTATTTGGATATAGAGCTTCTTCTGGATAACGCGTGTAAAACCGTGGCTAACATGATGAGAGGCAAATCTCCGGAAGAAATTCGCAGGACGTTCAATATCAAAAATGACTTCGAAGCGGAAGAGGGAGAACGACTAATCAGAGAAACTTATTGGTGCACAAAAAGGTGAGGTAGACATGCAAAGCTCACAAACGTTCGCTCAATATTCACTGGCACTGATTTTAATTTCACCATAACTGTTTTCCCATCAATTCTTTCGAATTTTGATTTATATAACTGACGATAATGATATTTGTACATTTTTAAGGTATTTGAGATACTATCACAGATTCTCTTTCACAACAGAAATACCGGGTGGAAACGGATTCAGTTATTCCTAGGGTTGGAAATTTAATATTTGAAATGAGACTTTACAATTGGGAGGAAATGGACCTGATTCCAAAATTTCAAAGATACCTGGTATATTTTTTTGAACCATTCGAAGGTGTAGAAATTCTCTTTTCAACGATATAACAAGCCATTCTTCCCAAGTTCGATATTTTATTACGGAAATATGACGTCATCTATAAAACTGTGGTAAAATTTTTCAATTATTTGATGAGTTATCTGAATAAACCGATCCATCAAACTCTATTTGAAACGTTCCCATTTTTGTCTGATCAGATCAATCCATCAGATAATATTCAATGAATTTGAAATCTTGCCTTTTGTCAACCTAATGACAAGGGGAAGGGGAAGTAGGGAACGAGATACCAAATGAGCTGACATGTAGAGAATTGAATATTTTTACCAAATCACGAACATTTTTTTTTCATTTTTTCTCAAATTTCATTCTCAATCTAAATTTGCGTGAATGTCTTGATTGGAAGTGAATAATGTTCCGAACATCAACCTTGAAGTAAACATAATTTATTGAAAGAAATGATGGTTATAATATTCGAATTATTTTGTCATTGTAATTCCTCAACAACTTTTGCAACAGACAAATTCCAAACCGAAAGTGAGTTGCAATTATTTTATTCAGTGACATGACTTAAACTATTATTTCAAATATTAAACTCCCAACTACAACAATTGAATGAGGCTGTGAACAATTATTTCATTGTCACACATTATTTTATTCGGTTGATGATAAGGTTCTATAGGGTGAATCGATCAGTAAATGAACAATAAAGAGTATATTGTTTCAAACATATGACAATCTGCATGTATTGTTTTTATGCAGGATCGCCTTCGATTTTTTATTTGTCAGGGGGAAAAGTTCAAAAGATGTACTCATGAACCTAGTAAATGGATAAGAAATGGTAGCATAGTCCGATTTTATTCATGTTAGGTGGGTAATGTGGGTTTGGAGGTCAAACCACAGAACTCTGTGGAGTCTCTCAGATCTTTAGGTCAAACGACTTCAACAAATAAAAAGAAACTATCCAAGATATTTTGTTTCTCATTATTTTGTTGGATTTTGAAGAAATGCGATGGACTAATATAGAATCTGAATATTCAGACCATTACCAAATGAAAGGAAAATACAGGAGTTACATTCTTCTATTAGAGCAAGAGAAGAATGAATCAGATTTAATCTGACATGACCACCAACCTACCCGGTGCCATATACTTTCCAAATTACCCGCCGTTATCAGACGATCTACACTTTTTTCTCATCGCAATAATGTTTGTCCGGTCACTTCTAAATCTTTCTACCATTGAATGAACAGGTTGCCTTAAAAAATTACTACCATGTATGGAAATGCGTTATAACTTAATGGTTATGACGGTTTCGATAACCAATCATTTCATTGAAAAACCACAGGCAGCTGTCGTTATCGGTATGAAGCTCATTTTGGAATTAATTGGGAAACCTCAGAAATCCTGTTAATGTACAAACGTTCAATTATTGGATTTCAATGTAATTAGCCAGTTACTGAACACAGGATTATCATCAATATCTCAGATGTGATATTACATTTTTTTTGTATCATTATCGATCTATACAATAACTTCGAACAGGTAGATAATATAACTTAGATGTTTTTACAAGCATTATCTAGAAGAAGACCTTCGGCTTACGTTGGTTGCCACTGGCACCGCAAGTTGGAACGACTGCTATCCGCATTTTTTTTTTCAGAATAAGAGGAAAAGGAGTTCATTATTATTTTATTGATTGGGGTCCAAATTACACCCTAAAGCGCATGTAAAATAATAGATTGACAAGCTTGCAATATAGCCAATCTTATCAATTCGAAGTGAGTACCTTGTTCATTCACTGGTTAGTGTTCACTTATTGGTCAGTTCACCTGTTTTCTCTGAAATGAAATCATGTTCTTGTGATATCTCTTGATTGTATGTTGGACTGTCATCCCTTAACAGGATTTCATTTTGATTTTATTTATACACGCTAGTATCTTGTAATATTATAATGTAATATATCTGCGATATTAACCTCGTATTTTGAGTATTTGTGTCCCTTTACATAGAACACATGTTCTGTTCATTTTGCTTACCCCTAAGTAGTCCTTAGTATTGTCATTTACAAGAGAACTAAAACGAAAGAGAATATTTGGCTTAGAGTTTTGAACACGGAAGCGGATCTAGTCAAAGATAAATATTTGGATAAATATTCTTCGAGAAATACGTGAAGTTTCTGACTTCAGTAAAGGCATCAACGTATTGGAGTAGATTGAGAATCTGCCCTTCTACACTTGTATAGATTCCAATATTAGTTCTCATTTCACATGCTTTCACAGGTTATGATTTTACCGCTACGTTTTTCAATGAACGGAAGATCAAGCGGTGAGAGCAACGGCAAAACTATAAATTTGAATGCGTTGAGGTCAATCCTTTCATTAGAGCAGCAGGCAAAAATACGAGTGTTCTTCTGCCATAATCACATCCTATGTCTTTTGCAGCATTAGAACACAGAAGGAGTCTAACTGCTAATCCAAATATGGCCAGGAAATGTAGTAGATATTGAAAATTGGGGTTGGAAGACCCTTTGTAACATCTAAATGAGTATGAATCAATTACTAGCTTCAGATAATCCATTGCAAATTATATTTTTTGCTTGTTGAAAGGGATATGCAGCTACTTGTACATATCAGCGGGGTGCCTTATATTGTAGTGTAGCTTGTTCAAAGTGCAGCGGGAATCGCCCCAATATACTTCACTTATTCTACAAATGAAGTCGAAGAAAATAATTCGATCTATGATGTTCAAAATATAATATGGTTGTATACCAGATATTGCACTATCATGTTTCATTATATTTCATTATTCATAATTTACAGTTTTCCATAAAATTTACACATCGTTGACAGAGCACGTGTCATTTATAATTGAACTAGCAGAAAATTTCCTCTGTACAGCTCATTCAATCCATCTTGGCACAAACTCAGATACTTCTCCAGTTGCACACTAGTAGTGGAAGGTAGTAGGAAGGAATGAATTTCAACACAGTAAACACATATAATAGGTGTTTTTGAATCTTAGTATACTTCACAGAGATCGCTGGGCATAAACGTTATTATTTCTGTGCCAAGATGGATTGGACAAGCTGTACATTACAGATATTACTCCGTTCTCCCCTACATGTTTTATTTTCTTTTCGAGGTACCTATGACCCTTGATAGATAAAGCGATCTCCGGAAAAAAAAAATCTTTATATCTATTCAGCTAAAATTCCACAGATAAATAAGAAATACAATTTAAAGCGAAATTTTATGCTGAAAAATTTATTTTTTATAGAAATTTGTTCAAAAAATTTACAAATTGAGCGCACAAAAATTATTTGGTAAGCATTCCGACTCAAAGTATGGGTGAGAAATTACCATATAAAAAACAAAAATTCATTCACTGTAACTGTAATCCGGAGATTCAACGTATTGGACGATCCAGGCGCTCCACTATATGTTTCACGGGGGTTTCTGCAAATCATCTTCGTTTTGATTACTTACTGAAAATCTTAACGACATTTTCGACCATAAAAAATATACTGGCGTCGAGCGTCGAGAGCGCTGAATACTGTACTGGTAATAAAACGGTAACATTCCTGGAAACTTGTGTGTCAGTTGTTATAGAAGAGATTTGTGTTTTCAAAGATGGAAACAATTATCCTATTTTCTTCTGCCATTTGGACCTTTGTTATAACTGTGATATCGGGGATGGCTTGATTAGTAAATTAAAGAAGGAAACGAAGTCGAGAATGTACCAAGATATCACAACCTGAAAGTGGGTCATGAAAAAGCGCTTCTTCGAGTGATTGTGAATAGAATTTTTTTTTGGTCTAGAGTAATATCTTTGTCAACTTTTGAAGCTCCATTTTTCGTATCTACTAGACATGCTGGAAATTCAAAAATGGAACTGAAAAACAAAGTCTTTCCCACCTTCCGCACTCTGACAACCCCGGAATGGAAGCGTTGATCTCGACACAAACGAAATGAATGGAGTAAACCCTTGGAAGTGTTGCGATTAGAGTGTGGTGATAACAGGCCCGCTCCAAAAGAGACAATGGGAGCGCACAAACAGCGCAGCAGCCCACATTACAACAGCATTGTTTCTTTGATAAATGGACGCCTCATCAGCCGAGATGGAATCGTCAAAGGAGAAAGAACCGGAAAGTTTGATAATGTTCTCGGTGGCCGCCTCGAACTCTAGATAGGCGAGTTTTTGCTTACTTCAAATAATTTCGTCTGATCCAGCGTGGCCTGAATTCCTTTCAAATTTTGTCTGATCGAGAAAACGTAGCCAAAGAGGAAGTTTTCAAAAAACTCAACTGTTGATGGAAAGATATTTAGCTCAGCCAGGTATTGAAAAATCTAATTATCTTTCGAATAAATTCAATGCGATTATTTCGAAATGAAGGAAATTTGCTTTTTCGATACTATTTTCATACAAGGTGTTTACGGTATTGTTCTTAAGCTCAAGGCGATAGCAGATTAACTGAACGAGTAATTAATTCAGGCCAATTCCAAAAAAAATTGAATTCTTATATTTGTTTATGAGATAAATTGGTTTATTTGCCGGAGTACCTGACTACAGTATTGTAAAGAAGCAAAATTGAATGATTCATTTGTTACTTACGTATCAACTTTTTTATAAATTTGAAGATTGAATTGGAAGATCTGTCAGAAATTGAGGTTTAAACGACCCACCTGAAGGAAATCCAATCCAAATTATACGAGGTTGATCACATCCGAATAGATCACCTTGTCTCTCTATTCGGATGTGACCAACCTCGTATAATTTGGATTGAACTTCCTTTAGGTAAGTCGTTCAATCCTCAATTATACTCCGGTTGGTCCCATCCGGTTAGATCACCTTGTAGTAGTACATCTATGACTGAAATGCGCAAGTTGGAAGAAATAATGATTCACGATGCCCCCATCTCACGACACCCCACTCGAATATCCGTCAGTATACCTAGCGATGATGATGGTATCGCCTTTTTGGGTCGGGATGACAAAAAAAAATATTGGGTTTTTTTGAGATGTTTGGGTGTCTCTCTATTCGGATGTGACCAACCTCATATAATTTGGATTGAACTTCCTTCAGGTGAGTCGTTTGATCCTCAATTATAGACTGATCTCATACCAATGAAGTAGTCATATAATTCCCCGCTATAAACTAAGCGTTTGATACAGAAAGTATTTGAATGCTAATACAATATAGTTTCAAAACTCAAATCACCAGAAAACTTACACTCGCTTGATAAAATTGCGGATGTAATCTGCAAATGTACCATTTGTAATTACTGGTCTATCGTAGAATTTACCAAAAGTATTTTATTTTTCGGACCAGCCTACATTTGATTGTATGGTGTGGCAGCATGTCTTGTGCTGTGGCCTTTATATTGATCAGTTTCAACACCACCGAATTGCAGACTCATTTCCAGCAAATGGCTGAAGAGCTGAGGTGTAGCTGGGCGGTGAAGATTTTTATAAGTTAGAATAAGAAAAAAACCTAATTGCGATGTCGTAGTGAATAAGTGCGGTTTTTTAATGGATAATCGTGTATGTCATATACAATTCAGGTTTCACTGTGAAAAATTCGAAAAAAAAAACATGTTGTTGTTGCTCTTGGTTTTGGTCCCGAACTTCTGTTAATGATTTGGTTTTCGGCAGTGAAGAGGCAAGCACGTCCGCCCCTCAAGCAGAAGACCCGGGTTCAACTTCCCATCGGGCCACCGTGATGAGACTCACACGCTAAAAGGCAAAAGGCCTCGTCAATTCCTTTTTTGCGGAAGATTCAACCTCTGAAAGCCAACACTCGTCAACCAGTTAACGAAAATTTTTTTTTCCTTTTACTGATTCATTGGTAATAAAAATGCAACTCATTCCGATTTTGAATGTTTTTTGTACCCTTCAGGCGAAATCTAGAGCAAGCATAATCATAAGTTTGTGATATATTTTTCAAAATGAGGTTTCCCAGACACAATTGTTCTAATTTAGTCAACACGTGGTAAAGGTACCAGATTTTCTCATATCGGGATAAAAGTGGAGCGCATTTTGAAAATACAACTCTCAAACCTTTTCATTGTATCATAGTTACCTGCATGAGATATCAGATTTAAAGCTGATCTGTGTATTTGTATGTATGTATTGTGGTTCAAAATGCATTATATTGGAATTCAAAATTGATATCAATTTGAGGAAACCAAGTTTGTTACTGCGTTAACAGAAATACAAAACATGTTACTTTGTCCCCTTCAATCATTTTCAATATTCTAGGGAAAAAGTGGAAATGGTGATGATTTGGAATATATAAACGTTCGTGTCAGACCAAGTCAATGTAATGCATCAGTTGCAAAACTTATGGTGTCTGGGTGTCAAAATTAAAATGTTTTACCCTATGTGTTAGAGTAGTTAGTAAACAGATCAACTTCAGGTTATCCAAATTTTTTGGCCCGCTCTTGGAAGGCGTAGTCTCAATATTGTATTCCGAAGGTGAGACATCTTGAGCTTTGATCTGCTCTGAACTTATATTTCGAATTTATATATGAGGCGAAGATCACTAGTTCATGTTTTTTTTTTTGAATATTTTCCACGAGAATACTCAAGTTCCTGAATATCAATATGCTTCGTTCTTCACACCACTTTCACATATCTCCAGCCATTCCGTTGAGGTTTGGATACTTCATTCCACACAACCGGTTGGTGTTCGCGATGACGGTGTTGTTGTCTATATGCAATAAAATGTGACAGTTTGAGGAGAACTGTCTGAAGGTTTTCAGGCATTCCAGAACATTAATGTGAATTTTGGCCTCGCCTGGATCCCTGAAACCTTTGGCTTTCTCGTTGTTGCATGTAATATTCTGTAAAATTCAGGCCTTGTTGTACCTTCTAGTTGCTCAACATAGAAAGACACTGTGCAACTCGCTGGAGATTTACATTGTCAAAATCTCATAGATCTGTCTGCAAGGTTATATATCGGTGCCCCTCAAATGATTCCGAAGACGGCCACCTATATTCAACCACAGGACAAACCGAAATCGAGTGTCAAATGAATTTATTATTTATTAATATTGAATCCTAATGGTTTCCAAGATACCACAAATTTGTTGGATGTTTCCGGAACACTTCATCTTGGTTATACTAATTAAAAAAAATCGTCGTCTAAATAGCTACAGATACAAAAATTCTTGACCTCAAAAAATGTATAACTACTTTCGAGATTGTTGAAAATATATAAGGTGCAAAGATGAGCCAAAACACAAAAAATTGAAATTCAAAAATTTTGTGTCTAGATTGGAATCGCAAATATTTCTTGTGTTCATCGGCATCTGTCAAATCCACTGACGCTGAAAAACAATTTTTATACGCCAGATTTTTTATAGCTCCAAGTGAGGTTTGTGATTAATTCATGCAAATGCTTCAGATTCAAAGGAAATATATAGCTACCAGTAATACTAAACTCTGAGAAAATGGCTGGACAGAAAATTGTTCTTTACATTGAAGTACTGGTTCAATGTCGTCAGATTGCAGTAATATAGCTAAACTCTCATAATAGATGTTTAGCTGGCTAGGTGGAATTGTCGGCGGCTCAGGTGCCTGTTTTTAATATGGTAGGGTATCAAAATGTTTTTTTTCTCGAACCCATTCCAAAATGTAGGAGTTGTTGGTTATGGTGCTATGTGCTGTCAAATATTTAATGCGACCATCATATAGATTCAAATATGTCACCTCTATTTGTTGTTGTACGTCGTGAAACTCCCTCACCATCCTCTGTTTTATCTGCTTGAGGTGTCCTTCCTCTGTTGATTCTTCTGATTGACATCGACTTCGTTGAGCAGTGCCCTCGAGGTGTTTTGAAGGGGAAGGTTGTGCCTTTAAGTCTAGTGTAAGCAGAAATATCCTGTGGTTTGAAATCGAGGGAGAAACGTTGCATAATGCTTCATCAGCACCGGCAATGTCAGACAACGTCGTCTTGAATGCTTCAGCATATCTATCACTCATCAGTCATAGCTGTACTGAGGGCTGAGAAACCTTTGGACTGGACTTCCGAATTCAGTTTGGGTGGATATGAGGAAGTGAAATGTTCTGGAACCTGCGCCAATAAAAAAAATTTCGTGCGCGAGACAATCGGCGTGCACAACTCAGGAAATGTGCGAACAATAAACGCCGTATGATGATTAAAGGCCAATTCCCATCTAAGCAGCATCAAGCGGCGCGGCGCAGAGCAGAGCAGAGCAGCAAAATGCTGCTTACAATTGGATACGTATATTTCAATGGGGTCGTTTCCACCTAAGCAGAGCGTTGCAGCGCCGAACAGAGCAGCGCGGCGCTGCAAAATTTTAATTTCCCGCGAAGCATTGGCATGCAGAATGTCGCTCGTAAACTCGCCGCTCTGCTTGTTGACGGACAAGTGGGAATTGGAAGATTCGCGCGCAGGCAGCAAGTTGTTCCAACTTGTTTGTTTTTATTTTAAAAAGTCTGAAGTGATTGTTTAAACTATGGACGGAGAAAAAATTGATAAACTTATCGTTCTTGTAGCTGAATTTAGTGAGCTATATGACATGGCTCATAAAAATTATAGTAACCAACATGTCATGGACCCAATATTTTCGTTTAGTTTTCTTTTTCTTTTTCAATTCATGACATAAAGCAACTGCAAGAAATATAAAATCGTCTGATGAAGATGAAGACATTTTGACGACCAGAACAAAATAACAAAAACTGAAAATTCTGTGCTGCGCTGCACTGTGTATACTGTCTCGTGCTGCTTAGGTGGGAATTGGTGCCAGAAAACACTGCTTCGTGCTGCGCTGCTCTGCTCTGCGCCGCGCCGCTCGATGCTGCTTAGATGGGAATTGGCCTTTAAGGTAAGCCGTATAATGATCTACAAAGTAGATTTCCCCTGCCGATGATCAATGATCAGAAATCAATGTCAGTCTCAGCTGTTTCCAATTATATGTCCACTCACTTCTTTGGTTCCGTTCTAAAACGTGACAAATGTATGAAAAACAAACTTACGACGAGTGAGAACGGAGTTTGATCTCGAATGTCCTTAGTTCTTGTTGTCGTTTTCTAGTCCTTGTGTCAGATAGGTATACCACCGCAGTGCAAATTCATTCTGGATATCACTACCATAAGACTTTCCTTCAGTCGGATCATCTCACAATATAATGTTAACAGCGTAATCACTACGGAAAGATTCACTGTTGGTAGCGGAAAATTCCGATGGCAAATCTGACGACGAACCTGCGCCAACCAAAAAGAAATTGTCTTTGGGCACGTCACACTCTGCTGGCACAATTCAAAAAGTGTGAAGGGCAGCAAACGGCGTAGGATGATGAATAAAGTTCAGCTGTGTGTTGATCTACAAGGTAGATTGCCCCTGCCGATGATCAATGATTAGAAATCATTGTCAGTCTCATCTATTTCCAAATATATTTCCACTCATTTTGTTGGGTTCTCTAAAACATGACAAAAACTTTAAAAACAATCTCACTTACTGGACGAGTAAGAACGGAGTTTCTCCTCGAGTTTCCGTAGTTTTCGCCAATTTTCTACGTTGCCTTCATTGAGCATCGTACTCTCTCGCGATTTAATAATAATAATAATAATAAATCGTTTATTTCCGACAGGTTTTCACCAAGTTACAGGAAATATAGAAATTTACATATAACAAACATCATATTGAGGAAGAACTCAACCTAGATGTAAGTCAAAATTAGTTTTTTTTTCTACCCAGTAATTACAGAACTTTTCAGTTTTAATTCATTTAGAATGTGTTGGAGTGGATCAAAACAAATATCACAGGATTGACATATCTCATTGTATAGTTTACACATATTGAATATTGGAGATTTGGTAAGAACATTTGTACTGGCCGGGTTATTATAAAATGTTCTTCCACTCCGTCTTTCCATTCTAGGTACACAAAAATTCAATTCGCTCACCATATCCCTACAGTCTACATTCTCATGTAATAAGTTATATAAGAAGGTAATTGACGAACAATTGCGCCTTACTTGTAAAGAATCAAGACCGAAGTTTGACAACATAACACTGTAATCAAATCCTTTTTCCGGGTATCTACCATTAACTTTGAAAAAAAGATACTTCAAAAACTTCCTCTGGACAGATTCAAGAAGTATTATTGAATTATTATAGATAGGAGACCAGACCAATGTCGAATATTCCAGCTTGCTTCTAACGAAAGTAAAGTACAAAATTTTTAGTGTTTTTGAATCTTTAAAGCAAGACCAGTTTCGTACACAATATCCAAGAAGTTTCGTGGAGGATTTCACTATTTCGTTAATGTGGTCGGTGAAAGTCAATTTACTATCGAATACAACCCCGAGATCTTTGAATGATTGACATTTCTGTAGTATTACATTATTAATGGAATAGTTAAGATCAACTTGGTTTTGTTTCCTGTGATAAGACATGGTTTTACATTTCGATATGTTCAGTTCAAGAAAATTCAATTCACACCATTTACTAACCTTATTTATGCAATTCTGAAGAAAGAATAAATAGTATGGAAAATTTCTTGAATTCACTTATTTGCAATCAAGTTACACTTTCGAACTTATCACATTCAGTGCAAGAAGTATATTGACGGATATTCGAGTGAGGTGTCGTGAGATGGGGGCATCGTGAATCATTATTTCTTCCAACTTGCGCATTTCAGTCATAGAGGTACTACTACAAGGTGATCTATCCGGATGAGACCAACCGAAGTATAATTTTATATACTTTTCCTTGGCGACGTTTCAGAAGCTAGTTTCCTTTTTCAAGCCTTTTTGAAAATCTGTATCGCGATTGGATTTTTGGTGGGTAGTGTCAAAATGTGACACAGGTGAGGTTTCCAACATTCTTCATAATATCGCAGTTACGTATCAGGGCAAATATACCAATGTGTCCCAAAAACAGATATTATGAGAATTTGAAGCTTTTTCGTTTTCTCTTTCAGAGAAGACTGTTATCTGGTCTATGGGCAGATGGCGCGTTGAAAGCTCACTCAGAGTTATTATATTCTTCAAGCTGATTCCGGAAATTATATGGCCGGAAGCATATGCAGAGATTTCTTCTGTGAACAATTCTGCACAGACCGAATATAATTTAATGACTTTCGTATTAGCCAATATAGCAAGTGGAGTGATCGTTTATTGTCAATACATTACCATATTGTGTAGGTGAGTTGAATCAAATCCGAAGGAATTTGCCCTTCATATGATTTGATTTATTACAAGTCTTGAAGTAAGTCCACAAAATATGAGAAGAGTAGCATAATATGTATTTCAGAGTAGAAAAACTCAATAAAATGTTCCTATTTCACGCATACTTTGGCTAAAAAAACATGTCGATTCAACTCATCTTCAGAAGCATCAAATTGGAAGTGGAGTATAATCAAATATGTGTTGAATGTGTAGTCATGTCGAATCCAAGAAGATTTGTCGCAAAGAATGAATTAAAAAAAACTGGCATTTTTACTGAATTTCCTTTGACGTTATGTGGCAAAAAAGCAGTTTCAGAAAAATAAAGTCAATTCTCTATCTCAGGAAGACTGTGGGCCCTGAATTAATTCTATAGGTATTTTAGGTTTTAGGAATTTGTTGGGTTATGTTCTGCATCAGCTAGAGAGGTACAAACAACGCCATATTTCTTTAATTTTTATTCTACACTACCATATTCCTTGTTTCCAGGTAGCATGAAGAAATACTTGAAGTACGCGTGAATGAATTAATATCCACTTCGATCAATAAAAACATAAGAGATTTGGACTGTCGAGAAATAACATATTTGCACCAGCTATTATGTTTGCTTCTTCGATTAGACTCTATACCGGAGTAGTGAAATGGACCTGAGAAGAGCTGCAACAACTCGACATGAATTCATACATCAGTATCTGAATATAATATTCAAAAAAAAAACAAGATTTCCAAAAAAAAAAAATAACGAGTAAAGCTCGGTCATCCAAGTACTAAGTTTTATACTAGTTTCAATGTTGTAGCTGATAAAAATAGTGGGAACTTTGGACATAGACACCAATAAACAGGACATAATGTCAACTCAACTGAAACGAATTTTTCTTGATATCATTTGAATTGGCGAGCAGGTTGATCTTTGACTGGTTCGTATTTGAGAGGTGGTGAGTTTCATCCCGTTAATGTACAGAGATATTTCGCTTCCGAGATTCTTTTTCTATCGTCACTGCTGCCTCTGAAGAAAGTGGCATAGGGAGTTAATAACAAGGCCCAATAGTAGAAGGACTTCAATAGATAAACTATAAATGAATGATCTCTACTACTCAAATAATCAATTATTCTAAGTTTTTATCAGGAGGATATTGTCAGATATAAGGCCAAAAATATATGTAACTTTGAATGCAAAAATAATACAAATAACCTATGAATCAATACCGTTTTTTGAGATGCAACTTGGTTTTGGTATTTGATTGTTCAGTTCTGAAAAGTTGACCTCCAGACAACCTTCGTGGAAATCTGGAGTCCTCAATTCAACGAAAGTTCAATTTCAATTTGATGGGAAAATATGTGTGCTATTGAAATCCCTAAAATGATGTCAGAAATCGTGGAGTTGGCTTATATGTGTTCATTTTTTTCATATTCATATAAGTTTTTCCACAAGTTTCAGGAAGCCATTAACATTCAGCGAAGGGAGTGACTAAATAACCGAGTAGTCGGTTTTCATAATATTTCATCAAACATATTCGGTGTTTTTCCGAGAGATATGGAAGGCATTTTATGAAACCAAATCAAATTCAGTTTTTGCTGACTTCTCACAGTATTTTTTTTTTATTTTCAGAAAAAATGGGATGTTGAATATATGTATGTACAGATACAACTGGTGAATATTAGACGTCTTCAGTTTCAGATTTTCATTTGACAACACGAGGCCGATACTGACCCTGCCCAGACAAAATATCGTGTAACCGAGGCCATCAAGAGAGGCCAATTATTATTCTTCTCAGTTGAAGACAATATAGGACGTGCGATGTATTTTCTATTATTCTTAAAGAAACGGTTTTGAGCTTTTCAAATTATACATAAAATCTGCTTGTCATATGAGGATCACAGCTAATTTGTCACTGCCGCAAAGCTTCCTGTCAGGCAACTGTCAAAAAATCGATTTCAATATTCCAATAGAAAAAATTGAATTGATGAAGATGTTCGTGGTACACTGTTATATCAACGTAATTTATCTATTCAAATTTCCATCTCCACTGAAGGAGCAATGCCAATTCAGCGTGTTCATTAAGCGTATCAGTGAAAATTCGATATATCAATATATAGAATGGGGTAACATGAACTTGGTGGAATTCAATGTTGGGGAAACCCAGGCATGTCTTTCCTCGAAGAAATTCGATCTATCATTATCTAGTATTAGATGTCAGGAGTAATAGCTATTCCTACAAACACATTTATCTTGATGCTAGGAATTAAGACAAGTGATAATCTCTGATGGGAAAACCACGTGATATCGATCGTTGAATGTGCTTCCCAGAAACTTGAATTTCTATTTCGTCCAAAAAAATAGTTCACTTCTCGTCAGCTTTCAATGATCTACAAGGCTCAGATACGATCTGTCTTGGAATATAGTTCTCATCATCATCATCATCTCGGCATCGAAACATTCATTGAAGCCTCTTGATTCTATTCAGAGAAAGGCAATCCGTCTTGTTGGCGATTCTTCGCTCACAGACTCGCTGACTTCATTGGAGCACAGTAGAAGGATCGGAAACTTGCCCCCTTTCAATAGATATTGCCACGGTCGGTGCTCTTCTGAATTGTTATCAATCGTTCCACCCTTGGCAATATCTACACAGATGACTCGACGAGTTCAGAATTCCCACTTCTCTGTTGGGAGCTTGGAGACCTGTCTAACCTCTCTTGCACTGTGATATTTTTTCAATAGAACAGCTGAATTTCGGAACTGATTTTCCTGAGGCTCACAAACTTCAAAAATTCAGAGTGAATATTAATTCTTATCTCCTCTCTCTTGATTAACGCGGTGTTTTTTGAACATTACAGGGCTTCCCTTTCGTGTGAATCTGTGTATAAAAAAAAAGTCTAGAACTGATTTTTCATTGGAGAAAATGTTTGAATAAAGGTTCTTCAGTTAGTAGTGGAAAAACGTATTCATATATTCCACCATGAATGTTGAGCAGGATGTTGTTATGAGGATTCAAGAAGAAAAAAAGGATATTCATGTAATGTGCAGCCTGAAAAAAAAATATAAGATGCGAATGGCTAATGGAACATTTTATCAGCACCACCCATGTGGGAATGAGAAAATAGGGAGAATCTGGTGATTTTAGTGAAGTTAATAATTATTCATAATTTGTGGTAGAATATGCGAGTAGAAATACTTATCGATACCTGTTTTAAAAGAAATGTAGTTGAACTAATGAGAAGTGATTTAATAAACTTCCCACTATACACAGATGTTATTTTTGTTCGAATTGTTATTTTTTACTGAAGCTAATACATACAGAGGAAGTAATTACAATTGGAGATTTTCGTAACAGAAGACACAATAGTATGACCAAATCTTCATCACCTTTATGGTAACACAATATTCAATTTGCTTGAAAATCAACTACCATCCCCCTTCATCAGTTACGGGTAGATAGCGACGGCAGGAACTAAGGAAAGTCTAATGTTTTCCAGCATGTATTCAGATGCTGAAGTTATGTGAACAATCTGTCAAAACTATGACTAAACATTTTTCCATTCATTGCCAAATTTTGAGGTGATCTGTCCCAATGTGGGAAGTGCCGTGATTATTATTACTCCACTCATTTCGTCAACAATTGTTGATTTGACATTAGCAGATTTTCCTCTATATAACTTCTAACCAATAATATACATACTAATATACATAATGTGCATTATTGGTTCAATATGGATCATCAACAAATATCGGCCAGTTCCATTTAGAATCTTCTGAGTATATAAATGGACAACGTTTCCCTTGACAATCTATTCCAGCAAACGTTCTTTCATTAGTTAAGATAGCATTCATCCGAAAATAAACGAGATTGCATTCTTGATAATCGTCGCTCTCCACATAACTCAGAAATTAACCAGTCTCCGCTACTCGTAGAAATAATTTCCACTACACTCTTGGATTCACTTGAGAGTTGCCAGCAATTAGATATATCATTCAGTTAAGAATATATCTTCTCTGAGAGTCTAATCGTGCTAATGCGTTTATCTGAAATGTTCAAAACTCTTGGCGAGCTTGTATCTGCGAAATTTCAGTATGAAGTAGATGCCTAAGTGCGATACCTTTTGATCTGTGTTCTGAAAATACTTTTATTCCTCACTGGACGTGATTGTTGATCTTTAGTAATACTAGATATTAGGAGTGAATGATAGAATTTTTCTCTGAGATGCCAACTATAAAAACATGTGCAAAGCAACGACAATAGCTTCTTCGAGCAAATATCGTTTATTATGGATTTTCATCAAGTATCCACCTCTTTCATTTCATGATGAAAATGTATCAAATGTTGAATAAGTTTGAAATAAAAGAACTGGTACATTTTAGGAGCATAAAATTTATTCATTTGATAATATAAACGATGAGATTGAAACCTTTGGAATGGAAGTTGAAATTTTTTCCAGAGATCAATAACCCAAACTGATATTTTTGGTTAGCATCTTCAGGAGAAGAAAATTGAACCTAAATCCGAAAACTAGGGTCAGCTGTTTATATAAGTTTTTCAGCCGATATGGACTTTGCTAGTTACTGCTACTTATTCTAGTAAATTATTTTCGGAAGAATTCTAGGAAAAGTTTCAATTTGAGATCATGTAGACTGCATTTTGATCACTTTGAAAGAGTAAGAATAACAAAACGACTACCTATTGAAGAAGTAACTTATAAGGAGTGAACTCCCTGTCGAGAGGTCAGTGTATATTTCTCGAAAAAGATTGATTCATGATAAAAGAGATCATCTACTCTCCTTTCTATAGGGAACGATGAGTATTGAATCACATATAAGTCAATTTCATTATGCCTAATTCATCTACCAAGCACAAGGATTTTCGATTTCAATTCCTACACAACAAAGCAAAAATAGAGAGATATTTGTAGAAAAAATTCACTCATTTGAGTGATATTTCAATCAAGCCCAGACAAGACCTCGTAACGATCAAAACGAAATACATCTTCAGCTCCCTAGTGGGAAATGGATGAATTAAGGGACACTTTCGCTATATGCAGGTGGAAAATTATATTTTTCAATTCTAGGCTCATACGAATGAAACAACTCTTAATTCTATTAACGATGCAGAAAAACTCTAAGTCGTCTACACAATTCAATATTCAAAAGATGTCAGTACGGTGAATCAGTACATGTTTCGAACCTACATAGGTTTATCATCAGCTGAATTTACATTGATTATGGTGATGAAAAAATTCAATTGGGAAAGATTCACATGGTGAAGTTTAAATAGACATTAGAAAAAATATTGTGATGAAATCATGAGTATTTTGTAATTAGGGAAATTTAGGACATCCCTAACACAATAAAGATTAAGGGATGTCTTAAATTCCCCTAATTACAAAATACTTATAATTTCATTACAATATTTTTTCTAATGTCTATTTTAACTTCACCATGTGAATCTTTTCCAATTGAATTTTTCCATCTCCATAATTAATGTTAATTCAGCTGATGATGAACCTATGTAGGTTCGAAACATGTACTGAATCACCGTACTGACATCTTTTAAATGGTTAGGGCTTTCGCGGCCGAGATTATTAGTATAACTACTTTTCCTCGAGCTTGAAGGCCGTCGTTCTTTGGAATTTAGTCCTAACGTTTCGCTAGCGCGAGTGGCCAGCTTCTCCAGAGGCTTACTCATCTTCGATGACTAAACTTGACTTGACCGATGACTTTAGTCATCGGAGATGAGTAAGTCTCTGAAGAAGGCTGGCCACTCTTCCAAAGAACGACGGCCTTCAAGCCCGAAGAGAGGTAGTTATATCTTTTAAATATTGAATTGTGGAGACGACTTAGAGTTTTTCTGCATCGTAAATCTACTACACTCCACTTTGAGATACAATGGACTTCTACCACAGGTTAACTCATAATAATAATAATAATCATTATATCTTATGAATCAGAAGGAACAGAGAAGGAACTGCAGGCTAGGGCAAACTGACAAGTTGACTGTGGTGAAACACGCACCCCCCCCAACCTGGGTTACCATAGCCGACTGGTACGGGAGGCGATAGAGATCAACAAACACACAGACAATTTTAATAGAAGATAAGAAGCGTTGAGTCTCAACAGAATTTGGAATCCCATTATGAGAATATCAAGATTAAATAATAAAATCACGGCGGGTAGTGCAGCAACTGATACTGATGATAATTCTCCAAATCCGACAGAAGTAATCAACACTCCAGACTCCCTGCATCAACATAAATACTCCTTTCGAAATCGAAATGTCCAGTCATCGGAATAATAGTCAAGATGAGTGAGTCTCTGAAGAAGCTAGCCACTCGCGCTAGCGAAACGTCAGGAAGAAATTCCAAAGAAAGACGGCCTTTAAACCCGAAGAAAAGTAGAAATACTAAGAGAAGAAACAAATTAGCATTTTGAATGTTGTAAGCATTGGAAAAAAAGTTCCTTCATTCTGAAATAATGAATTACCTATAATTTCTCCAATTAGCCCATCACATAAATTGAACCATACTGCTATCGCATGAATGACGCGATCCATGACCTGTTGGGGTTCGTGTAATGATATTATTACAACATTACAAGTCGTTGAGAGAATAGATATGGACAGAAGTAAGTATATCATTCACACACGTTGGCACATATATATTAATTATATATTAATATTATATATATATATATATATTAATATTATATATATATATTATATATATATATATATATTATATATATATATTATATTAATTATTAATTATTATATATATTAATATATAATGTAGTTGATTGATGGATTATTGATGCAGAGCTTTTTCCCGATCGAAGTTTTTTGAGTTTGTAACCTGACACATTCTGGAAAAATTCAAAATTATTTTTATTGGACTGGGAATAATTGTAGCAAAAATTGTTGCACTGATGAAAATCAGTACTTCTCGATAAAAGGAATATGCAATAAGCAAATTGCCATGTCACTCAGAAATATTTTTGTTAATAAATGAATGGAGTGATGTTTATGAAAACCTAGTATTAATCAATTTGTTAACAGTTGACATTTTGTCTCCCAAAAGGGGTGGCAAATATGATTCATATCAGTTGAACTCATCAAGATACAAGTGTACAATTCATCACTTTGTTATTCACTGGATGATAAAACACAATATTCACTTCCCAGTACCCATTGATAACCCAACTGCGACTGCCTCATTTTCTCATTGTCTAGTAATTCACCATCAATAGGATAATATACATACACAGCTATTTTCAGACAGCATGATAAAGCAGTTCTGTTGATTCTTTTCACTAAGCTTTTCGTTTGCTTCTATTTCAGAGTCATTCTGGCCTTTGCCCACAAAAGGCTCTACCTTCTGGATGCACTCGTGAAAGTTTTTTCAAGAAAGGAAAATATTATTCTCAATGATAATGGCGTTCTATTAGACACTTGAGGAAAACTAGACACTCTTTAGATTCCACAGTCTGCAGCTATCAAATATGGTCATATCGCAATATTAATTTAATTGATGAAATGTTCAGTGGAAATAAATATCACGTACGCAATTGGAAAAAAAGAATATTCAACTAACTTGCAATCCATATCATTTTTAATATTTATCACTATTACATTCTTATATTCATCCTACTATTTTATAGTTTATTATATACAGAGGAAAGGTGTGAATTATTTTTCTCGAGAGGGTTTCATCTTTTGCAATCATTCGAAATAATCTCATGAAGTGAACATGAAATGAATATTTCCAAGATTAATTTCAATACATTTTGTTCCTTGAGTAGGCTTCGCATATAAACGAATTTTATGACACTTTCACAAATGTCAATTTTGTCTTTTTTTGTAGATGTCCTACGCTCGTGTAGGGGTCGAAATGTTCCACAATTTAGCCTTCTATAGTTTCAAATGATACCTTCGGCATTCCAATTATGTGGCACTAAATTTCGGTATATTTCACGAGGACTGCTGCACATAGTAGCATTTTGAATAGTAACTGAAATATTAATGGCATTTTCGACAATACAGTTGAGTGGCAGGAGGGCTCGATCCTGTACTCGAGAAAGTGGCTAATAACACGGTAACGTGCCAATTCTGGAAACTAGTGTGTCAGTTGTTAAAGAGGTTTGGGGTTTTCGAGGAGAAGACTGGTTGCCTATAACTTTTCTGTCCTCATGGTACTGAGACGATGTGTGATAACTGTAATATCGTGGGGTTTTCAAGGAGAAGACTGGGTGCCTATAACTTTTCTGTCCTCATGGTACTGAGACGATGTGTGATAACTGTAATATTGTGGGGTTTTCAAGGAGAAAACTGGGTGCCTATAACTTTTCTGTCCTCATGGTACTGAGACGATGTGTGATAACTGTAATATCGTGTCAGGGATAGCGTGTTTGGATATACTCCGTCAAATCCGTTTGGAGGAATGTGGCTTCAAATGAAAGAAGAATGAGTCGGTGAAGTGCCAAGAGGTTGGCGAAGTGTTTTGCCGATTATGTTTTCTTCTGAATGAACAATTGGCCACTTTCCAACCCAATAGTAGCTTCAACGAACATTTTTTCAAATTATTGTGAATATTATGAAATCTTTCTGAACTATATCGACTTCTCTTACCGCTAATAAAATTTTTTTCAATATTATGTGGAAAAAATATTTTATTGTTAACTCAATTATAATAATTGGTTAATAGTCAATTCGAGATTTATGGGAACAAATTCTGCTCCGAGTGAATTTTGATAGTTGAAAGAGAACAAATGAGCCAGACATTGAAATGTTATTATTGCCGACGAACGATTATTATACAGTGATTAATTCTTTCATCAGTTGGAAACAATCTGTCTTGAAACATTTGTTCAACTTTTTTCATAGACGGTATAACTATTGGACTGGCCTAAGAGAGAGAGAGAGAGGACTGCAGATTGAGCAAGATAGAATACTTTAAGTATAACCTCTAAACATATCCCTTTTTCAATGTAGCAGATGAAGAGAGGTTGAGGAAGATAGAGTGATTCAAGTATAGAATTATCATTCTATCCTTCACAATATTACTACGATGCGGATTTACTTTCTCTCTCTATTGCATTCCGCATCGTGTCATATCATCATATCGAGTCATATCGACCAAGTGTGAGGAGCAGTAGACACTGCCTAAATCAAAGATATGGTGAAGAAGACGGCTTACTACGGATAGGATATACTCTGCAAGTAGAACGAACAAAGTAAATTTCGGGTTTTGGAGTGTTGAGATATTCCCAACGATAACTGGTCTCTTTTGGCATACTGATTTGGTGAATTACTCGACGAATCTCAGTCTCCGGAATGAAATGGAAAGAAATGTCTGAAGTTCGGATTTTATATGTCTTTCGAAGTTTCGGAGATATTCCTGTGGATTCGGAATTGGTGCGGATGTGCTTGGAATGGGGACCAAAAATTAAAATTTTCCTCGTCGTACAGTGTGTTATGATTTGAGTAACCATAATTTTATATCTCATCTGTTTTAAGTGATTTTGTCGCCAACTTTGACAAGGTGGTGTATATAAGAATTTGGTATAGACGAATATTGAAACGCGTCCGCGTCCTTGGGATTTGTTCACATGGAATATCTCGAATATTTTTTGGGAATGAAAGAGTTGAGAACTTCGTATCTACGTATGCAGTTGTTTATTTGATAATGAACATGCCTAAAAGAAGTTGCTTTGGTCCTGATGACATACCTAAAAAAAGTAAGTGAATATGTGCCCTAAAGTCTCTCAATCCTTCACTGAAATTGAAAACTCATTCAAAATGCCAAGAAATGGCAATCAATTCGAAAACATAAGTGAAGTTTTCTGTCAATGTCTTATTCCATTCATATTTCGAAGATTATTCTGATAACTAAAATTTCATTGCCTCTTTAAACTTTAATCGTTAACTCTATTCTGAAGGTTCATATTCTCTCTTTTAACATTTCGGTCAAACTGACAACTGCACCTATTTTTCCTTTCAGAAAAAAACGTCGTGCATTGTCAAGTGAACAGAAATATCAACTTTATAGTGAACAAACTGTCTTATTCTCCATAAACAA
Source organism: Zygogramma bicolorata (assembly GCA_032362365.1). Lineage (NCBI taxonomy): Eukaryota > Metazoa > Arthropoda > Insecta > Coleoptera > Chrysomelidae > Zygogramma > Zygogramma bicolorata. The sequence continues at coordinate 530,214 of JAVJAQ010002244.1, forward strand.
TGATCCAGATGTACTCTTTGTTGTCGTTTGATATTTGATTAGTCGTGAAAATGGTTAATACATTCGTTCACCACACAGCACCGAGTTTCTAATAAGATTATGGGACTAAGTTACGTTTTTTTGAGACGTTGAACGGAATCGAAACACGAAGCTCTCTCGAAAGTGGAAAGAAATGGCGTATTTTCACCCCTTTTTTATAGAAAATTCGGATTGGGAAACACAACTCTTCTTTCGTTAGGTGCCACTTACACCTCATTCCAGCTCCTTCAACAATTGTTTTCAAGTTATAATCATTTTCACTATAAATCTCGATTCCAAATTACCGACACGATTTGGAAGTTGGAAAAAAGAATGGACGTATATCGCGATGCGATGTATGCTCATTTGTTTATCTCTTGTGAAGGTGAAATGAGTTGTTAATGATACCTGACCAATTGGAAAGTGTATATTTTGATAGTTTTTTTTTGGTGCAAAGAAAATGTCCTTCTTTCCGTCTCTTAATTGGTGATCTTTATCATTACAAGGGGAAGTGCCTCATTTTGATCTAGATTTTGTGCGATAAAGGAATATTTAGTGAAGAGTATTTCCAGACTGCTAGAAGAGAAGATACATTATATCTATTGATAGGACCAGTGTAGCGAATTGAACGATTGTTAAATTTCCAAAATGTTCGACAGTCTATTATATCATCAGTATATTGAAGAGAGTTGATTGTAAACCAACGAAGAGCACGCTATCATTTGTTATTGCAACCTGATATAAACAAACTGAATGAGTGGTGCAATTAACTATTCCTGAATATGAATTATAATTCTGTTCCATTAACTTGTTTTGAAGAAGAACATACAGGTGGCAACTACATGTACTTCAAGTAATGGTGAAATCAAATGCATTATTTCTCTCGAAGATTTGGGTAATAAGTACTGACGAACAACTGAACTTCATAAATGGTATGAAATATATATATATATATATATATATATATATATATATATATATATATATATATATATATTTGATCGGCTAGGCTTCCGCGGTCAGAAATGTGCTGGCTGCAACTTCCGGTTGATCCGCGTCTGGAAAGATTTACTCCAGCCAGCATATATATATATATATATATATATATATATATATATATATATATATAAGTTGCAAAGATAGTACAGTGAAAAATTTCAACTTATTCAGAGATGAAAGACAGGAATGCATAAAATAAATAACATTGGAATCAAAAATTGAAGTTGGTGTATTGAAGACCATCAGCCGAAGAACACATCTGAGTGCTATAAAATGCATGGTTTGTAATACATCACAATCATTATTATTGAAATGTGTCGTATAAATTATGTTTTTGTATAAAAATCACACGATATATGATCACATATATGTTTTTTTAACTGTTTGTGTATATCTCTCATGTCTCCAAGACTATTGGGGAGAATAGCGCAAACTGTGGAAATTGTATATCACCAGCCCTCCAACTGCCATGTGCTCGAAATAGTTTCTTTGGCGAATATGTGACAAATTCTGTTTATATTTCATGATAACAAAAACAGTTTGCATGAATCGATGAATTTTTGATAGTTTACATATATTCTTGAATCGAAATTGGTAAAAGCCGAGAGCAGAGGAAACGATTCTTTGAGTTAATTCACGAAGAAATAAATTCATTTTTCAAAGTTAAGTCGTGAGATCGAACTCCTCCGATCAACTTTATGACATGTCATAAAGTAGCGTCAGTAAAAAAAAATTCTATCTTGTTACAAGTTTTTTTTATTTTGCTACAAAATATCGTTTCATCATTTTCAAATTGTAATATTTTTCACTCCAGAGCATTTTTCAACAAGTCTTTCACAAGATTGGAAACTCTGACTCGAAGTGAATTGTGCTGAATAATTAAATGATGCAATCCAGTTAGAACGAATGATACGGTAGAAATGACAGAAAACTTGCTGCAATATATTGTTATTAAGTCGAAAAAATCTTTAGAAATGAATGGTAAGCGCTCATGGAAACTGAAAATTGAGGGGAAGATGAGCAATGCCTGTCTTTTTTAAGAATGTACAAAGATCCTCAAAAATAATAATGGAATTGTTAGAAAGTCCATACAAGAATCAAAAATACTCCAATTGAATTTTAATTTTTAAGGCATTTTGAGGAATAATGTTCAAGTGACGAGTGAGGAACAATACGCAATTCAAATAATTTGGGGATATTATTATCATTGGAGTGGTGAGTTTTTGTGTGAAAGTAAAACTGGAATTTCCTCAGATATTATAGAGGAGGGAAAAATATCAAAAACCTCTATACTATTCAAAAAATACTACGAATCGATACATGTATTCACAATCATCATAATGATTGAGATATCAAAGGTTTCTGTTTTTGTGGGATCTATTATTTTGATACTTCAACACCAACTATATGTTTTTTGTGGCTCATATCACATTCATACTTGTTGTTCAAAAAAAAATTTAAAATTGTTCGTTCCGTTAACCAGCTGACGAACGTCAACCCTCAGAAGTCGAAACTTGTGCGAGCAATGGATCAACGAGGCCTTACCTTTTAACGTGCGATCACCCAGCACGGTGGCCCGGCGAGGATTCGAACCCCGGCCTTCCGCTTGATAGGCAGATATGCTAACCACTACACTACACTACAGAGACCACTTCATCAAATAAATCAAGCTTCTCTCAAGCCGATCGATTCATTTGATGAATGACCTTTCAGGTCCTGAGACAGAAGTGAAACTCTGCCAAACATCAAAAACTTGATTCGGTCTGCGGCGGGGAAGGCACGTAGTATATGCTCTGCTGTTTTATCATGTTCATGAGTTCCGTCATGTGATGATTCAGACGACATTGGCCTCTGACAAAGCGTAGATCATCCCCGCTGTACTCTAAAAAATAGCTGTACTATACATCGAATGATTCATAAATGCCTTGGAATGAGTCAATCCTGGTGAATTTTGCAAGAAGTCGCAGACGCATCTTGTAGTCCAGGTAGTCGGTATTTGTTTGGCGTAACATGGTACGGGTTTGTCGAGTCGTCTTATTGAGAAGAGTTTTCTCTGGCAGGTCGATACCAGTTTAGACGTTACTCGGTGAAAACCAGGGCCTAGAGAGCCGCTCGACAATCAGAGAAAACGTTTATTATTCTATGCGTGAAGTTGAATTCCACATAAATCAATGACGTGAATCTCAACTTGAAATACGGTTGCGCAAGACTCTGGGTAGGTCGATATTTCTGTCCAAGGACTGTGACCGTATAAACCTGCACCGGAACCCGAGGGTGTTTTCGATCCATCTGTAAACCAACAGATATGTGGAAAACTTTTCGGAGGATACTGTTACGTCCTAATGCCGGCCCTGACGAGATCGTAAACGCAGATGAGGAATCGCGTCGTAGCGAACGTCATATTCCAAGAACTGTAAATGCCACCTGGAGAATTCGAGACACGTCATCGGGGCTTCTCTGGAGGATTCTCGATAGGTGCGCAGATATAAATACGGGACAGGCTTCGCCGCGAATAGAGAATTGGTATTACAGAAAGTTAGGAATCGGCAGTTTTATTCAGACCTAAGTGACGAGAGTTATTGAGATGTAAGTGGAGCAGAGCTTTGTGCGGAAGGAGAATTTTTAGTACAGTGAGTTTAGTGCCGAGCATTGGAAAGTTATCAGAGCGATTCAAGTGATTGTGTTGTATTGTATTGTGATAGAGAGTTATAATAAAAGAAGTTCAGTGTTGTTTGGTGTTTTTATCGACGAACCCAAAGAATATCGTAACAGTGATGTCAGAAGTTGGATTTTGCAGGGATATATCCTAACAGTGGTGTCGGAAGTGGAATTTCTGCTGGTGAATAAAACAATTGATGGTGGATATGAGTACGTCATGCGATACGGTGGAGGACATGATTAATAATTATTACCAGAATTGGAAAAGACGGTGGCAGGAGAAAAAACAAGAAAGAGAAAAGCGACGACAGGAGGAAGAAAAACGACGGCTGGAGGAGAAAGAACTAAAAGAAAAGCGACGACAGGAGAAAAAAGAATTAGAAGTAAAGCGGCGGCAAGATGAAATGAAAGAACGAGAAAAAGTAAAGAAAGAACGAGAAGAAAGACTCCAGAAAATTCTCGAAGATGAAAAGAAGGAACGTGATAAAAAGAAAGAACGAGAACTTGAAAAGAAAGAACGAGAAGAAACACTCCAAAAAATTCTAGAAAAACAAAAGAATGAATTAGAGCAGATAAAAAACAACGGAAAGCAGACTTCCAGAAGGTTCTAGAACATCAGAACAAGTTCTTCAACAGAATCGAAGTACGAATGAGAGAACTGAAAGTTGCTCTGGAAGAACTGAAAGAAAATTCTAGAAGGAGAACTGAAGGAAAACGTCAAGAAAATCGACGACGAGGGAAGTGCATACAATGCGAGAGAAGATGAAAAATGTGTTGAGAGGTCTAGAAAAGCAGATAGTTCTTCTCAAGAATCAGGATCACCGAGACAGGGTTGCCACATCAACAATTTCCGTAAAACCACCGACTTTTGACGGACAGTCGTCTTGGGCTATGTATCGTAGACAGTTTGAGGCTGCGGCAGAGACCAATGGATGGGGCGAAGAAGAAAAAGCTACGGCACTCATAGTAGCTTTGAGAGGACCAGCTTTGGGTATATTGCAGACGATACCTATAGAAAAGCAAAAGAAATATGAGCACCTGATTTCTGCACTAGAGTTGAGGTATGGCGATCAACCCCGAGAACAGACAACTGAAGACTCGCAAACAAAAAATCAAGTGAGAGTGTGCAAGAATTTGAGACAGATGTTCGACGCCTAATCCAGCTGGCGTATCCAGATGCGCTTGGAGATTTCGAGGAGCAGTTGGCTGCACAGATATTTATTGACGGACTTAGCGACCCAGAAATCCAAAGAACTCTGCGACATACAAGTTCCAAAAGGAGTAGCGATGCCTTGGTTCGTTCGCTAGAAATGGAGGCGGCCTTCAACATCTCAAGGCCGAAAGTGCGAGCGGTAACAATTGACGATCCTAAACATAGATCTGGCGCAACAAGTGGTTTATTTAAGAAATTTCTGGAGGAGATCAAATCGTTGATAAGTGGAATGAGCACCCAGAAGAAGAGAACGTGCTACCAATGTGAAAAACCAGGACATCTCATAAAAGACTGTTGAGTGAAGATGCCGCAGAGGATTTGCTATAGCTGTAGAAGGCCGGGGCATTTTATAAAAGACTCCAGAGAGAGAATGCCACAGAGGAAATTTTACAGATGTGGAAGATGAGGGCTTTTCATGAAAGATTGCAAGGTGAGAATGCAACCAAAATCCAACTCACCTGCCAGGACGCCGCCAAGTTTGCAATCACCTGCGAGGTCAAGGTCACCGAGGGTCATCTGTGTTAACAGGCTAAAAAGAACATCTGAGAGCCTCATCATTCTAGGAAAATTGAATAAAATGGATGTAATATGCACCATAGACATCGGTGCTGCAGTTTCCTTGATACGCAGCGACATCCTTCGGCCTGGAAACGTGAAGCCTATTTCATCTAACGTCGTGCTTCGGACAGTCACTGGTGAAAACGTACCTATTCGAGGAGACGCTGAAATTACGTTGATTCTTGGGACTCACTATCACAGGCACAGTTTACGTCGCAGATATAGAAGATGAAGTCATACTCGGAATGGACTTGATCAGTGACCATGGAATTTCATTCGTCAATGAGCAAAAGGTTATAAGGAGAAGATTTTGTCCTTGCAACTCCAGCAGAAATGGCAATGTCTGTGAAACCACGATTACCGGACACTGCGGGAATCCCTGCACTATCGAAGGAATTAGCACATGTGACAGTGAATAATGACCTTGAATGCAGCGCCCGGCCATCGGATGATTCCACCAACAAATCGGGTTTCGGACAAGCTCGAGTGAAGACAAAACCAGCCATCCCTGTGAGAGCCGCTAGGTGTCGCATTGGCGGTACAAGTGACATATCCGAGATGAAAACAACTGAAAGGGCTGTCTTGGTCAAACAGAAAGTCAACAATGGCCAAGTCCACTCGATTCATCAACCATCAAGAATAGTTCCATTCCCTACGCGACAAGAGATGCTAGAGCGCATTGACAGGAGGAAGGCGCGGCACTATCGGAAGGCAAATACTGGCGGATTTCGAAAAGAAGATCGAGTGTAGCTGTACAATCCCAGTCGTAGGATGAATGATGTGGTGTACAGTGTTCAACGTAAGCCTAGAACAAAAATGAAAGTCGTACACCTAAAGAGACTAAAATGTTATAATAGGCATAACGAGATGTTGTTTGATCGGGACGATCAAAATTGAGAGGGGGATAATGTTACGTCCTAACGCCGACCCTGACGAGATCGTAAACGCAGATGAGGAATCGCGTCGTAGCGAACGTCATTTTCCAAGAACCGTATATGCCACCTGGAGAATTCGAGACACGTCATCGGGGCTTCTCTGGAGGATTCTCGATAGGTGCGCAGATATAAATACGGGACAGGCTTCGCCGCGGATAGAGAATTGGTATAACAGAAAGTTAGTGATTCGGCAGTTTTATTCAGAGCTGATTGACGAGATTTATTGAGATCTAAGTGGAGCAGAGCTTTGTGCAGAAGGAGAATTTTTAGTACAGAGAGTTTAGTGCCGAGCATTGGAAAGTTATCAGAGCGATTTAAGTGATTGTGTTGTATTGTATTGTGATAGAGAGTTATAGTAAAAGAAGTTTAGTACTGTTTGGTGTTTTAATCGACGAACACAAGGAATATCGTAACAGTGGTGTCAGAATTGAGATTTTCCAAGGGATGTATCGTAACAATACAGTCCTTTCTATGCGAGAGTTAATCACAGTACGTGGCAGGTCAAGGTTAGTTATTGAGATATTTCATTTTCGATTAATCGAAAATGTGCTTGTTTCTTACCTACTTTTTGGTTGGAAACTGACCAATTGGCTCATTGAGAAGGAGACGAGTTAGGAAATACCTTTCATGACCACTTTTGTTACTCTCCGACCTCTTCATCTTTTATTCGAAACCTCATTCAAATCATCGGAATTCACCAAATGATTATATCCCCTCTGACGTATACAACAAACCAAGCTAACCCGCCAGACACAATAATATAGCTACCACATATTATCTCTTTACCGAACGTGAAAAAGGTATAGGTTATTCCTTTTCCAAAACCCCCATATTTTTGATAATGAAAGCCTCACTAATTTTTCATAAATGAAATGTTAGCACTTCATCAGCCATTTTCCGAACAGTATCCGTCACATTGCCACTCAACATTGCTACTACGTAGGTAATAGCTATTTGTATACTAGGTCCGCAAAAATATTTTTCGCTTTCCGAGAGAGATATTATCGCTGAGGCCGCTCCGACCGAGGCAAGATATTCTTGAGGTCGCGAAAATATTTCGCAGACATGGAATACACAATATTTTTCGTGGAAAGTATATAATTCCAATGATCATTATGTCATTTTGGAAAGACAGCGTTTCGACTCGAATAAAGAAAAGTAAACTGATGGAATATGACAGTGCTTCCATAGAAATAAAATATTCAGCAATACAAACGTTCAGCTTGCTGGCAGTTACTATGGATGACGGCCGGAAAAATATCATTTTGCGGTCTCCGTTACGACTGCATTATGCTTGTATTGTGTCTGGTTGCACAAAAATAACATTCACCAAAATGCATCATGGAATTCCCCCATTTCAAATGCCTACTTGAAAAACAAAATATATTGTAATCAACCTAGCCTTTCTTCATTTCTTGTTCATTTCAAGTGATTATGTTGAATGATTTTGAATAAATTAGCACTCAAATATCGGCAAAAAATAAAATGTTCCTCTCGAGAAATAGCACACCCCAGCTTCGGTAAACAATATTTTTCTCTCAAGACGAATGATTCACTTTCTGCCTCGGTATTCAATATACTATTTTCATTTCTTCTATTTTCGCCCTATGAAGACACTTGTCAAAATTGACGTAAATACCCAAACGCCTTACCTCATAATCAGTTATGAATGGAATGACTTTTTCTGTATAGTTTCGGCTGCAGCTACGGCAGCCATCTTCAGGGGTGCGTTGCGTTCTACCCACATTTCGTTCTGCCCACAGTCTCCGAATATACCCGAATGATGCCTTTCGTAAAATTCACCGAATATTCTGCAATTTTTTATTAACCCAATCTAACCAAACCTGACCCAGCCTAACACATTCATAGGGGACGTATCGACAAAATGGATGAATTTTGCAAAAGTTTAAATATTCGGGTATGTTCGGAGACTGTGGGCAGAACGAAATGTGGGTAGAACGAGATGCTCCCATCTTCAGCAGCGTGGTTGTAATACGATTTTCACCGGATGATGAGTAATAATACTAATTAAATGAACCAACTGTCCAGAATTGTATCAACCAAAATGTGTTCATTGTTAAAAGCAACAAATTCAGTTCTTGGTAGGTACAATGTTTCAAGGAAATTCCTTCATCTTCATGCATCAAACTGATCAGTCGAAAGCACTGAATATATGAACCAGAATTACGCTGAGTTGGTATTTTCATATGCAATAGTTTCGACTAATTAGTATAATGCTTGGATGCTTAATACTCATTCCTTATTAGTGTCGAACTGAACATTGACACATGTCTGTGCATTCAAAGAATTGTGGTGAACACGACTTTGTAGAGTTTTCATATTGAATACGCCTCTAAATGTGTTTTTCCGTTAACCACTACACTACCAAGAACCGCACACCCTGATTATTTTTCATAGCGTATCTCAGGTGTTTCACATCGTGTAAAGATTTTGTTTTCACTTGAAAAGCAAAAGTACTTTCATAAAACCGTCGTATATGCCTACTCAACTGAGGTACACGAGCTCCTAATGAGCAACATCTCATTTTCCCGGTATGAACATCCTCAAGGGTAATCTCGGCGTATAACTGTCTAGAAGAGAAGAGAATCTGGGCCAACAGATATTTCAACAGACGCCATCGAGACTAAATTCATTTTGGACAACATCCAGGTCGGTGCCGGGCGCCTATTTGTCTGACAGATATTTTATCATTCTTTGATAGCAAAGGAAATGTGGAAGGCGCCTGCCGTTCCGACAGTGTATACAGGATGTTTCCTAACCACGGTACGAAACTTCAGAGGGTTATTCGTCAGGTCGTTTCGAGAAGAGAAGTTTCTATGAACATATGTCCGGAGTTGTTTCATTTCTGAGATACAGGGCGGTGACGTTTTAAAATAAAAACGGTATTTATAAAGTATCATAAATATCCTTACACCGATTTGGTGGAAATTTGTTACAGTGATTCGAAGTAATGAGGCGCTCATCTAGCCCTAACTAGATTGGAATTATTATGTGCAGTAGCATCTCGGTGGGTACCACAGCCAACAATATTGGAAAAAAAAGTACTGACTGTTTTGTACTTTTAATTTTTTTAGATTGATCTACTAAAAATACAACTTCTTTGTCGCCTGTGTTTTCTTCATACCTAGTCTCGTTTTCGAGAAAAACATTGAAGCCACTTTGCATAAAATGAACACCTGCTTTGGAGACCATCTAACAGTGATAGTCTTGTCATATCAGTGAAATAATAAGCGCCTTATCACTCGAAATAACTGTACCAAATTTCAACCAATTCGGTGTAAGAGTATTTATGATATATATTTTTTTTTTAACTTCAACGCCCTGTGTCTGAGAAACGAAGTAACTCCGTATATATGTTCATAGGAAATTTTTTTCTCAAAACGATTCAATAAATCACCCTCTGAAGTTTCGTACCGTAGTTAGGAAACACCCTGTATGATGTTTGTGCCAAGGACGCAGTTGCAGATGATGGTATGGGAGTGTTGGATGAACCATCAGCAAAATGCACAAAAACACTGATGCGTTGATTGATATGCTTTTTTTTAGACAAATCCTCTCGATCTGAGAAATCGAAGTGAGAGTTCTCATTTTTGACGGTAGGTGGTGATGCAAATGCGGTAACCCAGAGCTGCATTTTCAATCAGGTGGCAACTCACTGATTAATGTTGATACCCGCGATCTTATTGGCAGCACTCTGACGTGTTCTTTTGTTCACCAATCGAATTATTACTACACAAGATTTGCTTGTACAATGCCGCCTTGCGCCTAATAAAAAGCTAGCCCTCTTCAGACAAGTTTGGAAACTTTGATTCGAATCATTTGAAATGAGATTTGGATGATCGACTATTCAGTATCCTTTATTTGGATTTGTTCTTGATCCAGTTCACGTTATTATTGTTACTGTTCCTTTCATTGAGTTCAATCTATTACCTGCAATTCATGAAGTCCGCTTCTGCTGCCAATCTTTCGAAGTAGTTCTTTGGATCGCTAAGACTCAAGAATTCATGTTATCAAGAATTTGTGTTGGTGATTTCTCAAGTATTACTCAACACATCTTGGTCAACAGGACAGTAAAGGCGATCTCGACAAACGTTAACCCTTACCTTCAGATAATGATAACGCTGGGTAAGATAGAGTAAGTGAGGTTTAGAGTGAATCTGTTGGAACAATATTTTTTGTTCTCGATGAAACGTTAGTTGAGGTTACATCGTTAGGGTCGTAAGACGTTTCATTGTCATCTCTAATCTATAAGGATTACGGCCAAATGAAAATCACCTTATTACTTACTGGGTAGAAGCAAATGAAAGCAACGACACTATGGGAATTCTTACTGTGTGTTTTTATAAACAACTAAAAATATACATCTTACCGTCATGATAAACCCCACTGTATGTTACCATCATCGTCAATTTGGTACGTACGTACTCTGAAGTAAAATTGTTATTTCTTGGGAACAGCTCTACACTTCGCATTTTTTATTGCGAGCAGTTAGTTGTGGTATTTCTCAATGCAGTTTTGTTTGTGACAAAAAATTTTCATTGAGTTTTTTCATCATTCAGACTTGCTAAAAAAAATATGGAATGGAAAAAATCATTGCAATTATATATCAATGAAAATGGAGTTGAAAAGACATTTTTTTCTCTGTTAACCAGCTGACGTACTCTCACGAACGTTAACCCTGTGACATACCTACTAGCTGTAAAAAATAATGTTCAAAATATCGACGAATAAGAACTATGAATTCATGAGTATAACTGCCTTGCGTTACCTACCTATGTATCCGTCGGTTGAATAAATATAGTGATATCTACTCATGCGGGAGTAATGGATACAAACAATGACGAAGCCTATTAAGTAAGCATATGTCGCTAATTTCACCCGTAACTTTCACATGTATAAGTTTGGGCATCTTAGGTTCAGCGAATACGCAATAGAGCTTGGATCTGTCTGTCTGTCGTTGAAATGTCGCCAAAAGACCAGCACCAATGTAGAGACTGACAATGTGTTAGGATCTCGAGCGATAGATGCGAAAATGATGGAGCATCTGTAATTAAGGACGCCCATACCTACGGAAGGGGGGTTAAGCTTCAGGCTTCAGTTTATTGTTTCCCTGTCGGTCCTACTACTATCTAGTATATCATAATGAGATTTCATTCAAGAAATGTGTTGGTTCAATTGGTTATATTTATATGTATACTATATATAATTTTCAGCTTCCAGAATGGGTTAGTATTGTGAACCAATTGACAACTATTTTTTTGTCATAATTGAAGTTGGAAGGAAAATTTGGCCAATTTCATCATGAATTAATGAGCCCGCTATATTCTAATATAACACTTATTTCAGGTAATAGCGAAAAAAAATAGTTCGAGGTTCAATTTGCTTACAAATATAGCTTCAAAAATAGGTTTCGATATTGAAAAAAAAAATAATATTTGCTCACACCGGGAAGTCATTCCTGTGCGTTATACTGTTTGAATAAGAAGTTGTTAGAACTAAGTATGCTATTTTTTGAATTCTTCAACAAAATATGTTTGAAAAAATAAAAGGTTTAGACCTATAGATGCTCCGGTCCGACCCCTTGCCTGTCATTTCAAGCTCTAACGAATAAAACACAAAAAATACTTTTTAGATTCTTTATTATTCAAATAAAGTACATTAAGTGTAATTGAAAGTTGAGAATTTCCTCGCAAATCCAATACTATGCGTATCCGAGACGCATAATATTCAGTTTACTCAGTAAATATTATAATGTTAAACAGCAATAATACAATTTATATATACATTCGATATCAATAGGAGTATAGTCACAGTCTGAGAACCAGCAATGTTCAACTTTGTTGCTCTTGGAGCACGGCAGAGAAAAGAGTTTCCATTCAACTGGGATGATTATTGGTTTCCTTTGTTCATTTGTTAGTGGAATATAGCACATAAAGATATCACAACCAAACTAGTAAATCCTACTTTGAAGCCATAACAAAAGTAGAATAAATCGAAATCACCATCACAGCTAGAAAAATGATGGGATCGATGATGTTCTTTGTGAAACTGCTGAATGAAAGAATGTTTTGACACATATCAACCTTGATCGATAGGATTCTGATGTGGATAAATTAATTCGAAATAGATTTCTAGATGCGAATTTTTCGAGTAGAAGAGATGTGTGAAGGTACTATTTAGTGCTGTGAGATATCTTCATTCTTCATATGATATTCCATCAGACAGGAAGCAACTTTTTTCCTGCAGATGATTGAAGAATCACTATTTTGAGCGACCTATGGTTCCGTTCAGATTTTATATGAGTTTTTTCAGTTCGCCATATTATGATCTCGAAATGATTTCCACTATTGAAAATTCTAAAGATACTTTCAAAATATCCACCAGAAATGATTAAGAATAAGTCAAATATCAGGTTTGGGTGGCCTAGGTAGTTTTCTCTTTGCTCATTCATAATAGATACCTCCGATGAAAAAGATACTATTATAGTGAAATCCAAGTGCCAACCATATATATATATCCCAGAGATTTGATCAAATATCTTTACGTGATGAATGGATAATCTGTCACGCCCGCATATTTTGCATCATTGGAGTTTTCATATTGAAGTAACGGTAACCATTATTCCTGCCGTTTTTATGCAGTATCAGTGGATACATTTTTGGTGATACGAAGAATAATGAAAAAGAACTGCTGTTGATACTCCGACTTTTTCTAGCTGAATAAAGTCGATTTATTATATTATCATTGTATTGAAACTCTCACACATCTCCTCATGTCGGAACCAAACTACTTCAAGTCATTTTATTACAACAAATACATCCAGTGGTGCCTTTTCAATGGTCAGATATGAATGATGATATCAGTTAGAAAAAGAAATCTGTCACATTTTTGAAATTGGATCCTTTGTGTAACTGAAACTTTAGCTGCATCTGTTTTCTCGATATCAATGGAATTCAAACAAATATTGCATAATTTGCAGCATAACAGTAATTGATCCTATAGTACAATCAACATCAAACTCTTTCCTCACCGATTACTCACCACTGATTCTCCCACTGATCATTATTCTATAGCATAAGACTAACTAATCGATTAGCTAGACCAGTTCTCGGACAAAATAAATCTCCATATTTTTACACATTTATAGTAGTTACTAATAATTAACAATTCGTGGCATCCGCCAATCATATTTCTGGATCACAGGGATTTTTCATACTTAAAAAATGACGTCAGTCCAACAAGATTTCGATTCGATAAATTTTCTCATCAGTTCATCGAAGACATTCACCTATGTAGGAAACTTGTGATATGAAAATGACCGATGTCAACGAAATTTTTCACAACCCTTTGTTTTTCTTTGAAATCATCAATAAAGAGAAAGGAGAATGCTAATTTTTCCGATAAAATAATGAGCGTTTCGGCTTGGTTTGATTACTAGTTCAGTCACAATTATTCAAAATGAAACGGCATAAAAAAATGGAAATGAGGAATTTAGAACTTTATCATTAGGACCGATAAATTTTGGCTGTTATCTGAAAAATAAACATCAAGTAGTCCAAGAGACAGATAAAGGTCGACTTTCATCCATCTGTTTACTGGTTGAAACATACTTTTTGAAGGGTTTTATAAATGAACGAATACACCTTTGATGGCCTATCAAAAGGTGGTCCAGAAATCATCAAAAATTCACACCGCATGAAAAACTATATTATTATTGGTGTATTGCAGAATATTTGCATATGAGTTGTCAAAATTTCAAATTTCCAAACAGTGTACAGGGAATAACGAAATATAGTATTTTGATCAAGAGTAAACTAACCTGGATTCCAAATTTTAATATTGATTTCAAGTATAAACAATTCCTTTGAATGAACTTTCTGATTAGGTCAAAAATGAGATGTGGCTTACACCTGTTCAAAATTCCTATATTTCGTTCTCTTCTGTTCGTAAATTTGAAATTTTGACATCTCATATGCAAGTATTCTGCAATACTACAATATTTATGAAGAATGATATTTTCTGACAAATCGATAATGAAAAAGTTTTCAGTAGGATGGAAATTTTTGAATCTCATTGTATATGTCTGGACATGACATTTCTCTAAGCAGAAGTTACAATTCACTTAACATTCATCTCAATTGAAAGAGTTTGACAAGCAAATCATATGTGATGTTTCCAAGGGGATTTCTACAAATAATCAATGATATGTTAATGTTGAGTGGTGCACTTTCGTCCAAAATATGTCTATAGAGGTCGATCGTGAAAAAAACCCCCAGCACTCTTGAATGTGACGAGATTTCTGAACAACAAAATTCACGTGGGGGTGTTCAATTCCAAGAACTCTCTTTAGAAAAAAATATTTTATAATGTCACTAGTCTCCAAGAGGGCGATATGTTTGTCAATAGACAAGATCATGCATGCGCAGATATTGAATCCTGCCTTTTGTTAGGTTCTCTGTATTGAGTTTATAACCTCTCAATGAAAGCATTTATTATTATTATTATCACAAAAAGGTTTTGTAACATTTCCCCGGAAAAAAATTTCAATCCTCCATACAACGCTGAACTAATTTGAGCCCTTCAAGAGAACAATTTTCATATTGAATGAATATCATAATAGTTTCAGTAGAGAATCGATTCAAAAATCCCTCAAATTTATTTCAAAAACTTCCTATCAACCTCCATGATAATATCGCCCAGCTTGTCATGAATCAAAACTGGTTCGATATTTTCATCCAAGAGTCATGACTGCAGCCGAACGAAATAATTGATAAAATAGATAGAGAGAATACAGAATGGTCATTGTGATTTTCAAACTTTGATCCAGTGGATAGGGAAAAATACCTTTCTATGATATGATTTCAGACGTTAGGCACTGTTGAATAGAGAACCAGAACCCCTTCCGTAGATCAAGACACATTATTCTCAAAAATAAAAAAATCAATTCGACCCCTTCAAGACGAGTGATGTCACACAAATATATAAGTAGGTAAATTATATAACGAATCGAATGATCTGTATTGCACGCTGCGTTGAATATTGAGTTCAATTTCAAAAATTAATATTACTGATTTGATAACTAACATTCTCAGCTCCCCATTTAAAAACTTTTTTGTCTATTCCGCCAATATTTCAAACCCAAATCTTGTTGGCTGGTGTCACAATCATTCAATAATTTTAAATATATATTTTTCTCTCAACCACTAAATATCATACATGGTTTTTAGATAATTAGACATTGTTAGTATTTTATAAAAGAACAGCCTAGCGCATCTTAATGACAGCTGGTTACAAAAATGACATGTTAAATTTACAAAATACAATCAGTGCTCAAAACTTTGAAGTTACTTAGATCTCGAGGTTATGTACAAAACTGTATTCGAACTCTTGTTGATACGAACCGACATTTTCTGAAACTTTGAAGTTCTATTCCAACAAAGAAATAATACTGATTTCAATAAGCTAAATGAATGATCAACTGAATTCTTCAATTCTATCTGCGGACAAAATGTTACACTGAGCAGGATAACATGATTTTTTTCACCTCTTTGGCAGGTTGATGACATCACACAATGAGTACATGACAAAACTAAATATCTTTAGTTCATCAACTTTATGATTTTATTGATTTGCATGGTGTACTATTATGATAGGAGCACATCATTTATATTCCTAGTTACAGAATTTTCACCTTTTGCATCGTATGATTTTATTTTTATGCTGTTTCTGTTGAGCCCCATCTACTAGTTTTAATATGAACAGGTCGATTTGGGAGATTTTTTCTCTTGATGCGAATAGTATATGCATATGCTTTCCTAATTTTTTTTTGTATCCTGAAGATTAATGGAACACGTAAATATAGACAAATCATCATCTGTCTGTGAATTTTATTTCAAACAATATAATGAAAAATGAAGTAGCCAATAAATGTAGCTCCTGTTTTATAATGAGTGAGATCTAAGTTGAACAAAAACGAATATCTTATTTCTATGTAGAAATTTATACAATACACTTATTTCCCCTTACAAGGATGACGACTAGTAATATGATTGTTTTGAACATTGAAGGATGTAGATATGTACAAAGTTCGAAAAAATGCAGAGATAGGACGAAATGGGTTCAGAAAAACCAATCAGAGCAATGTTTGAACTGCTGGAATTGAAAACATGTTGACCATGATGAGAAAATCACTGTGATGTTGAATTGAGGAAATTTAATTGAAAAACAGTGTTTATTCCGAAATTCCCTATGTTTTATTTATTGGGAGAAATTCTGAAAATTATTATTAACATACAAATGCAATTCAGTGAGCTTATAATTCAAATATGACAAAGATATGCATTCGTTTTTCACCGGATATATACGAAACAGAATACTCATTCTCGATAAAAAAAACTCATTTCTTGAATGATGCAAAGATTTTGATGAGAATGTTTCTAGAATTTTTCAAAGGAGTTCTTATAACCCTAACATGTTTAGTGAAACGAAAGTTGAGCGTTTGTTTTTTCTTGAAAATGATATCAATCGATAATGATACAGCTTAGCACAGATGTGGGAAAACAGGAATCACAGATGGAACAAAATAAGGTGATTCAGATTGAATGAAACACTTTCGAGGTGAGTTAATCAACAATAATCCAAAAAATAGAGTAGAAAAATGATGAAGTGAATTCAGATATATGAAAGAAATCTGAAAAAAATCAAATAAAGTTGAACTCAGTTAGTGATGAAAAACGATAGCGGATAGCAGCAGTCAATTCGTAATGAAATCACGCAAGTTGAAACCATGTTTGATTTTTAATTTTTTCCAATCTCCTACGTTCATTTAGTTTTCTCCATCTTCATTCCTTGAAATTTCTTCAGTTTTCTCCTTCTTGATTTCTTTTCACCCAATAATTCATGTCCCATAATATTTGATGCAGTATTTATTGCCTAAGACTTACAATTTCACAACATTTTCGGCTAAGCTTTATCATTCAATTTCGTGAGAAGTTTCGACATGTTTACCACTGTAAGTTATGTTAGTTTCGGTTATATTTTGAGAAAATATTTAGTTTTCCAAATTTTGTCCGATTTTGGCCATCAAAATATGAAACAGCATGGAGGTACGACGTTTTGATCTCTCAGAGTCACTATTGATTCCGTTAAAATATTGGCTTGACATATTTAAGGCAATGGAAAGGGAGTAAAACTCTCACTATCTTTTGAAGTGACTTCGAATTTCAGAAAAAAAAACATCTATTTGTTTCCAATTGAGATTTATCGAGAATTGAATGACTGATATGATGGATCATGATATGAAGGACAAAGATATGAAATATACTCACTACTCATGTAATTTGTTTTATTGCGATGTTCTTTCCATGTCAGTACACTAATCAAAAGTATATGTTCACCTTAGAATATTTTGTATCGAATGAGTTAAACACCACAATTCAGCCATTTAAGTGTCTAGATGCTTTCAGCCCCAGCAGTATCAAACACATTCACAGAAAAATCATATATCAGTTCGTGGTCGTATTTGGAATCCACGATTTTGAATAAACTTGGATAATGAGACTACGGAATTTGATGAAGTTATTATATATAGAAGTGAAACAACACAGTAAAAATACACTCGGTGATATATTTGTTTCTTTTCTGCTAACATTATTGAACTAAGATCAATTATGAGAAATGTCAAAGAGTTAAGAATCTGATATCGGAGGTGTCCCGAATATCTAATGAATAACAATAAAAAATAATCCGACAAAAACGAAGTTGATGGTGGCTCTGATTGAAAAATGATTCAAAATCGTTATATTGATTTGTAAAAAAATTAAAAGTTTTTCGAGAGTATAATATAACAGGTTTTGAAACACATTCATGAAACGCAAAGAGAAATTGAATGAACAATACTAATATCTCTTTCGAATGTCTTCGAAATTGTGAAAACTCCAAAATATCGCGTTGTCAAATTCCAATATCCTAGTTCATTCATCTTTCATCCCACTGTCGGCTTTCAGTATCGGTTCGAAATAGTGTACGAAATATATCAGGCTTTGGAATTTAAATAATTCCTTGATGTTTACACTTCTAATTGATATGTGGTACCCCAGTATACTATAAGCATACAGTAGATACATTCGCCACAGAACACCAACCTCAGTAGTTTGAGGATTCCGAAGAATGCCAAAAGGTAACAGCCATTAGTGTTCTGTAGAATAGTAGCTTTATATTTTTCATATATTTTTCACAAATTGCAGGACTTCAAATAGAAGATAATTTGCGTTGAAGATTCACCTTAATATTAAATAATTTTTCAGGTGTGAGGTATGGTTGAAGGCATGTTACCGAAAGGAAAAATCTCCAGAGGCTCTCAATTACAACTATCCCTTCTGTAAATTTCGTTTTGAGAAATAAATGTTCTAGAATTTTCTACACATTGAAATTTTCAAATAGGAATTAGAAAGAAAGCAGAACTAATAAATCTAGGAACGGAAAAATTACCATTTTAAGTCATTTTTAGCCTTTATTAAATTGTTAATGTCTGAATATATATATTGTACATATTTTAAGATGCTGCGAATTAAACATCCTCATGAGAGCTTTTTATTTCCTGGTCATCGAATGTACCTTCCCAAACAAACATGGACTGGAGGAAGGAGAAACAGAAAAGTGTTATAGCTATTGTAGGTACTTGAGAATTTCAGATTATTCGAATTCATTTCAAACGTTATCCTAGAAAAAATATTAGTTTTATGATGGGAAATAGAATACTGATTTTATATTTGGTATCCCATACATTCAAATTTACTGCCACAAAATGACATTACACACTCTGAGCACAGAATGAAGCTCACAGAAATTTTACCCTTGAGAACAAAGGATTGACATTTGAGTGTCTCTACTGTATGGCTATGGTATACTGGGGTGGTACTAACAAATCTCATTTTTGTTCTGTAGTTTCTGGGTTTGTAAACTACCACAATTTGGAAAAATATGAATTAACATTGGAATCTACACAAGTGTAGAAGGGTAGATTTTCAATCTACCCCGAAAAGTCGATTAGCAAGATTGTCTACAAGAGATATTTGGATTTGTACAGGAATTTGCGGATAAGTTTTGAGAACGGAAGCAGATTCAGTTCCCGAAACGTCAACGATAAGTATTTTCATATATACATCAGTTCTTGTTATTGTTTTGATAGGCGAAATTGGACTAATTGGACTTGTTCTATTCAGAGAGAACTGTTTTTCAATAGACGCAGCAACTTTTCGGGGTAGATTGAAAATAAATCTGACCTTCTACACTTGTATAGATTCCAATATTAATTCTAATTTTTTCAGATTGTTACAAACCCAGGAAACTACGGAACAAATATCGATCCACCACATGATGACTTTCAAACAAAACCACATTTTTTTCATAGATTATTCTGGATTCTGCTACTTGTGATTCTCGAAATGACAGATAATTAATTCGAAGGATAATTCATTCTGAAATGTGTTTCATAGTTTCATAGTTTTCATGCCACTGTAATACCACCTGTACTGTGCCTGTCAATAAATCTTCGTTCTGACAGAACGTACCATTGTACAAAAATTACAAATAAATCACGAAAATTTGCAGACTGTTCGATTGCAATGAAATTTACGAGTGTACAAATATCTGAACCCAATTCATCCTCTCTATCGGAAAAATATCGGTACAGAGAACCAATTTAGTGCCATATGAAACTACATCATCAAAGAACGTATGACAACTGAAATATACATAGGGAATGTTCAAAGCAGCGAAAAATCAGAGCGTTACTCACATTCAGAGTTGAACTCACATTCAAAGTCTTTGGCTTGCTGAAACGATTCTAATCGCCCTAGCGTAAGATGATTTATCTGGAAAACACGAACAGATGGATGCAGCAGAGAAGCAGGAATGGAGCATGTGGATAGTAGGATGTCGTTCGACTTGATGCAGCTGTAACAAAAAAATATATATGGAAAATTTCGGAAGCGATGTGAACAATAATAAGTACAATGCATGGTTTTTTACTCCCATCCCTAGATATGCTGGTTTCTTGTATATTCTTAGATTTATAGATTGGTGAACTCAGTCAACTGAATTTATATGGTTTCATGGAAAATGAGAGATAGAACTTCCTATGTTTTTATACCAATTATATTTGTAACTAACGTTACTGCAGTAATTTGTCAATGATACTAATATTCCTCAATTGCACCAATCCTCGTGAAACCTGAGTGAGATCTGTGAGGAAGTATTGTTATGCCAAAGTCATTGAGTATAACGAAGTCAAAATGTATTTTATATTCTGACCTTTACGTAGGTTCATAAAATTCACAAATAATGACAATTATAAAATTTGTAGGAAAGTTCATAGGTTATATCCATTTGCAAATGACCGCCTAAAATAAAATGAAATGAAATTAACCTTTGAAATACCCAAAACCCGTAGACGACAACTTGGCCAAAATCCATTCGAATTTTTTATTCGAATTTGAGTGCTTTATTTGATTGAATCCTTTTTAATTTTACAAGTTATTCGTAATTTATTGGTTTAATTGACGTATTCTCTATCTCATCAGTTTTTATAACACGTTTCATCACAGTTAACAATATATACAATGGAAGTCCGAACTAATACCACTCTGCAACAATATTGATTGTTAACAACATACAAATAGATATTAACGGGAACTCTTGAAGATTTTTTCTTTAACGTCTGTGAAGCTTCAATTCGACTATTGGACATAATATTAGTGATAGGTCTGAATATTTCGAATTTTGTTTCATTCATCAAATAATCTTCAAATTGAAATAGAAGTCAAGTGAATTGGGTGAATATTCTAAAACACATCGGAAAATCAGAATCATAAATTATAGACATTTAATCTGTATTAGTAAATTTTAAAACGTCACAGCCTTCCAGCCATATCAAATTCGTATTTCATGAGCGTTTTATGACATAGCATCCAAAAAGAATGCTATTGAACCAAAGACTGGGATTATATTGAAGTATTGATTGCTTCGATGGGGAGTTGCAATAAATAGAAAAGAGTGAATTTCAGTTTCAGGAGTTCAATAAAATGAAAAATTTCCAAATCTGCATCTATTTATTGAAAGAGATAGATACATAGCAATTCTGATATGAGGTACAAATACTGTGTCTGAAAATTGAGTTGAAGATACTAGAATAAAACATGTATTTGTGTAAGATTTTCACTAAATAATATCACAAAACCTAACATATGTTTCACTGTACAATAGCTTCTTCAAGCAGAAAACTATAGAAGCATCTTTCATATCCATATATATTTCATTAAAGTATGTCACATATGTAGAGTAGGCGAGCACTAAACATACTTTCATGATCCTGAATTTCGGGAGAATAATTTTCATAATTCAAACATAAACCATTTATTGACACTAAACTTACAAATTACAATAGAATAACGATATTTGTAACAATATCATCAACAATTTCCATAGTTATTTGAACTTCACTTTTTTGTCTATGCCATAATCGGTATTTCGAACTGATTGCATTGTGTTATGGAGACTCTGCAATGTTCCTCCGCCATTCATTAGAAAAATCAATCTAATCGTAAAAAATACATTTTGGTGCATTCGCCAAAAAATTGAATTCCCTCCCGGAGGAATGAAAAAATGATAAAAACAAATAGTTCAACTGGCAAATCATTTTGATATAAATCGAGGAATAAAAGTAGATTAACTCTTTATTCCTATCGTAGAAACTTTTCTGAAATATTCTCAGTCAATCCAAAGTTGAAAAACTTTATATCGGTTGATCCCGGTCCAGTTCCCCTCTTTGGTTGTGATCCCGATGACCTATACACCTTTCGTTCTCAAGGTTTATTTATCGATACAACAATGTGTGGAGTTCTTATCCCCTTCACTTGTTTTTCACGAGTATTTCTGAACATTATGGCGGATTATGTTTCAGTGTGAGACTTAATATACAAAAACTATAATATTACGTACATACCCAGACGGAAAAGGTATTATTCATTCCGAGAGAAAAATATATTCATAGAGCTAAACAAAGTCTCAAGAAATATTAGTTTTTGCCCAGGGAAATAATAAATGAATGATGAAATAATTATTTGCAAGAGTAATTTCAATTAATCTTGTGTTTCGAGTAAGCATTGAAAATAGACGAACTACATCAAGCTATCAACAGATGTCATTTATGTGAATGTGTATGAAAATTATAAATGAAATAATGGTTTTCCCTCTGAGGTATGTATGTAGAGGTTTACCTTCTATCCCGAAGGTCGTTATTTCTCTAATGTCCCCAAATATGAATGAATGCAGAACATGAAACTATATGCGGCTATTTGATAAAATATCAGGTGAGTGTTGCATCACCGTCAAGATACATAACAATTCTGGTGAAATGACTTGGAAACCGTTTCAACGTTGATTTTTTCGTCAAAAATGTTAAACAACAGATCACTTGATAACAGATATTGACGGAAGGGAGATACAAATGAATCGTAATGAGTTGAAATATAAGGAATTTCGATTCGTACATAATTCACCAAATTTTCTGTAAGCCTCTAAATCAGATGAATTGTGTCTAGATTTTTTGACGGAACAATACCGAATCAGTTATCTCACCAGAAATACCATTCATCTTGGTCGTCGTCATCGTCTCACCGTTTTGTTGCTATGACATTTCTGGTAATACAAACATAACATTTGTCATACTGACAAAATGGGTGTCTTTCGCGGCCGAGGTTTTCAGTATCACTACTTTGGTTCGGGTTTTGATTCCAAAAAACGACGGCCTTCAAACCCGAACCAAAGTAGTGATCTATCATAATGTATCACGTTCTTTATAAAGTTTCTTCAAGATTTTTGGAATAATTCCAGCGATGACAATCTTCCAAAACTTATCGAATCTGATTCGAGAGGAAACATGTTTCCTTCCTTCTTTAGAGGTTGAAAATTAAATTTTCTGGCGAGGTAGTAAAAAAAATTGCTTTCAGCTTGGTTTCTATCAATGTTTTTGACATGCCAATCATAGGAATTTTGTCGCAAGATACTAGGTATATAACGATACGTACCGAGGCTGTATATAAAACTACATCTCTCTCATCTCTTTCTATTTTCTTCCATACCAGACGGTTGCGAAAATCGAAAGTAGTATCTGACAGCTTGTTGATTACTGCTTGGTTGAACCCTTCAATGATATCGAGGTAACGGAGTTTGAATCAGATTCATAAATTTCATTTTTATCAATTATTATTGGAAACCTATTACAGCTTATCAATTGGAAGTGGGCCGATTATATTCGGCAGTAGAATGAAATATAAATTTTAGTTTTCACACGTATTCTTGGAAAAATTTCGGAATGGCTATATTTGATTATGATTGTGTGGCTGTTAGATATTTTCAGGATTTCTTGTTGAATGAATTAACACCACACGCTATAGTGTACGTTTGACTTCAATCACAATTTCTCTAATCATTTTTGATTCAACGTTATTTCAACTCATTCTTCAAATTCTTTGTTTTTATTGAACTTCGTGTGATTATCAAAGGTAATACCACGAGTCCTTCAAATTTAATCGATAAATTTTTATATTCCACAAAAACTTTTTTATTTGGCAAAAGTATGAAAACAAACCGATTGATAAAATCACGAGTCCGTAGGACGAGTGATTTTATCTAATTCGGTTTGTTTGAATGCTTTTGCCTCAAAATAAAAAAGTTTGAGTGTTTCGAAAATGAAAATTTATCTTATTAAATTTGAAGAACGAGTTGTATTTGGAAAGATTATTTTTTGAACAAATAGAAGGAAGAACAATTTAATTGATCGGTATTTCATTTACATAAGAAGGAAACGAGAAAAGGTGAAAATTTTACTGATTTGAAATGTCAAACAACGATGTAGGCCCTCTATGATCCAGAAGAGATATAATGCTTACGCATTGAATAGGATATGACGATACCAAGAGATGGCGTCACACCTCTCATTGTCATTGTACAAGGTTGATAATTGAAAATTTCTTATGACATGAAAATCGCGCCAGAAGGAACATAAAATCATTCGTTATGTCGTTGTATCAAAATCTGCATACAACGGTTTCTTCTCATACAACAAAAAATGAATTGTATTTAATGAAAACTAATTGTACGCCATCTTCATTTGAAGGAAACCTTAAATATTTGAATCGCTATATCTGTCATAAAGTTGAGGTTATGAGTTATTTACGTGTTTGAGTGTTCATTGAAATGTGTTATGTTATTATTATGCTGAAAAAGTGAAAAGTGAATGACTTTCAATAATAAGGTAACTGTTCATTCACGATAATTTATATAAATATGAGCCAGTTCAATAGAATCGACGCGGTAAACCGTATAGTTTTGACAGTTCAAAGGTAAACAACGTTTTATCGAAACAATCGAAAGGACCAGCCAGTTTTATCAGTATAATACCCAATGATTGGCTAGAATAACCATAGAATAACCCGCTACTATTGGTTGAAATGCCAAAAACGTCACATTTTGACAAGTGAAGAAAATAATCAAAGGTAATACCACGAGTCCTCCAAATTTAATCGATGAATTTTCATTTTCCACAAAAACTTTTTTATTTGGCAAAAGTATGAAAACAAACCGATTGATAAAATAAAGAGTCCGTAGGACGAGTGATTTTATCTAATTCGGTTCGTTTAAATGCTTTTGCCTCAAAATAAAAAAGTTTGAGTGTCTCGAAAATGAAAATTTATCTTATTGAATTTGAAGAACGAGTTGTATTTGGAGAGATTATTTTTTGAACAAATAGAAGGAAGAACAATTTAATTGATCAGTATTTCATTTACATAAGAAGGAAAAGAGAATAGGTGAAAATTTTACAAATTTGAAATGTCAAACAACGATGTATGCCCTCTATGATCCAGAAGAGATATGATGCTTACGCATTGAACATGATAATGCTTGCCGACGATACCGAGAGATGGCGTCACACCTCTCATTGCACAAGGTTCTTATGAAATGAAAATCGCGCCAGAAGGAACATAAAATCATTCGTTATGTCGTTGTATCAAAATCTTCATACAACGGTTTCTTCCCATACAACAAAAAATGAATTGTATTTAATATAAATTAATCGTACGCCATCTTCATTTGAGTTAAGGAAACCTTAACTATTTGATTTTGTCGTTCGCTATATCTATCACAAAGTTGGAGTTATGAGCTATTTACGTGTTTGAGTGATCATCGAAATGTGTTATGTTATTATTATGCTGAAAAAGTGAAAAGTGAATGACTTTTAATAATAAGGTAACTCTTCATTCATGATAATTTATATAAATATGAGCCAGTTCAATAGAATCGCCGCGGTAAACCTTATAGTTTTGACAGTTCAAAGGCGAACAACGTTTTATCGAAACAATCGAAAGAACCAGGCAGTTTCATCGGTATAATACCCAATGATTGGCTAGAATAACCATAGAATAACCCGCTACTATTGGTTAGAATGCCGAAAACGTCACATTTTGACAAGTGAAAAAAATAACATTAATCAACAGTCCGAATTCAAAATACTACTTTTGAAGTTATATGTCAAAGTATCAGCCATTTGATACCAAGCTTCTACCACGGTATCAGATTTTACATACCGTATACTCAGCGACAAAAATACTCATACCGGTTGTGGCGAAAACGCGTTAGTATGCAAATGCTACGTACCATTACATACCTGGTATCTCGCGACAAAATGCCTCATATCTCTACAAAAAACCTCATCAACCAAAACAATCGGCAGACTACTTTTCTGACATCTTCTTCTTCTAGATAACCGGCCACTTCTTAACCAGATCTTAATAGGTTAGCAACCAGCTCATTTTCAAATAATTGTGAATAAGGATTCCTGCCGCAATGTATCAGAGGAAAGAATGGCTTTTTCACATCAAACCTTTATCTTCCTTCGTTTATTGCACTAAAATGTTTCGCCCACCGTGTGGGGATGATACGGAGAGAGAAATGAGATCCGAGGGACAGCTTCAGGATGGAACGATAGCATGCACATGTGTTTTCGGGGGCTAGGACAATGTTATCAACGTGAGATAATACGGCATCCCCGTAACTCTTACTCAGTGACGTGCCAAGAATACGTGAGGCGGAGATAAACGGCCACAGGAAAAACAGAAAGGAAAAGTCAAGAACTTCTGACACGTCGGGATTGAACGATTCAGGGGGCGAGTCCGATATGATCGACCGCAAGACGTTTTTTTTTCTGTTGGTTAGGAGCAGTAACTTCGGAGGAAGTATTCCACTGATATTTCAGTCTTTTGGAATTGGAACTTGTAATTAAATGATCTGTTGAGTGACGAGCATCACATATAAAATATTTTGCTAACAGCGTGTCCCACTTTCCATAAATCGACAGAGAAAGGCAATCCGTCTTGTTGGTGACTCTTCGCTCACAGACTCGCTCACTTCATTGGAGCATCGTAGAAGGGTAGAAAAGACTCTCTTCTATAGATATTTTCACGGTCGGTGCTCTTCTGAATTGTTATAAATCGTTTCACCCTTGGCAATATCTACACGGATGACCCGACGAGTACAGAATCCCCACCCCATTGTTGTGAGCTTGGAGACCTGTCGAACCTCTCTTGTTCGGAGATCTTCATTCAATAGAATAGCTGAACTTTGGAACTACTTACCGAGAGAGGTTTTTCCTGAGGCTTACAAACTTCAAAACTTCAAGGTGAATGTCAATTCGTATCTCACGTCCCATGATTGTATTCTTTGAACATTACAGGGCTTGTTTACTGAGAGAGAAATTCTGGCAATTTTCGGAACGTTGGTAGATACACAGAAATGTTACAAGCAACGAAAGAAATATATGAAATCGTGTTTCTTGTAGAGACAAGCTATTATAAATCTTGAACTAATATTGAATTGAACTGATCGATACTTGATTAGAATCCATATTTATACAGTTTCCTATATGATTCCCGTTCACAGTGAATTTATAAAACCGCGAAATGTGTTTCGCTAAACATTAGTTTCCTCGAAAAAAGTCAATAAAATCCATAACCATTCCATACGATTATCAACCCGCAGCATGTGGAGAGACCATAAATAACCTACTGTTTACATATGGGAATCATTTATACAAACTGGACAGGATTCAATCACTTAGAAGAGTACATATACCGTTTATTGTAGCATTTCATGCATGATCAAAGGTTCTATTCCCATTCTGAGACCAAATTCAATGCTCTTTTATCTGAGTGTTTAATGGTCTTTCCGTTCGGCCTATGTAAAATATCAGGTATGATCCACATGCCCTCTGTGACAACTCAGTTTTGTTTTTAATTCTTGATGCATCATGTCTCTATAATGCGTTTTTGCTGGACATGTCGCTAATGCTGATGGATATGGAACATATTGTGGATGAAATTTATGGCACTATGATTGCCATATTTTGAAACTAGTTTCTGATGTACTTACATAGTGTTGAATTTTCCGAAAGGGCAAAAAAATGTATTTTTTAAATGGAACAACCATTTTTTTGTGTCATGGTAACAGTCCTTCTATTCCATATTCAACATTATATTTTTTTACGTACAATGCGCCTTTGCCAAGTTGTTGATTTTTCCAGTGTATTTTCAAATGTCAATTTGATTTCCTGCAACATCGTTGTAAGTATTTTTTTCCTGTATATCTGTATACCAAAATTGTTACATGTTGATTCGAACGTTTTTAAATATCTCAACATCTCTTCGGTAAACAATATCGACTATTTGCCTAATTCAAGGACCAAACAATTTTCCATTAATGAAAAAAGCATGAAAGCATTTGCTGATGCATAATTGGTGCATAATATAGTAAGGACGGCAATGATGACATGGATGAGGAAATATGGACACACGTCTATCTATCGTATACCCATGGGATCAGTATGCGTGTTAATACTCATTTTCACATCGTAATAGAATGTTTGGCTTTCGATTTGACATGAACTTCATATTGTCTGTAAAACTCAGGAGGAGAATATCTGTAGGAGAGTCCACCGATCGAACCAGCAATAGACAAACTCAACTATAATTGACACTTTTATTTTCGAAATTTATCAGCTCAGGTTTCGTTTTGAGGTAGAAATTGATGGTCTGAAATCTCGTTTCGAGTGACGGAAACAACATAAAACATATTTTGTCCTCAATTAGATAATTCCGTGTAAAATGCGAAGGTGAACTGATTCCAAAAGGATATGAAAATTCTTCTGAGCAGCCTGAGAACGGAGATATCCCAAAAATGTTTTGAACAGGATAGAGGACTTTTAGATGAAGGAAATAATAGTGTGATTATCAATTATTGAAAATTTAAACGGATCTGCCAGGTTATCTGATTTATCTCACCACCATTCATATTTCTGAAGAAATAATAATGATGAATGGTGTATTTCCCAAAAAACATACCTGTTTGTACAAGGGAATTCAACTCGAATTTATGTAAACGTATATAATGAATATCTAACATATATTCCGAGGGTCACAGGCCAAATTGGAAAACTCTTGGGGAAACACAACATAAAAACAGTTTTCAACCCCACTAGAAAGATATAACAAAGCGCCAGGTCGGCTAAAGACAAAAGAGATCCACTGTCAGCAGCAGGGGTTTATCACATACCGTGTACTTGTGAAAAGGTATTCATCGGTACCACCCAGAAGATCTATGGAAACTAGGGTAGAAGAGCATGAAAAAAACTGCGAAACGTCAGGAAGGAATTCCAAAAAACACCTTAACCATTGTGTCAAATGGATGAATGTACATATTTTCAATTCATAAAGCGAAGTCATACGTAGAAGATTCATCTAATTATCTCATTCTGTAAAATTTCCAATGGTTTAACTGAAGAATTTGTTGCCGACCCCCATAGTGAAACCATGTATTGGAATTTGAAATATACTGAAAAATTGAAACTTTTCCTAGAGATCGATTCCTTCAACACCAAACTGATATTTTTGCACTCGACGCGTGTTTCGCTAACAAGGTAAACATCTTCAAGTGAAGAAAATTGATACTATCAGTATCAATTTCGTTCTCCTGAAGATGCTAACAAGGTAAACATCTTCAAGTGAAGAAAATTGATACTACCAGTATCAATTTTGTTCTCCTGAAGATGGTAACCTTATTAGCGAAACGCACGTCGAGTGCAAAAATATCAGTTTGGTGTTAGGGTAATGCTCTAGGAAAAGTTTCAACTTTTACACCAGAGGTTCCAATCTCATCCTTCATACTGAAGAATAATAAATCAGTTTCAAATATTTTAGCGGTGAAAAAATTCTCATTTTGAAGACAGTGCCAACTATGAATTCAATTCCACGAAAAAGATCTAAATCAGCAAATGTGGAAGACCACATTAGACATTTCCCATCGATCTAGCTCTTCCACCCATACAGACAACTTGCTTTCTAGCTGATATATGATAATAATTTTTGAACCATTTCGAACATAGTTGCGTCATTTTCCAATTCACTGCTGAAATTGATGACTTCGCCACGGTAGGAAAAAATGATCATATGCTGAATAAAGAACAAAAGGAACGTTTCAATAACATATCTAAGAAAAACATATGTTGTTCCCTCACGAAAAAATGCAACACCCTGAACATCTGGAACTTATATCAAGATGTGTCTATCCTACTGCCACATAACTTCCAGTCGTACCTTTTTCCACATCTATCAACATTATGGAGCAATTAGACACTATTGAAATAAACGGTATACACCCTCATTATTCACTCAGAATCCAGTGTTGATATCTTCTCCAAAAACTTTACATGATTTCCTGGCATTCATATTCCTGAAATGCCTATATTAAGTTCAATCATTATTACTACGATGATTCCTGATCAACATATGATTTGCATTGTTTCGTAAACTCATCTAGGTATTCTGTAGCACATACGAAAAAATAAGTTGACCATTACCAAAGTTTGATATTATATCTATTGTTGTAGAAGATCACCGGTAAACGCACCGTCGTATTATGTTCTGCAAATTCCAAACGGAACTCTGTAATCTGCGATACCTATCTTCATCGGCTACAACAGAAAACGCCTCGAATGGGCCATCCTGTTGGTCGTAAATTTTGCAGGAAAGTGGATGGTGCACTGCAGGAAATTTATTTATGAATACGTTTGGCTCTGCTCCAATAAAACATGTATCTGTGAATTTTTCAGTTTGTCTCGCGGCAAAATTGATTTTTCGAGAATATACAGTAATTTGCGGAAGGTTTTACTTGCAAACAATTTGGTACGAACAGGTGGAAAGGTGATGAAGTGAACCGTTTATGCCGTTATGGACATTTTTTTTTTATTCATTTACAGGTCCACCCCTCCTTTACAAGTTTGTTAGAAAAATACAAAGATTAGATATAAAAAATATAAAAAAATATGGTACAGTTTGGATACTATTGCAAAAAACAAAACATCCACTTATGAATCCATTAACTCGTAAATTCATCAAATTGAGACTTGAATTGGGACAGAGAAATAACAGAAGTCACAAGGTGATACATTTGCCAATCTAAGGAAACGAAATATTGGGTTATTATATAAGTAGTTAATATGATAGTACGGAACTGCAAAAAGATCACTGTTTCGAGTGTTTCTCTTTGGGATCTTGAGGTTTATCATTTATTTGAAAAGGTAATTACAATCTGATAAGTTGATCAAGTGCAGTGGGTAGTTGGTCTGGAAACGAATTCATTAAATTTCAGATTCAGGTGTGAGGACCTCAGATAATGTAGACGGCAGAGACAGATTTTCTGTACCAATTTTTCAGTCTGCCTTTGGAAAGGAAAGTCTTTCAGGATGGAACAAATCGTAATCATGAAGAATTTGGAAGGAAACCTTTTTAAAGACTGCTTTATATTTGAAACACGTAAAAAAAACATAAAAAGAAATGATGATAAACTGTTTCAAAGGACACAGGGTGATTTACAAATTCCCTGAATGAAAATTTATGGGGCATACTCTTTGGAAGTATGCAGTGTGTTCCATCAAGAACAAATTCTGGGTTAGCCTTGGAGTAACACGCAGCGCGTATTTTTTTGCAGATTATTATTTGTTTCAGATTCAAGTAAATCCTATTCCAAAGGGAGAGGGTGAAAAATTGGCCTATTCCAAAGGCAGACTGTGAAAAATTGATCCAAAAACTTTGTCGATGCCGCCCGGTCTAATGTGACTGGATGTATTCATAGTTCCACAGCTGATCAGTGAAATTCAAGATATTCAGTTGGTTAGGTACTGTTTGATAGTCATTTTTGGTGATGAATAAATGTTTCCAGGTAGTATTTTTCGAAATTGTGGTAGATCATTCCAAAAAACTGCAAACAAAAATTTTTATTGATATTGAATTCTCCATGAGAGCATAATTATCTCTCCTTATGGTAGTCGATGAAAACATAATTCTTCAAGGAAAGGCTAACTTTGGTTACATCCAGTCTCAAATACGCCATTAGTTAATACCCATTCACTACGGCCACATTCCTTATTTGATTTCACTTCCATTTCGAGAGAATATATCAGCATTCTTCATTCTGTATAGAGTACTATCATCCGTGCAAATATGCAGTGAACAACAAGTCAGCGATGGCAATTATAGATTTTGAGTGGAATAGAGTGGCTCTCTGTCACAGTTTCTTCTTAAATTCACAGTTCCGAAATGTAATCAGCCAAGGAGGCTACCTAAAAAATGTGTAACTGGGTGACATGTGCGTTGGCGGTGAAATTATTGGAACCGTGGATTATATTTCCATACCCAAATGCTGTTGAATACCTCCTCGCTGTTATACTACAACCGTTCAGTATGAATTTAACCAAAGCAACGTGTTGGGAATATGGAGTACGAAGTAATCAGGTTAAGAAAAAATAGACTGACACAATACCAAATTATTTGGCAACGATTTCTGAGTTTGTGGTCTGCATGTTTTTGCAGTTGTGAAAGTTTACACATTTCTCAGATTGCTAAGAATTTTTGATAGATCGAGAAATACACTGATAGCAAGTGTGAACTTCATCGTGAATGTTATTGGTCAAATAAAGTAGTTCCAATTGAGTATCATTACTTCGATCGGGTTTGAAGGCCGTCGTTTTTTGGATTTTTTCCTTACGTTTCGCTGGCGCGAGTGGCTAGCTTCCTCAGAGGCTCATACAAGATGTATGAGTTTGATTCCGATGACTGGATATTACGACTTCGTAAAGCGTATTTATATGGATTTAGGCAGTTTGTAGTACCTATTAATTATTTTTCTGGATTCTTGGAATTGTCATTAATATTGCCGTAATTGCTTTATCTGAATTCGGAGACGTATCATTAGAAATAATTGCTGCACTACCTGCCGTCATGACATTTGTTATTTCTAATCTCCTCAAAATGGAAATCTATATTCATATTCGGTTGAGGTTTGGTTACGTTAGGTAAGGTTACGAAGTCGTAATACCCAGTCATTGGAATGAAACTCAAGATTTATGGCCTCTGAAGAGGCCAGCAAAACGTCAGGAAGGAATTTCAAAAAACGAAGGCCTTCAACCCGATCAAAAGTAGTGATACTGAAAACCTCGGCCGCGAAAACCTTAACCATTTTGTCGGTTTCAATTGAATTACCTTGTACGACAAGCTATATTCGAAAATTTCCAAACTGAAATTTTATTTATTTCATACTGCATCGTAACAGCCATGTTAAGTCAACGATTTTAGTCCGGTAAATGAGACTTTACGGTATCGAAGTCCGGTATAATTTTTACCGGACTCTAATGAAATGGGGCAAGAAACAAACAATTTATTGTAAAAACAATACAAAATCAATAAACATGTAATTAAAGACAATCTAAACATTAAAAGTAACATGAATTGTGCAATCTGTATTCCCAGTTATTTCAACTTTTGGTGAACCATCGTGGAGAGTGGAACTCGAGCAAGCACTTGTTTTAAATTGTTCTGAAATTGTTCTTAAATTGTTCTAAAAAATTGTTCTGAAATTTTTCGTTTTCGTTAACCAGCTGACGAACGTCAACCCTCAGAAGTCGAAACTTGTGCTAGCAATGGATCAACGAGGCCTTGTATTAATAATTTCTTTGGATTTCTCAGTTAAGACTTTCACAAAACTTTCTCCTCCCTGGATCATTTTAGCCACTTTGTTCTTTCCTTCCAACGGATCCTCAAAATACTTTTCTGCCACGGAGGAACTCTTCCATCCTCCATGTCTTTTGAGAACGGAAAATTCCGCTCCCACATTTGCTAGTAAAGTCGCCGATGTGCGGCGAAAACTATGACAGGTGTACAACTCGGGATTTGCTAATTCTAGAAATTCCCCTATTTTCTTCGGAACTCCACCGACTGTGTGAATTCCAACGCGCTGGGAAATGCACTTGCCTTTACGGTATCCTATGAACAATTTGTTGTGACCCAAACCTTTGGGCCGCAAGGCAACGTATCTTCGGAACAGTTCCAACACACTTATGCCGTCCATTTTATCAATGACCTTAAATACTCTTCTTTGATTCATTTTCGAGAAAGGGGTTGTGATTACCAATTGTGTAGAAGTTTCCTGGATGTCATCCAAAGACATTTCATATATCTCTTCGCGGCGACAACCACCAGCGACGGCGATTAAACCAACAATCTAACAAGAACACAAAATTATCAGTAAATATTGAAATGTACATCTAAAATTATTACCTTTGCCAAAAGAAATTGTTGATCTGGTGCCTCTTTCACAAATTTTACCAATTCTTCTCTGGTGAGTGTTTTGGCTTGTTTAGGTTGATAGCCAACAGACTGATTTTTAAGGAACGCTCGAAGTTTACAGAATCTTGATGTATCCACGTTTTCATTAAATTGTAGCATGGCTTCAACCATTGAATACTTCGACCAGAGTGAAGAACTGGATATTTTCTTCGACTAGAAAATCACCAATAATGATTCCTTCAAAAGAGTATTAAGTGCAACTTACCAGGTCAAACTAATACGCCAGCATTATTTCCTCATTGATTTCACTGACTGCGTTTACCCTTTCCCAGTCGCAAAACTGTTTATATTCGCTATGGTACCTTTCTGATGATTTTGTGGGAATCAGAGAGCCGGCAGCTTCATTATATTTACGCAAAACATCTTCGGGAATGTTATTGTTTGTCGACATTTTGTCTGTTGATGTTTCGTTTCACAAAAGTCAAGAAAACAAACACCAGAAACAGCAACCTTAGAAACTAGCGTTTCCATCATGGATGATCATATTTTCAATTTTTGTTTTATCAATGTAAGATTCAGTGTCTGCAGTATGAAATAAAACGGGTCTGCAGTATGAAATAAAACGCATTACGACATACGACCGGGAAACTTTTACAGTAACTCGTCTCAAAATCACGGACTCGGCTCCTTCGTCGCCTCGTCCGTAAACATTTCGACTCGTACTGAAAAAATGCGTTTCCCGGACTTAGGACGTAGATTACTATTAACAAGTACCTTCAATACACTGGAACACTTCAGAACCCCCAGTTTTAATGTCATATGCAGAGCGGGAACTTGATGTCGAATTGAGAAGTTATGGTTATCACAAAATGAACCAAAAATATGCTTCAGTTTTCTGTACGATTGTCAGCAATTTTCATCTATGAAGAAAATTTTGGAGAAACTCGATGTATTCAGATCAACCGAAGAAAAATATCTCAAGGTTCTTGAAATATATTTATATTAACAATAGTTTGGAAAGAAAAATATGAAAAATATGCTGAAGGTGAATATCGAGACGAAATCAAAATGAAAATGTGATGACGCAGAGGTCAGGATATTATGATTCCTAGGTCAAACAGAAAGATCACTGAACACACTGAAAAATGCACAGAATCAGTTTCCAGAATGAATTATCAAAGTGAATTGAATAATCCACCGTTGTTTAACATGTTCCTCTCAGGTTATCAAATCTAGTCCATTCCATCGATCTCCCTTTATGTAATTGATCGGTAATTTGGGGTCTCCAAAATGTGATGACGCAGAGGTCAGCATATTATGATTCCTAGGTCAAACAGAAAGATCACTGAACACACTAAAAAAAGCACAGAATCAGTTTCCAAAATGAATTATCAAAGTGAATTAAATAATCCACCGTTGTTTAACATGTTCCTCTCAGGTTATCAAATCTAGTCCATTCCATCGATCTCCCTTTATGTAATTGATCCGTAATTTGGGGTCTCTAAAATGTGATGACGCAGAGGTCAGGATATTATGATTCCTAGGTCAAACAGAAAGATCACTGAACACACTGAAAAAAGCACAGAATCAGTTTCCAGAATGAATTATCAAAGTGAATTGAATAATCCACCGTTGTTTAACATGTTCCTCTCAAGTTATCAAATCTAGTCCATTCCATCGATCTCCCTTTATATAATTGATCGGTAATTTGTGGTCTCCACATCGCTGGGCCATTGTCAGATCATTCCTGCTTCAGTAAGATATTTTATAGCGAAACACGTGTCGCGAATTTCTGAACCTTTGTTCAGTGAGAATCGTAAAAGAAACTGTTGGAGTTTTTTGTTAAATATGTCAAAGCTCCCAGAGTGAACATTCTATCACTACGAGCTACGAGCACTCCGCACGGCAATTCAAAAATAGCCTACTCAACCAATTTCCCTCTAGTTTCGTTTTGACGTGATTTTCATGCTACCTCTCGCCGCTCGACTAGCTCGCACACACCACACTAACACATCAAATCATTACCTCGTTTCCCATGAATGCACCTTTAAATTAGCTGGCCCAGATTGGCACGGGTCCTAATTGCAATCAGGAACTTGCTGCTTTCCCCACTTTCAATTAAAATGAACCGAACAGTTATTCAGCTACCTCATTACTGCTTTCGTGAATGGGGGGTATGATATTGAAGGTATGAATTATTTTGCGGATGCGAATACTGTATACACAAATAGCTAATTCTTGTGTGTTTTGTCTCACACATTTCCATCCTGTCGGTGCATAAAGCTGATGTTAGTCCTTCGAGCCGGATCAATGTATAAATTGTCTTCGAAGAATTATTTTTGTGGACTGTAGTTGGTTTTTGTGAAGACAATCACTTCTGTCAAAGTTTTTTATTATTTTTTTTGACCTAACATCCAAACATTGAAGTAGTGACACGATTGCGTTGATTTGCACCAATCGCACTGTTGTCAAAATGTGCTACAAATAGCTTCTTCTGAATACTTAACAGATAGACTGAGAGCCAGTGACAGTTTGGCGTGATCATTTAGTTAAGGCCTATATTTTGAGAAAGTTTTGTGAAAGGCCGAACTGAATGCCATCCGTGAGGACAAGCCCAGAGCGCGGTTCCAAGGGGGTGGCGGAACGCCCCCCAACTTGCAAAAAATCGCGCATCTTTTTATTATTTAGTTGAGGCTCATATTTTTCTCAGCAGTTCTCTGGTAGCTAACAGTCATCGAGATAACATTGGCGGATCGATTGGATGGTTCCGAGTGAGTGGCGAAACGTAACGAAAAATCGTTGAAGTTTTTATTTAATTAAGCTTCATTTTTTAGTATGTTATTGTGCTGACACTTTTGAGTGTGTATGACAGTTGTCGGAGCGAAATGGCGGTTTTAAATACCTGGCAGAACGACTTGAATGTTCCGCATATGCATCCTCATTAAATTTCATCATTTCTGTCGCACAATAATGTATATTATTAACGCTTTAAATTCAAATGATGATTTCTTTTATTTATTTAGGATGTTTTTATTGAACACAGCCATTAATTTACCTCTATAATGAATGTTTTATTAGCCGTATGTTGAAAATTATACTTGAAAATGGAAAAAAAATTCATTCTCGTATAATTTTGCAAATATAAGGAATACGTAAAAGTTCAGTAACATTTTTTTATATCTCGCTCAGTTTATGGGATGTAGTGGAATAAAAAAGTGTAATAATAAAATTTTTCGTTTGAACGCTTATATCTTTTGAACTGTGACAGATACAAGATGTTTTTGAGAATATCGTGTTGTAGGAAAACTGAAAGAATAATTGGAATGGATTTTTTTCAAGAAAAATGATTTTCTGAAATTATTATGTGGTTACGGTTAATGAAGCGCGGTTAGAATTATTCCATCAAACGTACAAAGCAGACAGCACCGATGACATTTTCGCCAAGAAGATTCGAAATTTCGACGCATCGAACCTACCACCAACAACAATTATTGAGGAGCTTATACATAACCAGTATTTGGCCCAATGCTGATTTGCAGCATGCAGAAAACCATGGCTGGTACATCAAGGATGAAAAATACGAGTTCCTCTAGTTTCAAGGTCAGCAATTGCCTCAATTCGTTGCTGATATACTCACCAACACTTCGACAGCCAGCGCAGATGACAATGATGATTGTGAATCATGTAGATTTAACAGCAAATATAAGAATAATATTTCATTATTCATATTGATTTGTTGAACTTTCCTAGACTTGGACTCTAGAGCATCCTGTGATATGGATTCAGCCGACGAAGAGCAACAAGATTCAAATGAGCTTGAGATAACTAAACTACGTGAGATACGTAAAAAAATAGAGAAAGCTTTTTTTTGGAAAATTATTATCTACAAACAGTCTCTGTTTCGTTCATCTTGTATTTGTCATAGTTTAGAAGAGCGTTTAAACGTAAAATTTTATTATTACACTTTTTTATTCCACTACATCCCATAAATTTAGCGGGATATAAAAAAACGTTATTGAACCTTTCCTTTAGAGAATTTAATTTGCTACAAAAAAACTTGAAAAATCAATGCCTGTGTTCATTACGAACATCCTGAATAAATAAAAGAAATCATTATTTGAATTTAAAGCGTTAATAATATACATTATTGTGCGGCAGAAGTGATGAAATGAGGGCGCGCATACGGAATATTCAAGTCATTTCGCCAGGTATCTAGAACCACCATTTTGTTCCATCAATCGTCATACACACTTAAAAATGTCAGCACGATATCATACCAAAAAATGAAGCTTAACCAAATAATAAAAAGTTCAAAGATTTTTCGATATGTTAAGGGCGTTCCGCCACCCACTTGGAACCGTCCAATAGATCTGCCAATGTTATCTCGATGGTTGTTGGCTACCAGAGGACTGCTGAGAAAAAAATGAGCCTTAACGAAATAAAAAAAAGATGCGCCATTTTTTGCAAGTTGGGGGCGTTCCGCCACCCCCTTGGAACCGTGCTCAGGGCCTATCCTCACGAATGGCAGTCAGTTCGGCCCTCCACAACACTTTCTCAAAACATAGGCCTCAACTGAATAATCACGCAAAACTCTCACTGGCTCTCAGTCTACAATGTTTTTAAGAATGAACCTCTATAATCAGAATATAGTTTTCGAGTTGTGGAGGCTGAAAATGGTGGGAATCACTCAAAAACACCTTCTCTCCAATTACATCTCCGAAGACTTGGACCAGAAGAATGCATTGCCACTTTTATGAACTCCACTGAAAAATTAGAATACTATAAAATGGAATACCCTTCGATGAATAGTTGTTGAGACAGAACGCATTCAATTTGACCCCAAAACATCCAAAAATATGCTACTTGCTCCATTACGTCTAATTCATTTTTTAGTGCGAAGCCGCTGACAAAAAATTAATTTGAAATAATTCATAAATTGGACTATATAAAGGGGAAAATGACGAAAACCGAACCTCGCTTCAACAATTAGTTACCGAGAAAGAACGGGTTGAACTTTGATTTAAAATATTCAAAATATATGCGAAATGCCTACTCGTTTGATTTCGTTTCGCAACTTTACTCGAAAGTTCAACAGATTCTTTTATCCGAACTCATTCCTCTGACGACTGGGCTGAAATGTTTGTTGCAATAACTTATTTATTTGTTGGTAAATTCGGATGGGAAAGCGAGCTGTTAGCTGAAGAACCAGAATTTTGTAAAAGTATTTGACTTACACAATATTCATCAAAATATCAGATTCGAGACTGGATGTGGCTAGAAACGTGAATTTGGTTAACAAACGATTCATCAGTGTAGCGAAATATATCATTATTTTGTTCTACTTAAAATATCAGAGTTATCTTTGTATTTATTGTTGAATTGTTCAGTATGTCCTAACTGTTACCAATTCCTTCAAGTTATACGTGATACATGATACTGTGATAGGAAAAATAACTAAGTTATATTTTTATTAATCAAACAATATCGATAAACTAGCTAGTCATGGTCTGAGCTTAACTTTGAGGTTACAAATATTTGAAATTTTTCACAAAGAACTTTGGAATGGTGATATTTTATGTTGAGGAGGAGTGACACGCGCCTTATTTCTAATATTGTTGGTATGAACATTATTGATTGAAAAATTCACAAATTTCACAAATGCTTCGCTGTTTTACGTCAAGCCAATTCAAAGAACGAATATTGTTCATTGTATTTGTCTACCTGACATCAAAAACGCAATTTTCAATGTTTTTGAGAAAAGTCATTTGAATATCTTCAACTTCATAATCGATTCACACCTGTAACAATTAATCGGCAGCAAAAGTTGAATGGCATTGATTCTACCTCGATATAGTGAGTGCATGCTATCTGAAATTGAAATCAGATATCAACTGCATACACACTTCCTTCACGTTCGAAGAATCGAAACTGGCCGAAGCCGAAATCAATGAAAACCTTCAAATGTCGTTCGATTCGTCCAAATTGCATAAATTGAACTCAATCCTGAGAGATCGCAAGTTATTCATTTTTATCCCAAACATCAAGAAACATATCGTGCGTGACTCTCTTAGGTTATCATTTCGTATCTTGAGACAGTTGTATCGAAGTAGGGATCTATTGTCAAAGACAATCAAGTTGAGATAAGAAAAATTTCTCATTCTCTTCAGGCTCACCTACTGTGATCATTTTTACGGGCCAGCCATGCTGGAATCTGATACTCAAAAATTACAGAAAATACAAAAGAGCTGCGCAAGATTCTCGTATGGTGTTCGTTAGTGTGATCATATAAGTTCATCTGTCTTGGTTTCTGGCTGGCTGAAATTGAAATGTTGCAGAGAGATGCAAATTCTGATATTCGTTTGTGAAATCTTTCGAACTGAATACCCCCCTTGTCTACGAAAGAAATTGGTTTCTCTTTCACGTAATAATTATTATTTCCGCAATAGTTATATTATTCTCATTCTTATACACTCCACTGCGATCCTCGTCCAGTGCTTTTCATACGATGCCACAATAGTATATTTTGCAACGATCATGTAATGATGATTATTAATACACGAGCATTAACCGATACACAAAAAGAGCCGACGGTGAGTTTCGTTTGAATCAAGCGAGTGTATTGATAACCATTACATGAGAGTTGCATACGCTATAAAAATGATTTTTATATTTGTATCGAACACAATACTATTATATAATCGTATTTATTAGGAACATTTCACAAAATTATAACTAATGGTACTACCTCATAAAATACAACAATAACAAATGAAAAGGAAAGAAGCAAAAATAAAAAGAGCGAATATCGTGGTCTTGCTCGAATCTAGAGCCTCAGCCCGCTAGGAGACCTTACTTATATCGAAAATACAGAAATATGTCATGCACTTGTTGAATTAAAAATATAATTATTCTGCACAGCACTTTCTGATTTCTCTGATACATGTGGAGAAATCGATGGCAATTTTTCTATATCGCTGATATCAGACATTTTGATACTATATTTATTGAAGTTTAGATATATTCTATGAGAATTTAATGCCTATTTATTTTGACAAACGTCGAATGTACATCATGCTTGATTAAAAAAAAAGGGT
This sequence comes from Zygogramma bicolorata, assembly GCA_032362365.1. Classification (NCBI taxonomy): domain Eukaryota; kingdom Metazoa; phylum Arthropoda; class Insecta; order Coleoptera; family Chrysomelidae; genus Zygogramma; species Zygogramma bicolorata. The sequence continues at coordinate 571,441 of JAVJAQ010002244.1, forward strand.
TTCTTTCGGTTGAAAATCTGTATCATGATGGACTCCATTATGGAACAGATTATAGGCATATAAGTGTATTATAATAGTACGGGTGTAGATAAAATTGTATAATACACTTCCACCGGAACTGCTCATCTGGCATTGACTGTGAACTATATTATCCTTCCACAAATTCGAATATTCTCCATTTTTGATGATTTAACGGTAGTTATTTTATTTTTCTGTCGTTTTATCCCCTTTTCTTTATCGTTTCGAAGTTGGGTTCGAAAGGAGCTCTCATAGCTGAACTACTCCTTTTCATTATACGTAATATTATTATATTGGCTTTGTATTGATTCCAGTTGTAAGGAAAACAACTATGCTATATTTGGAATATGCGGTTCATCTCGCCAGGTATATTGATGCCACACACGCAAACATTCCCTGAGAGAAGTGTACAGGGACAACTCGCATGTAGATCAAACGTTCCACATTGTTAAAAACTAATTTTTTCGAACACATATTTTTCCTTGTTGCAATCTTCTTTTCCAATGGTCGATAGGTACAGTAGTGCAGGCGACTCAAGTTCTATTGATGAGGTATTCCATATTCGTGATAAATTTTATTTCCGGTACTCCAAGCACAAATTTGATCTTCAGAACTCATTCAATTGAAAACTTAGCTAACGATAGTGATCGAGTATTCTCAAACTACAAACAATTACTGTTTCACAACAGCCATCTAGTCAATTCAACAAATTCCCAGTAGCACTAACTCACTCAAATGAAGAATCCAGAAATAAATTCGGAATTACAGTTCTGTCTACAGAACGAACTACAGAGAACAATAGCTATAGATAACCAATTCGATGTGAATGCAGTGGATGAATTCTAGAGTTTTTATTTCCAGTTTCCTCACAAGATTAATGCGATCCAGGCTTATCGACAAGCATTCTTACTTCCGGAAGATCCTCAAAAGACTGAAATATAAAAGAATTGTTTATTGGATTACTGTAACAGATTTTCCTCTTCTGTTCTGCTCTACATCCTGTTAGTCAATAGCGACGCGGAGGAAAAATATAGCCTCGAGTGAATGAAATACACAACTTTGAATGAGGAGGAAATCAGAAATATACCGCTGTGTTCGAGTGAATTTCATCTGATCTTGTTATCTATATGGAGTTGTATAGATTCGAAGAGTTTCGTAACAAATCTCGATAATCTGAAGAGGAATCTTACACAATGCATGAAATCGAGTGTGTTTTTCCTGAGATTAGAAATGCCTATTCAAGATATATATCAAGTTTCATAATATGTAATGATGTCTTGAAGCTTTTATCCATTCAAGAAAGAAGTGAACACACAACAACAAGAATTATATCGATTGAATATTACAGAAACCTTATAGGTATTCACGTTTCAAGTATTCCTGTTTCAATGTGAATCAATCAATGATAAAATTATCATATTGATATTGCTGTATCATGCTGATATGCCCCTCAATTGATATTTCAATATTGTTATTTACCCTTTCAGACCATACGGGATATATATGGATATTTCAATATTAAAAATTGAGCTTGAAAAATACATGTGAACAACATCGAAATCTCCATTCTGTAGAACTGACATTATTCAATATTACTCGATTTGGTGTCAAGTTATCGAACCCATATAGCTAGATAGTACCGTCGAGAACAGTGAAAGATTCCAGAGAAAAATAAAGGAATGTTTCGAATGTGACGAATGGTGGGACATTTTCAAGAAGAAGACAAGACGAAGTATGGTATGGTATTCATATATACATCTCAAAATGTTTTCTATATGAGTTTTTCATTATATGTAACCTCAAAACCAGTAAAATATAGAGCAAATGTAGCAATCGTTGGCTGTTCGTTTTTTTCCTCCTGAATTATAGTAAAGAAGTTTGCTTATTCATGATCACACCAGGAAGAAAATAAATATTGTTATGACTCAACCTGAATGAATATGCTACGGAAACATAATCTGAGTATGTACTTACCGCAATGATATTGTTATGTATGTCAATTGAATTAATGATATTGGTATGGTAACTGAAAGTGACATATTCATTCTATATAACTAATTACGTCTCCAAGCATCACTGATTATTTTTTGCTGCGACTTCAGAACTTCTGATATATGCTAGAAGGTTAAATATTCCATGCAAGTACCTACTGGCATAATTGGTATTCATTATTGAATATTCATATTGTACCTGTGAGACAGATTTATATTCAACTTTAATGGGATTCTATGCTTTATGAGACAAAGTGCGTACTTTTTCATGAAACAATCATCCATTTAAAAAATACGAAAACATAGAATAGTATAGATATCAGACTAAAAACACGCATAACAATTTGTTTTCCTTCGAGTTTGAAAATCGGAATAAATACTTAGTTATACAACATGATTATTACTTCTGTCACTTCTTCGAAAACCTTCACATACAGATATTGCAAATGACAGTTCATCTACCCATCCACATCAACATAGAGCGCCAGCATTTAACAGTATTTTTCAAAGACAGGTGAATGTTTCCTTATCGGATATAAATTTCTGAAAAGAACTGAATATTATGAAATAAATCGCTATTACCAATGATCATAATAGCGGGTTAGTTATTTTCAAAAAAAAACTGTTGAGTCAAGTCTTGAACGGAATATACCCAGTTACGACAAATGATGACCAAAATTTCAGAACTTTGACCTATTCAGACCAACCTGGTAACAAAACTTCTGTATCCCAAATGTTACAAGGAACTCAAAAAACCCATTCTTTCAAGGTGGATCATTACAAAGATCAACCCAACACATAATCAACAACTATGCAGAGAACAATAGAACTTTAGAAACTCAACCATCTATTTGTTTCCGAACACATTCGCTGATAAATACAGTTTTTCAGCACAGGAAATGAAGAAACGTTCCTGCCTAGGTCCAGGACCATCAACATATAGAAAATCCTAATAATTTTTTTCTGAGGGCAAATTATTTCAGCTGACATTTCGATCATCCAACAAATTGTATCAATTTGAATCGTTGATTTCTTGAATATAATATTTATTATTGACAGAACAGTCGAAAATTGAATAATTTCTTATTATTTTTTGATGCCAAACATTGAATATAATCCGGCTGACATCTGTTTTTCAGTTAGGACATTTGCACTTGATTTGGTTTCCTGTTCACACTTTTCAAATCACGTCACTTCCTTAATGTTCAAATTTGGCAATAGATCCTCGGAAGTTTTGCATCCTATTTCCCGGACTATAATTGGAAGAGAAGATAGGTACACGTATTCAGTTCTTAAGACAAATAAAGCTAGATGCCGAACCTCTCTAATAAACCGTATAAAACAAAGTTTGTTTATCTTCATCCCGGACTTGTTGGATCGAGATACAAAGGAGTAAACTCTGGTTCAAAGTCAGTATTGTTGTTTGTATCCTATTTGCAGCAGCGAACACAATACGTCCTTTGTGCTTTCTTTTCTAATAATATCATATCTTTTGTTCCTGGAATGTTCAGTGTTCCATGAATGAATGAAAATGTCCAGATATTTTCATTCCTTCCACTATATAGGTACACTCAGTTCATTATTCACTATCCGGTTCGTCTATGGAAATGTTTTAGAATAGTTCTTCTTGTTTCATTATAATTCAGCTCTCAGAGAAATACCGCTTCTCAGGAATAGGGTTTGAATGGATGTTTTTCACCGTCGATTGAATGTGGAAGGTAGTTATTCCGGAAATTAATTCCTGTACCAGATCCTCTGGTGTTCGACGTTTCGACTGCTATGCTGCAGTCATCATCAGAAACTGATAGGCAGATCTCTGTCAATAGTACCCTTTACGATTTGACCAATATCGACTTCGACTGGTGAACCAGTATTTCTACGGAAGCGAGGTACCTGATTTATCAATTCCATTTGAATGATGGAAACTCTAGAGGTTTTGTCGACAGTCTGTGAGAACTACTATAAAGGGAGGAGAAACATTTATTTGTACATTACTGCTTTGTCGAAAACGGTAGGCGATAGAATGTTGGTTAAATTGAACAAAAGAGGGCGCAAAAATATTTTTCTAAAGATTATCCTATTTTTGGGAATGCACTTAAATAATAATACAAGTAGTTGTGGGTATTATTAGGAATAAAAACATTGGCTGTAAGTGGTGGGTTTCAATATTTGTAAAGGTGCTCTAGACAAAAAAGTGAAAAAGTTGTTGATTTAATTTATGGAAACGTTACTTCTAGAGTTGAGAATGTAATCCGTTTGCTTCCATACAATATTATAGATCTTGTTGACATTCATTTCTATAATTCAGCTATGAAGGGGTTCTAGGGTTGCTGTTTCACATTACAGATGAATCAGATATCGAGAAAAGTCCTAACTTGGCAACATACGAATCATTTCATCAGGATGAATGTCCTCAAACAAACGAGTCTAGCAAAACCGTTTTATTTTTAATGAAAGTTGACAGTTTCAACTCATCTGAATTGAAACAAACCATGCTTTGAGGTGAAGTTGAAATTATTTTCAAAGAAATAAAACTGAATGAACGTTTGCCAAAACAACGAAAAAGCAAACGATAAATGTGGAATTTGATTTTAATGATAAAAATCAACAATTGAAATATTTCCTTCGTGAAAATGAAGTGATTCTGAAATGTTCGTAGTTATTCTGTTTCTTATTGCATTCTGCATCAGTACTGAAATCATCGGGTTGATGTTGTTAACGCCGATTTCACATGGAATATTTGGGCGAATTTCAATGAATAAGGTATCATTTGAAAGATAATTTTGTAACTTTTTACATGATGTATCACTCGACCCCACTTTCCATTTGAAATTTTAGAGTTATTACACCTTCTTAAATAGGGAATTGAATATGTTCAGCTCAGCTCTTCCATTGTATCCTTGTTTCTTATTGTCCAGAAAACCAGAAACTCATTCACTACTGAAATTGCCCATGAAGGTCACCTGTACAATGGTGTTCGTGTGATAAATTTATAGTTCAGTTCACGTTAAATGGTACTTCTCATGATATAGACCCGACTGAATTATGCACTATCTGTCTGAAAATATTATCCATATGCTATTTGAATCCGCGATATTGCCTAAAAAATCTCTACTGTCAGCTCTTGTTAACTTGGACCAGTATAATGCAAAATCAATTGCGTGTTATGTGTGTAACTTCCTGAAATTGAGAGATTCTGTTCTGAATGAATAACAGATCTAATTTTTCCTCATTTTGTGCATGATTGTTCCCTTGAACATGCCAATTCTTTGCTTATCCTTTTTCATGTTATTATTATTTGTTCAGTAGGAAATATTTGATATTGTCACGAATTCGACAACCAACAACAATAATTATGCGAAACAACGAAACCCCCCATGATTTCCTCCACGCCTATGGCTATGTGTTTTGGAGAAGGCCCCGCCTATCGACTGTTATAGTGATTCATCGGGAATGTTATCTGAGAGACTGAGTTGTGAAGTATTCATTTAGTGATTTGTTGAATTTATTGGAATAAAGTTGTTTGATTTTCCATACCATTTGCCAAGTCCGAATAAACACAAAACGTGATTGAAACATGAGGAAATCTTCAAAACATCGAAAAAACGTCTCATGATCAAAGCAACGGAGCGATGTCTCATATTTCAGAGATAGGCGATATAATATGTTATAAAATGGCACATGCCAGAAATATTTCAATAGCAAATATAGTTGTCAGTTGTTAGTGTAAACAAAAGGACATGCGCACAATTACTCAATGCATAAACTTTGCCTTAGAGTTTCCATCTATCTTGTCTCTTGCCACTTATTTTATGTGTTTTGTTTTTTAATGTGGTGAAAGTGTAGTCTGTGCTTTTCACATCTAAGCATTGTGTAAGAGGATGCTTCAATTTGAATCGATGTGAGTGATCAGAACAGAACTTCTTCAAAATATTCCTGTTCAAAGTGTTTAGGTTATGGGCATTGAAAAAGAAATATTTTACAAACCCTTGAACAATGTCCGAGTAATTTCTACTTCAAGAGGTGGGTCGATTTCTTAACATCTCCCATTGAAAGCTTCATAACGCATTGTTACAGTAAAGGATAGCGATTTCAAGAAGTTCACAGGAGAATGAATGAAAATATTTGTCGTTGTTTTGAGAACACTTCTGAGGGGGTGTATCTATTTTCAGAATGAGCAATGATAAAATGTATGATATTTTGAAGATTCATCCTGGAAACGATTGTCTCCGGTAACAGATACTTTGAAAGATTCACGTTGACATGGTTTTACCACTAGCCTTCATAAAAAGAAAACAAAGTGATGAGCTGTCATACATGTACCAACATTTCAATTATATGAATGATGAAAGTGATAAGAACATCCCTTTTTTGATATTCCACAGTACTTTTTCATCATACAAGGGATATATTCTGAAATTCCCCTGTTTCAAAAAAGTGTCAGACTATACACTGATTCAAATTTCAGATACGTGTTTTTATCTATTCACATGGAGCATACATGTACGTATCACATGAAACATTGTCTGTGAAACTTTCATATCTAGGTTATTTCTGGTTTCTGCTATGTTTCAGGAAGGTGCCCGAGTCGAAAGATGAAACTTTTCAAATGATACCTTTTTGGTCTCGAAGATATTTGAGACACATATATTGGTTTACTGGGAATTATTTTCGAACCCAGAGTAAAACCGTAACAATCTTATCGAATTTCTATATCAAGCCGTAGGCTGTAAGCCAAACCTCTTGCTATAATTTTTTTTCAGAAGCAATGGAATCATAATTATTTTTGTTATTATGTTGGTAATACTTCGGTCGCTATGATTACCTTTTCTTTCGAATTTTGTGGAACTTACATAATTTGGTATCCTCTACAGAAAATTCTCATAGCATATTCGGCGGTCTCGTATATTTTCGGAGATACAGGTCCATTTTGTTGTTAAACTTCAAAATTTTTCACATCAAATTTTTGTCAAAAATATATTACAGTTTCCTGTATGATTTCCACTTACAATTGTAAGTGGAAATCATACAGGAAACTGTAATATATTTTTGTTAATATGGATTTTCATCAAGTATCGACCAGTTCAATTCAATTCTCAAATTTCTGTTATTTGAACACACAGAATTTGTCTCTCTTTTTATCAAAACATCACACAAGTACTCATTTACCTGTTTGTAACATTTTCAAGCAGACAAAACCATTACTGTTTCAAATAATTTACCCTTCAAAAGTTCACATAAATATGTTCAGTTTTCAGCAATGACAATGACGGCGGATGGCCTGCAACATCGCATTTTTTTAAATTTTTGAAAAATTTCAAAAACGAGTAAATAATTTGTTGTGTGATATTTGATGAAAAAAAGAAATATAGGAGACTGCCAAAAATGTTATAGAATTCTTTGTACAGGAGACCAAATAACGTGAAATTCACTGATAAAAATCAAGAAAAAGGTGCTCATCACGACCAAAGTATTACCATTGTTAACCAAAGCGACAAAATGTACTGACCTTGAACCCGATCCGCCCTGGACCCCGACGGGGCGGCTGTCCCGCGGCTCTCCAACACCGACGCCTTGAGGGGTCGCTCCCCCTCCACGCTCTCCTCGTTGCTGACTAGATAGAGGGTGGCGATGGTCGCCAGACATTTCAACTTCATGTTGCCGCGCTTGAAATGCTTGTGCCTCACGACGAACTCCAGACCTAATACGGACGACTCGAGACCTTCCCGACCTGAAATGAATTCAAGAGACAAGTGTCACGAATGATGATGGAATTAGAAAAGTTGTAGGCCAATTGCTTCGGGAAATCCGCAGCCTTTGGGGGATATGAGAGGGTAATTTGTCGCTGCAACTTCTCACGGCAGCTTGTCGCTACGAGAAATGTCATCTATCTGTCAGTTTGCATTGCCAATATTAAAAAATAGTACTAAATGTTTCACAACTGATATATGATTTTATTCGGGGGTTATATCCTGAGTTCACCACGTTAAATCGGTGAAAATGTGTGCTGCACTTCCATTACTTTCGAAATTTTGCTCAGCAAATAACTTGAGTGTGTGTTAATTTGATAAAATCCGTTACCGCAAGTCGAGGGGTTTTATCTCTGATTATTATATACGAAAGCGATTGCTTGAAAGCAAAATTTTGAAAATCATGGCAATGCACGCATTTTGGTCGATTGAGCTCGGTGAAGGAGGGATGTTGAGATTATTTCCAGAATACATGTAAACTCAGGAAACATCAAAAACAGGAAAAATATAGTACCCGAGATAGTACCTGAAAAGTGAGCCATAGGCCCGTTTTTTTTTTTTGATCAATTTAATCGGTTAAAAGGTCCAGCGCATTTAATCGGGGGTTATATCCCGAGTGCACCAAGTTTATGCGGTTAAAATGTGTGCTGCACTTACGTGATTCTCGAAATTTTGCTTAGCAAATGACTTGAGTGTATGATAATTTGATGAAATCCCGAGATCGCAGGTCGAGGGATTTTATTTTGAATTATTATACACGAAAGCTTTTGCTTGAAAGCAAAATTTTGAAAATCATGGAAATGCACGCATTTTGGTCGATTGAACTTGGTGAAGGAGGGATATATGTTTAGATCATTTCCAGAAAACACGTAAACTCAGGAAACATCAAAATAATATAGTACAGAGATAGTACCTGAAAAGTGATCCAAACGCCCGGTTTATTTCGAACATTTTAATCGGTTAAAAGGTCTAGTGCATTTAATCGCTGTAAAACTCTGTAAAAGCAGTCTAGCCTTCAACTGTTTCATCGTTTATTCGCATTGAGGGAAATAATCGGGGGTTATATCCCGAGTGCACCAAGTTTAATCGGTTAAAATGTGTGCTGCAATTCCATGATTCTCAAAATTTTGCTTAGCAAATGACTTGAATGTATGATAATTTGATAAAATCTCGACACCGCAGGTCGAGGCATTTTATTTTAAATTATTATACACGAAAGCATTTGCTTGAAAGCAAAATTTTAAAAATCATGGAAATGCACGCATTTTGGTCGATTGAACTTGGTGAAGAAGGGGTATATGTTTAGATCATTTCCAGAAAACATGTAAACTCAGGAAACATCAAAATCGAACACAGGAACAATATAGTACCAGAGATAGTACCTGAAAAGTGATCCAAACGCCCGGTTTATTCCGAACATTTTAATCGGTTAAAAGGTCTAGTGCATTTAATCGCTGTAAAACTCTGTAAAAGCAGTCTAGCCTTCAACTGTTTCATCGTTTATTCGCATTGAGGGAAATAATCGCTTGAAAACTCTGTAGAAGCAGTCTAGCCTTCAACTTTGTTATCGTTCATTCGCATTGAGGGAAACGATCATTTCTAATAATTGTAATTAATTTAGGTACTTGATTCCTTGAGTTTCAAAAAATAATTGAAATATTTAAAACTACCAACCTTCACATTGATACCAACATATAGTCGTGGTTTGCGGCTACAAATTTACCGACGAGATAAAAAAAATTGAATAATATTCATGCAACTTGAAAAACTTGCATCGTTGAAACAAAATGTAACATAACGCATAACCGTAGGTGAAATCGTTGTACACTTGATTTAATTCTTTCAGTCCTATCGGGTTGCAACGATTATGATGATTTTCAATGATACAAGGCAGATATTGAACATATAAAAGGCAAGAATGAATTTTGTTTCGGGTTCGATCAACCGATCAGCTGAAATTCATCATTTTTTTCTACAACTCTCAAAAAAGTTGATATTTTTTTGTTGCATAGGATGCGTAAAACGTATTCTGTCTTAAAAGACACCTTCGATGACCATTCTTGACAAAAACCTAATCCGAGGTCTGAATCAACCTATCTGAATTCAGTGTTGTCACTACGATTAAAACAATGAAATTTCTTTGTAATCATATAGTGAAATACAAACATTTGAGCCTGAACTTATCACAAAGCAACAATTCCTTATTCCTTGAATTACATGAAATTTAAACTAGGATCAAAACTCATAAATAATATAAATAGAAGTCGAAACGCACTCTGACGTCACATCTCATATTGATAACACTTCGTTTACATTTGAAGCGTGATGTTTGAGATTGTTGGACCTATATATTTTCGATTCCATCAAGAATAAGTTTCTGCATTTGTATTCTGCTATCATAAAATGCCTTCAGACGGGTTTGTGATGGAGTTCATGAATAATGACGATCGTTGCAGATGAATTCCGAAAAGCAACAACTGGGGTATTCAAACGCAACATAGGGATGTTGAGATTACTCCAAATAATTCTCCAAATTCAGTTGATCTCCAATAATTTTCATATAATTCGATGAACACTTTTCGTATTATCTCATAAAGTGTTTATGTTATTGATAGGTAAAAATCACATCATAATTTGGGAAGTCATATTCACATCTCTTATATCTGAAAAGGGTCACTCGTGAGGCATACGGGATAATACTATTGGGTATGTGCACTTTTAGTAGTAGTATACCAAAGCACAGAGTTAGGCTGGATTCAGACAGATCCGAAATCCGATCGTACGACGCGACGATCAGATAGCTTTCTGATTGGTCTAAATCTAAATTTAGACCAGACAGAAAGCTATCTGATCGTCGTATGATCGGATTTCGGATCCGTCTGAATCCAGCCTCAGCTTTAAAAATTATAATGTTCAACTTATTGTTGATGAGACAGAATAGAACGCGGCAAATTTGGGGAACCAATAACTCATAACATATTACCTTATAATTTCTTTATAATTCTGTATAAGAACTATTTTCGCCTCCCTTTTCTCACATGTCACTTCAATAATCTCTGCATCCTAGAAATATTGAAATTCCAAAATATTACAGAAAAACCTCCTGCTATTCTTTACCTTGGTACTGGCTCATTATCCTTCGATAATGCATTCTCATTTAACTTCTTTTTTAGGCAATGGTGATGCGTTGGAAGTTTTTGTTCAATTTCCTATTTGTAGACCAAATAGCGAATCTTATTCCCCTGATATTTCATAGTTTCCATGAGCATATATCATACATCTCTAGAGACTTCAGATGAAATATGTTATGTTGAGCTTTGTCTGTCGTCGAGTATCATTCGGTAAACTTGAACTCTCTTTAATCACTGTTTCGAATTTTTCTTTCTTTCATTGACGTGTGAAACACGTCAAACTGACAAGCGGTATAATGAAAACACTTGATCTTGGAAAAATATTGTGGAGTACAAAACTTTACTCTTTGAAAATGACGGAATGAAAATGTATATCGAAATTCATAGCTATTCATGTGATCAGTTGAAAAAAATTCAACTTTTGACAAACCTTCAATGTGATTTCTACAGGACGAGCGTAGCGAGATCCCGAAAAGTACTGTGAGTTATACAAAATGGAATTTTCTATCGTGTTTAATAGAATTGCACCACTCAACATCATCCCATGTACAGGATTTTTTTTTCCGGAGCTAAATAGAAGTAATCTGGGAGTGACTTTATCTCGACAATTCTGTTGTATGAAATTTTTACCATGCTACAAGCAGAAAGGCAACCCAAAAAAGTTAAATTGAATCGTCAATTCTGGAAAAGTGTCAGCTGATTAATTGTCATCCACTGAAACTCATCGTGAAGTAAAGTGAAAAGTACCCTCCTAATTCCACTTTTACCATATTCTAATAACTCAATGAAATGATTGCGTTAGTCGGCAATAAAAAATACTCCAATCTACACTACAGAGACAGATACAAAAATTGAGGCGGTGTACCAACAGTATATCCATCAATATATCCATTGATTTCATATGCTTACTTGGCTGCGTACACTGTATCACAGAAAACATAAGCTTAGCGAGAGAATCTGAATTATTGGTAAAGATAGAAAATTTGAAAAGCAACTTTGGAATCAAAAAACGAAAAACCAAGATGCGAAGTTGAGTTCTTGAAAAGGATTAATTGTTAGAGAAAAAACATTACTGCTGGCAACATCTAACGAACTGAAGCCAGCATTCTGATCACTTGTGCTGTGAGCCGAGACTTTGACAATTAATATTATTTTGACAATCAATTTGGTTCACACTTCAAAAATAAAAATACAGTCCACATTGATTTATCTGACTATAAAACCTCAAAGAGAATACAATTCATAACATTTTGGTCAGTTCGAGCCGGATTGAGTTCAAAAGTAGTAGAAAGTGTGAAAAAGTTTGAGGTTTGGAAGTCAATTGCCGCTTAGGCGAACACAGGTGCAATCGTCCATTCCACCAGCGCAGAATCGGAGAGCAAGAGTGAGTCTGTTCCTTTTCATACCTAATTCCTTTATTTCCTTCCATACCTAGTTCCTTTATTTCCTTACACTGCAGTTGCACTTGCTATTTGTTAGTGATGGCAGAATTGGAAGAGGAAATAAGAGTACTTATCCTCAAACGAGGCATTTTAAAAGGCAGATTAACAAAATTTAAAAGCTATTTCGATAAAATAGATAAGGAAAATTTGAATGATGCTAAAATTAGAGCTTTAAGTGGAAGGTTAGACAGTATAGGGTCGGTATATCAGGAATTTTTAGAAATTGAAACCGAAATTGAACTAAAAAAAGAACTAACCCTGGTAGAACAGCAAGAAGTTGCCGAGATTGAGGATTCATATTTTGATGTATTAGGAGAAGCTAAATCTCTGATTCATATTTTCGAAACTAATTCTGCAGCAGATGTTTCAAATGCCAGGGAGAGTTCTGTCACGGGTAACAATGTTCGAAATGTTGATAGTGTTAAATTGCCTCCGATTCAACTTCCTCAGTTTGATGGTCAGTATGGTTCTTGGCTGGAGTTTAGGGATGCCTTTTGTGGTCTAGTAGACAATAATGTAATTATGAATAATTATCAAAAATTCTATTACCTAAAGCAGGCCCTATCTCCAGAAGCATTGAAAACTATAAAATCTTTACAAGTTACGGCTGACAATTATAAAGTAGCTTGGCAGAAAATGAAAGATCGTTATGAAAACGAGGGTATGATAATCCACAGCCATATTCAAAATATTTTTGAGTGCCCACCAGTTTATAAGGAGTCACCTATAGCACTAAGAAACTTATTCGAACAAGTATCGAATAATTTAGCTTCTTTGGCTGCATTGGGTGAAAAGGTGGATACTTGGGATAGGCTAATAATATATATCTTAACGTCCAAATTTGATTCAATAACAAAAAGAGAGTGGGAATCTTACAAATATGAGGAAAAACGTCCTACGCTTGAAATTATAGAAATGTTCTTGAAAGAAAAGTGTGAGACGTTAGAAAAGCTTGCTGTTGATAAACATTCTAATAATATAAAGAGACAATCTGCAACTTTTCTAACGTCATCAGAGAAATATTGTGTGTTGTGTCACAAAGATCACAAAATATATAATTGCGAAATGTTTTTAAATCTGACAATAACAGATCGTATTAAAAAGATTAGGGAGTTGAAGTTGTGCGGGAATTGTTTGAAAGCAGGCCACCCATTTTGGAAATGTAAAGGGAAACGATGTTTAAAATGTTCTAAATCCCACAATGTTTTATTACATTTAGAAAAGGGGCCTAGCGATAATCGTAGTAATACCCATACGTACGGTATTGAATCCCATACGTACGGTACTGAATCGAAACAACCTGCACAGTTGCAATCTTCATCGCAAGCAAATGCTTCGAACACTGCGAAGTTGAATTCGACAGAAACCGAGACGGTCAGTAATACGACATTGGAAAATAATAGTTTTTGTGGATACTCGGAAGTTGAAATTTTGTTATCGACAGCGATTGTGTGCGTACAAAATGGCTCCGATTACAGTTATTGTCGTGCATTACTGGATAGCGGATCGCAAAGCAATTTTATGACGGAAAGTTTAATGCGAAAACTAAATATTCAGCCTACAAAAATAAATCATGTCGTTAAAGGAGTAGCTAGAACTTTAACAAACATTCAAAGACAGGCTAATATTACAGTGAAATCGTGTCATAATGATTTTAGTAAGAATATAAATTGTTTGATTTTGCCAAAAATAACAGACCGATTACCGATACGCTCATTTAAAAGAGAGTATCTAAATGTACCTGATCAATTGCGGTTAGCCGATCCGAATTTTAATGTTTCCGGTGAGATCGATTTATTATTAGGGTCCAATGTTTTTTGGTCTTGTCTATGTGAAGGTCAAGAACGGTTGGGAGAAAATTTGCCAGTGTTGCAAAATAGTCATTTCGGATGGATCGTAGCAGGAAACTTAGATATAAAATTCTCAAAAAATAAGTCACTTAATTGTCACTGTATTATTGAAGAACAAAAAATCGAGTTATCAGACAATTTAATTAAAAAATTTTGGGAGATTGAGGAAGTTACTCCGAAAGGTAGGATATTGTCTGAAACTGGAAAATATTGTGAAGATCATTTTGAAAAGACATCTAAACGTGACAAGTCGGGCAGATTTATTGTTGAAATGCCATTTAAAAATAACTTGAATGAATTAGGTTCTTCTCAAGAGATGGCAAAAAAAAGATTCTTTGCAATTGAAAAAAAACTTAATGAAGATAAAAATTTGAAGATAGAATACGTAAAATTTATGGAAGAATATCGTGAGTTAGGACATATGTCAAAGATTTATGACAATGGACAAAGTGCGGGTGGATATTATATGCCGCATCACGCTATAATTAAACCTGGAAGCTTAACATCTCCTTGTAGGGTGGTTTTTGATGCGTCGGCGAAGACCTCTACAGGATTGTCTCTAAATGACGTCCAATTTGTGGGGCCGACCTTACAACAGGATGTATTTACCATTTTAATGCGATTTAGAAAACATAATTTCGTCATGACAGCTGATATATCGAAAATGTACAGGCAGATAATAATTAATGACTCTCAAAAGAAATATTTGAAAATTTATTGGCGTCCAGAACCTAATGAGGAACTACAATGTTTTCAATTAAATACGGTGACTTATGGAACTGCCTCAGCACCTTATCTCGCGGTCAAATGTCTCATGCAATTAGCAAAAGAAAATGAAGCGGAGTTTCCTACTGCTAGTAGTGTAATCCAACAGGATTTCTATATGGACGATTTAATAACCGGCTCTAATTCTGAAGAAGACTTGCCAAAAATTCAGAAAGATGTATTTAGCATCTTACAGGGGGCGGGTTTTGTATTAAGGAAATGGATGTCCAATAATAAAAAATCAATGGCCAGGTTTCAGCTAGATCATTACGTTAAATTAAATTTCCGACCGATAGGGGAGAATGAAGCAGGTAAAACTCTAGGTGTTTATTGGGACTCGGTAAATGACTGTCTAAGATATTCGATAAATATTAAAATTGATGAAATAATTACAAAACGTAAAATTTTAGCTGTTTTATGTCAAGTGTTTGATCCGCTTGGCTTGTTAGGACCCACAGTGATTATCGCTAAACTCATTATTCAGGAGTTATGGTGTAAACAATTAGAATGGGATATGGAAGTACCAAAGGAAATAGCTGATCGATGGATATATTTTGTAACCGAGTTAGTTAACATTAATAATTTACAAATACCGAGACAAATCGCGTCGCATCCTTATGAAAAAATTGAGATACATGGCTTCGCTGACTCCTCAGAAAAGGCGTATGGAGCATCAATTTTCATCAGATGTGTTGGATTAAATGGCATCATAACATCCAATTTACTATGCGCTAAGTCAAGAATCGCACCGTTGAAAAAAATCAGTCTGCCTAGATTAGAATCATGCGCAGCTCTATTATTGGCTCAACTATTTCACAAAGTAAATACCAGTTTTGGTATTGAATTTGATGATATTTATCTGTGGACCGATTCGGCCATCACATTATGTTGGATACGCGGTGATAGTTCCCGTTGGCATACCTTTGTGGCAAATAGAACTAGCGAGATTCAGTCACTCACTAAAATTAAATATTGGCATCATGTAGCATCGGAATGTAAACCCGCAGATTTATTATCCCGTGGTTGTTATCCTCAAACGCTCCAATCTATGGACTTATGGTGGCATGGTCCATCTTGGCTTCGTTCGGATTCAACCGCATGGAAACCAGAGGAACATATTACTATTCTTGAAATACCCGAAGCTAAAGTGATTGCATTAGTAAATCGTGAAATTTATAATAACGAGTTAATCGAAAATTCACCTAGCAAGGTTTCAGTATATACAAAATTGATTCGAGTTATTGCATTTATTTTCAAGGCGGTGGAGCATTTTAAACGAAAATTAAAATTGATAGATATTAATAATAAGTTGATTGAATCAGCAGTATTAACAGTAGAAGATATAAATAATGCAGAAGTATATATATAGAAGGAAATACAAAAATGTTGCTTCCCAGAAGAATACTTAGCGTTGCAAAGTGGAAAGGCTATTTCAAATAAAAGTTGTATCTTATCTCTGAACCCATTCTTAGCGGACGGGATAATTAGAGTAGGGGGAAGGTTAAAAAATGCAGATCTAAACTTTGATACACGTTTTCCAATTATATTACCCAAATCACATGAAATTACAAATCTCATAATAAAACAGGAACATATTAGATTGAAACATGGTGGTCTGCAACAGCTTCTTTCCAGCATACGCGACAGATTTTGGCCCATGGGCGCGCGGAATACCTGTAAAAAAATCATAAAAAGTTGTATTGTCTGTATAAAATCTAAACCGAAAGGTTACACTTACCTGATGGGTGATCTGCCAAAAAGTAGAGTTAATTCTTATGCTCCATTTTTGAATGTGGGCGTGGATTATGGTGGCCCATTTATGATTAAGGATAGAAAAACTCGAAATGCTAAAAAAATTAAAGCGTATCTATGTTTATTCATTTGCTTGAGTACCAGGGCGGTACATTTGGATCTGGTGACAGAGCTCTCCTCGGAAGCCTTCCTTGCTACACTAAAAAGATTTATAAGTCGTCGTGGAAAACCGGCTAATATTTTCTCTGACAATGGCTCTAATTTCAAAGGAGCTAATAAGCAATTAGAGGAATTATATCAACTACTGATATTTCTGACCAATTATCGACTGATAGAATTCAATGGCATTTTATCCCACCGCGAAGTCCTAATTTTGGAGGAATTTGGGAAGCCGCAATTAAATCAGCAAAGTTTCATTTGAAAAGAGTTGTAGGGGAAAATTCGTATACGTATGAGGATTTTCTGACCATCATTGCGCAAATAGAGAGTGTACTGAACTCCCGTCCTATCTCTCCCTTGAGTTCTGACCCTACCGACCTTAACCCATTGACTCCTGGACACTTCCTAATTGGAAGATCATTCAGCACCATGCCCGAGAGATCCTATGTAGAAGTTCCCGAGAATCGATTAAAACGATACCAGCGTCTCCAACTCGTAGTTCAACGCTTCTGGAATCGGTGGCAAAAGGAGTATCTTTCGGAGTTGCAGATTAGATGCAAGTGGAAGACAAAGTTTCCTGAGCTGTTGAAGGCAGGAGCGTTAGTATTGGTCCAAGGCGACAATGAATTTGTCAACAACTGGCAGCTAGCCAGAATAAACGAACTTCATCCTGGTCCTGACAGAGTTACCCGTGTTGTGTATGTACAAACTCGTGATGGAATTTTCCGAAGACCGGTGACAAAAATTTGTGTGTTACCAGCCTAAAGTGTACTGGATTTGAAATCGATACACTGACATTCGAGTTTATGAGAATTTGCATATTTTTTTGTGTGTTATTCTGTTGAACTTCATCTGTTCAAGGCGGGCGGTATGTTAGAGAAAAAACATTACTGCTGGCAACATCTAAAGAACTGAAGCCAGCATTCTGATCACTTGTGCTGTGAGCCGAGACTTTGACAATTAATATTATTTTGACAATCAATTTGGTTCACACTTCAAAAATAAAAATACAGTCCACATTGATTTATCTGACTATAAAACCTCAAAGAGAATACAATTCATAACATTAATGAAGTCAATAATGTGGTTATTTTCGGAAACAATTCGAACAGTGAACTAGAATAAAGAAATATTTGAAAACATGAATTTTCTGAGAAGTACTCACAATAGAATAATTGCTCTCAATACGATTTCAATCAATCAGTAAAATAGAGATGTCTACATCCTTCAAGGAATAAGTCTGCTTTGGACCATAATCATAATAAAAGATGCACTGCAAATCATTTAGAATAATCCCAATGATTTCAACACTAACTTTCTTGTTACTGAACTCTCTCGTTTCAGTAATAACTGAATAACTTTTTGACACATTTTGATACAATAAAATATCATAACCAATGAAAATTCGTACTCCCCATTTCCAACAGAGAATATTGTCAAGTACATTCAAACTAAAAAAATCGATACGAGTTATTTGTTTATAAAAACTCCGATTCGATAACACATTTGGTCCAAAACAACGTGACCAGAAAAAAAAACATTTTTATCACTCCAATCATTGAATTTCCGCGAATTTCAAACGACTCTGAACGAATTCTGTACAGTGAAATGTAGGCGTGAAAGGATTTTTATGTTTTCATCGAAATGAATCTCGCAGTTAATTAATTATTTTAAAACTCCCGGTTTCAACGCATAGAATTTGGTTGCGGTATTGTAAACTTTTTTGATCCCCTCAAAACCTGAGTATAACAAAGCATCGTTTTGAATTATGGAGCAACAAAAAGTCGACACAGAAAAATTTGTTTGAAAAATCGAATATGTTACAACAAAATGAGTTCCACTCTAGGTGATGTCCAATTGTGATGGTAAATCTCAACATCCAGCATTTATTCAGAAGATTCGCTGGATTACAGTAATATCAGGCTTTCATTATTCTGCAATTGTGATTCAGGCAATGATCTGAATCGGATTCAAGCAAATTCACCATGAAAATAGTAATGTGTGGCATGGCTATATAATGTTTTTGTCAGAAAATACAATATCCTGACTATTTACAAAGTGTCTGTTGATATGTACAAAAATGATCAGAAATTCTCAGTGATTATGAATGTTAATAGAATTATTACAGGACAAAAAATTTCACAACCTTCTTTGAAAATATAATATCGCCTTCAATTTCTCATTCACCTCTCGCAGAGTTCTCTACGAACTGAAAAAAAAAAGATCCAAAATTGTTTTCATGATTTGGACAAATATATCAATAACTCATCGCTACCTCATTTGAAAGCTCGACGAAATTCATAGGAATTGATTAATCATCAACAAAATAAAGAGGAAATATATTCTCTTGAACTTTAATGTTCCTAAAATAGACCATTTAATCGAAGATTCTCTAAAAATGTTATGACCTTCACCGTTAATTGACGAAAATAAACGAATTTTGAAAATTTTGTTGGCTCTCAGAGTGCAACCTAATTATCTTTCTATACTATACTTCTGATAAAACGGGAAACAATATCTTACTGAAGTAAAATCTTGAAAGATGCTATGAAATCCTATGAGTGACAATCACAAATAGTTTTAGTTTCAGCAGATCATTTGATTATACAATTTATCTTACATCCACATAGTAAAAACTCTATTTGAAGAACAGTTCCTCGTAAAATTTTTGTTTCGAAAAGAAAATGATAACATGACATATCACAGCTTGGAGTGCAAACACAAAATTTCAGAAAGTAGGCACAGGAAATTATTTGAAATGATTGGAAAGATTAATCTAAGTAGGGTATGTGATGTTGATTTTGATAGTTCAGTTCGTGCACTTGATCAGAAATGGGTTATGTAAAGTTGATTCGAACTTCCACTGTCTCTATATCAAAAAATATTTGTTTCTGATAAACAGTTGATGTCTTGCCAGAAACGTCAACCTTCAGAAGTCGAAATCTGTGCTAATGGTTAACGAGGTCTCACGTTTCAACGTGTGATCACTATCACTTTATTGAAAAATTTCGTTGGGTGCCAAAAATGAAAAAAAAAGAATCAACAGAAAAAAAATGAAATGAACAGTAGAATACATATCGAAACTCAGTCATCACATGAAACCTCTTTTTAGCATTCATATTCATTTTTTTTCTTCAATTTCCTTGGTTTTGCTTTTTCCATATATATCTTATATTTTTATTTATATATTCGAAATTCAATTTCTATCGATTTTTCTTGCAATTTTCTTTTTTAATTGAGGTTAGGTTTTTTTAACTTAATGAGTTTTCTGCTCTTCAACATTCTCTTTCGAACCAATATCACTGAACAAGGAACATTTTGAGCGAAATCCAATCAGGAAAATGAAGATCCAACTGGATAATTCGAACAAAAAATGTTTGAAGAAATTTGCCACCGAGTATGCCAACTTGGTCCATCACTCAGGGTATGATTCCAGACTTCATACGCTGGAAAGAATGTATATTCAAGTCACTTCAACACTTTTGTCCCAATTCCTTCAGAACTTTCCCATTTATCCGCTCAATTTTCCTGAACTGGAGCAGTCTCTGAAGGAATTGGCCTAAAATGGTCATCGGATTAAAGAAGTTTTATTAGAGTTCAGGCGGGTCTGGGAATTGACGGGAAGAGGAAAAGTTAAGGGCTGTTGGCCATTATCTCTGTGAGTTTTTTGCGTCAAGAGAATACAATATTGACCGTTGAAAAAGCATTATCTTGATTTAGGAAACATTCGAAGCCGAGTTGGCATGGTGACCGAAACACTCGTGTTCTACTCCAATAAGCTCTGAGTGATATATTGGGTGGAATCCCTTGTCATTTTGATCGTTCATGCTTCCGACTTCAATAAAAAATATTTACTCAGATCAATGAAAAAATTGGAATTATTTTCTCGATAGAGGTCGATTTGCTGACTATTTGAAAATTTGGATGTTCACATAGAAGTGATATCAGATACAACAAGAATGTTTACACTCGAAATAAACAACTCAATGAACAAGACTAATTCGAATGAAATATAAATTCGTTCTTAGATTCCCCTAATGATCCTCAAATGAATTTTCATTTGAACTGGTCGATACTTGATGAAAATTCGGTTTCAAACAAGAACACTAGTTTCTTGTTCGATCCTCACTAAAAGGACACTGTAGTATTTCTTTCCAAATGAATGATTTTGAAAACCACTCGTATTTCAGAAGACTCTCTGCTTGATTTTCAGAAGAGACATAAAACATCTCAGAATTACTCATAAGTTTGTTTCAAATTATATTTCGATTCTCCCATCCAAGATTCATTATCAGTAATGGTAATATAATTCCATAATTTGACAACATTACGTTATAATTTCGTATCTTGTTTGCTGCACTGCCCACACTGATAATTCCACGTTGAATGACTTCAGAAGGAATTCTACCGTTTACTGATTCACATACTATTAAGATTTCTAATACTTGAGGTTTGGCAAACTGGGCATATGGCTTTACACCATGCTGGCAAACAAATATGAAATTCCTCAACAATAACAAAATGGTTGAGGCTTTCGCGGCCGAGGTTATTAGTATAACTACTGCTCTTCGGGCTTGAAGGCCGTCGTTCTTTGGAGTTCCTTCCTGACGTTTCGCTAGCGCCAGTGGCCAGCTTCTTCAGAGGCTTATTCATCTCCGATGACCATATTTCAATCAGTTCCGTTTCAGTGTGTTATATTTAAATTTGTTGATGAGCACCTGCATAGTTTCATGGGTCGTGAAGCTCTTGAACTTCAGCATTCCACCTCACTTTTCATTACTAAGACATTCCAAATATTGGGTATACCTTTTCAAACTCAGAGGTTCATTTTCCAGAATTCACGATAAAGTGCCAGTAAAGACTCGACGCTTTGAAAACATTTCTTCATCTCATGATAATCAGTCCCCATCCTATATTATGCGTCAGATTGAACGGTGACCTATCGAGTAGTGAATCCGTGAATCACGGTGTTCCTCAAGGTTCGGTTCTGGGACCCCTTCTCTTCCTAATTTATATAAATGATTTATATTTCCACATGCTACCTACAGAAAGCGTCCTGTTCGCAGATGATACAACCTTTATCTGTCAAAGTAATACTGTTGACAATCTGTCCACGTTATCAGATGAGACAATCAATATAGCTAAAACCTGGTTTATTTGTAATAAACTCAAGCGCAACTTAGATAAAAATCAATCCATTTTTATATCTTCCAATTCAAATCTCACACGTGGTAGCTGTGTGAAATTACAAGGCATGCAACTATATGATAGACTCAACTGGGGCCCACAAATCGCAATATTAGCGAAGAAACTGTCAAGTGTCACCTTTTTGATTCGACGTTTGAGAGATATTGTCAGTGTGTATGTCCTCAAATAATGTTATTATGGTTTATTCCATAGTAATTTGTCTTATGGTATTCTTCTTTGGGGTGATTCGTGTCACTCTAGTAAAGCATTTATTCTTCAAAAGAGAGTAATCAGAATAATGGCAGGAGTTATCATCGTGAACATTGCCGCCCTCTTTTCATCAAATTTCAAATCATGCCTCTTCCTACTTTATATATTTATTCGTGTTAATTAGAAATTCATAAAACTAAGCATAAATACTCGTCTCAATCCGAAGTCCATCATTACACCACTCGACATGCTAATTTAATTTCGACTCCAAAGAATTCTCTGAACATACATTTATATAACAGACTACCTTCTAGAATGAAAAATTTGGCTTTCATTCAATTTAAAGTAAAAATCAAAAATTTTCTGTCGAAACATTGCTTTTATAGTGTCGATGAGTATCTTGTTTTAAACAAGAATGAATTTGAATCTATGTGATGGACACTGCACACCTGAATGTTCATTCCTAATCAGTTAATATTTTGTCTATAATTATTTACTGTGTGTTTTAAATTTTATCTGTTTTGCTCTTGACGTTCTACTATTACATTGTATATTGTAGTGAAATAAATACTTTTACTTCTACTTCTATATCGAGAAAATGCAAGAATGCTTACCCAAAACAACCGTTTCAGGTCCTCGAAGAAACTTCGGATCCACTGGATCCCCGTTGATCATCCAATTCAATTGTGCCGCCGGCTTGGATTTTCCCGAAGTGCAATTCACCCGAACTGTATCGCCAACTTGGTAACGTGGTTTTCCACCTGTTATTTTTGGACCCTCCTCAGGAAGAGCTGAAACAACAAAAAATGTCAATGGTGTCAGGAGTGGGGTCGATCGGATCCCTTATAACCAATATAACACGATTGAGAAAAAATGGGTCAGAAGCGAGGCTGCTGCTTTTAGTGGAGATGGTTGATGTTTCCTGCAACCTCCTCTTCGAACAGGCCATTAGGACAGGTCGAAGAAAACTTTGATCGAAGAAAAGTCAGAAATATATTGATGTGTCATAATGATTATGAAAATGAAAATGAATTGACTGAACCTTGTAGGAAATATCTGTACACCTTACATTCTGAAATATGTCACTTATAATGTGTAATTCAAAAATCCCTGGTGTGATGAGGAGCGGTAATGGCATTCATGACAAGCCTCAGGATATTATAAATGCATTCAGTATATACATTTTGATATCGTTTACAATTGTCCTAGACACTTATCTGATAATGACTTGAAAAACCAAGCTGTGAACTCAGATTGCATCACTTTGAACAAAATACTTGAGAAGGATATTTCTGAAGCATCTAGAAAATTGAAAAACAAATTAGTCGTTGGTCCGGATCAAATTCCAAGTTTTATAGTCAAAGATTGCATAATGGCACTAATGGAACCTCTATTATATTTGTTCAATTTGATATGAACCAAAAAAACATTCCCTAATAATTGGAAAATTGCTAGGGTATGTCCTGTGTTGAAGAAAGGAGATTCTGCACTGATATCGAATTATCGATTTATATCAATATTATGCAAGTTTTCTAAGCTCTTTGAGATATTTTTTTATACCTTCATATACCGTTCTCTCAAGAATGTAATCTCAGCTCATCAGCATGGTTTCATGGAGAAGAGATCATGTCTTACTAACCACCCATGAATTTCACAGTTCATTTCGGATGCACTTGATAGGCAATCTCAGGTAGATGTGATATACTTTGATATGCAGAAGGCATTTGATCAAACTGATTTGAGATTATTTATGATCAAATTTGATCGATTCGGTTTTTTTTCGAACTCACTTTAACTTTTCGAAACATATTCATGCAACCGATAGCAGTATGTTGAAATCGAAGGTTATTATTATTATTACAAGAAGTCATCATTGCAATTTCTAGCTGGTGCTCGGCAAATAGACGTAAATTGAATATTTCTTAATGTTCTGTAGTTTCCTACTCCAGAAAGCATAATATTATTGAATATAGTTATTACATTGGGATATCCTCTTCAATAAGACAAACTGAAATGAAAGATCTTGATGTCATATTCGACCGCAGGTTGAAATTTGTTCAACACATAAACAAAACTGTCTCCTCAGCTAACAGGATGTATGGTTTTTTGATGGGACAAGGTAGAGATTTTCACAAAATTAAACCAATAATTCCTCTATATTGCTGTTAGGTTCGAAGTAAGCTTGAATATGGATCACTAATTTGGTATCCTTCTAATGATGCTCATATAGCCACTGTTGAACGTGTACAAAAAAAGATTTCTGAAGTATCTTTCCTTCGAAACCACAGAAAATTATCCCATGAGGAGAACTGACTATTGAGTTTTTTTGAACGAGTTCCATTTCATTTCTCTGAATACGCGTCGACGTAAATTTATTTACACTTTGTTACATGGTTCTATATATAGAGTGTTATGATCTATCACACTTAATAAATTTTGTGCCTCAATTCGAATCGCGATATCATCGTACACTCTACGGTAGTAGTTACAGAACAAATAAATGTTTTACGAAAAGGATTGTGATATATTTTATAATTCATTCAAATATATCAACAGATCTATTTTGAGATCAACGTTCAATATGTAATAACAATGATAATGATGAACTCCTTCATTCACGTCAACATCTGTCATTTTACATTTTTATATTTTTCATAATCTAATGTTTTCTTGTCTATCTCTAGTATATTTTTTGTTGATGTATACATTTTGAAGTGTGATTTCACAAATGATCATTCTTTGCTCATCATGTGTATGTATGGTGTACGTGAATTTGCAATTCTGTTATAATCAACTTAATACGCAGTGTTTACATTTCCTGTAATTGGGTGTATTTTCATCTGTTGGAAATGAAAGTCTATCTATCTATAACTTATGTTGACTTTCTAAATATTGGACAATATGTGTTATACATGCTTGTTAGTTGATTAGTATGCTCTCATGGTGAACGTAACAGAGCCTAGAAAATTCAATGGTTGGGTCATTTCGTTGAAGTGAAATTGAATCTGAATAATATCAAATATTCGCATCGTGAAACCATATTCACTACCCCGAATAAAGGAGATTATAGCGAATCCTCTCAATTTTTATTGCAGCATCAGCAACCGAATGAATGCCCGATCCACCATGAATTTATATTGAAGTCTACAACTTTTATTTTTATTTCGAAAGGGATCCACGAACAGCGCTGGATTCACAAAGCTGGCTGTACGATTGTAAATCATTGCACGCGAAATGTTCGGCCCATTCAATGTTAGCTAATATTAAGGAAGTTAGAATGGCCCAAAGCTATATTTAACCCGAAGACCTCGTTAAATTCATTCGATTTTCCTCTGTTGCGGCCGCAAAACGAGTTCCAATAGAAGGGAGGATTGGAAATATAATTTCTATATTTTGCATGCACTTTCGCATGATATGTGGATTTCTAATGGTTATCTGAAGTTGCATGTTATATCTGCAACTATCATCAAGTAACACTAACTATTGATGTGGCATGCAGAAAATCATTAATGAAAATCAATTTATTTTCCTGAAGTGATGGAAATCCAATCATCTTAATAAGGCTTGTATATGCATTAAAAATACCTTGATCTTCAGTGCAAAAAGGAATAGGTAACTGGTGAAGTAATGGAAGAATGTATGAACGGCCAAGGCAACAGGTTTGCGATGGTGCTTGTCAATCTGAAACCAATACTATAACATACTTCCAGAAGATTCAATCTTGATGGTTTGAATGATGTCTAACACACCTGTTTCATGATTATTGCTACTCAGAGCATGTCTGACACAAAATGATTGGTGGAATAACTTGAGGTAGGTATCTAGATAAAAATTATGAATGTTATCTCCGGTAACGGCGGGAGTCAAATGGTCATGAAGGAGTTATGGCCAGGAATTAGACCAGCAAGAGATATGAACATTTTCTCCTTGAAAAATCAAATGAAAAGAGTTGTACGTCGCTTCAATGAGAAGCCATGTCAAGTCGATCGCTAAGGATGCTTCCCGAAGCTTAGAAGCTTGGGTTTCTATTTCATCCGAAGAATTATTACTAGTCGCCAGCTTCTAATGATCTACAAGGTACAGACACGGCTTTTCTTGGAATATAGTTCTCATGTATGGAGCTCGGCACCAAAATATTCATCGA
Organism: Zygogramma bicolorata; assembly: GCA_032362365.1. Classification (NCBI taxonomy): domain Eukaryota; kingdom Metazoa; phylum Arthropoda; class Insecta; order Coleoptera; family Chrysomelidae; genus Zygogramma; species Zygogramma bicolorata. Next base: position 597,840 of record JAVJAQ010002244.1, read on the forward strand.
AGCTTCTCGATTCTATTTAGAGAAAATGAATCCGTCTTGTAGGGTATTCTTCGCTCACACACTCGCTCACTTCTTTGAACATCGGAGGACTTCCCTTTCGTGAGAATATGTTCATATAAAAAAACGTTCAACGTAATACTTATGAATTCTCTCAGCATCTGCTGAAAAGTTTACATGGAGAAGTAGATTGAGTCCCAAAAAAATCCAGTCAAGGGCAGGGCTAACAAAATGCGCCCAGGTTCTGAAGAGAGGACGCCAACGACATTTCTAATTTTTATCAACCCTAATTTACTGAGTCCTTAGCACGTTCTAACCTATTACTTTAGCTTTGGTGGTGTAGAGCTCACGACGTATTATTTTCAGGCACTCTAACGCCACACAGTCCTCTACACGATAAGAAATCTTGAATTGGGTGGAAATCCATGCTTGAATCCCGATTTCAAGTTGACGAAGGTTTTTGTTTTTTTTTCGATGCCTACATTTCAATTTTAATATAAGTATAGACTGTCTCAACTTCAAAATCAGTCATGCAGTGTTCGATTTGACCTTAAATTTGATAATTGACCATTACCCTTATCGAAACGAATATGAAATTAGAAATCTTGAAAAAAAAAATACAATCTGGTATCTCGTGCAAGCTAGTCAAGTCCTTTCATTTGATATCCATATTGAAGGGATTGTAAGAATATGTACTAACTCCGCCATTTTGTTAGTTGCCATATTGCATTTCATTTTTTTCCGGTTTTTAGTCTTCTTCAAGTCAATCCTTTTAATTTGGTACCCATAATGAGCGGATTGTGAAAGAAGTAATCTGGCTTTTTTTTAGAGGTCACACTGGATTTAATTTTTTTTATAGGAAACTCCATTGTCCCATTAGAATTTGTCGGATTTGACAATTTGAAGTGGATAAAATCTCAATAAATACATTTGGCCAAGTAGATCAATTGAAGCACAGTTATCTCAGTCAGACAGCTATGTGTTACGACGGAGGTAGTCGATCAGGCCTGGAATATGTATGAAAAGATAGTAATGTGCAATTCATTTAAAAAAATCACAATTTATTCGAAAATCGGTTTTGACTAAAAATAGCCTATTAGGTGTCACTTCTTGTGATATATCGGAAATTACCAGTTTTTTGAAGTATTCGAAATTATCGAAGAATTAAGGACTTCTTCTGTATCAAATCATGGAATGTAAGTTGAAATTTCAACTCTGCTGTTCTCGAACAAAAGGTTTTCACCCCCGATAATGGTTTTGGAACTTGCATTGACATTAGTGAGATCATTATTTCATATATGAAATAACGATCCTAAGCGATCGTGTTACGAAGGAAAACTACTAAGAAAAATACCGTACTAATCGAAAAAATAAAACCGAATCGACGGAAAATTATCAACAGCATAACATTATGCAATTCATGAATTAAAAACTACCAAAAATCTCGAAATATACATAGGATACTTGTCGATGGGGGAAATTTAGACTTTGTTCATTAACGTTATAGTTTGGACCACTCTATATAAGAGTAATACACCCTGGCGAGATCATCCACTAATTGCAAACGGTCGAGCTAATGAGAAATTTGGCTTATATGGAGTGAAATGTTCCGAGCTGAAGTTCAAATATTATTATATCCTCCAAAAAAATGTCTCGGGCTATTATTAATAGAGTCTAACCAATTTCCAAGTATTAGGATTACATATCAATTACAGTGGAAACCGTCTTTAAAATTGATATTCATGACGCAAAAAATCTCAACTGAAAACGATATTTAATTATCGTTTTCGAGGTGATTTTTATTTCATTCCTTGGAAATTAATGAAACTTCGTATCTGACATTGAAGATTGCACTTCACTTTCCTCTCTTTTCAAATTTGAATCCTCACCACAATGGTTATGTTCTTTTAATGCAGCCAGCACCACAATTGCTTACTTTTTCTGTCTAGGTATCGGGAGCTCTGGCATAGAAGCATAATCATGTTTTTTTACGACTATCACGAAATACCTTCATCACTTATTCAATGATGATTTCTAAATGTAGTTCATTCTGATACTCATTTCCCATTTGCTAGGCAACTTAATATTTTTTGAAAAGCGCACGATGAATCTTCGCAATCTGCGTCACGGCAAATTGGAATGAACAAATTAGTTAATATGGGACAACAAATTGCTCCATACTTAAAACTTCCGAATCCTGATTTATACATGGGCCACTATTGCCACCGATCAACAAGGCATGTTGCTGGCGCTTCACAACATTAGCTGAGGGTTGCATCGAAGAGTTCCTGATTATTCGTCATGATATAGCCAATAAAATATTGGTGTCGATCAATAAGTTGTCAGACCTTCCATCGGCATCAGACACAGAAAATGTTAATAATGTCAACTCTTACTTCGAAAAACAGGTTCTAGTTCCCCAAAATTTGATTTTAATAATTGTACCAGTGTAGCATTGATTAATATTCCAAAAAACAATGAGAAGGACACATTTTCCTAGGTCGTTTTCTTCAATTAATTAATTGAAGTACACCTTTCATGTTGTTTTTACTTACACTGTATATCATAACAGTCGTAGGAAAAGTATAGTGTAAAACTTGTACAGAATGACCATTTCGTTATACATTATACTTTTGTGATATACCAACATATTATAATGGATTGAAGAATTCCATGACCATATCAACCTGCTCGGAATGTAACCTACGTTATTTCTCCGCTGGAATCGATATCAGATGGCCAGATAAATCCAGCAACTAGAAATTCTGGTGAAAGGCTCTTATCTCCCGACTTTTGCCCTGGCACATATCTACAAATAGCGTCCGAATTTCCCTAGAATTTGGAGCAGCTGGTGGGATTTCAGATCCCGGGAGAAGTATTCTGATGGATGTGAAAATCCATTTTAGATAAGGTGATTTAAAGGTTTCTTCGAGTGGATGTATATGGACACGAACAGATAGATCAAACGTAAACTTGAAAATTCCGATAAAACGTCCAGAAACGAGAGGGAGAGAATCCGCATAGCAAGGGTTTTATGTGGTATTTGTTTCGTGTTTCCTTCAGTTTTATTACGAAAAAAAAAATGACAAAAATGGTCAGGGTCACTCGAATGTTTTGAAGTTGTAACCCCCAAGAAAAAGTTTTGATGATAATCCTCTTAGAAAAAGTTCCTTCATAGGTCTTTAAGCGTACAGAGCAATGAAACCGTTGAAATATAATCATTGATATTGAAATGAATTAGCAGAGACTGTGAAATATATCAATGAAAAAGACACAATATACAAGTTTTTTCAGTCTCTCAGTAATGTTGAAAGTAGGTAGTGAACGAATAGGAGAGTTGTTCTCTTCTCGACAAGATCTGATAACGAATTGATACGCAATATCAATTTTATCCTCCTGAAGATGCTAACCACGTTTGCCAAACGAGCGTCGAAAGTTTCTATCAGCTTGGTGTTAGGCTACTTGATCTCTACAAATAGTTTCAACTTTCACAGGTTCCAATCTCATCGTCCATTCAGGATTTATTGTGTCAGTTTATTTTGAAGAAAAAAAGTTCGATGATTTGAATATTTCAATATTGTCTGCATATCTTGTTCAAACACTATTTTCAATTTTGGAATTTCAATATCAGTCCAATATTGTTTGGAAGAGTGAATTACAATGTTGAATTATAAATTTAGGTATCAATCATATTGGGATTTCACTGCAATATACATCTGTCGATTATGATATAATAATAATAATAATAATATTTATTAACCATTTTTGATACACTTGGTATATGTGGTAAGTCAAGGTAAATGTACTATGAACTATAAGCAAAAGAGGACAATAACATTCAGAGAACATGGTCAACAAACAAGAGAAAAAGCTGAATATACGGTTAATACTCATAACACTTTAAAAGAGTTCAAAAATTGACAAAACATTAATATGTAAAAATATTATAGGTAGGTATAGTCTAAAATTTCTTATCATTCACAACCCTAAAAAAAAGAGAGTTCAAACACATCGATAAAACATGAGTATATAAACATATATAGTCTAAATTCCTTATCATTCCTCATCATAATAGAACACAAAAAAAGAATGAAGATAATATGTGTGATCTAAATCAATTGTTGTTGAAAATAACAAAAAAGATATCAAGTTAAGTTTGAGTTGATTGAGAGATCGTCACTTAGGAAGTCCTGGCAACTATAATAGCACTTTTCTAATAGAAGGTTTTCGACATCTTTGTGGAATTTCAAGTCATTTGAGACCCTTTTAAATTCATCCGGTAATTTGTTGTAGCACAAGATAGCATTGTACTCTGGAGACTTCTTAAAAAGTGTCATGCGATGTTGAGGAATTCTCATTAACTCTCCATTCCTGGTATTATAATTATGTATAGTGGCATTTTCCGTGAAGAGATTCAAGTTTTGCCTAGCAAACGTTATACATTTCAAAATATATATGGAAGGTGCTGTTAAGATTTTTTTCTCTACAAAGATATGACGGCAACTGTCCCTGTAAATCATATTGAATATGAGCCTCACTATTCTTTTCTGGGCAATAAAAACTCTCGTAAACTCCTTCGCCCTACCCCACGTCATAATATTAAAATTGATATGAGTATATACCATCGCATAATAAATGCTGAGTAATGCTGATTCATTCAATGTTGATTTCAGCTTCTTTATGGCATAGTATGCTTTATTGATCTTTGAGCATGTATGATCTACTTGTTTGTCCCAGTTTAGATCAGCATCCAAGTAGGTACCCATAAATTTCACTTCCATAGAATTCTCAATCTCATTGATGACAGGATCATATGGAGTATTTTTCCTAAAGTGGAATCTCATCGTAACTGACTTGGACGTATTCAAAATAAGTTTATTTCTTTGACACCATGCACTGAACTGGTCGACAATACTCTCTGATTTGCAGATAAGCTGCTCAACATTTTGTCCCGATAGAGTTATAGTGGTGTCATCAGCAAACATAGTAATATGCCCGTCTACTATATATTGCGGTTAGTCATTTACATATAGGAGGAAGAGTAGAGGGCCTAGCACCGAGCCTTGAGGCACACCGAGTTTAATATTTTTAGACGATGACTGTGACCCATTACAAAGTACCGTCATGTTTCTTTCACTCATATATGATAGTAACCAGTTTATTATATTTTTCGGGAAACCCAATCTAGATAATTTGGAAATTAAGAACTCCGGGCACACATATTTTTTATCATCAATCTCTCGATATATAAAGCTCATCAGATGGTAAGAAGCTGTTTCAACAGATTTTTTTTTCTAAAGCCATGCTGAGATTTGCATAAAACATTATTATTTTCCAAATGGTCCATAATTCTTACCGAAACTACTTTTTCAAAGAGTTTTGATATGGAGCAGAGTAAGGATATTTGCCTATAATTGTCAATTTCCGTCACACTTCCTTTTTTATGTACTGGAATAATTATTGCTCTTTTTAGAACAGTGGGAAAGATACCTTGTATTAGAGACTGATTCATAAGATAAGTGAGTGGTTCAATAATTGCAGGAATAATTTTCTTTAGAGTAATTATAGACAGTTCATCATAGCCAGCAGATTTTTTATTTTTCATTTCGGAAAGAGTACTGAATACCTCATATTCCGTTAGAGGATTTGATGGAAATGGCAGAAATACGCCTACTGTCTTAATGAAGGTACAGGGTAGCGACAAGTTTTGTCCAAAGTGGTTATATGCAGCATCTTCGGCTGCATTTGAGAAATGTTCAGCAAATAATTCAGCTGTCGCGTCAGAATCTATTACTTGACCGTCATCTTGTTGGGGAGAAATCCTATTTTTCAACCCAATTTCATTCTTTCCAAGTTCATTGTTGATTATGTTCCATGTTTCTTTCGTTTTATTTTCAGACTCGCCTATTTTATTACTGAAAAACTTTTTTTTTGCCATATTTATTTTATATTATATTATATATTATATTGCTTGGATATTGTATTCACAAAATGGGAATATTAAAACCGTGATGTCCGAAGCAGAATCTAAGAAAGGTATTGTAACTTCAACAGTGGTAACATATCGTTTTTGATCTGAATTTGGTAACAGATTATTAATTCTGAATGATGGGCGGGTTTATTGAACGGATGAGCACAATTCATAACTTGGTGGACGTTTCTATTATACAATGCAATAGAAAATATCGGTTAAATAATAATATAATATTTGATAAGTGACTAAACACTTGTTTCGAGGACACAAATTGGGACAAATTTTTTCATCACATAAGAGAAATCAAAATATATAAAACATAATACAACATTAAATGGGTCATCAAAACTATAAAATAGTACAAATATGGCTGGAAACCGATGTTTGTTAACTATATTCAGACATCTAATATTTATTCAAGAGGAAATCTATCATATGCCTAGAATTTTCTAAGATGAATTTCCTCATTTGTTTTTTGAAGGAAAATATATTTCCTATTTGCCTTAGGTCTCCAGGTATTGCATTATACAGTTTGGGGCCTAAGTAAAGATACGTCCTTTGTGTTGTAGTTTTTGACATCAGTGGTAAAACATAACGAGATCTATTCCGAGTATCATAATTATGTGTTGGCATCTGGCTACTGCTTTTTGTTTGATGATACCTTACGCAGACAAAAAAAAAGTAAAGTTGCTTCATATCAAGGACTTTCGTATCGAAGTACAATGAATCCGAGGAAAAAGTTGTGGTTTTTGAATAAATTATTTTTAAAAACCTCTTTTGAATCACCTCCAACGGTTGCAAATGAGTCCTCAGTGCTCCACCCCAGGACAAAATCCCATAGCGTAAGTCCCTCTCAACTAAAGCGTGGTATAGAGTTCTGAGTTGACCTACTGGTAAGCATTCTTTAAGTTTCCTGAATCTATACAAAATAGTTCTCAATTTTTTACTATGTAAGTTATGTGGTGATTCCATTTTAAATGAGAGTCTATAATAATTCCCAGATATTTAACTTTATCTTCAGGTAGTATAGTGAAGTTTTCTTCACCATTTGAAATTTTAAGTGAATTGAAATAAGGTAGGCCAGATGAATTGCAGCTGAACGGTAGATAATTGGTTTTTTCAAGATTGATTGTGAGTAGTTTGTACCCTAGCCATTTTTTTATCGAGCAAAAATCAGTTTCGGTTGTAGTTTTCAGGTTTTTCCAATTATCAGCCTTATAAAAAATTGCCGTATTGTCAGCAAATTCAATAATTTCTCCACGGCTTTTCAAAGTGAATAATCCATCAATATAGATATTGAATAAAATCGGACCTAGTACAGTACCCTGGGTACACCAAACTCAACAGATTCGGTACCCCCAAATATACCATCGACTCTTACTGTTTGACTTCTTCCACTCAGATAGCTCGAAAATAATTGTAAATTGATCCCTCTTATACCAATGTCTTCCAGTGATTGTAATAGAAGTTCATGGCTGACGGTATCGAAAGCCTTCGATAAATCAATGAAAACACATAAACACGGACTGCCCTCATTGAGTGCATCTGTTATCTTAGAAGTTAAAGTTAAGATTGCGTCTTGTATATATGTTTTTTTCCTGAATCCGAATTGTTTACTAGAAATGATGTTATATTTATTGAGATATGAGTTCAGCCGATTTTTCATGATTTTTTCGAGAATTTTGGATATATGTGTTATTAGTGAAATTGGGCGGTAATTTTCCACTTCTTGCCTATCTCCTTTTTTGTGGATTGGAATCACCACGGTTCTTTTAAATATGTTTGGGTGAATACCTTGTTCCATGCATTTATTGAAAATATATTTTTAAGGTTAAATGAACGTATGATGTATAATTCATAATTAATTGCATTTCCATTTTCAATTGGTACGCATCATAAAATTCATAACCTAAACCTCACCAATTACTAGATCTAATCACAACGACTACTTGAACGTCTAGTAGTTCTCATATTTCAGAAATAAGCACAAAAAATAACTATACCCAATAGTAATCTCGATTCCTCCTACAGTAAACATATCAATTTTCGATTCACCCGAATAAAAAAATAACGAACTCTCTGCTAACATTGAGGAAAATAAGTATCACGAGAATATATCAACGCCCTAAGAGGTCCTAGTAATGTAATGAAAGAGCAAGAACTCACAAGATCCATACTCGAAGCATCAAATACATATCCTTCTTCAAGCATGATATCATTGATAGTGAAGTGTTAAACGTTACATTTTGTTTACTTCTGCTCAAAGTGGGTAGGTGACATGTTGTGTCAAAAAAAATATTGTTTGCTAATGTCAAAAAATGTCCACTATAATTCGCTGTAGGAAAAATGTTATTCGATAAAATACCTGAGTTTCCATGGTATCTCGAAACAAAATACTAAATTTAATTGGTCGAAAACTGTTGCTGGGAAAATTTCTTTAGTAATACCACTAGTGCTTGAATTATTTTTGGAAATTTTTTCGAACTCACGAATATTTTGAAATTTAATTAATTAAATTTCTTGAAATATTCAAGAGGAAAAAAACATTCCCAAAGATTCAAGTACACGTGGTGTTCAGTAAGAAAATTTTACACCATATCAAACTTCAACGAATTATTTGGAATCCATGTTTTACCGTTTCAAATTTCGTCAAGATAGACTCTGGAATACATCACCGATTGAACAACTGAATCGAAATTGCCTTGTTCTGTCAAATATAATTTAGGTTATTGTGTGAGCGTCAACAAAATGAATCGATTTGGTCAAGAAACTACCATGTCAGTGGCTCGTGAATAAAGGTGTAGAATATTATTGTATTTTTATTAGACTGCGAAATTGTTCTAGTGCCCTATTTGAACGTTCCAATTTGTGTACCTCAGCTCAAAGTGGGTAAGTGACCTCTTATGTCAAACAAAATATGCTCTACTTCAATACTCACTATTTGAAGCAATTTCGTTACGCCATCTACATGTCGATATTTTCGATCACTTCACAAAGCACGACAAAGGTTCCTACTCTGATCGCTAAAAGTGTTTCCCAGAAACTTGGATTTCTATTTCGTGCGAAGAAATACTTCACTTCTCGTCAGCCTCTAATGATCTACAAGGCTCAGATACGACCTGTCATGGAATACCGTTCTCTTGTATGGAGTTCGGCACCAAAACATTCATTGATGCTTCTCGATTCTATTCGGAGAAAGGCAATTCGTCTTGTTGGTGATTCTTCGCTCGCAGACTCGCTCACTTCATTGGAACATCGTAGAAGGGTCGGACACTTGTATCTCTTCTATAGATACTTTCACGGTCGATGCTCTTCCGAATTGTTATCAATCGTTCCACCCTTGGCAATATCTAAACGGATGACTGGACGAGTAGGTACAGAATTCCCACCCCTTTGTTGTGAATTTGGAAAACTGTCGAACCTCTCTTGCTAAAGGGATCTTTCTCCAATAAAACAGCTGAACTTTGGAACTTCTTGCCAAAAGAGGTTTTTTCTGAGGCTTACAGACTTCAGAAATTCTAAGTGAATGTTAATTCCTATCTCCTGTCCCTTGATTCACGCAGTGTTCCTTGAACATTACAGGGCTTCCCTTTCGTGTGAATCTACGTAAAAAAAAAAGTGCAAAGTTCTGTCTGTAAGTTCGACTAAAATGTTGATAGAAAGATATGAAGCTTCAAATTAGAGTTGACGATGGAAGTCTATAAAGTAAATGATATTTTGGACATAAAAATAATCCTCGAAACATGAATGATCTTCGACATTCAAAAAAATTTCACTGTTTATGAATTGATTGCCATCTTTCGGTATTAGGAGTAGGTAATAAAGAAAATATGTGGATCAGGCTACGACGTCCGTAAGAAAAACGGAAGAAAAGACATCACTTGGAAGCGAAGTCCTTAGTTTCATCTACCCGCCATGTTCATCGCTTCAAATGATATTGCCGTATGGTTGACTTATTATATCTCTATACACAATGCTGTGGGTTATCCATGCGGGAAAAAATTCCGATAAAATCGTCAAAAATACCTGAAATGCCATAGTAACGCGAAACAAAATGAGCATTTCATTGGTCGAAAACTGCTGGTGTGAAATTTCCACAAAAATATTTCATCTATCGTCCTTATGTTATGTTTCGCATATTAAATTCTGATAAATTAATCTCCCATTGAATTCTCGCTAGGTTGATATTCAAACGGAGTTCACGATTCCTCGACGAGGTGAAATATAATGAAGTTCGCAGTTTACGCCCCAACCCTTATTACAAAAGGCGATGAAATAATATTGTCACCGCACACTGAAATTGGTGAAACTCCTCTTCGCAGGCACAGCCGTGAGTTATGGCAACTTTGTAACTGATGTGGCGGCGAAATTGAATCGAAAACGCTGTTTTAATAGCCCGAAATAACACAATTAAGTTCCACCGGGGCGTATGAGGGCATTCGATTGCCGTAGCTTGTCGAACGCTAATTTTATTTGCAACACCTCGAATTTTTGAATGGATTGACTAATGAGGTGCGAAGATCGAATTATTGGGTGTGGAATGAACCTAATGAATGCTTGGTTTTCCACTCCGAAAGTTTATTCATATTCCATTCGATGCCCCTTGTTTTGAATATATAGGGCCCTGTGTAGAATATTCTTTGAGTAATTCTAAAAAGAAAAGTTCATATTAACATAGGTCCAGTAATGCTTTTTTTATGAAATACGAGGTGTCAACATTTGTAAAAGAAATTCCTAAATTTCTTAGTAATTATCCATCAATCGATTTCGTTAATATTTTGGTTGTGAGGTTCTGATTCAGCCCTAACTAGTTTCATCATCATGTCCAGTTGCGTCCCGAAGGCACCATAACCAATATTATTGACAAAACAAATATGAGCAGCCGAAACTACAATTTTGTTATATCTGATTTTTATTCGTTTTTTGCTCTATATTTAAGAAAAAAATTGAATAACTTTATTGTATGTTCCTGGTACCACACAATGAAAATTAATACTCACAAGATGTTGATATGAAAAATCCCGAAGAACAAGAAGACGCAAACTGATAGATACTTTATTTAGATAGATACTTCATTTTGGTCATATTATGCAAATACATTTATGGCAAGTAGGATATAAGATTTTTGTGGAGACAAAAAGATTATAATAAAATATATACGCACATACATCAAAATACATACATGAAACGCACTATAGTATTATATAAATAATAATAAAAGTACTGATGAAATTGAAATAAATTGTACACACAGGTACATGTTATAAAAACTTATACTATGTCGAATTGGAAAACAAAAAACATATATATTATTACTTCGTTTGCGATTATTATCAACTTTAAATGAAGTTTGTCGAGTTCCATATACTCCTCGATAGGATAAAAACAATTTTCAATCAATATTTTTTTCATTTTTTTCTTGTTATAAATTTTTATATGAAATCAATTGATCTGGAAATTCGAAGTATGACAATCGTGTAATTTTTAATGTTCGATCATGAATAAAAATCGCGATATTGCATGTCAACAATAAAAAAATTATTCATTAGTTTTATTCATTGCCTGCATAACTTTTGATAACGAAATCTAAAATAGACTATAAAAATAAGTACACCTTCGTTGTTGATGATTTGGTAGCAAGATACGAAAGATATGCTGGATATGAACAAGTTGTATTTCCGGGTTGCTCAATGCATAAAGAAATCAAAATTGCAAAAAATCAGTATCGCAATTTTTCAATATTTTAAAATTAGTTGAGGTGCCTTCCGGGACGTCACTGGACATGATAATTTCAATCTGGTTAGGGCTAATTAACCCCTCACTACCCCAAATAACACTAACATATTTTATTGAAATATGTTAAGAAAAATCATATTATATATATTTGAGAAATGACTATTTCTGTTATAAATAATGTCATACTGTATCGCAAGAAAGAGGTAAAGCGGACCTATGTTTATAAGAACTTTTCGTTTCAGAATTACCCAAAATACACCAACCGACCCAATAGTACTGTGGGATTTTCTGGGTTTCCCTACAGTCGAAATAACGGATGCGTTACGCTGTTTCCGACTTCTACGATAATAAAACTTGTTCTGTTGTTAGATGAAGAAGAGCTTGAAATGAATAATTCTAGAAAGAGAAAAAGGCGGCATTGGGTATATAAAATGCTAAAAAAAACGAAATCAAGAAGAAGAATTTGCACAGTTTAGATGATCAGACAAAATTTTTCCAATATTATCGAATGTCTATGGCTGAGTTTGACAATTTATTGTACCAAATTAAGGAACCTCTTCAAAAACACCTTTCGTGAATCCATTTCACCTGTTCAAAAATTGGCGGCCTGCCTAAGGTAAATTTTTTTTCGAATATTCTTTATTTTATAATTTTTTTTATTCTCCATAAACAGAATTTTTATAAATACATCAGAACCCAAACGCTAGCACAATACTTTAAAATACTTCATTTACTACTGTTTTTTCACCATATAAAATGTTGAACGTAAAAATTGCAACTCTGGTTAAACCTACAACATATTATATAATACCACACAGAATATACTAAACATAATGTAATATAACTTTACTCATAATTATTGTCTGTGGGAGAAAAATTCTCGTAATATGACGAGGCGGATGATGATTGAGGTACCGAGACACGTGATGGTGGACGAGATGCCATTGGGATTACTGAAGCAGGCGTTGAAGACATCAGTAGATATTGTTATACTTTCAAGAAAAAATAATGTTTCGTTCAATGTGTATTCATAGAATAATATATATTTAATAAATACACTTAACCTTTTTGTAAATTATTGCCAATTGTGGTCCATAATGTGTTTTTATCGGTTTTTATACATACTGTCAGCGTATTCTCTAACATATTCGATAAGGATTTCATCTTCTCCCAATAAAAAACTGTCCTCCTGACGAGACTACATGGTCACCACTAAACTCCTAAAATCCTAGGACCACAAATGCTACCAAGCCGGTAACGTACCTATTCACACTTGTCTGAAACCTGCACGGAACCTGCTCGGCAAATATTGTTTGAGAAGAACCCCGCTGGCAAAGGCCGTCGCTTGCCGAGACCTTGCCGACAAAATGTGAATTCAACCACACAAAATCCATACGATCAATGAAAAAGATATTTTGCCGATTCGATGCCTTGCCTGTGCCGAGCACGTGGCTTGCACGAAAGTGAGAATTGGCCTTAATTCATACCAGAGCGCTTCGACACCTTCCTTTTGAGTGCACTTGTGACAGTGTTTGATAGACGGAAATAGAAAATTAAACAATAATTGCCTGAAATCCAATTTTTTGTTCGATTCTCTGGGGAGATAGTGAATTTCGATTTCTCTCAAAATATTTTCCCGTTACCCATTCGAGATTTTGTTAATAATACTTCCTTCCCTGAATACAGGTTGTTGAAATCGATATATGAGGAATAATTCGACTCCAGAACTTCTTCAATATTCGTTTTCCCAGTAGTACAGGTAATAGGGAGCCAGCTACTCGTGTCCATAATGCATAATTAGGCAGGAGTTATTTTATTGCATGGATAGTTGCAGTCTGACGTACTTAACCTAAAAACACAAAATACTTACAAAAATGGCGAACGGAAGTGCCGCCATTTTGTGAAAAACCGTTTGGGCCTGTATCTCCGTAACCGTGCACTTTAGGCCCACAACTATCGGGACCTTTTTTATAGATAATTAAATTTCCTATCTTTTTTATTCAATAATTTTTTTTTGTAGCACTTACCGTTCACGACTTATATTATTATTACTTTTTGTTTATTCACTTTTTTACCGATATCTCTTTAAATAAATGTTCGAACAATAAATTGTTTATGATAAAACTTTTGAATCGATGAATTTTCTACAACTTTTATTCGAAACTTTTTTCTCTAAAGTTAATATTTTCGAAGTTACAACGCGTTAATTCCAATCGTCTTGTATGTGGGAGATCAACTAGAGTGCATTTCATGCAAATGCAGAACTGGCTGTGGCAGAGCCTGTGGGTGCCAAAAAGCAGGATTGGACTGTACGGTAATCTGTGAGAACTGCACAGAGAAAACGTGCACTAATCAGCTGAAAGTAATCGTCAACAACACAGAATTGTGCGACATCGATGAAGATATTGGTGATGATTCTAACGACAAATTAATAGAGGCGTTACAATCTTTATATGCCACTGACGAAGATAACGAAGAGGAAGAGGAGAATGTAACCAACATCGAAAATTCACCACCCTCGAAACGCCAAAGAGTCAGAGAAGACATATGATTCATTTTGGTGTACATTTGTAAAAATAAATTTCACATATATTCTTCAATAAATATTCCATTCTTTTATTCGTGTGTGTAATTATGGTAGTAGTTTTTAAATTAATTATAGTAATATTAAATTGTATAAAAGAAAATACAAAGAAAAAATTTTAATGGGTATTCGCTATTTCTTGCAGGTAAGAACTTGAATTATTATTCATTTATTAAATCAAAAAAATTCTAAAATCAATTTTTTTGTATTATGTATCGGATTCGCTACATCATTACGCTATGCATACTTCGTTCTTAATAACCTTGTACTCTGTAGAACGACATTGAACGTGTTGTAACTTCAAAAATATTAACTTTAGAGAAAAAAGTTTTGGATAAAAGTTGTGGAAAATCAATCGATTTAAAAGTTTTATTCCGAACAATTTATTGTTTAAACAATTATTTAAAGAGATATCGGTAAAATAGTGAATAAACAAAAAGTAATAATAATATAAGTCGTGAACGGTAAGTGCTACGAAGAAAATTATTGGAATTAAAAAATAGGAAATTTAATTATCTATAAAAAAGGTCCTGATAATTGTTCGCCTAAAGTGCACGGTTACGGAGATACAGGCCCAAACGGTTTTTCACAAAATGGCGGCACTTCCGTTCGCCATTTTTGTAAGTATTTTGTGTTTTTAGGTTGAGTACGTCAGACTGCAACTATCCATGCAATGAAATAACTCCTGCCTAATTTTGCAAAGCAAAATTCTCTATTACCTGTATTACAGGGAATCCTAGTCATCAAATTGTTACTCAATAAATCACCAAAACAGTTGATACAACACTCGATAAATTACTTGAATAACTTTTAAACTATATTCGCAAGGTTTGGCTCTTTATTCGCTCTATTGTAAAGTCTGAAATAAACTGACTCCCACCGCCACCCATTCATTTTGGATTTTAGTGATTTTGTATGTGTTTGAGCTTTAATAGCGATTGTAAAGATTTACAAGAAGTTTGGAAATGTTCCAGTGAAATCATTGAAAGGTTTGCTGCTTTTCATTCATTGTGAGCGTATATCTACTTTTTTTAAATAAACGAGTTAATCTCTAAGCTATAGGTGAAAATGTATAATTAAGTGTGTAATGCATAATTCTAATTAGGGAGGACCACATCTACCAGCTGAAAACTACCACTTCGGATATTTTATCATTCCGTGAATACATTGAATAAATTTTATATTTAAGTGATCGAAGTGAATTTTTCCAGCTGAGAGATGTAATTTTCAATCATTCCAGGTGTGCATTGATATTTAGATTATGCAATATTCGTTCAGCAAGCCCGTTTCATCTGGAGACAACCTCAAGTCTTCCGAATTTTACAATGTTTTGATAATGAAAAACATTCGAATTAGTCCAATAAAATATTCTTCGAGTATTCAACTGTTGATTGAGTCACTCATAGAAATTAATGAGATATTGAGAATTCAACGAACAAAAGGAACACGAGAACATCGAAGCTTCAAATATACACTCGCGAATGTAAACATAACAATCTAACCATGGACAGCTTCGCGTTTCTCCTCGCTAGCGCTGCGATCTTATTTTCAATCGCGAATACCTCTCCAAGGGGGTAAACAAATGCGGTCGGTGGGCGTTGCATTCTCCGAAGCACTTGCAAAGGCGTAGAGGAAGTCATGGGCGTAGAGAAAAGGGGTTTCATTGTTCAGCAGGATTGTTGTTGATCGTCCAATTCGTAACAATATCATAATGCGAAGTACAAATTTCAAGTAGAAAAATCAAATTCATTTTACCGTCTTGTTTTGATCATCTATAGAAATTTTTGGATTTTCTGTTGACTTTGAAGTGATTTGTAACAATGAAATATGAACACGTTTCAGAATACAATACAGTCAGACAATATAGTTTTTTTTTTTAATTATATCATTATGGTTTTTCATCGATAATCAGCAAATTCAATCACATGCCTGAAGAAAATCACAAATATTCAAAATCATTTCAATCTCGCTACAGGTAACGCCATTCAATCTACTTTTTTTTCCTCAAACATCGGTATCAAGATACTCCAAGTTCTGAAGTCACATTGGATAACGTTTTCATTGGAAAAATCGTGAAAAACCGATTGAGATTGTATCACAGGGGAAAATTTAAAAATAAATTTCTGTTTTTGAACAAGTTATTATTAGGAAACCAAACCACATTCCAATGATAAACTGTTTCATAATTTTTTTGAATAACTGATTATCCACCGTATATCGGATCTTTCTGTCACGAACAAAGGAAAAAGCTTCATGGTGTGATTCAATATCCTCGATAAAGCTGAAGTGTAGAGAAGATCTCACCATTTCATCACTGATCCAAATAGAAAAAAATTGCCTAGCCACACACACACATAGGTATTACATGCTCCAGTTAAATTGAGAAGAACACCAGTTGTAACCGATTCGCTTCTTGTACTATATCAATACCTTCGGTTCCGTATGTCTCGGTATACTTAAGATCATTTTCAACATAATAGAATTCACCCAATTTGTGAAATGGTGAATAATTTCAAATCATTGCATAGTCACGGTTGGAAAAATCAAAATCATAGTTTACATGCAATGCTACTTCATTTAATGTTTATGGTTACTATGGAAACGATAACGAAGTTGAATAGCCAATAAATGATAAAATCAAGTAATTAAAAGCCCTTTGATGTCACACTGTTATGGTGATTCGATTCCCCCTACAAATATTGAAATCCGGTAAAGCCGCTGTGTGATGTTTCATCATCGGATACGTAAATCATATTCATTGTTATTATTCATATTCGGTTCATTAGGTTTTGATTATAGTGTTGACCCATCAAAGGGAGCTCACGAAGTGATTACAGTTTATTACAATGATATTATACCTGTTCATGGAATTGTCACTGAGAACGAGACTCAACAACATATGAATCAGTGGATTTCATTGAAAATTTTGACATGCCCAACAACAAAAAAAATTGTAGGTAGTATATGAGGTGCCTTCTAATAACATTGAATAAGTTACTTGATATTGAGGATAGGTAGGTAACAAATATGATGAGATTCCACCATCGGCAGAAAAACAGTTCAGATATTGAAATGAAAATCAAAAATAAAAATATTTCCACTGACTCAGAGAATGTGAGATTTTTGGGTATCATTTTGGATAGCAACTTGAAATGGAAAAGTCATTGTTCTTTACTTATTGGGAAGTTGAACTCTCTAAGTTTCATGTTCAGAAGTTTGAATTCAATATTAACTTCAAACCAACTTTTGAATATTTATAATAGTCAAGCCGGTAGCAGGCTGAGGTATGGCATCTTATTTTGGGGAATGTCCCCCCTATCGCCTGATGTAAATGCGCAAAAAAGAATCTTGAGAGTGATTGCCCGTTCGACTCATAGGAAGTCATGCAGGGAGGCTTCCAAACGTTTCGGAACTTTATCTTTTTGTGATGTTTTCATTCTCGAATCAGCTCTATATGTTTTCAATAATGAGGATAAATTTATGTTGAACCCGCAAATGCATCATTATGATACCAGACAATGTAATGAATATCATTTACCTTTATGTAGATATACTATTTCTGTGAATTCACCCTTCTACTTATCTCTGAAAATTTATAATGGATTACCAAAAGTAATCACGGGCGCCAAAACATCAAATATTTCCAAACAGAACCTGAAACAATATCTTCTGAAAAAAAAACACTATAATTCAGATGAGTTTTTCTCCTATAAGTCCTGATATGAATTATATCCGACTACTTTTTTTTGTTGCTTTTGAACTGTTTTCTTGATATTACTGTTGGTGTATATTTCATGTGATCACATTGTTGTAAATTTTTATTTTATTGTATTTTATAGTTTTGACGAGCCCTATATGTATTTTGTACATCGATTGGAAAATAAAGGAATAAATAGGTTAGGTTGTGTGTGAGGTTATGGTGACATACCACAAGATTGGTTTTCAGGTTCAAAAATTTTCATGATAACGTTTTGTAAAGAACATAAGATGACCATTTTCAAAAAACGAATTATTTTTACAATAACGTATATTGATAATTTTGTGCATTTTTCATCACTTCTAAGTAAACGTCATGTGAAGAATACATTGATGTCTTGCTGGAAAATATAATTGCATAATTCAAATGTTGAAAGTTAATATTGAAGGTAAGAAGAGATGATAAGACCTGCCGATGGTGTTTTCGTTCAAAGAAAACGAGAGACGAATATCAGAATGTCGCATAACGAGACCCAGCAGCCTGTAAATATTGTATAAATTTTATTTTGAGGAGGAGGAAATGTTCTGGAATTCATTGCGTGCTTTTTCACTCCCCTGTAAAATGAGAAGAAAAAGCTTCTATTCCATATAATTTCTGTTGGGCACTACCTACCAAAAATCCTATCTCGATACAAATTCGCAAGAAGGCTTGAAAAAGAAGGTAGCCTGGTTCCAATTGGAATTTTCAATCTTAACTTTGAATTTATGAATAATCTGATACGTAACTGACGAAAGAGTTGATCAATTCTGCTTTTCCATAATATTGCAGTTACGTATCAGGGCAATTATATCAATCCGCATGGTTTCAAAGCTTCTTCTTCCCCAAGAAAGGTCACTGCGAGCATATATCTCAATTACTTTTGTTTGTTTAATGTTATTTAATGCTTAGAGCTCCCACGACATCAAAGAAATAGTTATGGGAAAATTATAGTGACTTCATTCAATTGAACTTTGCTAGATAGTTTCAGACCAGTATATAACTGATCAAGCTAGAGAGAACTGCGAACCACATCCTGCACATTGTTACGAGAAAGCTTGTGAAATCGATTAACATAACAAAATAATACTTAGCTAGGCGTGACGTTATCAGGTATGATTGATGCCTTGCTCACCATAGCTGACTACTTCGTTTTATATTTCCATCATAACCGAACTAATATCCTCACTCTGATATAGCAACCATAATATTTATTTGTTGCATTGTTTGATCTATTTTTTTTTTCATTATTTCATCATTTTATCAGCTTTGTATGCTTGTAACGAAAAGTTTGAACGCGGTTTTTACGAACTTTGAAACGACGGAATGATTTAAATTTCCGCATACTCATCAGAGACCGATGACAACGCAATACTATGAGAACATCGTCCCGATATCCTAACTAGGACCTTCAGAATTAACGATTTGTTTTTCTGACGATCTTCAACATAACGTAATTTTTGGCGAAGGAGCCAGTTGCATTTCTTGGTGAGGCCCAGTTCTGGATTTGTAAATAGGCCATATAGGCCGCGGCCTAGGGGCGGCAGCGTCCAAGGGGGCGGCAACGTCCTAGGGGGTGGCATGTTTCCGAGAATAAAAGTCAAAAGAGTTCACCGGTTGGTTGTATCATGGTTTTTTTTACTTGAAGGAAAGATAATGAACTCCATATAATATGATGATATTAGAGATGATTTTGCAATTGAAAGTTAAAAATTGTGGTACTCGTTTCTTCAATACCATTTCTCAATGAATAATTCAATCTTTCAATTACCTTCAGTTCTATTCTCACTACAAATGGAAAATTATTATTTCAGAAAGGTATATGGGGCGGCGGGAATGAAGTGGCCTACACTCGTAAAATAGTTAAATCCGGTACTGGTGAGACCCCACTCAGAATCCATAGAAAGATTCGCAGTTTTTAATGATATTATATGTTTCTGTGGAATTTCTGCGACCTCAAGACGCTCTCTATGTTGCGCATTTTGTTGCTGATGGTCATAATGATCTATGAAAGCAGCATTATTTCCAAAATAATAATAGTTTGAAAAAACTGAAAAAACACGCTTCCATGAAAAATCTAACCGAAAAATGGAAATTGAATAAAAGTTGAAAAAAACTAAAAAACACGCTTATAAAGAATCCAATTGGGAAAGAAATGAATTTAGTGAAAAAATGAGCTAACTGATAAGTAAAATTTTTTTTTTGAAATCAAGAATAGTGTTGATTAGAAAATGGATCACAATGTGAAGAAGCCTGAGGTACTTTACGAGTATTATTGAAATAATATTCACTTTTATTTCTCCGTTGGATTCTCATAAATATCGTGTTTTCAAGATTTTTTTCAACTAATAATTCAAAATACTTATTGCATTATCACACAAGTTCTTTCGATAGAATTGAAATACTGAAATACTCAATCGAGCCATATTTTTGGAAGGGAATTACGATGTTCTTTGCTGCATGGTATTGGTTCGGACTTCCATTGTTTATAGCTACAATTCACCATATCGAATCCTGTTGCAAAAAGGAATAGGATCGTAAGAATCAGAATTGAAACAATAAAAAAGACTGCCGTTTCTCGACGTGGAGGTGAAGAGGACCAGAAATGTATAGGAAACATCAGTCTACAGGAAACCAACGCATACTGGACGGACAATACCTGAATGAGCAATCCATTCACCATCAATCTACGAAGCGAGAAATCGTCAAGTCTCTGATTGATCGAGCAATCAATTTCTGTAACACCAAAGAAACTTTAGACAAGGAGCTGAGCAACACAAGGAAGGATCTTCAAAAGAATGGATACTCAAAGAACCTGGTGGATCGAACATTGGATCAAACATTGGCCCGGACGAATCAAGGGAACACTAAGGAGATACTGGAACAGCAAATTCTTACCATCCCCTACGTGAGAGGACTTTCAGAGAGGATCAAGAGGATAGGAGGGAAATACAACGTCAGAGTATGTTTTCGATCAGGGAACACAATACGTAGCCAGCTCACAAAAATTCGACCACCGAGTAAAAACAGCGACACCAACAACTGCGTTTACCAGATACCATGCGAGTGCGGCAAATCCTACATCGGAGAAACCAAAAGACCATTGGAAGTGAGAATAATTGAACACAAGAAAAACACTCAACGAGGAGAAAAAACGAAATCAGGAATAGCGGAGCATGTTTGGACAAACCATCACAGCATCAAATGGTCTGAAACCGAGGTCATACACAAGGGGGAGCACTGGTGGTTCAAGAGGAAATTCAAGGAAGCCGCCCACATCTTCAACAAAGGCGCATTCAGTCATGCCAGCGTGGAGATCCGGAATGTGTGGAGGCCGCTTATCCAAGGCATGGACCGGCTGCGGCTCGATGAGATAGAATCTCGCGCCAATACATCCATTTCCCGCTGAAGATCGATCGGCACACTTCCAGTAGTAGCACCCGCTCGTCTCCTTGGTAGTAGCACCCTTTTCCCCACCATAGGAAAATCGGAGGGCTTCATAACCGACCACACCTCGAAATATTGTCAGTCATCACCCGAAGACGACTGTGGATACCAGCAATCGAAACGTCGTGAGTAAACTCAACTTGAAACTTGGTTCCAACATTTTTTTATAATATTGCATTCGATTCCTTCATTTACACTTTTTGACTAGTTTTTCATATTCGATACCTCAATTTTTCTTGTCACAATATTATTTCATTCATTTCGTTATTTAATTTTTTTTTTTTACTTATATTTCATATTCAAAATCTCGATTTTTGTAACAAGAGTGTTTTCTTTGATCAATCAATCCCTAATTCCATCATTGACCGATAATTCGATTTTGATTTGATTTTTTCTCTCACTTGATTTGTATTTTAATCTTTCCGTTCTTAGTTGTTTCAATAGAGTTAAAAATATAGACAATGGAAGTCCGAACCATTACCATTTAATGGAAATTGAAAACAAAAACATTCAAAGATGTGGATGTCAAACTTTGGAAATGAATGGAAAGAAGTGGATCGAGAGGTATCAATGAAATCAAAAACTTTTCGTATAATTAGATCGAACTCAATTATATGAATGACACCGCCAGATCCAAACAAAAAAAAATCAAATGGATTTTGGTCGAAAACGAAATTCACCAAATTCTGATAGTCAGAAATGGAAAAGATGAAGAAATGGTATGCTAATAAAATATAGAGTAATGATTGTTGAATAGTAAAACCAAACATTTTTTTTATTCGTTTTTCGACGGAGCATAATCATATACAGTGGAGTCCATAGAGTGTACAACAAATGGAAACTATACAGCAGGAATGTAGATACCACCAAAAGCTGGTGCTTGTTCGATAACCAACTGACATGGATTCAGATTGGCTTGTGATCAAGCAGAATACATGTCAGTACAAAAAAAAACATTGAATTTGTTCAAGAATTAGGTGTAGGAAATGTTGTTCAACAATGGAAGTAGTGAAATCATCCCCTCGTCAGAATTCTGATCAGTGCGTATTGAAACGAGTTATAAACAAATAATTTTCGAATAATTTCCATCAATTGCAATTCAGATGCTTTTTTTCTATATTTGTTTGTATGTGACTCTTGAATTTGGCAATTTATCTCCCATATCATATGCCTTGATCCACTTTTAATCCTGTGATTCGGTTATATCCTTTTCTGATACATATCAATATTGATTTATCATAAGGGAAAAACTGAAAAAAAATTAAATTCAGGCTGAGATATTTGGAAATTTCCAAATAACTGTTCCTTGTTCAATCATCTCATATTTTTGAAAATCAGGATACTTTATTTTTAAATAAATTCAATATTTTTTGTCTTGCCCCATATACCGCTTGATCAGAAGCCAATTCAAATGCATGTAGGTTGGTTATCAAACACTTCATGGACCTCACCGTAGATAATGAAAAGCCCAAACCAATACCATCTAACCACTTTCGAAAAATCTAATCCGTTGGCGGAAACATCGAAATCCAATACGTTCACAAACGATACCCTATATTCAGTAGTGGAATATGCGGATGTATTTCATGTAGCAGAACTGCGTTTTTGGATTTGAACGATCCAGAACAAAAAGAACGATTTAGATAACATGGCCTGCATCGAAACGTTCATGTAATATGAAGCTATCGATAACGTTTTTTACAAACTGCGAATCCCCTGAGCTGATGCGTTACCCAGCTTTTTCGGTTTTCATTCTGACACATAAATAAACCTTCTATAGGGCAATTTGAGTTCGCGTTCACATTTCACAATGAAGCACTAATTTGATGTTTCCAGAAGGTTTGTAAGGGAAGCTCTTTGTCGCCAATATTTACAAAAAATTTTTGGAAGTGAGTAAAAACGATAAGCCTTCAAACCAAAAATGAAAGTTTTAACCCATATTATTTGTAGGTTCCAGAAGAAAAATCATCGATTTCATAGAGTATAACACGACGATATTTTCATTTCGAAGAAAAATAGCATTTTTCAAATTTTCCGAGACGTCACGTTCTTTTCAAATTATTCTCACGTTGTTACCACGTTCCAGAATTGAGAGAGAGTTTAAAAAAAAGTACATACTGTTGATTATCAATCCTACTTTCTAATATGTCTTCAAACAAACTCCAAATATAAAGTCACCGTTTCAATACATCAAAACGCTTCTTGACTACGGAACAAACATTAAATTCGAAAACGATTTGGCAAGGTCACATGAAATACAGAACCGAGAACTTACAAATTGAATTTGATTTCTGTGGACAGAATAATAGATGAAAATGAAACAATTGACCAATTATTTATGTGGATATATACGTGTATCTCATTGAAGGACTAGTGATTTCACGAAAGTGATATCTTTATAAAAGAGCTACTTCCCTTCCCATAAGGTACAATGAGCAGTGATCACATCGAATACAGTTTTTTATTCTTGTTTGATAAAATTGAATACAAAACAAAACTTGAGGGATTTAAATAGCATATGTGGGAAATTTCTACACGTCGAAGTGTAAATATATGGTAGCTAAAACAATGTCACTCACAAAAATAATATTTCAAGTGCAGACAAGATTTTGATTTTTTCGATATCCTCATTGATCAAACTGAAGACTTATGGAACAATTTCAAAAAAAATTACAATACTTAACAAAAAATCGATTCGAGGCTAGTCTGCTATCAATAAATTAACATTTCGGTGACATTTAATGTCATGACTACCAATCTCAGCCAACGGCATAGTGATATAAATGAATTAATTTCAGCTTCATGTTGCAACTCACCCCAAATACTTCCTCATTTGTGTGATAATTTCTCACCTTATATCTAACTAGCTGTTGCCCACGACTTCGTCCTCGTAGCAGTCGAACCGTTTACTCAGTGCACGCCGGTAAGGCACATCTCCTTCGTTTTTCTATGACTTACTATTATACTATACATTTTTTTTCTCAATCTCAATTAAATAAACCTATATCACCCCTGAATATGGTAGCTTCCTGTTAGTGAAATAATTTTCATGATTGGATCAGAATTTCCGAAGATCACCCTTTACAAACAAAGTTAGAAACTTCACCTCTTTTCTATAATAGTATAGATTATCGACTCATTTCTCTTAAGGTGAATGAAAGTCTGATTACCCACATTCTTCAATCTGATATCTCATTATTTTCTGCCAGCAATACTTCAACTCCGGTTTTGGTAACAACGGTATAATTAAAATCTTGATTGAACTTATTTGTCGTCTCATTCCGAATGGTAAGCATCAGCCACAGTTTTAATGATTCCGATCGTTCATGGTCCCACAGGTGTTCTATCGGAAAGAACCGTCGAGCGATGGGAATTTGAAATTCAGTTTCTTGTGAATTTTCTTTCATGTATAATCAGACAGCAGTAAACTTTGTTGGAGCGATGGGAGCGTTTGAATCGTCGTTCAATTTGGTAATAAGGTGAATAAAATGCAGACAGAACTGAAAGATTTTCCCGGAATGAGATCAGCTCTTTCAGAATTGAATAATTTTCTTCATCCACCACTATTGTATAATGTACCCGTTTGTTCGCTGGACCTACATGATACTCATTATTCACTAGTGAATAATGAGTCATTATTCACTAGTGATTAATGAGTCATTATTCACTGCTTCCTTAGTAATAATATTATATCGCTTTGCTACGAACAATCGGTTTTGGGAATTTTATCGTGTAAACCACCAAATTTCCTTAATTCAGTTATTTACCTACATATAAAAAACTCTGAGCTATCAGCGATTATGAATGTGCGTGCCATATCGAAATAGCTCAACTTTTGTATTAGTCGTGGGTGAAGTATAGTATTCTACTCGCGTATATTATTCTCTTGATGATTTAGGCCAGTAAACTTCATCTCGTGATTAAAAGCCATCATTATACGCTCGTTGAATTATACACTATTATTTTGAATTCATTCATTGAAGTTAAGATTGAGCATTGTTTATGAAAATGAATAATCAATTGAGTTGAACAATTAGTGAGTGAAGATCAGCTTTGGTGGTACAGAATCAATATTGCTATTTAGAGAAATACAACTTTTGGATACATTTTCTGAATGTGAGATTTTTCATAATAATTGAAGAAAATAAATCTGTTTTTGTACCACCATCATCTCTCCTATCAATTCTTATTCAACAAAGGTAATAATTCTAATTCAAAACAAAATGGTCGAGGCTTTCGCGGCCGAGGTTAGGTTAGGTATAGGTATATCATGGTCAGCTTCGATGTTTTGTTCTTGTTTACCAACGTCCCACTGGAAGACTCTCTGAAGGAGATAGCCTGCCTGTTCCCAAGTGATATCGTCGGACTTTTCAGAGCATGCCTCACGGGGAGTTACTTTCAATGGAGGGGAAACTTCTATGAACAAGTGGATGGAGTGGAGATGGGAAGTCCACTGAGCTCAGTGATAGCCAACTTCTTCATGGAACGTTTTGAAGAGAAGGCAATCGACGCCTTCGATTTCAAGCCGACCTTGTGGCTACGTTACGTGGATGACACCTTCGTCGTCTGGAAACATAAAAGGGACGCTCTGAACCTTTTTCTGGACCACCTGAACGCTCAACACCCCAGCATCAAATTCACCATGGAAACCGAACAGAACCAGCAGATAGATGTTCTGATTGAACGATGTGGTGCTAGAATAACCCACAAAGTATACCGAAAACCCACGCACACGGATAGGTACCTGCACGTACTATCGAACCACCATCCCAGTCAAAAGAGAGGAGTCATATCTACCCTAACTGAACGTGCTCGAAAAATTTGTGAACCAAAACATCTTTAGCAGGAACTGGAACAGCTTCAAGTGACCTTAAGGTCAAATGGATACAGTGTATCTGAGATCAACAGGGCCATGAAACTGAAGAGCCCCACGGTTCATAACAGGGAGGACTCTCAGGTAGTTGCGAATGCATATCTGCCATATATCCCGAGGGTCACTGACAGAATTGTGAAACTCTTGGGGAAATATAACATAAAAACGGTTTTCAAGCCGACCAAGAAGATCCAACAAAGCCTCAGGTCGGCTAAAGACAAAAGAGACCCACTGTCAGCAGCAGGGGTTTACCGCATACCGTGCACTTGTGGGAAGGTTTACATCGGTACCGTGAAAAGATCCATGGGTACAAGGCTCAAGGAGCATCAAAGGAACTGCAGGCTGGGGCAAACCGACAAATCGGCGGTGGCGGAATATGCACTAAGTGAGGGTGACCACAGGATTCTGTTCGAAAATGCAAAACTGATTGCCTCCAACCAGGGTTTGGAATACCATTCTGAGGGAATCAAGAATAACTAATGAAATCACGGCAGGTAGTGCTGCAACTAATAATGCTGATTATTCCCCGAACCCGACAGAAGTAATTAACACTCGGGAATGAGCAAGCCTCTGAAGAAGCTGGCCACTCGCGCTAGCGAATCGTCAGGAAGAAATTCCAAAGAACGACGGCCTTCAAGCCCGAAGAAAAGTAGTTATTTTAATTCAAAACTCTGAAAAGTCATTTTTCATTATTTCCTACTTGAAAAATCACTCGTGCACAAAACATATCAGGTGACAAGGTGTATGCGATGTATGGAGACGACCATTCTCTCATTATTTCAAAAGAGTCTGATAATAGTCTGACGAATGAATAGATAAAAAATTGTTCGAACACAGATATTGAATTCCAGAATGCAATTTATGAACTATGAGATCGGAACCTCTGTTGTAAAAGTTGAAAACTTTTCCTAGAGATCAATTACCCTAACACCAATCTGACTGACAGTCACGTGCTATCACATTGAAGACAAAAGAACCCTGTTAAAAATGGTATTTCAATGCATCAGAAGCACACTGAGATCACCTCATGCATATAAAATTACATCCCCAACCACACGCGCGAAAACATGTCCTATTTTTCTGCAAATCCACACATGTGTATCTGCGTATCACAGTATACAACGGTCTGGGGTTACTTGTGGTTGATGATATCTGAAAATAGATGAGATCTTAATAGGAAAAGTAAGAGAATATTCTGTTTTGAATAATCATCGATTGCGTGAATATAGAAATTTTTTATAAAATCATGAAACACTCTTACCAAAAACAAACTAACAATCTTCCTTCAGTAGAGACCCAATGGGCACACTCACGCTGAAAACACGTTGAAAAGAAGTTACATAACCAACCGTTGAAAAACAGTGATAATGTCGCGGGAAATGACGTTTTCTCGCACCGAGAATTATATTACTGAGAAACGTTGTGTTTCAACGTATTATTATAATTTACTTCATGAGCGATCTGAACGTTTTATCACAACATGTCGGTATATTATATTACAATACGAATTTATATATGTAATAAATAATGTACGAATAATGTTCATTTCCACCAACATTCATACCTTAAGTAAACGTTGTCCATCAGCGTTATATAATAATAAACCTTGGCTCGAATACTAATGTTGATTCAGAACATAAATGTATATTATATTACCTCACAAGTTTATTTATTCAATCAATTACATATAAATGATGTTTATTTCCACCATAAACTATATCTTTAGAGTACGTGGTATTTCAATAATATATCACGAGTATAATCATACAATAACATTTCATAACGTTGACCTACATTATATCACTATATAAATTTTATGTCCATAGTGACATATTCAAAAATAAATGTAAGATGAAATATAACCCCTTCAATATCAAATTTCATTTCCCGATCCAGCAACAACTTTGTTCTGGATTAATCGAAAGGTATCTTATCTCTTCTTTCACAATGATGAAGTTCGGCCACATTGTGTATCGGAGCATTCTTCTGGTCAAGCCCCCTGTCTATTATTACCTCAGACGCTCTGACAAAATCAAAATGGTGGAGACTCTCCTGAAAAATAGAAATAGTAGGTACAAAGTAATGGTGATTGAACTGAAATTTCAGAATATTTGAATCATAGGTGCTCGAAATGCTAAAATATTACTCACCAACTCAAAAATGATTGTCTCGATGTTTGTACAACACTATTATTTCACAAACTAAGTGGGTATAACTCAACCGTCAACATGATCTGTTGCCGTTAGCGATAACCGCTACGAGCTCGGGCTACGATATACATCGATGAACAGAGCATGTGCGGATGCAATACGTTCAACGTGAACGTTGATATCATGTTTTACACTTACGTGTATGTTACCGATATTATTCAATAGAGAGTATAGATGATATGTAATTTCAATGTTGATTTGGGTGTTAATGATATTGTTTTAATGAAACGTTTATTCAACGTGTTTCATCAAGCAGTAGTTTTCGTATCTATCCAATAACTTGTTTCGACGTCGTTTCCTAGTAGCGAATAAACAAAATATATAAATAACGAATATACCAACATAATGGGATAACAAGATTGAATAATTGTTTGGTAGCAGATTAAATACGTATCTTTATTCACCTCCATCAACAATAAGTTAATAGTTAGTTGATAGTGGTCTCGGTAGTGTAGTGGTTAGCATATCTGCCTATCAAGCGGAAGGCCGAGGTTCGAATCCTCGCCGGGCCACCGTGCTGGGTAATCGCACGTTGAAAGGTAAGGCCTCGTTGATCCATTGCTCGCACAAGTTTCGACTTCTGAGGGTTGACGTTCGTCAGCTGGTTAACGGAAACGAACAATTTTAGAACAATTAGAACAATATGTCCGTTGAAGTATACATTCAAAGTAAAAGTTGATATAATGTTCAACATTAGGGGGTTTCTTATGTAATTTATCAACTGGGAGCATGAAAAATATGTGATATAAACGTTGAATGTGAACATGATAACATCGTTCATGTATGACGTATAATCAATGAGGCCTGTCAACTAGTAGTTGTTGAAATCATTCGATACAATGTTGAAATAACGTTGTTTGGTTACGTGAAAATTACTTTTAAGAATAGTGCATATTATCAAAGTCATTTAATAACAAGAATATAACGTAGGTTCTTTATCGACTTGAAATGTATTCTATTATAACTATCAACCAAATGAGCCGAAGAAGGTCGATAACTCGTTTGAGAAATACGTTCGATGTGAACGTTGATACCATGTTTTACAGAAACGTGTTTGTTATCGAATTAATCAACAGAGAGTATGAATTATACGTTACTTCAACGTTGAATGGAAAGATATAGATATCGTTGTCATAAAACGTCTAATCAACGTGTTGTACCAACTACTGGTTACTGAATGGTTTCAATACAATGTTGAAATAAATTTCAATATCAATGGTTTCAATACAATGTTAAAATAACTTTCAATATCATAACATTTAAATCACATAAATGAACAACGTATTCTCACCAGGTTTCAATAATAACTATCACATTAATACGTTGAATTCAATGTTATTGACACGTAACTCAAACACGTTAGAAGTCATAACCAAAATGACAACGTTGACCATTCAAATGGTAACGTATATTTCAACGATGAAATGTTGAAAAAGCGTTGAATCAACGTACGTGTGCCCATTGGGGATAGCTCTTTGAAGCTTAGTATTTTGTTTCTGTATGTCATTTTTATTAAGTCCATGTAGAAAGTCAAATTTTTCTTCAGTCAATCGAAAATACGTGTGAAAGCGTTGTGGATCATTTTTAAATTCCTGAACCAACAATGAAATTCGCCTAATTCTTTTCTTTCCATGTTTATGTCATGAACCCATTCTATCTCATTTTTTTTTTCATTTTCCTCCCCCAGAACAATAGAAGCAGCCACAGTTGAAAATACAGTAGCAAACAGCACAAGACCGAAATGAAACCTATCCATTTGAGTACTACATCATGAAGTATGATAATAGTGTGTTTCTAAGCATGCCCTCACGGTTACATCGTGACAACGTGATAACATGTGAGCTCACGTGACGTGAGCTCAGTCTGTTTCCAGCTTAAGTCCTGCGTTTGATTGAATAATATTTGAAACATATTCCTCTCACAATTCGGTCCGACTGTTGATAAATCAAGTACGATTTGATCGGTCAAACAGCATTGGTTGATCAGCTTCCTCTCCGCTTTTCTTGCTTCCCGAAACTACTACTTTTCCTGGTCTATTCGTAAGGGGGTAGATTAGCAAAATTACTATATTGATCAAACTTTCCCTAAAGATCAATTACCCTAACACCAAACTGATATTTTTGCACTCGACGCGCGTTTCGTTAACAATGTTAGCAGCATCAGGGCAAGAAATTTGAGTATCAATCAAACAAAATCAATTTTTACACCAAAGCTTCCAATCTCATCGTTTACTATATTGATGAAAATATGTATTCAAGTTCTTGATGAAGACTCCAACATGAGAGTCGAAACGTTGAATATCTCAACAACTCGCTCACGAATTAATACCCGGCAGGACTATTATCAATTGAACCATTATGTTTTCCAGATCTTTGTATAGAACATTTCTATGCGTATTGACGGCATAACGACGTCATATGTTGCATTATTGATCAACAACTTGTTGAAATGAGAATCATAATATGATACCTGTTTACATTATAACGTGAACTTGGAGAGTTCAAGCAGAATCAATAATACAATTATTCCACAACAGGATATTCGAAACCATAGTGGATCCGATGTTCTATGTAGCATAGTTCGAAATTCAATTCGCAAATCACTGACCAATTACACAGGGTAATCATCTCTAGGAATGATCTGAGTTCAATCATTCGGATGTGAACATAATCATCACCGATAAATTTTTTTATTCATTTCAATAAGGTCTAGTATATATTAATCTGCACTAATAGTAGACAAGCCCTACTAACCTTGAATAGACAGCAAATTATCTCAGGGTTAGTACTAGAGTGCCACCAAGATTTAGCTAACGCCTCGGTAGAAAACAATTTCGTACTAATGTGGGTTAAAGGGAACGACAGGAGCAAAGGTTTCCGCATTCCTGACTCTTTGGCCAGGATGGTGGCTGGACTAAAAATTTTGGGACCATGGCTTGACGACTTCGACAATTGCGGAACTAGCCAAACGTTACACCCATACTCAATCCTTCAAGAGATGGGATGAAACCAAAGGATGCAGTTTTGCCAGAAGCACCCTGGGCGACCCTGGGAAGCTGGATCCGAATAAATATTTGGCGATGACCAGGAAGAACCTACGTTTAACAGTGGGATTTCTGACTGGACCCTGTCAACTAAGGAAACACCTCCATATTATGGGGCTAGTGGACACACCTCTATGCAGGATTTGTGAACAGGAAGATGAAACTGTCAGGCATGTCTTATGTGAATGTCTCGAGCTATCGTCGATAAGAGAGTGTGTGTTCGGTGAGTCTTGGCCTACACCTGCCGATATTGAGGAGATGTCCCATGGTGACCTGTCTTCCTTCCTGGATAAGGCAGGATGGACAAAATCCTAGGAGGGCGACTCTTTGGGAGGATGTACAATGGGTCACATTGTGGCCTAAGTGCTGTGGGTCTACACTTACCCTCCCTACTCTACAGATACAGAAGGTCCAGTATTTTATTCCTATTCAGTCCTGAACATTCGAGGAGGTTGACTTTCAAAACTCCCTCCTCGAAACAACTTATCATGAAATCATGGTTGACTTTTACAAAAAAATACGAGTATTTTTTCCTCAAATCTAAGTTTCAATTATATTATTCAGATTTATTGCTTTCATTCCACTCTATAGAATCAAAAGTTTTTTCTATATTCCGGTAAGAGTGTGTTGAGATACCACCACGAGTGTGTTATGCATCCTATCAGTTCCTCCAGTAGCTCACACCTTTCAATGATTGTTTCGAATTTCTTGCGACAATCGCTGCTAATTTGGGTCGACCTCCATATTCTCCATACCCGGGCCTGTTTTTAGATTCCTGGAGTCATTGAAGCGCTGGCTCGCAACACTTTTTACCTCCCAAACCCGCCACGCTCCGATGGACATTGACCCAGCTAATTTCCGCCCATCAAGCTGATTCCCGTAAACTGCTCTTCGCTTTATTTATTATTAATAATGGCGTAGCGGAAAGTTTGCCGTGACAGATGACGAAATGGCAAAGGATCACGTTAGTCAGGATCCGACATTAATAAGTGAACATCGCCGTTAGCAGCGTGAATAATGGCTCTATCTCGGCAGGAGAGCATGAGCCAACCAGGCGGGATTATTCCAGATTAACATAAGACACAGCGAGGCTTTGCGTTCACTTGGCGTTGAGTAATTACTTACCGGCAGTATTTTCTTCTGGGGGTTTTTTCGTGCCGGTTCTGATCTCCTTTTGCGTTTCAAATATGATTGGGGAGATTCCAACCCTTGCGAAATCGTTAGGGACTTTCTGTCTCCTCTAATTATCTTTATCGTAACATCAAATATTATTTTTATTTTTGTTCCCGTGAATGGAAAGATCGATCGTTTCAACTCTGATGGTTTTAAAAAATGTAGTTAGTGCAACATGAGTTGATATGATGGCCGTACCGCACGAAGAGGAAAATTATTCTTCCCTCTTGAGAATATGAATGATAATACATATAGTGCTTTCCTTCAATGTTCTCCCCCCGTTTTATTTTATGAACGGCTGAACTCGAAAAATCGAAACTTGAGATAATGGAATTGATGCATAAATACTATATTTTGGAGATAAATTGACAGATGATAATGTCAATATGGCGACTCAGCGCATGGGAAAAGAATTAATGGAAAAGGGTTCTCGTGATACATCATTTTGAAGCTCCTGACGAATACTATACATCCCTTGAATATGAAGTCAATATCTTCACCTACTACAAAATTTATTATTCTCTGCCGTATATTCAATATTGAAGGAGGTTCAGTTTCGTACCTTTTGTTTGAAAAAGCCTAATAAAAAATGTCTAAAGCTGTCAGTCCTGGCAATCCGGCTGCCCATTCTGCAGGACCTCGTTGTCCAATCCAATGACCATGGAAAATATTATCCAAATAGTTTCTTACTTGTCTTGAGTAATGTGGTGGTGCTACAGATAGTTGGAATAATAATATCTATATCGAATTCATCATGATACACTTCGCCGATTTCGGTGATGAAAGGAGCTCGCAACGGAGCGAATTGGGACAAAAATGAAAGGAAAATTCTGAGAAATAGTGGCGAAACTTACGAAACGAAAACAAAAAAATGTGTTCCAGCTGAATGTTTCGATCCTGATCATAACTGTGGATGCCGCAAGCACTGCAGGACAAAAATCAATATTGAAGATTTGCCAACATTCTTCGAATCATTTTGGAAACTAGCAGATAACAGCAAACAAATCATTTTTCTGCGGGGTTTAGTGAAAATGCCTGCAGTTAGAAGAAAGCGTCCGAGAGATGGTTCTGGTACAAACAAATCCTCATCGTTTGAATATACTACACGTTTAAGAGAAGCCAACATCAATGTGTGCAA
The DNA here is from genome assembly GCA_032362365.1 of Zygogramma bicolorata. Classification (NCBI taxonomy): domain Eukaryota; kingdom Metazoa; phylum Arthropoda; class Insecta; order Coleoptera; family Chrysomelidae; genus Zygogramma; species Zygogramma bicolorata. The sequence continues at coordinate 631,748 of JAVJAQ010002244.1, forward strand.
AAAAATTTTCTTGGATACACTCCAAATCATTTGGGAACGATTGTATTGATGTTTAATTAAAGAAAAAGTTTTTGCAGTTATGGATAATCGTGGTGAAAATATTCCTACTAACAAAATAGATGATTATTGAAGAATTCATTATATTGGTCCCGTTTCAATTAATAAAATCATGTTGAGCTTGTTCTGTATTCATGAAATATTCACCGGAAAAGTAAACCAAGTCCAACATGAGGATAGAAAAAGAATTATAAACCTCAAACTATTTATTTTTTTGTTCATATGATAGCACTCTTATTTAAGTTGTGAATGGTCTGACTGATCTTCAGTCGAAAAAAAGATAAAAAAGATGATATAGGAATTGATCGTTGACAAACAACTTCAATCCTTCATAACTCTAATTCATCATAAATGGACTTGGTTCACTTCAGTTTTGAACCCCTCATATGTGTCTAGTATTAATGGAAGTTTTAATCACTCACCATAAAAAAAGAAGAATCTCTCTTAAACGATTTTCCTGCCTATAAGGCACATAAGAGACGATGAATCACATGCAAGTCACATTTTCTCGCACGATTTGTAAACCACCTACTCGAAACTTGAATCAAATTTACATCTTTTATAGGATTTTAAACACGGATACAGGACTCTTTGCAAAAACACATTCATCCTTTGGGATCACATTTCATTCTCGAATTCAAAAAAGCTCGTTTCACAGAGAGAAAAAAAATCATTGAGCTCATAAGTAGGCATAAGAAACAGTGACTTCTATCCCAAGGAACAATTTCAGATTTGTCACAGCCCTTGTGGCTTGTAGCCCACAATTATAGCAGCTTTCTTGAAGGTGTTTAGTTGTGACAACCTTCATAAAACCTCTTGAAAGCTTCCACAAGTCTGCGAGGGCCCACTTTCAACAAGGTTGTCAGGGATATTTTTCATTGTAATCATAAAATTTTCTGGTTTCACTAGGAACATTCCTCAGAACACATAGAGAAACGCTATGGAACCAATTCATCCAAGATAAAAGTAACCGACCACTGCTAGAAAAGTTCAACCAATTATCAATATCCGCTTTTTTGAATGAAGTGACGTTAGCCTCATTGTTTTTGAATGGATGAATTCGAACATAGTTGATTAAACTGTCATTTGATAAAAGGCATTTGCTGTTGCTTGTTTGCTTATTGATTATGAGTGCTGGATGCAATAATGGAGTACCCGTAATGAAATATTATGAACGCATTATCCAATGAATTCTTGGGAAAATTATATTTTTCTGAAAAAATGATATCAGATAGCATCGGAAACAAGACGCGGTTCTCTCATGTAATTTCAATGTGCATGATAATATAATAATATATGAAATAGTTTTCAATTTAGCTTCAGTTTGTACTTGAAAATGTTGACAATGTACGAAACGCGTTAGGGTGCTGATAGATAGCTGTGATTAGACAATCTTAATGCTTCATGGATAAGTATTACTCTGCTTTCGAATTTGAAAATTCTGACACTCCAATGAAATACAATACAATATGGCTACTTGAGCTCAAAATTAGCTAGCTATTCCTAATCCCGTGGTGAAACATTTTTTTCCTACATATTACTAATATCAAATTCTCACCTTTTCAAAGAATATTCATTCTTCAACTAGATTTTCAAGGTTATTACCGTTTTCGAAACGGTTGATATAAAAGCCTAGTTGAAACCTATGTATTTGAATCAGTATCACAAACAAAAAGTGAGTATAACTGTTAATGATAATCAAAAGATCGACACAAAACACAGTGTACCACTAGTTCATCGCTGTCAGTTGTGGCAAGGACATTGGCAATAGAATTAGTCAGGAAACAATAAATTGAGTTTTGTTTTGTGTAGATGGCGTCTGGATCAATATGTTAGTTAATTATGGTATGAAATATTTTCACTAACCAATTGATTTAAAGTGTTTACAGTTTCATAATGTTATCTCTAAGCGTTTTTCAAGATAAGGCTCCCGTAGAGTGTGGTCTTTGGCTTTATCATGGCTCTGTCATATTGAATTCAGGGCTACCATTGAACCATAATGAATCTGAAGAACCTCAAGGGTATATTTCAGGACTGTCAAGTTTTGTCGAGTAATCGTAGCTGTCTATAAAAAAACTTCTATGGGATCAAATATACTATAATGCTAAATGGTTTTATCATTGAGCACTCCAGATTTCTTTCAAACATTACTTCAAATAATTGCATTCCCAGACATCAATTGATAAGTTATGTCAACGGCATAAATTGATTCAGTAACTTGCAAAGCTCTATATATCTTTCATAGACTCTTCCTTCCTTAAAAGTGAATTATTCAAGAGTCTATGGATGATGTACACAGGTATCAACAGAGAGTTTTGAAACATATTCTTCCATAATTATTATAATGTTTTGCCCGACAAAGTACAGTTCTAGTAGGATTCCCTCCGCACCTGCTGTAAAAAAAACGACTCATTTTATCGAAACAATTATCAAGATATGATCAAGTTCATTACAATTCATATAATGGTATGAAACAATCACCAAAGAAACGCCTCTGCTTTCACCTCCAAGTTTGAACAAAAAGTGTGCAGGCACTTCCAAGTTAAACTTTCCAAAGCTTTATATTCCTTCTGGAAAAATAAATATAGCCAAGAAACAATGTCTTCTTGACTTTTACTAGGAGCTCTCTTAGTAGCCGTGCTGTTAAACACTTAAAGTTTCACCTTACTTTAAAATTCACTCTCGAGCTCTGTCACTCACGCTACCGTGGGAAGAAATGTATTAGGAATGAGTGAAGTGTTTTAGTGTCAGGAGGAGAATGTTTATTCATGGGTATTTAAAATGAGTTGTGTCGCAAGAGGTCGAGAAAAGAATTACGAAGTGAAAAAATGTAATGGGTTCTAGTCTGAATTGTTATCATGTATCTTCAATGCAACATTATTTTTTGTCAAGCTGACCATCTGAAGAATAAATAACCAATATTGAAGTCTGTACAAAACTTTCTATTTTGAAAATCAATTCAGTGATTTTGATGATAGCAACGTCAACTTCTGATAACTCACTAACCATCCTCCATCACAAAATGAATATATGAATTCAGAGTGGCAGATGAAATTTCGGTTAGGAGTGAGAAAACCAGGATATATTGAGTTTGTGATGAATTGAGAGCAAAAGTGTTTATTCATTGTTTGACTTTTTTTATCCCAAAAAAAAGACCATATATTATTAACAGATGTTTTCGTTGATTGAAATATAACACTAAAATTCAATTGTCATTAAACACATGATTCATATATGAAATCCGTGGGATCGTCGTTACAATATGAAAGAAATAAAATATCATTGATCGATTTCATGAATGTATTTCGACATATGATCATTAACCAGACTCAAAAAAAACCTACACATTATAGTGTAATAACAGTTAAACATAAGGATGATGATATTGGAGAAAAAGAACTAGCTAATATGTTCAATGAGAATTTCACTAAACCATTGATTGAGAACAGGTGCTGCGATCTAAATTTCCTTGTACAAAATATGTGAAGTAACTCAAATAGTTTTTTCCTGTCCTCAGTTTGTGAGAGTGATATGTTAGAGCTCATTCTTGTCATGATTTTATCTCTAATAACTTGCTGAAAAGTTGCCGCTTTGAACTATGTCATCCCTTGACATATTTGATAAATCTGTCTTCTGTAAATGGAGTTTTTCCAGCAAATCTGAAGCTTGCTACAGTATGCCCAGTATTCAAAAAAGGTGATATGAATGACCTAGACAATTATAGAGCAATAAGCTTAATGTCAAGTCTCTCCAAGCCGTTCGAGTTGAATTTAAAAAACCAATTGACTATGTTTCACGAACGGAACAAATTATTTTCATCCTCACAGCATGGTTTCACTACATCCAAGAGTACTGAGTCAGCCCTATGTGAATTTCAGTCGAGAATTGTTAATGGCCTTGATAAGAAAAAATGTGTTATGGGCCTTTTTATAGATTTCTCACGTGCTTTTGATTGTGTGGACCATGAACTGTTACTATCCAAGCTTTATAGATCAGGTGTTGAAGGCGTACCACATGATTTGGTAAGATCTTATCTTATAGGTAGGAGACAAAGGGTGAAAATAGGTCTATGTATGGGCGATGTTGTGATATTATGCAGGGAGTTTCCCAGGGTTCGAATTTAGGCCCTTTTTTTCCTTGTTATTTGCTAATGATCTAATTTCATATATAAGTAAAACCAACTCCGCTTTTCATATATAAGTAAAACCAACTCCGCTTTTGTTACAAGTTATGCTGACGATACAAAGATTCTGATTATTGAAGACAACATGGATGCACTCCAGAAAACTGCTGAGAATATATATGATGAAATGATAATGTGGGCTGGAAAAAATAATTTAAAACTCAACAAATCTGAAACCAATACCATATTGTTTAGCAGACGAGGACAAGGGGAATCGAATGTGATACTATATGAAAATAGTGATAAATCAATGAGTCCTGCAGAAACTGTAACTATGCTGGGAATTGTTCTAGATAAAAAATTAATGTGGAATCAACATATTGATACATTATGTAACAAAATGAAAACAAGCTGTTATTCTTTTAGATGCATGTCAAATCATTGCAGCCCTAGTATACTCTTAACATTGTACCATGCTAACGTCCATTCACACCATCGATATGGTATTCTCAACTGGGGTATGAGTGCTTCTGTCCAAAGGATATTTCTCTTCCAGAAATATGTTGTTAGAATGAAAGCTAAGCTAGGGTACCGAGATTCATGTAGAGATGCTTTCAAAAGACTAAAAATTCTTACAGTAGCCAGCACTTATATACTGGAGGCTAGTGCATACGTTTACAAAAATAAATCCAGTTTTCAGTGTTCTCGTCCAAAACATAACCACAATACTCGTTCTAAGGAGCTGGTCTTACCAAACGCTCATAGAACTTCATTGTATGAAAAAAAGTGTAGAGTACAGTGGGTGTAAATTATACAATATGTTTCCAATAACTCTTAAGAATTCCTCGAATATTGATGTATTCAAGAGTCAGTTGAAAAAAATGCTGCTTCAAAGGACTTGTTACACCATTCAAGAGTTCACGGATCAACTAACCTGAGATCTTCAGCAAATATATATCGTTTACTATTATAAGTGTTTTGCCTTGAATCATCGAATGCTTGAGAAATTGTATGTTGATTTTATTATATTGACCTGTTTTACATTAATACTTCTATTGCTTATGGATGTTTATTGGCACTTTTGGATTGTTTGTGTTACTGTGTTGTTGATATTATTTTGACTGACTTTTAAAATATGGTTATATGTAGTAACTTACATTTATCTTTTGGATTGTTTGTGTTACTGTGTTGTTGATATTATTTTGACTGACTTTTAAAATATGGTTATATGTAGTAACTTACATTTATATGTTTTTTATATTTACTTTTGAACTTGACATTGACATTTTACTTTTCAACTGAAGAAATAAATATTATTATTATTTTTATTATTATTTGGTTCAAATGATTATTCTTCCATGAGTAAGGGTGGATACTCGTGTCAAAAGCAAATGCGAAAGCGCCCAAAATCTTCGTATGACGATTGGCTATACATCGCTGATAAGAAATTAATTGAACCAACATGAGTTCAAAGTTTGATTTTCAGTCCCAACTCACCTTCACAGTGGGTTAATGGTCGCTTATTTTAACACGTAGGTAAGTTAAGACTGGGCAAAATGAATCGTTATATCATGATTTGATTCATATCTAATGTTCAAGTATATCTATATAAGAGAGACAAGTCTCCGACATTTCTTCGATGCTCCAACGAAGTGAGCTAGTCTGTGAGCGAAGAATCACCATCAAGACGGATTGCCTTTCTCTGAATAAAATTACGAAGCTTCCATGGATGTTGTGGTGTCGAGCTCCATATATGAGAACTATATTCCAAGACAGGTCTTATATGAGACTTGTAGATCATTAGAAGCTGAAGAGAAGTGAAGTATTCCTTTGTACGAAATGGAAATCCACAAGTTACTGGAAAGCACCATCAGCGATCGATCTCACATGGTTTTCCCATGATCGTAATTCCTAGCATCGAGATACTCGACTTTGTAGAAATAGTGACTCCTGACATCTGAATGCTAGATAATGATAGATCGTCTTTCTTTGAGAAGAGATATGCCTGAGTTTTCCCAGCGTTGAATTCCACCAAGTTCATGTTACCCCATTCTCTTATTTTTGCCAATTCAGCGTTAATTCTATTGACTCGAATGTTTCTCTGAATTTTTGTTTCTCTTTCTGGTATGGAGACTTTCGAAGAGAAACTTGTATGAAAAGTACTGTCGTCTGCAAAACTATATACTTAACAAGTTGTTTTTTGAAGCAAATCATTGATATGAAGCAGAAACAAAGTGAGCTCTTTTATTGTTCATTTGAAATATGAATTTCAAATTCTGGTAATACACAGACATCCAATTAACTTTCATCTTTGTGCACCACTTTTTGATGTCATATTCTACAATTTGTTCATGCTAGTTTGGTACCTACACCGGGAAAGATACTCAACACTATACTTAGGTATCCATTACCAAATGAATAAAAATCCATAAACTCGCTCGGGCTCCATAGAAAATACTACAAATCTTGGGGATCCCACGAAAACCCCGATAATCTTGACCGGGCATGAAACACTGAAATACCGACTGGAATTTCTGTAATAAATTCGAAATTCCAACGCGGTGTCCTTTTTGTTCCACGACCATAAAAATAATCGAGCAATTCCAATGAAATAAAACTGTTATTCATTGTGAACGGTCGGCAAATAAGGGTTTATCTTCCATCTAAATTTGATTGCGTTCGTGTGCCTAATCTGATCTCGGCTCGAAATGATCCAATTACCATGCATACATGATACATTTTTTTGAAGTACCAGACTGGACCCATAACGCGTTACACGCTTTTTTGTCGCTTTGAAGTTTTTTAGAGTAATGTAATACTGTAGAGGAATTATGTTCGAGTCCCGAGACGCATGACCCATGAATAGAGCGTATAGTAATAATAATAATAATGAACGTTTTTATTGATAGATACATACAAATTACAAATTCAAAACCATGAGATAATAACAAATAATATCTATCAAAAGGCAGAGTTAGTTCTTGTTCGAAATCACGGCGAGTCAAACAAGTGCTATCTTCCACTCAACCTAAACATATCAACACTTATTATAGCAGTGTGTCGCCTAAGATGCATACAAATCAGAAACAATTTTGCATAACAAAGAGAAAAAAAATTATAACCCCCGATTCCTAGAAGCACATCCAGAAACGCCAAGGAAAAAATAACTAGTGAATGAAATTCAAATATTTCAATTGACAAGACACTCATGTGGTATAATTATTTGCAAAAATCAAAATGAAATATTGTCAGAAAAGAGTTTTTTTTTGCTTGAAGCTGGGTATAGACAAACTTTTTAGTTCTACGGGAATCCTATTGTAAAGCCGAGTAATGAAGTAACTGTAAGACGATTGAAACTGGGCAGTGGTGTGCGAGGGTGGAGTGAGTCTGGACTTGTGACGAAGGTTAAGGTTGTGAACATCAGTTCGAAAAGTTATTTTATGGTACAGATACGATGGTTTTTGTGTCGTAATTATTTTGTGGAAAAGTGTACAAAAGTATAAAAATTATTTTCTCAACATTTAACCAACCGATTTCTTTCAGGGGGCCAGATGTGTAATCCCGTCTGCGTAAACATGAATTTTGAACCGAGACGCGTTTTTTTTTTTTGGTAATGGCGGGGCCAAAGATAACATCCGCATAATTTGAATGTGAGAGAACTAGGGATTCGCATAGCAAGATTTTGCTTCGTTTATCAAGTATTTTCCGATTGGTGTATATCAATTTCAAATTACAGAATGCACGTCTAATAATCAAGTTAATGTGGCCAGTGAACGAGAGAAATGAATCAAGAACGACTCCTAGATTCTTGGAACTGTCAGAAAAGGGAATTATTTCAGCACCACGTTTGATGACAAAGGAATCTAAAGCACGTCTACGGGCAACTTGCCTACCCAAAAAAATTGCAGATGATTTGGAGGGGTTTATAGAGAGGCAAAACTTATTAGATATAGATAAGATATCTTCCAGATCTGAGTTCAGTTGAAGATTGGCTCGTGCCAGATTTTTTTCTGGAAATGAGATATAAATCTGGGTATCATCAGTATAATAGTGGTGATTACTGAATTTAATATGATTTCGGAACTCCTGGGTGTAAATTGTGAATAATATTGGACCGAGTAAAGAACCCTGGGGCACTCCATTTTCAATATTAAAAAAATTGGAACAGTTACTCTCCAGAATAACCGCTTATAACGAAAGAAACGTATAAAATTCACAAATACGAAACGAACAAATTTTGAAGGAAAACCTCGGAGTGATTCTTATTTATTCTAGTTTTTTTGGGTTCTTAACCTACCACAATCTGAAAAAATGAGAATTTATACTGGAATCTGAAAAAGTGTAGATGGGCAGATTTCAAATATACCCCGATAAGTTGCTGCGAAGATTAAAAAAGAAATAGTTCCTTCTGATTGCAACAACTTCATTTGGTCAGCAAATTTTCGTATACCTCAGATTGTCAAAAAAATACAAGAACTATTATTTATCAGAATACTTATCGTTTGGTATGTGTCAAAACTCGAATTTCTGACATATACAAAGAGAATAGGGAACTCGTATTTTCGTGGCGGAAATGAAATTTGAAGGGAATATTCGTGAAAGTTTTGAGAACAGAAGCGGATTTGGTTTTCAAAACGTCAGAAAGAATGAATCCATTCACTAAAAATAATGATATCAAAACAGTACTCGGGAATTTTTTTTTTAAATTAAATTTGTGGTATTTACGAAATTACTTCTATTTTTCAAGGTGATGTCACGGTAATGAGCTGTGTGACATTTTTTCAATGGCACACCCAGTATATTATAATATATATGCATCACTCAAAGTATCAAATTCATACAGGGTGACCTCAGTGTCAATTTGTTTTTCGAAACAAAAATTATGCAATATTTTCATCACCTCGAAAATGTTTATATGAGTTTGAAAGGGGGTTAGGTAACAATTGGGGATTCTAGATCAAGTGATGCTTGAGGGGCAAACACCAGTTTTACGATGGAAATCACACTTTCTTGAAAAAAACAAACGAGTGTTTTTGGGGGCAGATGCCGCAATATTGATTTATTCGACATTTTTGACAAGTATGTAGAATGCCTACTAGCGGTTTCCTGCGATTTTTTGAAATACTTCAACCAAGTAGATCACAAAGTACTTCTGAATGGTGAGTTCCGAATATAAATCCAATAAAACTACAATGAACGCAGGAGTTGATAATGGTCTCAAGTTCATTTTGACGGAACTTGAATCATCTGTATAAATGATGAGATTCGAACATTTGTTGAAGAAGTTGAAGAACTTTCTGTAGAGATCGATTACCCTAGAAACAAATTGACATTTATGTTTCGCTAACAAGGTTAGCATCCTTGTAAGTGAAACGCGCTCCAAGTGCAAATAATAACAGTTCGATGTTAGATAAATTAATCTCTACAAAAAGTTTGAACCGTCTTGTCAGTAATAATTCATTCCATTTTTATGTTATTCTTCATTCCAAGCACCATCGACTTCGATCGAAGTCTTTCGACAAGTAGGCCTTGTTATTAACTCCCTACGTTATACTACAGGGGCAGTACGGTTATTGGCACACCTAGTAACCAAGAAACGTGGCATAGTCATTCCCCAACACGACAAAGAGAAATTCTCGAGGGATCGAACCCACGGCCTCTAGATCATGAGCCACTAGCAAAACCACGGCCCAAAATCTTTCGCCTAACTGTTCTATTCACCGATTGCTATCAAACTCAAACCGTAGTAGTATCAAACTGTGAGGTTGAAATGGTGCTTTGGAAACCAAGATAATAACGACTATGTCTATGTCTTTTGGGCGCACTTGTAATAGTTAACTATGAGATTGGAACCTTTGGCGTAAAAGGTGAAACTTCTATCAATTACCCTAACACCAAACTGATATTTTTGCAGTCGATGAGCGTTTCGCTAACTAGGTTAGCATCTTCAGGGGAAGAGAATTGATATTACATTTAAAGACTTGGGTAAGGTGTTTATATTCTTGGTCCGATATGGACTGCCTTGGTTATTACTGATTATTCTGATAAACTTCTCAACACTATATTGAAAATCGGGTTGAAAGGTATAGGTTCATTGTCACCATTCATGCTGTTTTACATTTTGCTATTTCTACTCACATACAACGAGTAGCCTTATGTGGTGCACATGCTTCATCAGATTCAAATTGCTTTCACCAATTTTGTGGTAATTGTCTGAAGCGACACTGGATTTTTCCACTCTTTCGTATATCATGTGTGCAAACTGTTCCTTGAAACAGGTTTCAATAGCTCGTCGGCTCTGGTCGATGTATTTGTTGCAATCTTGATAAATGATTTCGTAAACTGCCGACTATTCTGTGTTTTCTATTTTATTCTTCGGATCATCAAGAAGCTGTTGGCATTTATAAGGAGTTTTATGTGCAACGTTCATATTTACTTTTTCGAATATCTGTTGAAGTCCTCTAGTGTATTGAGGTATATGGGATAACTGTATTGAAGATTTAAGAAGTGTTTCCCTCACTTTACATTTCTTAATCATATTAACTATCTCTGGGTTGAAACCGTTCACTTCAGCTAGGTACCTTTGAAGAAAGTTGAGTACAACAATGAAGGGGCTCGTGAAGAGAGTGTTTAAAACAGCCGATTGCACTGACTTCATGAAAGTATTGAGCTAATGGTCATTAAAGGTCATTTAACGCACTGCAGCGATTGCACCACAGTTTAAGAGATTATTAAACACCCAGTAATGAACCCTAACATATCTTAAAGATCCCCTTTGGTAATGGTCTCATAAGAAAAAGTCGGTGCAATCGTCTATGAGAGTGTTCGACAAGGAAAAATAATATTATGAAAAATATCTACGTCGGAACCATACATAAATAAAAAATTCTACGAAGGCTCCGTTCCGTTCTTTGCTGGCCTAACCGTGCATAGTCAACGTTCGTGGTGTTCAGTTTATTACTTCAAGACAGAATTCAGAGAAGAAGCAAAGCGATAAGCACTGCAAGTGGCTGTTCTCGTACATGTTAACTCACATGCACGTCATTCAAACACGAAACTACTTTACCTCGAGTTGTAAAGTTGGCACACTGGCTCTAATCTACATGTCGATGGTAGATGATGTTCATCAGCGTCAAATATGGTTTTATGATAGTCTCAAAAATATAGCATACTGTTTAACTAGCAAGGAATAATAGTCATTTGCCAAGAGTGGGGAATTACTTCGCATTCTATGCGAGTTATGCACTATAGTTTTTCTACGGCTATAATAGATAACAGCAGAGGTACAATTAAATAACAAATGAATAACTGTAACACAATGGAGTTATTGTTTTATCAGGAAAGGAAATTGAATCGAAGACAAAAAATGTATCTCATTCTTCTACCAAGTTTAGATTAATTTTATGTTATAGCCGTAGCAAAGAAAGTGATATACGTGACAACTCATGATGGTGGTAATAGCAATGAGATTTATTAGATTCTTAGAATTCAATTCAAGAGGATTTTGAACATCTTCATTCCACGAGAAAACATATTCATGGAGAATTACTTCAGTCACATAAAAAAGATGTATCCCGAAATTTCCTGGATAAATTTAGCTACACCGTGCGTAAACCAAATCATGCTCGCCTATAATAATTGTCAATTCTATTATCGGTATTATATGTCAATGATTCATTTGAGACTATTATTTGGATGGCTGGGCTCGAAAAATGTTTTTTAACATATGCACTTCAACAAGACCGAGACCAAGACCAAAACTTAATAAATCTTCTCAAGACCAAGACTTGACTTCCGAGACCAAAGCCAAGAGTACATCCCAAGAGTCTTGGTCTCAAAATGAAGATAATGAATTTGAAGAAAGAGAGGAAAAAAATACTTGAGTTATTCAGTTTGCATTATAAATTCTCAGAAATATTTTTCATACTGCGTTGTTGTCACTTTCAGCTAAACTTGGCAACAATTTTTTATTTTAAATGAATTATCTTTTGTTTTGATGCATACCTATTTGAATTTTAGGTGAAATATTTCATTGATATTTTATAACTATCTTCAAATGTTTTTGAAATAATGACAGGTGAAAAGTGAGATGTTGATATTTTCGACAGCCTATTACCGCAGCGTCATTACCTTACATTGTATGTGTGTTATATTTATATTCAAAAATAGCATAAAGAAGGTAGATAACATATTTATTTATTGAAAAACAAAGACAGATTGGTATAAGTTGCACCGTTGCACTCACCAAAGTTCGATACCAAATAAAAATAATAAATTATGACCAATATATTTGGTCAGCTATGAAATATTTTTCCACTCTGACCTTTCGACTTGTACTCTGTGTGGGTCTAATACAATCTTTATTTGAGTTTTTTCAATTATATTTTTTCGAGAAAATGAGAAATTTATTCCGCTTACTTCACCCGTACAAAGTGACAATTGTTGAAGACTGAGACATACGAAATACCTATTATAATGCAATTGAACTGTTGGACAATTGAATTGAATTATTCGAATTTCTAGACGCATTTTGATCCATGACCAAGACTGTCAAGACCAATACCAAGACCAAGAAAGACTACATTTATTTTTCGAGACTTAGACCAAGATTGATAAGTCTTGGTCTTGGTCTCGCGAAGCCCTAAACTGGCTACTTCATTGACATCACAGTTTTCATATTTTCATGAAAGCTAATTTGCTTGTATATAATTAAGTTCTGGTTTTTAGTTTTCACTGCCTCTCATTGGTGAGAATCAGTAAGCCATTTGTGGAGTGGAAACTTTTATGCGAAGTATGTTTGTAGCTTTCTGAGTCAAACTCAGGAGAGAAAAAATGGACTGGTGGTTGTTACTGATTAATCGGGTCGTGCCTTAAAGATCTTACCTTAAACTCCGTCTTTCCTTTTCTTGAGATCTTGAAGATGAACCTGCGTTGACGATGGACTGGCCAGTCGTGCAGGGTGTCGAGGAACATAACACTAAGTCGTACCGAAAAGGGCAGCAATTGCCATGCGGGAAAGATATTTTTGCGAATTAATATGAATGAATGCCGAATCGCCATTCTTCCGTCTCTCTCGCAGAGAGTGTCAGTAGCGACCTTGAAGGCGAACACGCGAAAAAGGGGTTAATTGTAATTGTTGAATGAATTATTAATTATAATTATATACAAGAACATTACCATATTAAACTATACAAAGGAAAGTTGAACGGAAACGCGACAATGTTCACTATCTGCATGGGCGACTATTTTCTGAATGGCCTAAAACAATCCAGACAGCGAACCAGAATAGCCCTACCATCAGAATTCTGATGACACGGGCATTTTCCGGAGTATCGCGGTAAGCCAAAATGCATTTGGAAGAAAACGAGTTCATTCGCCCCGAACTTTATCAAATGATTAACCAAACAGATCACAGTTTCGTGAACGATGGATGTGAAAAAACCGCGAAACGTGTTTCGCTATACAATGGCTTCCTCAAGTAGATAGTTTTTTATCTTGTTCGAGGAGGCTATTGTATAGCGAAGCACGTGTTGCTGTTTCATTAATACATTATCGAGGCAACTGTAATATTTCTCTAGCATGAATTTTCATCAAGTATCGGATAGCTCAATTCAATTTATCGAATATTTGTTGACATATAGGTAATGTGAAAAACAGAGTTATTTCGGGACGAGAGCAAATGTGCTTCAGTTGTCACAGCACTCAAATGATAACAGGAGGAAATCATGGGAAAAAGTTTAATCAGAGTAATTTGCTTGAAGCATGCTCTATGAGGAAATCTATGAGTTTGTTCTCGCCTTCACTTGTAGTAAATGTATTTCTCTGGAATCACAAGTTTCTGGCGTAGGAGTCTGAACAAATGAGTTGTAACTATGTCACCAATTTTCACTAATATCCACTGGATGCTCGACACTTCTACCAATTTGATGCAACTTTGGGTGTTACTCAGAGAGTTGGTAGTTCTTCGGGAGAATTACCAGAATACATATTAAAGATTGAGTTTAGTGACTAAGAGCTAAAGTGGACCTATTTTTCACGGTCGAATCGTATTACCAAGAGTCTTTCTCCATTTTACTTACATCATAAAGACGTCGAGTCAGAGAATTTGTTACCGCACCCCTCATATAAAGAATGATCCAACGAAAAATATGCACCATCTTTTGTTGGTGATTTAAAAAAATGTTCGAACACATAAAGTTTTATTGTCAGGAGGATACATTCTGAAAGGAGTTGTTGAATTGATTTATTGAAACGTTACTTCAACAATAGTTGAAGATGTGATCCATTCGCTTCCATATAATATAGTAAATTTTGTTGGAACTCGTTTATGAAATCTTGTTCTGATGGGGTTCTGTGGTTGGTCTTTCACATTATAGACGGTACCTGAATATTGACAAACTTTCAAACTAACTTGGCAACATACGAATCATTTTATCGGGAGATTTTAGACAATATGTGTGAAATGTGTTAAATATCCCATTCCCAAAGCAAACTTTACGTGTCCGGTGCTTTTGCTCCAAATTCCAACATCATATTGTCGCCGCTGGATTGAGGAAAGACATAATGTTATATTTCACTTCAGATTTCTGGCATCTTTTCACGAATGAAAATTTTGCTCTCGTACACTTGCAAGTATTTAAATTCTTGATTTTTTCAGATAACTATAGGTTATAAATCAAAAATCCTGAGAAGTGAAAATTCGCGTCCACAAAAAATGACTTTAAGCCAATGGGGAGGTTGGGTTTTTTCATTACCAAGTAATCAAACAATACCCATTATTTGAAAAAAAGCCAATATTTGAAAATTTGATCATTTTCATTTGATGTGACAATCGTTTCCGTAAACGCCATGTATAACTGAATGTTCATAAAGTTAAAACAAATTTTCTCTACAAATTATTTAACTACAGACGATCAGAGTCTTTTTTTATTATTGACTTCCCCTACAGGAAATACATCTGGAACCCGCCCCTGTTCCTCTGCTCTTCAAACTCCAATTTCATGCAATCTAATTAAAGCGAAGTCTCTGAACCGATCCAATCTAGACGAGATTCCTATTTCTTCCGCAACTGATTTAAAAATTTTCTCTGAAAACAAGGTAATTTATATGTTTTCTATTTCACTTCATGAAAATTTCCCAATTTGCATAAATTAATTCCTTCAGAAGAAAATCTAATGAAGGCTGGTTGCTAACAGAACTAATTTGAATATTCACGAATAATCTAAATATATATAGCAAAAGCAATGGTGGCTGATTAACCAATCCCAACTAAAAATACTCAGCAGATAAAAAATTATTTAATGAAATCCTTTCTCAAACATTCTTTTGAAACTTTGTTTTTTTGTTCACAAATCAACATCGTTTCTCCATCGAGAAAAACTATGAAATGGCAAGGAGCATATAGCAAGAAACTTAATTCAGACTAATCATAAAATAGACTCAAATCTAGACATAAAGTTAGAATTATGAGAAATGGATTTTATGTCACAAATTATTCTGTGATAATATAAATCTCCAAATGTAGATGAAGTCACGACGAATATAAAACCGAATATCATAGATATGGAAGGTAAGAGGTGGAAATACATTGTGAAATGTATATAAAGTTAGTTTGATCTTCAGTGACAGTGGGTTGACTTCCTCGAAACTGTAGAACTAGAACGTGATATATTTCTGGGTTGATAACTTTTTCATGCTGCTTGCTTCTCGATCCTCTTTTGCTTAGGGAATCTTTAAGGCTTACAAACTTCAAAAATTCAAAGTGAATGTTAATTCTTATCTCTTGTCCCTTGATTCACGCGGAGTTCTTTGAACATCACAGGGATTCATTTTCATACGAATCACTTCAAAAAACGAAAATGTATGAGAGCCAGAATTTATTTACGATGAAGAAAAGCTCAAAGTCGTCTCCACAATTTAATATACTATAAGGTGTTAGGATAGTAGTTCAGTACAAGTTTCGAACCTATATAGGTTCATCATCAGCTGAATTTACATGAAAATTCTACAATAAAAAACGAGTAATATAACAAATGTCAATATGGTGAGGTGTAAAACTACTTACACGGAGAAGAAAATTGAAATGCGGGAAAAGAAATTTGTCAAATGTTAGCTTGAGGCTACATGGACATATACATCAATGGTAAAAAATTATTGAAAGATTGTTGAAATGGATGGGAGTATATCTTTACTCCATTGAAATAATATTTGTAATGGGTGGCTTATAGTTATTTATGTATCAAGGGAATTAGGAGGGCCTTAATTACCGATGGCAAAGTTTGCGTCCCGAGGGCCTCTGGCCCAAGGGACAGCAATTGCCTGAGGTTATTAAGGCTCATTAATTCCCGTGGTACATAGATAATTTCATTTCTGATCGATTTCAATAAAATTTTGTTCATTTTTGAAACGTAAAAATGTACCAATTCATTACCTTCCCGGTATATTTGAATCAGGTACCGTTGATTATAGTAGAGTTTTCTTTTTGGTAGGTTGTTGCTATGTTACTTGTTTATAAACAGAACTTTGTTATCAAGCTGTGTTTGTGGTAAAAACGTGTTTTCTACCCCAAATATAATGGAGGATATTTTGAAAAAAGCTGAACAAGCAAGAGAATCATTAATTCCATCGAAAAGTGAAGCTGTATACCAAAAAGAATACAAGATATATCTGGACTGGCTGGGATATATATATATATATATATATATATATATATATATATAGCCTTTATAACCACTGTTCAACATCATAACCAGGATTCTCCACATGACAGGGTTCTAAATTGAGATTGAGCTCTCAAATAAATCAGTGTGGAAGAAAGTAGGTGCAACATTCAACTATCAACTGTCAACTGTCAAGAATTTATAATCAAGGAGACATGGGAGTGTGTCTAGAGACCCGCCTGCACAGAACAAAAGAGGGAGAATCGACATGTCGATACGTGTCCGGGGCAAACAGATCCCATGCAATCTACAACATCAATCACATTACAATAACTTTCAATAGTGAAGACTTGAACATTGCTCCAATTAGGAGACGTTATGGTGAGAAGCACAGCTGTCGTGATCAGTATTGCCATGTGAGGCATCTGTCGTCCATCAGTAGGATGAGCCAAGAGCTGTCAATCAACAAGGGCAGGCCACCAAACAACTAGACCACTACATCCATAATAATGTTGTAACATTAAAGCAAGAATTACTGGAGTCTATGGAAGATCGAGGCAAGAAATTTTAGATGAAATTAAGGGAGTTGACACGAATTGACATGTCGATTCTTCCTCTTTCGTTCTGTGCAGGCAGGTCTCTTGACATACTTCCAAGTCTTTTTGAATATAAATCCTTGACAGTTGATAGTTGAATGTTGCACCTACTTTCTTCCCCACTGATTTATTTGAGAGCTCAATCTCATTTTAGAACTCTTCCATGTGGAGAATCCTGGTTATGATGTTGAACAGTGGTTATAAAGGCTTTAAACCACTCATTACAAATTTGACAAAATTGTTTTTCCCCATTTCAATTTTCATCTCCATGTTAGTAGTTTTACACCTCACCATATTGAAATTTTTTATGTTACTCTTCTTTTATTGTAGAATTTTCGAGTTCAGCTGATGATGAACCTATATAGGTTCAAAACATGTATTGTATTGAACTACTATCCTATCACCTTATGGTATATTAAATTGTGGAGACGACTTTGAGCTTTTCTTCGTCGTAAATCTGCTACACTCCACTTCAAGGCATGATGGACTTCTACCACAGGTTAACGAATTCATTTTCTATGAAATGTGAAATGCCAGCAAGTTCTTAGTAGTAAGAACAATCATGTGGGTACTGAAAGGACGACAACTAGCAGAAACTCCGCAATAACAGTACGTTGTTCAACAGGCAGGGGATGATAGTCATTTTCCACGCGTATAGGCGAATGCGAATACGAATGGTAAATAAGGATTCCATGCGAGTTGTACACTATACTTTTTTACGGCTATAGCAGATAATAGCCGAATGATTTAACGAATAGCATGTATTTCGGATTTGATGTCATTTCAAATTTCCACGGTACAATCATTTAATTAAATAGAACTGTCATTTATTCGTATTTTCCATACCTCTTCTTGGGTAATAACACCTACAACTGTATCACAATGAAGTAATTGTTCAATCAGATATCCTATAGGAAAAAGAAATTGAAGATATACAATGTACCTCATTGATATAACAAAATCAATTACAAGCAGTTTTATGTTTTAGCCGTTGAAAAAAGCAATACAATACAGTAAACAGACAAACAAAACTATCTCTCTTCAATATACTGAGTGAAAGCGATCATAAAACAAATAATCTTTCGTTAACAATTGCAGGAAAAAATGCTTTAATGAAAGTATATATTTAGTCTCATCATAAGTATTGATGGAACGGGTCCAACTGTGAAGTAAGAATCATCATCAATCTGTACATTATGTGTAAGAATATTGCTGGATGATGTAAATGGATGGAAATTATTTTATGTCTAATTGGATATCTCAATAATTATATTGCAAACGGGTTGACTGGCAAATTTCAGTCAAAAATATGAATTTTGACATTTGACAACCGGAATCCAGGACTAATTTCCGCAAATCACCCTATACTACCGTGATCGTAATGGAATAATCTTCATTCAATTTCAACTACAATTCATTGAAGAAACCGGTGCCACTTACTACTATCGATTTACCTGTTTATACCTGTCTACCCAAAATTTCTTACGTAAAAAAATTGTCAACCTAACGTTTGCATATTCTATAGGTTTCATACTTGGGAATATTATGGAATTTGTCTATCAACCAAAACAGTTAATAGGTAAAAATATTAAAATTGTCAATTAATCATATTCTGGACTGACATTTTTGGTCAACACAGTTTCAATATATTTATTGACATATTCAATTTGATATAAAATACTGTTGATATGTCCTTATTTTGTGATAGTTGGATTCTTTCTTTCATTTTTTTTGGGGGTTAGGATAGAATCAATATTGGAATCTACACAATTGTAGAAGGGCAGATTTTCAATAAGTTTTCGATAAGTAGTTGCTATAATTCAAAAATAGTTTCTTCTGAATGAAACACATTCAATTAGTCAGCAACTTTCCGTATATCTCACATTTACCTAAAAA
This sequence comes from Zygogramma bicolorata, assembly GCA_032362365.1. Taxonomy (NCBI): domain Eukaryota; kingdom Metazoa; phylum Arthropoda; class Insecta; order Coleoptera; family Chrysomelidae; genus Zygogramma; species Zygogramma bicolorata. Next base: position 651,079 of record JAVJAQ010002244.1, read on the forward strand.
AAAATTAAGAACTAATATTTCGTTGACGTTCCGGACAATGAATTCGCTTCCGTTTTCAAAACTAAAAAAAAAATATAAAATACTTTTCACTATTAATGAGCACGGTGGATGTTGTTTTATATTGCGATCCTATACTATTATAATATGTAACAATAATAATTGATTATTTATAAATATTGAAAAATCTCTCATTTTTATAAACTGTTCCCAATAAGTTCTTTGCTCAACATTATTGGGCGAATCACAGTTGAGCAAATTGATTACGGTCAGCTTTCGGAAGGGTAGTCGATGCATTTTCCATGAACACATTTTGGAATTGTGGTTTCATTCGTTTTGTTTGACGACCATACCATTATGAAATTTTTGGGAGAAAAAAAAATGGCGGCCCAAATATGGCGGACAAGTTTTTTCATTATGATCCGATTCGATTCAAAATTAGTATCTGGGGGTTTTCTGTGACTGAAATTATGATAAATTCTTTTTTTTAAATTTAAAAATTCAAAATGGCGGACGAGTTTCTTAATTATGATTTGATTCCATTCAAAATTGGTATCTGGGGTTTTTCAGGGTCAAAAATTGGGATTCTTTTGTCAAAATTATAAAATTCGAAATAGCGTCTTCAATATGGCGGACGAGTTTTGTAAATTAGGTCCGATTCGATGCAAAATTGGTATCTGGGATTTTTCAGGGTTGGATATCATGACTCTTTTGTCAATATTGGGAAATTTAAAATGGCAGCTCCACAAGCGGACAAGTTTCGTTATTATCTTCCGATTCAATTCAAAAAAGTATTCTCCACACATTAATTTAATCCCCACTGTATGAGTAACCATCAACCACACGAAATTTGGTTGTTACTTGTTCATCAACTCTTTGCCAAATGGTATCGATTTATAAAAAAATTGTAGGCGTCTTTCATCAAAAAAGGGTTCATTTCTTCCTCAATGAAAGCATTTCGATGAATACACTTTAATGAGTTTCATTGTCTTTACCGAGGTCCTTTCTAGGAAGTGAAATGAAACTACTTTCTTATATCTCAGGAGGTTCAAGTAGGTAAAAACGACTGAACTGATTTATTACTAACGCCAGCTACACAAAGTTATAGGTTTAATGAGTTACAGAATCCGTAACCTTCAGAGCCTTATATCTTAATCATTCCTAATTAAACCGCTCACTAGAGTCTCAATTCGTAACCGTAACCAGTCAATAGGTATTAACACATAAGTTTATCCACTTACATAAAATGTCTTTCTTCCTCGAAACCGCCCTTCTGCTGCTTGATGACTATCACGTGCTACTGTCGCTCTAACAACACCTATACGTGTCTTCGATGAGTATCATGACAATTTGATACTAATTGTCACATTGATGAAAGATATCGGCACTCGATATCTACCGGTTGGCTTCTAAACACCCACAATATCTTATTCAGATAACCTCACTTTTCAGTAGTGTACTCTCGCCTCGACGGCTTCTGCTGTCTGCCCTCTGTTCTGTTGCGTCGCTCTTCTTTTCATGGGTACCTGATCATGTGACCTTCCACCACAGGCGGGTACATTTTCATAGTTCAGGGTTACGGTCACTTCATTACCCCCCATCAAATTTTGAGTTTTAACGATTAAATTTGATTCACTAGTTTGGGTTTTATAATCACTAACCTAATACATTATTTCAAATACTTAGGGAGGAATCTTTCCTAACTAACTAACTATTACAAATTCAAGTTTACATCTATTCTGAAAGGACTACATAACCTTTCAAATTCACAATATTTTGCCGTCCCAAAACATTACCATGATTATCACATATTTCATAGCAATTTGGACTAATAACTTCCTTTACGTAGTAAGGCCCATTATATAATAAAAAAAACTTTTTAATTTCTGAATGTTCAGCAGATGACAATGGATGTGCTTTCACTAAAACAGCATCTCCCACTTTAAAAGATTGTGGAACAACAGCACCATTTTTCATTTTCTTTTCTCGTTTAGACAACATTTTTGTATATGTTATTTCCCAAATTTCTTTCAAATTATTTCTTGCCTGAGCCTCATCAACCGGAAATGTTAGTATAGTTCGTACATTATTTTCTTCAATTTTCCCAAAATGTAAATAACTCGGAGGATAGCCGGTAATCGAATGCATCACTCCATTAATACAATTTTCGAAATCCTTAAGGTGAACAGCCCAACTTGTATGCTTCTTATAACATAATGCTCTCAATAGACGCCCAACCTCTCTATTTGCCCTTTCCGTCATATTTCCCTGCGGAAAATATAATGATGTAAATTTAATCTTAACTCCTAATTTCTGTAGTCCATCTATATAAGAATGTGAATGGAATTGCGTCCCATTATCACTAAGGATGGCCTGTGGTATTCCCATTGTAGGAAAATAATCGGACACTAAACGATGCATTATAGCCCGTGCATTTGCCTTTTTCAAAGCATATAAACGCACATAACGTGAAAACGCGTCTATAACCACCAAAAGTTGAGTCACCCCTGCTCTCGATTTCGGTAAAGGCCCCATTAGGTCTAAACATACGAGCTCTCCTGGTCGTTCAGCCACAACGGTATAGTTAACCCCAACAAGTTTTCTTGAAATTTTTGTTTTCTGACAGAGCTCACACGCTGCCACAATTTTTGCTATTTGTTTTTTCATACCTGGCCAAAAAAAATCTCTTTTTATATGTGCATAAGTCTTAGACCCCCCGAAATGACCGATATCGCAATGCTGTTGATTAACCACTGATAGTACAAGATTTTTCGGCACGCAGACTTTAAACCCTGGATTATACAAATCCCCCTTTTTGAATACGATATTCTCATAAATAACATACCACGACTTATTTTTTTGTTTCGATTCCTCATCATTTACAGCTGATTTTATATCTTTCATTATATTTTGTATCCATTCATCCCCTTCTTGTTCACTTTTCAAGGTTTTAAATTTATTTTTCAAATTATCAAACTCCGCACTATATCTCAACATTTGAATCTCCACCTCTTCATATTTTACTTCCCTATTATTTCGTATTGGATTCCTAGACAAATAATCCGCCCAAACATTATCCTTGCCCCGACAATAAGCGATATTAAAATTATATTCCTGCATAAATAATGTCCAACGTGATAATCGTGCTGAACCCAACTTACAATTCATCACAAATGATAGTGCTTTATGGTCAGTAGTTATCACTAAATCTTTTCCCAAAATAAGTGTTCTCCACTGGCGCAGCGCAAAAATAACCGCCAGTGCTTCCTTCTCTGTAACATTATAATTTAATTCGGGTCCTTTTAAAGTACGACTAGCATAACTTATAATTTTCTTCTCATCATTTTTATCCAATTGATATAAAAATGCTCCCACTCCATAACCAGAACTATCCGCTTGAATGAAAAACGTTGCACTTAAATTTGGATGATACATCATCGTAACTTCAACAAATGCATCTTTAATTCTATTGAATGCTCTTTGTTCGTTTTCACCCCACTTCCAATTTGTATCCTTCCTCAGTAAGTGTAAAAGTGGAATCGTTAAGTCTGCGAAATTTTCACAAAAGCGACGCTCATAATTTATGAACCCTAAAAAGCTTCTTAATTCACGAATATTTCGTGGTCTCTCAAACTGTTGGATAGCTAATACCCGTTCAGGATTCACCTTAATTCCTTCTGGAGTCACCATATGACCCAAGAATTCAACTTCTTTTCTTGCAAACTTAGATTTTCTTAGCTTCACAGTTAGATTCCACTCGCGAAATTTCTTAAAAATGAGCGACAAGTGCTCGATATGCTGATCAGAATTTTCTGAAAATATTAATAAATCGTCTACATATACTAGGGTAAAATCCTCAAATTGTCTCCCTACAACCTCATTCATGCACCTTACGAATGCAGCAACAGAAGTGCTCAGTCCAAACGGAGTTACTAAAAAGCAATAGGTTTTATTTTCAAACGTAAACCCTGTATATTTTTGATGGTCTTTTTCTATCGGCAATTGCCAATAACCAGCCGTGAGATCGATAGTACTCAACACCTGTCCTTTTTTAAATTTTGACAACAATTCCTCAGGATTTGGTGGCGTCACGTGATCCTTTTCAATTCTATTATTCAGAAACCGCGCATCTAAACAAATACGGATTGAATTATCCTTTTCCTTCACCGTTACGAGTGGCGAAATATATTCGGTACGACACTGCTTTATTATCCCCATTTGAACCATTTCCTCAACCTGTCTCCGCACCTCGTCTTTATAAGCAAACGGTATCGGATACGATTGTTTTACGAAGGGAGAATTATTCTTTAATATTATCTTGTGCGTAAACTTGTCAGTTCTCCCTGGTGTCTCGGAGAAAATATCCTGGAATGACTGTAATAGTTCATACAATTTCCCCTTAAATATTTCATCACCGTCTTCCCCCGCATAGGCCGCTTTCATCAACTCTTCCTTTGAGTATTTATGCCTTTCTAGTATATTCAGTAAATTAATAGAAATACTTTTTGACGAATAATTCTTGGCGAATTTCAGTTCAGTCATCTCATTTCCACATAATAACTTTATTGTCAAGTTTATAAAATCAATCGATGCTTTACTATTCAACAACCAATCACATCCTAATATTATTTCATTATTCAATTCCGGAATTATTATACAAATAACTTCCACTATTTTCTCCCCCATCGCAATAGGTAATAGGACTTGTTCCCTAATCTTAATTTTCTTTGATCCTACCGCCACTGATACGCCTGTATTAGTAACCGGTAAAGTAAATAACTTGCATCCATAATCCCGAATTTCTTTAATAAATGCCTCCGACACTGCTGATATCTGACTTCCCGAGTCAATTAGTAATTTAACTTTCCGATCAAAAACCATCGCGTCAACCGTTGGCGATAAAAATACATTATCTTCACACTCCCCTTCATCACTAAGTAATTCTTCCGATTCTAAGCACACTTTTTCTAAATTTCGTATTTCCCTATTTCTAGTACCAGTAACTCTCTCGACTTCATTTCCCTCTCTCTCGTTATCTCTATCAAACCTTTCTATATTTTCTAATCCTCTATTACCCTGTTCCACACGATTTTCATTTTCAGTACGCCTCTGACCCCTATTTACATAGTTCATTCTCCCTTGTCCGGAACGCATTTCGCGCCAGTTCGGATTTAAGCTGCGCGCGTTCGTCGCTATACCTGCACTAACTCCCCTTGCAGCACCCCCCGCTTCATACGTCTCATCTAACCGGCGCAAGTAAAGCTCAAAATTATCGACTGTTTTCACACCGTTCAAAATTACACCCCTCTGAACTTCTAGCTCAAAATGTTTTGCCAACCAATTTATCAAACTTTCCTCCGGTATTTTATCAGTTAAATAAGATGCTTTATTTGCTAGCTTCAGAAAATAATCGGCTCTACCTCCTTGTTTATACTGACCATATTTAATTTCAAAAAACAATTCCCGTTGATGCTCGGCGCTCCAATACCTTTCCTTAAATAAATCTACAAATTTATCAAAGCTCACAAAAGAATCTTCTTTAGCATTAGCCCAATCACCTGCTGAACCTTTCAGACAATTAATTGCTAGGCCCACCTTTGCATTTTCAGGAACTTTTGCATCTTCAAATGTTTTCTTCAATTTTTTTAAAAATTGCATTGGGTGTACTTCACTTAACGGATGAAAAGAAATTGTTGTACCCCCCAAATCCTTGTATATAGAAAAATAGTTATTTTCAATATTAGATATGGTTTGTTCCTGTATATGACTGTTTTGAGGCGTCGTATTATTCTTGATTTGATTTTCTTTTACATTAATTGCCAATTGCGCAATGCTTTCTTGCATGCTTATCATACCTTGTGACAATACTTGAATCATTTTACTCAAATCCATGTTAGCAGTTTCCTGATTTTCAACTACACAATTATCTTGTTTATCATGCTTTCCTTTTCCTCCCATTTTCCTTATAATAGTGTTAATACTCTAAGAACAACAACCAGTTTCCTACAGCCTAGGTATTTCTTTTTTTAATATGAAAGTACAATGTGGCACTTGCTTTATTTTTACTACTTGCCTCGAGTTGGGCACCAAATGAAATGAAACTACTTTCTTATATCTCAGGAGGTTCAAGTAGGTAAAAACGACTGAACTGATTTATTACTAACGCCAGCTACACAAAGTTATAGGTTTAATGAGTTACAGAATCCGTAACCTTCAGAGCCTTATATCTTAATCATTCCTAATTAAACCGCTCACTAGAGTCTCAATTCGTAACCGTAACCAGTCAATAGGTATTAACACATAAGTTTATCCACTTACATAAAATGTCTTTCTTCCTCGAAACCGCCCTTCTGCTGCTTGATGACTATCACGTGCTACTGTCGCTCTAACAACACCTATACGTGTCTTCGATGAGTATCATGACAATTTGATACTAATTGTCACATTGATGAAAGATATCGGCACTCGATATCTACCGGTTGGCTTCTAAACACCCACAATATCTTATTCAGATAACCTCACTTTTCAGTAGTGTACTCTCGCCTCGACGGCTTCTGCTGTCTGCCCTCTGTTCTGTTGCGTCGCTCTTCTTTTCATGGGTACCTGATCATGTGACCTTCCACCACAGGCGGGTACATTTTCATAGTTCAGGGTTACGGTCACTTCAGAAGTTTCGGCGTGAACTAATAAAATATTCATCTCCTTGTTTGTCCCTCGTTTATATATTCATCGTTCCGTTGCTATACGTATTGACGACTTGTACCCAAGAGTCCATGACCTTTGTCTTGCCCGAAGAATGTCTGACAAAATTCATTTCAGATGATTGAAAAAGGTCATTTTCAGTAAGTTCTGTCTTGGTACACACAATATTTTCAGTCTAGACTGACAGTAAATACTAGGCAAATGTACTTTACGGCTGCTTGAGAATATATAATGATAATTATATTTGTTCATAGAAGCCACGTGAATGGGAAGAATAAAAACATGGTCAAATGGCCAGACCCACAGAAATCCAAGTCTGTGCGTGGATACATAAAAGGACAATTTTTCACATTTTATATGCATGACACTTGAATTTCGAAAGAACTGAAAATGAGGCTATGAATAATATATATAATCAAGAACATGCTACCATATTCATTTATGCAAGACGGTTTTTTTACATGCAGATTCAGGGTAAAGGGAAGCCCTGTAATGTTCAAATACAGGAGATTCGAATTAACATTCACTTTGAATTTTTGAAGTTTGTAAGCCTCAGGAAGAATCTCTCTCGGCTATCTATTCAAAAAAGATCCCTGAGCAAGAGATGTTCGACAGGTTTCTAAGCTCTAAACAAAGGGTTGAAAATTCTGTACACATCCGTGTAGATACTGCCAAGGGTGGAAAGATTGATGACAATTCGGAAGAGCACCGACCGTGAAAATATCTGTAGAAGAGAGACAATAAGTCTCCGTCCATTCTACGATGCTCCAACGAAGTGAGCGAATCTGTGAGCGAAGAATCACCAACAACACGGATTGCCTTTTTTCTGAAAAAAAACGAGAAGCTTCACCGAATGTTTAGTGCCGAGCTCCAAATATGAGGACTATATTCCAAGACAGGTCGTATCTGATCCTTGTAGATCATCAAAAGCTGACGAGAAGTGAAGTATCTCTTCGCACGAAATAGAAATCCAAGCTTTTGAGAAGCACCTTTAGCAATCGATATCACATGGTTTTCCCATGAGAGATTATTACTAATCGTGATTCTTAACATAAGATACTTTACTTTGTAGGAATAGTTACTCCTGACATATGCATACTAGATAATGATTGATCGGCTTTTTTTGAGAGGAGACATGCCTGGGTTTTTCTAGCATTGAATTCCACCAACTTGATGTTATCCCATTCTATTATTTTTCCAAGTTATCGTTAATTCTATTGACGTGAATGGTTCTCTGAATTTTTGTTTCTCGTGCTGGTATGGGGACTCTGGAAGGGAAACTTGAATAAAGAGTACTTTCGCCCATAGAACTATGCACTGAACAAGATGTTTTCTCCAGCAAATCATTAACATGAAGCAGAAACAAAGATATAGAGTTATAGTATATGTGAAATGTATCTTTGGCAGAAGAAGAATCATAGATATCATATAGTTTTCTGGAGGGGAAATATAATGGATACAAATACATTCATCCTCATAGGTCAATTAGTTATTCTACACCTATAGTTTAATGTGGGTATAATAGGTTTATTCTGCATAAGATATTGAAATTATATTGATATTTCATTGACTATAAATGTTTGCAGGAAAATTCTAGTGGGATTTCAAGAGAAGCGGTTTACCCTCTTGAGAGTTTCAATTATTGTCAGTGTGGTGGAATTTAGTCTTGGTCAAAGTAACGCTGCGATGATATTTCAATATTTTGGTAGAAATTATATCTAAAGTGTTCAATAGGCACAATCCATGATTAACATTAACATAAAAAGAGAAAAAACACAACAATAAAAATCGCTCACCAAGACTCTGTTTTGAATTTTCAAGCAATGTCAAATTCATAACCTTAATTACGAATAGTTGTCAAAGAGATGCATATCACTTATAAATTTTTCGACAGTGACGCTGCGATCTCAATTTGAAATTCCCTCGACCTGCGGTCTCGAGACTTCATCAAATTTTTATTGAGTCTATAATATATTCATCTCCTAAGTAAAATTCCGAAAATCATGTGCAGCCCACATTCTAACTGATTGAACTTGGTGCTACCGTGATATATAACCGATTGATTTCACTAGTTCTGTTTAACCGATGAGACATTCAGAACGGAGTGATGTACATTCGATATTCCCAATTTGAAAATCATGTAGCGTAAACTTATTTTTGGAAAGACCTATTAGACCGGACGGCACCGACAGATTGGTTCAACCAAGTCTTCACAGTCTGCTTAACGAAGGGGAAAGTATTTGAAGGTGGAGCAAATTGTGATCTGCAATTAATGTACGCCCTGTGTGGCACTGCATGTTGAACCCAGAATTTGCGCTCGTCAAGTTCAACAATAGTTCGGAAGAAAGCATTTTTGAAGGCTGCTTTTCATTTGTTACACATAAAAACAATGCTTGAATTACAAGAAGGATCAAAGTATACTGTTTCGAAGAGTACAGGGAGGTTTACAACCGGAATATATTGCGAAAAAATACACTCATCAAAAAAGTCTAAGGAGCAGCAATTTAAATTTATGTTTCTCTTCATTCAGGAACACCTGTTATCACCTGAAAATTTATACAGATATTCTCAACAACCATTATCTCAATATATGGTAGTTGTTGCTTGCGAGAAAAATCCGACATAAATAAAAAAAAATGTTTGTTGTTTCGAATAATACAAACATCTTTTCAAATAAACAAATTAACGATATACCAGGTGAGTTTTATTCAGTCACTGATTGGAAACATGCCGCGACGACATTGGACACGTGAGGAGCAGTTACGAGCAGTTGGAATGCTCGAAGATGGCCAAACTCAAAGAGTTGCGGAAGTCTTTATAACTATGAAGCCAGTGTGATCAATCGATTGTGGAGAAGATACCGAGAGACTGGAGATTGGAGAGAAAGAACCACAGGGCACGATCAGGACCGTTATTATCTACAGTTGCAGGCTAGCTTGTTTCCTAGATTTTTTGATGTTCGTTTAATGGAACCTTTCACAGTATGCCAATTAGGTACAACTTGAATTATTTCCATAGTGAGACCAACGAAAGTTTATAGGACATACTCTTCGTGAGTATTCCCTGTGTTCCAACAAACGCAAATTTTGAGTTTGACGGAAGTACCACGTAGTGTGTATTTTTTTTTAGGATTATGATTTGATTCAGCTACAAGTACATCCTCTTCAAAAGGAGTTCTGTGAAAAAATGGTCCAAAAAATATTTTTACTCCGCCAGTTTCATGTAAAAAATGTGTGCCAATGTTCTGGCCAGGTACAATATTATTTTCGTCATCATTGTTATTACTACTAACTTTTTGAAACTAGTTCATTTTGTGATACGAGAGGCCAAGATTTTTGCAGTTTTTTATTAGACCATAACAAAACAAAGATTGTAAACTTTCACGGCCGGCAACTGATGAATTGTTAGAAGTTTCCGGGCTTCTCAGCCGTGGTCCGCAGGTTTTTGGGCCTGACGTTTCGTCTGCATCTGCGGCAGACATTTTCAAAGGCGATGCGACAATGGTTGAAGCAGGAAATAATACTTCGACCATTGCCGCATCGCCTTTGGAAATGTCTGCCGCAGATTCAGACGAAACGTCAGACCCAAAAATCTGCGGACCACGGCTGAGAAGCACGGAAACTTCTAACAATTCAATAACAAAAATTTTCTGAGATAATGCCATGCAGACGTTAATACTAGGTGTCGATTCCTGCAAAGCTATGAAAAACTGGGCATCGTATAAATTCACTTCCAGATCTTAAGTGCTCTAAAGTATTGCCCCTCTTTAAGAAAGGTGATGTGAAAGCCATCGATAATTATAGACCAATAAGTATTATTTCAATATTCAGTAAAATGGTTGAAATTATAATTGAGATACAGCTCTATGCCTACTTTGAGGATAACAAGTTTTTCAGCAACTCCCAATATGGATTTAGGAATTCGCGCTCAACAATAAATGCAGTGTTTGATGTCGTGTCTGGCGTGGTTGAGGAACTTGAGCAGGGCAATCACACTGCGTTGATGCTTTGTGACCTGTTGAAAGCGTTCGACTGCGTCTCACATGAAATTTTGTTGGAAAAATTGAACTATTACGGGGTTAGAGGTATTCCGCTTCACTTGATGAGAACCTATCTCACTAATCGTCAAACAGCAGTGATGCTCAACGGTACCTTATCAAACTTTCAAACTATTAAACATGGCGTTCCGCAAGGGTCCGTTTTGGGACTGCTCTTATTTGTTATTTATGTAAATGACTTGTGCAATGATATGAAGCCGTTCAAATCAGTCCTCTTTGCGGACGATACCACTTTCATTCTGTCGGATAAAAATAATGATATGTTACAGTCTCATCTCGACGAGGTAACTAATAGTGCTAATCAGTGGTTTTTATCCAATAAGCTGAAACTAAATGGTGAGAAGACACAATATATACAGATTACTGCTAATAATCAAATCATCTCTAATTGTGAAACTAATCAGGTTAAACTACTGGGCATTACATTAGATAATAGACTCAACTGGTCTGCACATATTTCCCAACTGAAGAGAAAACTTTCGGGTTCTCTTTTGGAGCACATTACTAACGCAAATATATTGATAATGTCATATTTTTCACTGTTTCACTCCTATATTAGATATGGTGTACAACTTTGGGGAAAATCATGCTATTCCGTCCAAATATTTAGGATGCAAAAGAAGGCAGTGAGAGTACTGGCTAATATTGGATACAGGGATCACTGTCAAGAAACTTTCAAAAAACTCAGAATTATGCCATTGCCAACTCTATTCCTTTATTATGTTTTGATTGAAATACATAAGAAGAAATCATCTTTGACGAAACAATGTCATATTCACGAACATAAAACACGAAACTCTCACCATATTAGAATACATCGATTTCGTCTTCACTTATCGCAAAAAAATTCTTTAGATTATTCTCTGTATAAGATCTTGCCTCAAGATTTCAATGAGCTCAGTATGGATACTTTCAAGAGGAAATTAAAAAATTATCTGTTGAGGCACTGCTTCTATTCTGTCGATGACTTCAGAACACATTTTTGTGGTATCACTCATATCACTACTTCTCTTTGATTTTCAAAGTTTTTGTATATGTATTGTATAAGTATACGCGATTCATGTTATTTACTTGTTAGTTTTGTAACTTTTTTACATTTTCCTAAATTTTTATGTGATTTTTAGACGTAAGCCAAACATGACTTGCTACAAACATATTGTATTATGTAACGTAGTCAAATAAAATATTCTATTCTGTTCTATTCTATGGCAATGAAATCAGTATCGAACTACTTTTGCATTACACCGAATTCTTACTGCTGGTTTGATGTATTAATAGAAGTTAGAGAATATAGTTGAACTTTAAAAAAAAATTCGATCGAAGGAGAAATTTCATAGAATTTCATGATGAACGCTATTTTTCATTTCTTTCCTCAATTTTCATCTGGCGGTCGCTACTGAATTATCTACAGAAACTCACCAACAACTGTCATCCGTTGATTTTCAGTAACAGTTTCGAAGAAAGGCGCCTCTCCAGAAACTTCGCACCTGTATATTCCGCTCGAGGAAAGTTGAACTGAATTCAAAACTACGACACTTTCTGTGGAGTTGTGCATCTGAAAAAGAAATAACGTTGTCAGTCGGATAGATAATCGGTTTTCCCTCCGCATTGTGAATAGAAACGGTTGCCGATCGGACAGAACCACAGAGACAACTTTGGAATATTACAAGGAGCATACAATATAGTCTGGAGTATTCTGATGTCACTTTTTCGATACTTTGAGTATTAGTGTTTGATGAACTCATGAGTCGAGAGAATGAAATTCAAAAAACTTTCGAATATGGCTTGAGAAATTTACAACACTTTACAATTACATTTCTTTAGCGTAATTAGTTGAATTGTTCTCCAATGAGATTAACCCTCGTTTCGTGAGATCTGGTTTTTGGAGTAATTTGGTAAAAGCTGACCCTTTCACTGTATTCGTACCTTGGGAGGGACACACATTTCAACTGAATCAAATATGCTCATTACGAGGTTTTGAAACGTTCACTGTCTGTACCTATCTAGGGACATCTGATAAGCGCACTCGCTGAACTAGCGTGATCTATGGAAATATCTTGGTACTGAAAATTTGAACAGTTGTGGTCAGTGTTTGACGGGTAGGCTTAGGGCGAATGAGCACGTTGGCATAACCTATTGAGTTTTTGTTTATTTGTGCGAAATTTGAAAGTTTCTCTTGGTCAATGGTAAGTAAAATGGTATTTGTATCAGATAGTGTCGCTTCATTTTGTTTCACTAATCATCATGAGAGCTTGGCATGAGTTTGAAACATATGTCCCTATCAAGGGACATACGCAGTTAGCGTAAACTAGTTGATGATCCTTTCAGCATGGAATTTATTTCATTTGTGACATTATCAAAACAAATCAATGAACAAAGCTGTACATTTTTATTTCAGATAGAGAGTAGATGTCGGAAGCCTCTCACACATGAAGAACTTCTTCACCTACTTGAGAATGATGATGATTCAGATATTCCCGATCTATCTGATGATGACTTAGGGTGGGATGAGAACTGGAAAGAGAGGGATGAAGACATAAATCCACTATTAGACTCATTACATATGAGCTATGACAATGTAAACCAGGATGAAGACCATGCGGATGATCAAGAAATTAGTTTCGAGGAAAAAAAAGTGAGGGAACTGATGGAACGGCTGAAAATGGAACCAATAGTATTGGAAAGAAAGGAAAACCGAAACAAAGAAATACAAATGAATAGACAGAAGAGAAAATGGAAATGAACAGGGCGAAAACAAAACAAATGAAATGATTTTTTGATCGTTATGGTCTCACTGACAAAAAAAAATATTCATTGGATGAATAATGTACAGTATGAAACACGAATGATCCGATGGCACTTTCAACCTGTCTTAGCAGTCACCAACTTACCATCATCTGTGGAGTATTTTGGCAGATATATTCCTAACCATATTTTTGAGAGAATGTGTTCTATGATTAATTTGTATGCTGTGCAGAGAAATATCAAAACGGTTTCCACCCACTAATATTGGGAAGATGAGAAAATTCATTGGAATCCACATTGTAATGGGTAATTTGAAATTTCCAAGAGTCAATATGTACTGGAACTCATCAACAGGAATAAAACTAGTTCATGAGCAGATGACCCTAGGTACGTAGATTTTATAAACTCAGACAAACAATTCATTTAGTTTATGTAAACAACCGAGAAGACAATAATTCCGATAGATTTTGAAAGGTTCGTTGTTTGTACGATTGTCTGAGGAAGAAATATCTTGAACTACCACTGGAACGACATCTCTGTGTTGATGAGCAAATTATACCGTTCAAAGGTAACATAAATGTGGAACAATACATGAAAAATAAACCCAAGAAATGGGGTATCAAACTTTATGTATTGGCGGGACAGAGTGGTATCGTGTATGATTTCATCATTTATCAGGGAGCAAAAACTGAAATACAGCCAATGTACACACATTGTGGAGCTGCGACGGGCATAGTGATGCAGCTATCGGAGAGAATAACTGAGCCAAATCATGGATTATGTTTCGACAATTTTTTCAGTTCATATCAGTTGTTTCAATTTCTCACACAAAAATCTATATCCGCTGTAGGAATAGTAAGACTCGATCGTTTCTCACATCCAAAGTTGCCAACTGATAAGGAAATGAAGACACTGGGTCGTGGAACCTCGGCCATTTGCGTAAGGATGGCATAGTTCTAACAAAATGGTTTGACAATGAAGGAGTGGTGGTGGGATCTAATTTTGTTGGTATTGGTAATCAAGACACCTGTAGGAGATGGGACAAAACTAAAAAAGAATACATACAAGTATCTAGACCAGAAGTAATCAAGTACTATAACGACAACATGGGAGGTGTGGATAAACACGACTTTTTATTGATCATTTATAGATCTTATATGTGAGATCTAAGAAATGGACAGTTCGAATGATTACTCACGCTGTGGATCTGGCCTTGATCAACTCCTGGCTGGAATATAAAGAACATGCTACCCAGCTGGAGATTCCAGAAAAAAACACCATGGATCTTCTTGCATTCCGACAATCGGTGGCAAAAAACCTAATACTCCACAAAAATCCACCTAAAAGAGGTAGACCATCTTCCAGTACAGAATCTCCAGTACCACTAAAGAAAAATTTCAATGAAAACCGACCAGTCAGTGAATCACGATACGATGGCTACAATCATCTTCCGGAATTTGACAGTAAAGATAATAATTCGCGATGTGAAATGGAAGGTTGCAAACTGAAATCTCATATATTTTGTTCAAAATGTAAGGTTCACTTGTGTTTGATGAAAAGCAGAAACTGTTTTACAAAATTTCACTGAAAATAGGTTTTCATATTATATATATATATATATATATATATATATATATATATATATATATATATATATATATATATATATATATATATATATTCTGGGTTTATGAATAAAATTGTGTTTTCATGATATTTTTTATTCCATATATCGACCACTAACTGTAAATGTCCCTCTCTGGGGACAGACAACAAATAGAAAAAGGGTGGGGGAAGATGATTTTTCTCAATGAAATTTAGTTATTGACAACACTTTGATTCTACAGAAATAGTTTCATAATTTTCCTAGTAGATTTTCATCGATGTACAGTGAAAGGGTTAAAAACATTCGATATAGTCGATTAGCATACTTGAAGACTGGCGTTAAATCAAATCATCTTTCGAACAATTCGTTCAGGCCAGTCTCGAATCTACCTACATAGTAGGTTTTGGCTGGCATCTGTCAGAAAACAACTACTCCTCTGGCTAATACCATGAAGGGCATTGAATTATATCCGGCCGGTGCCAGTGCAGGTTTACTGTTACTAACAGGTGCCAACCAAAACCTACTGTGTAGGTAGATTTGAGACTGGCCTGAACGAATTGTTCGAGAGATGATTTAAAATCTTATTTTTCATTCCATTAAGTAATTATATTCATGCCATATGCAACTCAAACTAATATTGATTCGTTTATTGATCTTCTGTTCCATTGTAGTATTCATTATTCAATATTTCATGATATAGAGAATATGAAACGTTTTCGAAGTATTGTATCTATTCGTTTACTCATATTATAAAGAGGTTCGTTTCTAACTTTGTTTCTTTGTAGGGGATAATTTTCGAAAATACTGATTCTATTATAAAAAATTTTTCACTAACAGAAAGTTACACTATTCAGGAGTAATATAGGCTATATTTCTATAATTGACCAGTGAGAGATAATGTAAATCAAATTGGAGAAAATCGGACCAGATGTGATGTTATGCGCTGACTAAACGGTTTGGTACAAACGAACATAATGCAGACCAAAAATGTTCTTCTCTATCAGTTTTACGAAAAGGCCATAGTACTCTCTATTATATTAGATTCGCTTTGAATATTTTTTGGTGAACCTATACATATAATAAAATGCTTTGTCATGTATAACTGACTGACGAATCAACACACAACCTAAATCGCTGATCGCATATGACCTGAAACTTGGGGGGTGTATTTTTTGTATGGCGTAGGAATCCGATAAGATAGGGTTTTCCGAAATTTCAACCTCAATGGGATGAAAAACGCAGGTGAAATTTTTATAGGACAACGTGATTCCTTGTTCCAATATACCTGAAATTTTTTATCAACGTTCTTCAGCATAATTGATGGAAGACTTGATTGGGGCCGTTCATAAAATACGTTTGCATACAAGGGGGGGAGGGGTCTGGCTGAGTGTGACAAGATGTGACAAGGGGGGACGGGGGGTATACGGCAACGTGACGTTCGCCGTTTATTATTTTTTGACATGAGCGCCAGAAGCCAGCGTGACCACTTTTGGTAGAAATCTACTTTTTGGGAAGATTTCTGACGAAAATTGAAAAATGTTGGTATGAAAGAAATCTTCAGTAGATTTTGGTAGAAATTTACATGTGCGACATCCTCTAACGAATTCCTAAACTCGTCAGATTTTTTAATCAAATCTATAGTGACTCGATCTTTGCGAATGAATGAAAAACGGGGTCAATATATGTAGGAGACAACGTGATTCTAAGGTCAAATCTATTTAAAATTTTCCATGAACATTCTTCAATAAAATTTATGGAAGACGTGTTTCGTATTTCATTTCAATTCATCGCCTAACGGGCAGAAAAAAGGAGTCGATAATATTTTTGACTTCTATCAATCACTCTTACGAGTGCGCCCAGAAAGCATAGCCTTGTGATGAACCTGATAAAACTCAGTACTATAGTCGGGCTGTTCAAAAGACAGAATTCAAGGACGCGTGAACAGTAAATGCTTGCATAGCCACGCCTTCTAAACTGAAATAAATGAAGAACTGTTTACACTGTACTGTACTGTACTCATTTGTGCTTTGTATTTACGTGTGTTACGTTAATTAAATAATATGGATGAAAACACTCTTTCACCTCCAAGAGAAAGATAAAAAAAAGACATTTAACTGTAGACGAAAAAGGTGTAATAATGAACACTTATAAAAAAGCATCCCAAGAGTTGATGGGAGGACGACGCGGCGACGTTTTTGTTGAGTGGTGTAAATCGGACTTGTAACATTGGGGAGAGGAACATTCAAAGAGTGCGTGCCGTTCACGTGATCATTCTATCTTTTCAGCGACTACACTATAAGAACTACATAATTGCATCAAAAATATAATTAAAGCCCATCGAATTGGGAACGGGTCGGCTAGTATAATATAAGTCATATAATCAACATATATTTCGGAAATTGTTGAACTCTAATACAAAGAAAGATGTTGGGACCTCTACCAAACAACTCAGTATCTTCATGTCACTTGATAAAAATTTCAGTAATGCCGACAATTGAATCCTAAATACGTGTACAATAAAAAATTTATTCATATGGTCAATTACACAATTCGATATTCGGTAACGAAATATACTAGTTAACGTGAATTTTTAGACGTCTTGTAGACTTTCAATGAAATATATCAATCATGAAAGAAACAACTGTAACCATCCTGATTCGAAAATCTCTCTCCGGAAATATTCCACTCAAACAAACAATTCCGCTCATAACTTGAGACTGCGGCATATGTAATGCGGAAAGGTCGATATTCAATCTATTTCCAATTTATGTCTACAGTATGCGGACGCCGAGTGATACATCACGAACGCTTGTGAGGAATTCGACTGGGAAAATTGATCGCATCATGTTTTAATAGGTAAACACGGCTTCTCCGTACTTTTCTCTCCGCTGATTGACACTGTGAACGATTAGTTTCTTAAATTGCCATGGACGGCTTTCAGGAGATTGAATGAAGGGAATTTGATCAATGTCTGCAAAAAGGAGTAGCTTCATTTATCTGGATGGAAAATAACACTCCAGATGATTGAATATGAGTCTGACAATCACAAACAGGATGTGTCACATCTATCTTCCATTAACCCGGGAGAACTCGCATACTATTCAACGACGTGAGAACTCGCGCCTATAGACTCTTTCTCACGCTAGCTCGCGCTTATAGATTTTTTCTAACGCGAGCTCGCGCGTATAGATATCTTCTAACACTGACTTTTCATGATAAAAACTATTTAATATTGATTCCAGTTGATTTATTCTAAATTCTAAAAACAACGAAGAAAAATGTAATAATTATTCAAATTTAATCGTCACTTTCGTTGCAATTGTTATCTTCACATTTATAACAAGTGAAAGTTGTTTTAAACTGCTGTTCAGTTTTAGAATCAATTTTTTTCTGTAGAAAAGCTCAAATAAATGAAGAAAAAAGCAAAAAAAAATTAAAAAAGGTACCTGCTATTTTGATTTGAAATAAAAAATTACCAACAATTCGTAGAAAAGCACATATGTAATCACTCGCGTCGTTAGATTCTTCCTAACACAAGCTACCGACTTGATCGCTCGCGCGTTAGATTATTACTAACTTTAATTTATTTGGAGCCACCACAACCCCTCACTCACGCCCCAACAAGCATGAACTGGTAGAGGAATTCTACAGAAGGCATTCCTAAAATATGAAATCAATTTGACAAGAGATCAAAAAAAAGTCTGTATTGCAACTGAAAATGTTAGATTTTATCTAACAGTGCGAGTCCTGCCGGGTTAAAACTCCCAAGTGAAGGAGTGGAATTATTGAAAAATGTTCCGTATTCGAGTTTTGATCAACAAATTCAGCCTCTTTGAATTATTTAAAAACATACACGGTACTCATGGAAGCATAGCAGATTAAATTTTTTTTGAAACGTAAAAAATGCATTGCTTCATGTATTCGGATTTCTCTTGCAGAGAACTTTCAAAAAATACATGGTTTTTACTGAGCGAATCAGAGGATATGTTCAAAAAAATTTCGCCAGTCCCCATTTTCAACAGAAATTCGGTTGGAGAATTTATTTTTTCCGTTCTTGAATTATTAGGCCTGAAAAACTTTCGAAAATACCGACTGGTCACTACACAAAATCAATTTTCCTGTTGATCTCTCAAATTGAACAATCCATTTATTATTCCATGGGTGGATTAGGATAAATGATTGATTCCTGCCGTCAGAGAGGCACTCGAGATCATCAACAGGAAGCTGAAAGAGGACGATAGTTTGGAAAACAGAAAAATACTACCAGTAGGAGGTATCATGGAGTGGCTGGAATGCTGCGTTCAGGATTGCTACTTCCAGTTGAAGGATCGTTTCTCCAGCCAAGATGAAGGACTACCAATGGGACCACCAATGTCACCGATAATAGTCAACATTTACATGGAGTAGTTCGTAGCATTCGCCATCGAACAGGCCAAGAAGGAACCCCGTGTCTGGTTGAGATACATCGACGACACATTCATAGTATGGAACCGAAGAGTTGTAGAATTGGACGTCTTTCTAGAATCCCTGAACAACGCGAGGCCCACCATCAAATTCACAATGAAGAAATAATCTCAGAGCAAACTGCCGTTTCCTCGACGTGGAGTTGAAGATGACCAAAATTTGTGGGAAACAACGGTTTACAGAAAACCAACGCATACTAGATAATATCTGAATGAGCAATTCAACCACCATCAATCTAAGAAGCGGAAAATCGTCAAGTGTGTGATTTATCGGTCAGTCAATGTCTGCAACACCAAAGAAAGTCTCGACAAGGAGCTGGACGACATAAGGAAGGATCTTCAGAAGAACATCTATTTGAAGAAGCTAGTGGAACAGATATTGGCACGGACGAGCTAAAAAAACTCCAAGGAGATACTGAACAACAAATCCTCATCATCCCTTACGCGAAAGGATTTTCAGAAAGGATCAAGAGAATGGGAGGGAAATACAACTGCATAAAAACAGCGACACCAACAACTACGTTTACCGAATTCCATGCGAGTGCGGCAAATCCTACATTGGAGAAACCAGAAGACCATTGGAATTGAGAATAAAAAATACACACAACGTACCAGCAATCAAAACGTCGTGAGCACACCCAACTTGAAACTGAGTTTCAACATTTGTTCATATTACTTCATATATTTCTTCATTTCAATTTTTTGAATCTCTGTTTTATATTCGATATCTCAATATTTTTTGTCACATTATTTTCTTTGATCAATCAATAAACTTCAATATTTTTTTTTGGCCAAAAAACCATTTTAACCTTCTTGTTTGGATTTGATTACCTTATTCGAGTTGTATTTTATAAGTTTTTCCCCTTTTTAATTCTTAGCAACAGGTTTCAATGTTAGAGTTTATAATATAGACAATGGAAGTCCGAACCAGTACCACTCAATGCAACTATTATTTGGATGAACGTATGTTGAATTCAATTCATGTTGTTTTATCCAGTATGAAATCTATTTAGAATCATATGGATGAAGTAGAGAAATTATTTTCCTATGACAGAATTCAGTACTCCACCCGATATCCGATCTATTGGTACAGGTAGACATACCCAATCTTGTTATTTTCCAGATGCTCTCTCAATCTCAGTAAGCAATCATCATCAAAATCAATTATACTCGTCACTACGAAATCAGTCCGACAGGAAAAAAGTACGATGATGGATGAGGACTTTCACAAACACTTTCTTTCCAAGAACTCGAGAAAATATTTTTTTCCCGCCCACTCTTCAATGACGAAAATGCTTATTTGGTGCTCTGAGTGCCGAACGATGTAGCTGTTTGTTCTCTCAGAAATGATATTTTTCCAAAGCTCCAGGGCTCATCCACAAAGGACTCCCGCCGAGGATTCCATCAGATATTATTCAATTAGACCATTTCCTTTCACTGTTGAGATATACTTTTCCCTAATGATGTGTTCCTGAGATGTTCGATGTTTTCGCTGGAGCTTACACTCGCAAACAAACATATTTCATTGGTGAACCGTTTCAGAGCAGGGCCGCTTTTCCTTTGCTTTTCAGAATGGAAAATAATGCCGGGGTTTTTTTCCGTATATCAGTTTTTTCCAATGGAAGTACCCGAAATCTTTGAAATGATCTAGATACAACGTTTATATTCATTTTTCAATCAAATTTGTGGGTGCACAATATGTTCAATGCTTCTGTCAAATTCTAGTTGGTTTCACAAAGAATTATTGACTCCTTTATGATCGAATAATTTTGATTTCTTTATTCATACTCTCCCTTTATCAAACACTTTTTCGAGTGCGCCTAGAAGGGACAGCTTCCTGCGGGCAAGGGTTGGCTAATTGACTTGGGTGCCGAAACGCTCTGGGGCGCCTTACTACAGTAGAGCATCTGCTATTTCAACTGTAGGGAAAACCATGAAAACCCACAGTGCTATCGGGTCGGTTCAATCCAGATGAACGACCTACAAGTATTGGTATATAGGCAACCGAAACTTGTCTATCGCATCGAGCAGGCAGAAAAATTCTACCCTGACCGCTAATTGAACCAGCAGTGTAAAAGCCACATCCAGTACAGTCCAGGGAACACGTCTTAGACCGCTTGCCGCACCGACATTGTGCAATATACTTCGAAAGTTGAAAAGAATAAATGGAACACCCATTATTATGACTGACAGCGGGCTATCTAGAAAATATTATTGGGGTATCTAGAAAACATTAACGGGGCATCAATTTCATCCTCAATTAGAAGCTCCATTTTGAAGTACCCGTTGCCAAACGTGACCAGAAAATTGAGAGATATCTAGAGCCACCTATACACTTTTTTAATCTCTTCGTTATGATGCTGTCAGATATATTCGATGACAACTAGCTGATCAGATACACAATAAAGACTATATTGAAGAAGCAGTCTCTCTATGTTCCAAATATAAAAACTAAGAAAAGTCAAGAACAGATTTCACTTATCTGGTATGAAGTCTATTTGATTTCTTGGATATTACTGAAATCACCAATTGTGAAGTGACTTCTATAGGTAAGCCGTTCAATCCACAATTATACATAGAGTTGGTCACAGCCGAAGGGATACAACACTCTGTGGAGGTTTGAAGAATTGAAGGCGATCTTTTAGTCCTATATAATGAATATGCGGTGAGCGAGCTATATGATAGAACTGTTTTTTAGGTTTAGGCTAGTAGCACAAAAAGGACGTGACTACCAATTTGGTCTAATCAAACGTGGCTTCTTGTATAATAAAGACTGAATTTCCTTACAGGCATGTCATTTAATACAGAATTGGCCATGTGAAAATACTGAAAAATGATCGAGAATATAACACTGCTTCTAAAAAAACTAGTGAGTAATGTCACTTGGTTCTAGCTACAATTAATTTCAATTCATCGATTTCCAGATAACACTCAACCGATCAAAATGGAATTCATCTTATGAATGGCTCTTCCCAAATTTGTATTGCTGCATGCCAGTTATGTATCACCTGCGGATAAACTTATAAACTCACAATCCACATATAAATCAATATCATTCAAGTACAAAATAAAAAGCAGTGGACCTGAGACACAACCTTGAGGTATACCCTTATCATTGGTTATTTCACCTGAAAATATGCTATTGACTGTTACTTTCTGTTTTCTGGTAGTCAAATAATAATGAAACCAATTATAAGTCTGACTCTGTATGAGATATCTCTTTAGTTTTGCAAGGAAAATTTCTCTGTCCATTGACTCGAAAGATTTTTAATTCACAGTAAAAACATCTGTTTTCATCTGAATCTCTAGTAAATTTTAATAAAATTATTTACATATTGACAGCTGACGTGCTGACTCACAGGAATTTTTTTACGAAACCCTGAAAGTCTTTCATATGAGATATATCGATGAATTCAAATAATTGGCTATAACCAGCAATTTCCAGGATCTTTTCAAAAGGTTGTAGTGTATTTAAAGGCCAAACTTAACAAAAAACTACCCCATTCACACGTAGCTAGGAATTGTTTTGCCTTAGATATCCCACCCTGTAAACGAATCTGAAACGTACAAAAAAGAAAACAATTGATTACTTACCGAATGTATCTAACCGACACAAATATTGCCAATGAATGTGTTATTGTGAAAAATTTCAATTTCATGCCTGGTTGATCACCTCAATCCAGAAAACGTATATTTGTTTACATAACGATTAAAATGAATCAAATCCAACCAATCATTTCGGAAAGCATTTCACATCTGCAAATACGGAATTTTGTTTATACACCATATTTGAATTTTGAACATCGGATAATATCCCAATAGGCATTGTTGGAAACAAAAATAATGTAACAAGTGATTCCACATGAAATTTTCGTTTACGTAAAACTAGTTAGGAAAAGTATTGATTTGTATCACGACTGCTGGATGAGCGTAGTAAGATCCAGCAAAAAAAAATGAAACAAAATTTTCTGTCATACGACACAGAAGATTTTTTTAAATTTTTGATGCATATTTTCCATCATGAAATTTGATAAGCGGGCCCTGATCAAGAGTTCTGACTGACCGCCTTAGGCTAATTATGAGGACGCGCCCCCGTCAAGTGTTATACGGTTGGCCTAGAAAGAAGTATAAATATTATTTGAACGTCATTATTTTGTGGTGGATCAAAATTTGTTCCGTAGTTTTCTGGTATGTAACTTAGCACAATTTAAAAAATAAGAATTATTATTGGAATCTATACAAGTGTAGAAGGGCAGATTTTTAATCTACCCCGAAAAGTTGCTGCATGTATTGAAAATCAGTTCTTTCTGGATAGAACGAGTCCAATTAGTCAGCAACTTCTCGTATATCTCAAATTAGTGTATAAGTTTTGAGAACGGAAACGGATTCAGTTTTCGAAACGTTAACGATAAATATTTTGATATATATATATATATATATATATATATATATATATATATATATATATATATATATATATATATATATATATATATATATAATATTAATTTTTATATTTTCAGATTGTGGTAGGTTAAAAACCCAGGAAACTTCGAAACAACAATGAATATTAGTTTTGAAAGTTTTCGATCGATCTGCAAGAGCAACTACAGTTGTCCTTTACTACATGAAATCAACGCACTAGTAACAATCAATTGATAAAAAGGTATTGGAACGTATATATTGAATTTCAAATTTGGCGACAGTTATTCTTTACCATTTGCTTGGCAGCACTCTCAGTGTTGCAGCAATTAGTTTGAAGTCTGACATTTACCAATTGATAATCGTCATTCAAAAGTGACAGTTCTGTGTTGAACCGAAATTATGATCAAAACCGGTATATTTAGCAGAGTTGGACAGAATTGTGAATTGAATTCTTTTCAAATGAATTGAATTCAATTCAATGACCTCAATTCATTAAAAAAAAAGTGAGTTGTGAATTGTGAGTTGATATTTTTTTCCGGTGAATTGTGACTTGTTAATTGATTTTCGTGAATTCAATTAACGGAAATGAATTGAAGCCACAATTCAGATTCACAATTCACAAGCCATTCCCTAAAGCGCATGTGCTTCTTGTTCTTGTATACCCCAACGCGCCCATGCGCCCATACCTAATCAAGCCGGCGTCGCGTCGTCGTGATACCCTCGAGTTCCAGTTGAGATCGTAAATTTGTGTATAATTCTCTCCATCAGCACGTGCTTGAGATAAGGTATGTATTGTTTTGTTATACTTATATTAATATGTCACCATATTCGAACAACTTTGTGAAAATAAAGGTTTTTTTCAAATATATCTATGGTAGATACAGTTATAGTCTCGAGGATGGAGGTTAAACTTTTCAACACAGCTCACATTACTCGAACACTGATCGAACTACCAAACTGAATGCATTTGATGCGCGTAATAATGAGCTCTGTTGACAAGTTTTTTATTTCTACAAGGAAATTTCAGTACCTAAGTGAAATAAATAGTGGCTCATTGGACCGAGTACAAATTAAAAAATTGTTCAGATTTTACTGAAAACTCAGGTTTCACTATGTCAAACATATTCATTTTTTTCATTTTCAAGCTCACACGAAAAAAAAAAAACACCTGTAATATTCAGAGATAGGAGATGCGAATCCGTTGTCACTTTCAATTTCAGCAGGTTTTAAGGCAAGCTTGTCTGATATTTATACAAAAACGATTCTCCGAACAGAATGAGATTCGGTTTCCAAGTTCACAATAAAGGGGTGGGGAAACTGTACTAGTCGCATAAACGATTATATCCCAAGAGACCAATAACGATAGCATTTTTGGTAGAGAAGGAAAAAATTATTAATTTCAATCATTATCAAATTGCCTCTTTCTTGAAGAGTAGCAAAAAAAGTTGAAATCAGGTACCGTTAAACTGAGAAACTAGTCATGTCATTGATCATTATCGATTTTACAAACAATCAAATGTATC
Source organism: Zygogramma bicolorata (assembly GCA_032362365.1). Taxonomy (NCBI): domain Eukaryota; kingdom Metazoa; phylum Arthropoda; class Insecta; order Coleoptera; family Chrysomelidae; genus Zygogramma; species Zygogramma bicolorata. The sequence continues at coordinate 676,597 of JAVJAQ010002244.1, forward strand.
GGTTTTCAAATTAATATTAATGTTAATTTTGATTTGGGCTGCATGTTGCCACTTTCAACCGCCACTTGAATATATTATGTAACAATAGATCAACTCCCGTGTAAAAAAAACTTATTTAGGTTTCGCCGACACGTTGACATTCCAAAATCATTGAAAATTCCGCATTCACAGCGTCAGTGTACCTCATCATTTTGTCAACGATATGTTTGTTCATTTGTATAAGAGGGATATTTGATCAAGACATTTCCATCGTGATTTTTTCAAATGAAAAATATTCAGGAATTTTTTGAATAAAAATATATCTTCCAGAACAAGAATGCCTTTTGTGATTTCTTATGATAAATCCCAAATGTCAAATGATTATCTAACTCTTTTCCGTACCACTGACTGAAATAATCACCTGTACAATATCCGTGTGTGTTCTCTAATTACTAAAACAGCAACGAAGGTACTTCAGAAAAAAAATGTTTTATGAAATACCTGTAAGTAATTGGTTGATGATGCCAAGGGCCGAAAAACAGAATATACAGAGTGGACCAACGAAAAGTATGTACCTAGCTTTTCTCCTTTATTTGGATTTTGAAGCAAAAAGGCTTGGATTCGAAGAGAACACATTTTACACATATTTTTTAACCTCTGCCTTCAAACTACTTTCTAGGAGGTGTCACAATCCTGACCTGTATTAGGACTAAACTTTTCGTTTAATCCAAAAAATCATTGTACAATATTTTCTATGAATGCGAGTGTAATATCACTGATTTTCTATAGATTTCACCACTAAGAAAAAAAAATACATAGAAGAGTTGTGAGCAAAATGAATTGTGAATTGATTAGAGTAACAATTTACAAGCTAGCTTGTGGCTTCAATTCATTTTTTTCTGATGAATCTCCAATTCATGAATTCAATTCATTTTTTTTGCGTGAATTGTGACTGTGAATTCAATTCACGAAAGTAGTGAATTTGTCCAACTCTGATATTTAGATGCTTCTACTAAAAGTATCAGTTTCAGGCTCTTAGTAAAAATGACAAAAGCTCAAAACTAATGCAGGCAACAGTTGCTGACATCTTCGATTAGTTATTTCGAAAGAGAGCGGGATAATAATCCCCCTTGCTTTCCTCAACGGCTGTTAGAGAGCTGAATTCATAACGACGTAATGAATTTATAATCTACAGTCATATATTCATTATTATCGTGTTGCAGCAGAGTTGTATTTATACGATCAATGCGATTTCTCAAAAGATTGAAGATAACAAACCTCACAAACCACTAAAACCACAAATACTGCGCAGTACTGGATATAGGAGCTATGCGTAACAATATTTATTAAATATATATTATGTAGGAATGGAGTAGGTATTTGCAGTTAATGAATATGAAAAATCTCTATTTTTGAAAATAGTTTGGATGTAGCTATTCAAAATATATAATTTGAACCTTCGGAAGGGCATATAACTGTAAGTTCTCCATTGGAAAAATAGGCAACAACTTTTTCAATGAATGATACGCAGTAACTTTTCAGGTAAGATTAAAAATCTGTTCTTTTACTCTTGTAAAGATTTTAATGAAAATTCTTATTTTTTCAAATTGTGGTAGGTTAAGGACCCAAAAAAATACGAAGGGACGATAAGGGTATTTACAATCATCATAATGAGAATATCGAAAGTTTGGTTTCGGTTAAGATTGTGAGATTTGCATTGTTTGCAACTATTTTGACACTTCATCAGCAATAAAATATCCTTAATGGATTATTCTTTACTTCAATGATTTCAGGAGTGAGATTCATCGTACGACAGAATGCTTTTGTTTCACTTTTTTCACAACTCAAGCTATTCTGTAATTGATCATGAGTATGGCGTTTTGAAAACTCATTCTGGAGCCTAGTGTGCGTTTAATGGTCGAACTGAAAATCTGCCGAATTTATTCGGGGGTTATACCCTGAGTGCACCATGTTTAATCGGTTAAAATGTATGCTGCATTTCCATGATTTTCGAAATTTTGCTTAGCGAATGACTTGAGTGTATAATGATTTCAAATGGATTTTATCTTGAATTACTAAACACGAAAGCGATTGCTTGAAAAAAAATTGAAAAAGTATGAAAATGAGCGTATTTTGATTGATTGGTGTTGAGATTGTTTCCAGAAAAAATCTAACTCATAAAACTTCATAATCGAACACAGGACCAATATAGTACCTGAAAAGTGAACCAAAATCCAGGTTCATTTGATTATTTCATTCGGTTGAACAGGTCTGGTGCGATCGCTGTTGAACTCTGTAAAAGAAATTCAGCCTTCAACTTCTACATCGGTTATCCACATTGAGGGGCAAAGATCAGTAAAAGACGTTCTAAACGTCAAATCTTCTGACATACTCAAAACTCCTTTTACCATATTGAATAGATATTTTTCAAAGAAGTTTTGAAAATCGTCCTATATCTTTCAGATATTTACATTCTCGTTTGACAAATATATTACGACTTTTTGGTGTACTAGCGTTCTGCTTTTTAACACTTATATAGACTTCAATTTTGTTTTTCATATATTCAGAATGTGGTAGGGTGGAATAGCCAGAATTAATTTTCAAACAATAATTAGTATTCCAACACTATCATTCCATTCCTTCATAGCTTTTTGGATTCCTTTGAGATAGAACACTTTAAAAATTAGACGTGTTCTATCCAAAACTGAAACTGAACTGTTTTTACATTAACACAGGGAAAGATAGAAGTCTACTCTTCTACACTTGTATAGATTCTAATATCAGTTCTTAATTTTTTCAGTTTGTGCTGGGTTGAAAACCCAGAAAACTACGAAGGAAGGATTCACCCTCAACAAAATAATGTGTTTTAAACAGTATTATTTCATCGATTGAATGACTCTTGTGGAAAATATGAATTGATGTTTGGGTATCCACCCGGTATACAAAAATCATCAGATTGATTTCTGCTTTGCCTGATTCGTATAACTGGGAACAAATTGATAGTAAACTGTCCGTCCATCCATATCAATTGCTCAATAACTATTGTCAATAAAATATTGGAATTAATAACCGAAATGAAATTCCATTAGTCATGGATCATTACCAATGATATGAGATTACATTTCAACTGTTTTGAAAATAGGCGGGTAGATGATCAGCTAAATCGACATCTATTTGTGAAAACATTTTTTGACGAGCTCACGTATTTCGAACAGCTAAGCATAAATCTGGAATGAAAAAGCCGATCTCCTGCTTTAGTTGGACGCCATGGCCTTTCATTTCTGCAAAAAACAATTGATTAACATGTTCTCAGTCGCCATACTCCATTCATAGGCATTATTCCACATTCCCCAATACTTTTTTCGCAAATATTCCCACTAGGTACCTTTTTTTCACTTAAAGAATTTATTGAAAATAAAAAATACTCGGGAGAGTAACCCGAATATTTTTTGAGTAATACTTCTTAATCAAACATCATTCTGCACATTTTGTCTCATATGTAATTTCATATTGATAATATTCATTCAAATACGAATGATGTGATAGCAACCATTATTAACTAGATAGTGTAGATGATATGTGTTATTGAACGCCTTCGAGAAGAAAAAATCTGATATTATAGAAAGATGATTGGTGATATAATTTTTGTATTTTTCCAGTTATAGCTGACGTAGCATAGCCAATAACTTCGATCAGAATTGTGAAACGCAATGCTTATTGAAATTCATATTGGTTCCTAAATTTGAGCTATTGCAAGTAACATTACTCTTAAAATATGATCTTGACCTTAGGTACTACTTTTTTCAAGAATACGAATATATATGCTATTTTTGCTATTTTTATTTCAAGAAGATAATCATAAGTACTGATCAATTGCCCTTTTTCAAAATAATCGACTATTGGTTTGATGCAGTTGAATGTTTGAAAGATGTGACTCCTCAACTGATTAAAACATCTTGATTAAAAACCAATGAAACTCTAGGCTCTACTAGGCTTCTGTACTAAGCTCCATTAAGTTCTAAATACTCCTACTAAGATCTCTGACCTGTTCATGAAACGTATTCTTATATACAACATCGGAACACGGGAGAATCTTCCAAAACTATAATATTCCAGAATAGATGGTCAAGCGGCTTTTTATGTCTTTTTTTCGATGCTCAGTGGCGGCGTCAGGGGATTTCGGAAAAATATCAATGTATTGTGACTTTTGTCTGTATCTGTATTGAACCAACGCACTGGATAATTGACCTTTAGTTTATTGTCTTCTCCTCACCGTATATTCACAATTATTCAAACATTTATCACTCGCCAACAGTTTACTGCAGCAGGATTTATCGGAACTGATTCCATTCAGTTTTGTATTTCCTTTCATATCAGAAAACACTCGAGCATTCTCCGTGAATTCGTCGAATAAAATTGGCGATAAATAAAACATTTCTGCATTTTCATATCCGGCGTCTATGCATGTATGACTACACTCTCTTATTTCAAATTCCAAATGAGTCGTTCTTCGATTCCGGTGGGATTATGCATGTAGCGATGCATTTCCCAAACTGTCTGTAACTTCGATAGAGTTTTGTTGTTCTTGCTGTCGCATCCGACTATCTTCACTGCTGCTGGGACGCATTCGTATTAACGGTTATATTTCCATATTTTGGCTTATTTCGCAGTTGCGATAGAACAGTAGTACTCCAGGGGAAATAGCCCAAAAATGCGGTCAAAGTAGCAATGATATAAAACTTTGACATTTGAGTTCATCCTTCTCTTGTCTCCTACACTCAAAGTCACAGAATACAAAAGTGAATTCAGAAATATAGCATTGCTTCCTATCATTTCCAAAGTCATGGAGAAGGCAATCAATATGAAGCTTATCAAATATCTAGAGAAATCAGGAATAAGTGATGATCGACAATACGGATTTCGCCATCGACGATCAACCAGTGATTTATTGGCTTATGTTCCTCAATTTGGCGGCATTCAATCGAAAAATACGGAGAAACGATAGCTGTTGCACTCGATATTTCAAAAGCGTTTAACGGGTTTGGCATCGGGGTCTCCTTTGTAAACTGCCGATATGGTTATGGTTTGACTCCTCAGTTGTGTGCTTTGTTGAAGAATTCCTTGTCTGATAGGTCTCTGTATGTGGTTGTTGATCGAGTATCATCTGATATTCTCCCAATAAATGCAGGTGTTCCACAAGGTTCAGTTCTGGGGCCCACTTTGTTCCTGCTTCATATCAATGATTTGCTCGAGAAAACATCTTGTTCAGTACATAGTTTTGCGGACGACAGTACTCCAGAGTCCCCATACCAGCTCGAGAAACAAAAATTCAAAGAAACATTCACGTCAATAAAATTAACGGTGACTTGGTAAAATTAATTGAATGGGGTAACATGAACTTGGTTGAGTTTAATGCTACGAAAACCCAGGCATGTCTCTTCTCAAGAAAAGCCGATCTATCATCAAATATTCAGATGTCAGGAGTAACTATTCCTACAAAATCAAGTATCTCGATGCTAGGAATTACGATCAGTGATAATCTCTCATGGGAAAACCATGTGAGATCGATCGCTTAAAGTGCTTCCCAGAAACTTGGATTTCTATTTCGTGCGAAGAAATACTTCACTTCTCGTCAGCTTCTACTGATCTACAAGGCTCAGATACGACCTGTCATGGAATACAGTTCTCATGTGTGGAGTTCGGCACCAAATCATTCATTCAGGCTTCTCGATTCCATTCAGAGGAAGGCAATTCGTCTTGTTGGTGATTCTTCGCTCACAGACTCGCTCACTTCATTGAAACATCGTAGAAGGGTCGGAGACTTGTCTCTCTTCTATTAATATTTTCACTGTCGGTGCTCTTCTGAATTGTTATCAATCGTTCCACCCTCGGCAATATCTACACGGATGACTCGACGAGTACAGAATTCCTTCTCCTTTGTTGTGAATTTGGAGACCTGTCGCACTTCTCTTGCTCAGGGATCTTTTTCAATAGAACAGCTGAGCTTTGGAACTCCTTGCCGAAAGAGGTTTTTTCTGAGGCTTACAAACTTCAAAAATTGAAAGTGAATGTCAATTCGTATCTCCTGTCCCTTGATTCACGCGGTGTTCTCTGAACATTACTGGGTTTTTCTTTCGTGTGAATCTGCATATAAAAAAAACTGAAAGTGAAGCTAGTAGAACGCATACTTCTACATCGATTTCGGTATAACATGCAAGGGGATTTCAAAGATTTGAATATTGTGAAACATAAGTTTTGAATGTATTTCGAGAAGATAGTTTAAGGTTTTCCCAAAGAGGTAAGGAGAAGTCATCATTTTTTAGGAGCGAAAACCCAGATAATGTATATAATTCAAGCGATTCAAACCACTTTGGTTTAAAAATCTCTCTCGTGGCCAAGCTAACAACCCGCGAATTACATATTATTATGGAAATCATGGTGCTGCGCGCTGAAAGAGGACTCATTGCACAAGTACTTATTTTCTTGGAAATTCCAGATGAGTTGTAGAAAATGATAAACTTTCCGTAACTTTTTTCAACTGTTTCATATCTTATAACTCATCTTAGGGAACGTGAGGACATATATCACGAAAATAGCTATTTCCTGTACAGAAGATGCGTTGTCATTTGTCAAGTGACAAGATAGATTTCTAATACTGTTTTTTTTTTTGTTTCTATCGATGCAAATTTGGAAAATCTGCCCTTAACTCATCGAGAATACAGGAATAATTTGTAAATTGTTTATGTTGAAACGTGAATAAGCAATTCATTCATTTTTGGGAAAAGAAGGCATTATTTCGTTTTTTCTTGGGAAGTTCTATAATCTATATTATAGAAGTGTTAGTTACATATTTGGGGATCTGCTGACTCATTTAGGAATACTCAAATATTAATAAGGAGGCTAATGACATATTATCCAGTCGGCAAAGGCATATACGTTCATCGACTTATAATGGACCATTGTTTTCAGAAGCACCTATTTTTTTACTTTTTGTGCAGTTTTTCATTCGAATTAGTTTGAATATAGTGATGAATCTGTAGTTATAAATCGGTTGTTTTCTCATACTCTAGTTTTTCATAATCGTGATCTGATAAAATTGTTTCATCCGATTATATTGTCTGAGAATTTTCTTGTTCAGTCCTATTCGATGATGTCTGATTTACGGATCACTCAATATTTCAGAGTATTAGAGAACAGAAATTACTAAATTTATCACCCATGGCTTCTTCCTAGCGCGAAAAGACGGACTTATTTTTCTGGAATGTCCATTGAAACGAGGTGGAATACTCACGGGTGGGACAACTGCCAGTAATTACATTCTACACACTGCTGGCAAAAATATAAAATAATAATAAACATAGTTTGTCGAGGACTATTGTATAAAATATTTATATTGCATGTATTTTTCATATTTTTATTGAATTTTGTGATATCATTTATATTTTTTTTAGTATTCGACAGACTGTTATAAATTTCGATTTCGTGCACAGATCCAAACTAACTGTTTCTAGGAATTCCACAACGAAACATACTTCAAACTGATAGATTCCATTTCATTTTCGTTGGTAATACTTCCACTATGAACTGACTCAGTTTATTGGGATACCACACGATACACTCATAACGGTATGCCGACGCGCATCTCTCTGTCGGCTCTGTCCTGACTTGTGACGTCACTGCGAAGCACGGAGCCGGACAACGCACAATTCATTAGGAGAATGAGATTTGGTCGAACATATCCAGGCATTTTCGCATGAAAATGAAATTATTAGTCTTGATGCATAAATACATGCATGTTGATTTTTTTCAGAGTTAGGTATATTTGTTTCCTGAGTCTACTGAATATTAAAATTATGAGTCATTTTCTCACCCTATTGATGAAACCGAGGGTGATACTGTGATGATATTTCCGACTTTTGAAAATATTTTTGACAAATTCAATCGGCTAGGTAATGAAATACATATTCATTGAAGTTCTTTTGTTTTCAAAAAAGATAAATTGCATATGAGTCAAATTTCCCATATTCTAATTATTTGATGTAACAAGACATATGACAACGAGCTACAAAATGAGATAAGCTATTTTGGTAATTCATCGAGTTTTCTTTCGTTGATTTACGAACTTATAATTTTTTTTTCATCCTGTTTTTCAAATTATGGAAATGAAATGAATTATATAGGTCCTTGTTCTGCACAAACAATGTAATGCATCGTATGGTATTGGGTTTTCTATCTTTTCTATGGTTCTTTGCGTTAAAGTTTTGAAAATACCTTTTTCTCTGGATAATGTATTTCCATGCATTTTCTGAAATTCGGATTCCATTATTTGTGCTGCTTGAAGGAATGAGTTATTGGGTCTTAGAAGACCTCCCCTTCATATGAATTGCAACCAATCCAAATCTTTGGAAGAAGCTGGAAGAACTTCCGTTCCCAAATTATATTTTTTCTTGAATTTATGAGCAACATAACCCGCTATATAAGTTAATGAGTTATTGTTTATTTTTTCTTTCAATCCGAGTAACTCCAACGCCCCTTGCGACATATCTGATCTATCAGTGTGACATTTTTCATAACATGGATTTATAAAGGAATAAGGAATCAAATTTTCTCCATCTTGGAATTCCCGGGAGTTTTCCAGACATTCCGCTCCCGTTGATATATTCCCAAACATATCAGCAGTAATGCAGTTTAACTCTTCAAACTCAGGATGTACTGGAATTTGTTCTAGAGGTTGGATTAAACATTGCTCTCCGGTTTCTTCGGTATTCCTGATCTCAGAGAAAACTGATGTTGAGTGTTGCTGAAAACCATTGAATACCTAATAAATCATGTGTCATCATTGCTTTAATTAATACACACCATTTTTCAAATTGATATTGTCCTTCCTCCTACATGCTGAAATCCATTGTTTAGACAGTTCTTTGCTCTTTGGGAATCGAAAATACTTAATATTGGTCCTTTTTGTCACTCTGTTGTAATTATTACAACCAAAACCGCACAACCAGGCATTCTTAGTTATATACCTACCTACTCGTATTTTTGTTCAATTATTTAAGCTTCGAATACGACACTAAATTGACAAAAGCTAATTAAAAATGTTCGAAAACCACTCTTGAAAATAATTTAGTAATTATTCTTAAACTTCACAGCACAACAGAGAACTTGTGAGAAATTCAAATTGAATTTAGGCAAGTCTACGAAGTTACAACCCCGATATGCTTCGCACTCACGTCATCTGCGCGAACTGGACGCATTTGAAACTAACGAGTAGCATACCGTTATGAGTGTATCGTGGGATACCATAAGAAAGCATAGGATTTTCTAAGATGTTAAGCCTGAGGGTAATAATATGTCGAATATTTTCTTTTCTCTCAGGTTTTCTCATTCAACAAAGGTGTTACTTCACCCAAATGAAAATTTGAGATGAAATGATTATACGTTCTCTCACCGGGAGAAGGAATCTGGATGATTCAACCTCACATCTCTTGGATGGTTGGGTAATTTAATTTGCAACGGGAGATTCTTGAAACGTTCACTTGGAAAAGGATTTTCGCGAAGCCAAATCATCCCTTTCGACATGCCGAAGGGTCTGTGGAATATCTTGAAGCTCACGGCACAAGCAACTTCATGGATATATTCGATGATTGTTTGAACAATAATCGCATGCCTTGCTTTGGAAATCGAGAATTCCACAGCAGATATGTTGTCTGGCTAGCTCTGATGCCATTTGAACCACATGGTCAGCGGCCATAATAGTTCTCTCAGACTCCGGTGGAAGGCTAGATGGGAATTATATGAAATTGTTCATATTAGTGCAGGAGCTGTAGTCGAAAATGCTATTGTTCTGTAGGCGAGCACCTTCGGAATGTGAGGAAAATTGCCGAAAAAACTCAGAAGATATGTATTGCATCAATAACTTGGGAGGGTTTGAAAATTTCGAAATAATGTATAGAAACAAACTTGAAGAGTTTCAATAATTCCAATAAAGAAGATATCCCTGTGTTTTTTCCAACTAAAAATTAAAATTCATAACGAGAAATAGAAGATTCTCAGCTATATATTTTCACATTCACAAAGCTATATATTCTATGAAATAAAGTCAGAAGATTTGCCAGGAAAATGTTGATTAATTGTAGGAAATTTCCGGAAAATATAAAAAATGCTGAATGAAATCTTTGTTATCATAGGTTTTCAGTTACATTCCGAAAGTAGTGTCTTAGTCATAAAATTATAACTATATTTTTTCAAAAATCTTCACTTTCACTTTCATGTCGGTTGCAAAGAGGTGAGTCATGAAAAATGATCGAACTGAGAAACAACTTGTACAGATGAATTTGATTTAGTTAGGCCCAAGATAAATAGAGGATGAATGTTATATTTGATTTGTTCAAATTTGTGAAATTTGCAATTTGTAAGTTCAACATAGATCATGTTTTCACCACCAAATATAAAATACAACCACTTATGCCGACATCAAAATATAAATGATAATTGTTCTCTTATTCTATAATCGAAATTTCCGATCGCTTCCGAATTATTGGTGCTATACTGATTTCTCGAGATTCTCCAGGAATTTTCACCATTTTCTATAGTTGCTCACGTGCAGAACAATTTTTATTCTTGAAGTATTCTCCAAAGACTGCCCTTATACCGAAAATTTCCATTGAATTCAGTGACAGGTTCAAACCCCTGATTATTGGACTGTGTTGGCTATTGCACAAAACGGCTTTTAGGAATTCTCTGTAGCAAAGTGAAGAGAATGACAGCATTCTGGGAATGACCTTCGAATCAATGCTCCTAGCATAGTTCTCACCTCGAGAAAACAGGACTGGGTACTAAGTGTAGGGGAAATTTGAGAGCAAATATCTGTTGGTACACAGATCTTCGAAAAAAAACTTTCCCCAATGTAGAGACTCAACGGGTTGTCTCTGACCTGAATACCTAACTACACTGGTCTGGAAGGTAATGAAACTGCTGTCTCTTTCGAAGAAAAGGACTGTCATTGGAGTTCCTTCAGTTGTTTCCAGACAAATACTGATTGCCTGACTGCAACAAAATTTCAACTTTCTGACGAGATCTACCAGGATTATCCATTCCAAGGCATTTTATACATCCTTCGATGGATATCACTGACTAGAAAAGGAATGATCTTCGTTGTCCCATAGGTCCCCTTACACTTCACTTTCGTTTCATATATCGAGACCTGGACTTTCCAAAGTTTCTGCGTGTCAACGGTTCAGAAGACAATGAAACAGCTGAGCATGTACTTTGTGTGTACTCTGCCGTGACTCAAAACAGGTTTTCAATGTTCGAAACAGTTTCACTCTCGTTGTTCCTGATCATTCACTGAACAAACTATTTGGCTTCGTGGAGAAACTGGACCTATCCGGTTTGGTGGAGTTCGAATTAGTGTGAGGCATAAATAACTTTCGCGAGATACATCGGAGGTTCAGATAGACTCACTTGATTCAACCTAATCCTACCTCTTTATGAACGGTAACATTCAAAAATCAAAACTTGGGCGAGATGATGGTCGACGATATCTCACTTTCCAAATTGACCTTTTCAAAAAGGCAAGTGATAGATTCAATAATCGATAATACGGTTTGGTATGTAACACACATCGAACACTTGTCAAAGCAAGGCGTTAGGGAATGTATTCTTGTGGAGAGAATTGAGTAGGTTTGAGGAACTTTTTTTTCTTTCCTAATTCCGAGAAGAAAGTCAAAAAATAATGCCCCAGAGCAAGGCATCCCATCGACCACTCGAAACACAATTTGAAAATCGGTTTTAAGCCATTGGGTTTGCTGCCTAGACCGATGATTCAATAGCCAATTATCAATACATTAATCTATCTCGCAGCCATTGATTCTAATACATTACCCAAATATCACAGAATATTCCATGGCATGTGATCCTCGAGTGGAAAAGGGTATTCTAAGAAGAGATGATGTTATGTATGGACAGGAAGAGACTGACAGGGAATAAGAGAATCCAACCATGTTCGCCGCATAACACTCCTATCCAAATTACAAAATGTGAAAACGGCACACTTTGAAATATTTTATCAATCTCAAAAGAGCTCGAAACCAGAAGTATCATTTCTGATATAAATATGCTGATGATGATTGAATTCGATAAAAGAACATCAACTTCCCTATAAAAATGCCAGTCACAAGTGATACCTTCTTGATATTTAAGAAAGAGTACTCGGAATTTCATCATCATAGCGATTTTCCCCTTCAACCACGAGCCCCCAGCAACTGACTTGGAAAGCCGCAGCCGTCACGTGTAATTTTTTTCATTAAAATACTCCTTTTCCAACGGTTTCCGCGTGGAAAGCCATCTCATTATACTGAAAAGGCATTCAGGTTGCAATTTTTCTTTTATGTGGAAACCGCCCGTGTATTGGTGGTATTTTAATTATATATGGAAATGAATCACTTTTAGAATTCGTTATTGCTCCAGCGGGCTTCTTCTCGAGTGCGCTTTCGTTAAATTTTGATTTATTTCCGAAGAAAACTTCGGGAAAAACATAAAGATAATTTACAGTCGAAGCAACAATCATATTCTCCTTCATACTCGTTCGCTCTGGATGAAGGCATCCTTAAAAGTATTTTCATCAAAACTGTCGAGAGAATGTATTTATGGTTTTAGTTTTCAGATTGAAACGCATCTTGGTTATTCAAATTAATTTCACCCCATCTACGGGGTTACTTTCAGGGATCAACTTCAGCTTCTTTTCTCTGCTGGTGGAAGATTCATTGCCTGGCAAGTATGACTGTTTGATTGGATTTTTCACATTGATGGCTACAAATGCATTATAGGTGGGTGAATGACCGAATCAATTGATTCATATGAGTTTTTTGATCAATGCACATCATGAGGAGCTCAATGCTGATTCTGATACAATTCTACAACAGGAAAATACAGATTGTTTTTTGTATGATAACAAATAGTTGGGACATTTTTTCCAGAAGTTTCGACTTTTTTCCGGATCCAATGAGATTTCTGACTTGATACTTTCATTTATTCTAATATGATTACTCGTCTAAGTTATTTAAGGTTTTCGGGTTTATTAGACGTGGTTTGCTGGTTTTTACTACTGACGTTTCACCTCCATTTGCGGCAGTCATTATCAAAGGCGATGCGACAAAGGTCGAAGCAACATTTCTTTGACTACGAAACACGTATCGCATTCTCTACTCCCATGGAAAGTGACCTTTATTTTGACTAGTGCGGAAAGTACATTCCACACGGCTATCAAAATGGCCTAAAATCCGTGAATCCTGTAAGATTCGAAGATGTTATTATTAATGGCTATTTCTTATTGATATTATTTACATAAAAACTGATTATTTTTGAAAATGAAGAAAAGAAAAATAAAAGTGTTAACGCCAAGAATTACGAACGAAGAAAAAAGTATCATAGATAGCATCTGAGAGATCGTATTTCGCAAGTGCTCATTTATTTCTGTCGCCCTTAGCGGAAAATCCTCTGTGGGGCACAATCCAATACTCCCTGCCTTGTTTTCTATACATACTTAGTCATAACAGGATATTCGCTATACTCCCAATGGAATTACTGAATCCCTGTGATCCTAAGCTAATCTGGGAATACCGTCCAGTATTTTTGTGAGTCTGCAAATCGCTCTCACCTCATGATGAAACCCCGATCGTGTATTGTGTGTGAATCACTTTTTGTTAGTACGTACTTCATACTGATGTATCTCAAATCATAAGCGGACATTCATAGCAATAAGTAACATGTAAGACTGACCAGAACAAAATTATTGAGTGACTTGGATTTTGAATGGAATTCAGTGTGAAATGTTATTATATTTTCTTGCTGTTTATAATTAATCCAAACATTTTGACCATCTTCGAAATATTCGATGAATATCATAAATTATTTTGTTTGGGTATGTTTTAATCGTTTTGTCGGTTGCAGTACCTTCAAACGTGCAATTTTCAGCACAAGCAAGAATGCGAAGCTTGTCAGTCCCCGGTCTCCCATCTGAAGAAGTCACCTCTCTGAGCTCACTAGCGTCAATGCCAATGATCTACCTTTAGAGTTCATTACAATGGACCTGGACGTGATCTTTGTAGCACCCCGTCTGTAGCCGTATATGATATATAATGTGACTGTACATAGCATGAGCGAGAATGAGGAGTGGAAGTTTGTAGAAGCTTTCGATCACCTTTTCAAATACCAATGACGATAAACATTACGATTTAGACCATTTTGTGATGAGGTATCAAGCGAATACTTCTGAATTGTTCTTAAATTGTTGTTTTTTCTAAAATTTTTCGTTCCGTTAATCAGCTGACGAACTGAAAAACGATAAATGAATAATGAAAGGTCGAGAAATGACCTGAAATATACCAATTTCAAAAAATCATATCTAAGTATACTTTCACCAGAAATTTTTCACCTTCATTACAAGCAAAAAATCTTCGAGAGTTGTACTCAAACGAACGTCAATTTTAATCATTCCTCGTCCCTATCTATTTACGTTCTGGATTTCGCAACTGAACTCACATAAATTATGGCAAATTCCAGAAGGGGTTGGTAACTTTTACCAGATATTTTTGAACAATCAAAAATATGACGATATGAATCATATTAATAATCAATAACTTTCAGTCACTTATCGATATTTCATTTATTATAACTCAAGTGGGGTGCATTTTTCCAAATGGCGATGAGTAAAAATGGTTTTTCTTCAAACGTCAAATAATGATGACATTACTTATCTAACTTGATCCTGTCAAAGTTTGATGTCTCCGCCGGCAGCAGTTTTTTGTTTCCCATTTCTTTACGGCGGAGGGAAAAATGTTGTCATGGCAACAATATGAAACATGTCACAAAGCAACAATACAAATGTCATTAACAACAATTAAACATCATTTTTATTTATAGTTATATTAAAAGTACAATTAGTTAATGAAGCATTTTCAAAATTGAAACCGTGCAAAAATGTTCCCGACTCTTGATACGCATTGGTAATTGTTGATAATACTGATGGTCGAGCACAACTTTCAGCAATCATTCCCGATGTTAGCGAATCATGAGGGTTTAACATTTTTTGAGCATTATCGTTCTTATTTCTTATTGAATCCTCTATATATCCTTCGGCAACCGTGCTTGATTTCCAGCCACCATGTCGTTTGAGGCATTCTAGATTTCCGCCTCCATCAATTAAAAGTGTTGCTGAAGTTCGTCGTAAACAGTGACCCGTGTATGCGCTTGCATCGTTTGAATTTAAATAACTAGCTACTGTTTGGGCTACTGCGCTGATCGAATGTATTCCCATGACGCTTCGGTAACACTTTCCATTTTGGTACTTTATAAAAAATCGGTTTTCTGTGAAATTTTCAGGCCGCAGTGATGCATACTTTTTATACAGTTTAATGTAGTTTTGACCAATTATCGTAAAAGATCTAATTTGTCGTGTTTAACTGTCTGGGATTGTGATAATTATTACATTTTCTTTATCCTCAATGTCCACAGTCTTCATTTTTACCAATTCGTCGCATCGACAGGCGCCGGTAACCCCAATTAACAAAACAATCTGAAATATCTTTATAATTTAGTAGAGTATACTACATGCTTTGCAATATAATTTTTTTCACCTCAATCCTAAATACAACTTATCTGGCGCTTCAAACTAAAATTTATCAAACTCGTCTTTAGTGAAAACTTTAGACTTCTTTGCAGCATATCCTTTGCTTGTCTTTTTCAGAAAGGCACGTAACTTTAAAAATTTGCTTATATCCACATTTTTTCTAATAACTAACTCGGATTTTATCATAGAGTATCGTGACCACATTGTAGAAGATTTCCATTTATTTTCATTTTCCATTATATTAAAATATGCCAGTAAAACGTCTTCGGTAACTTGCCGTACTCCTCTTGTATCGCACCACTCTTGGAAGTGCTTGTACGCTAACCGATACTTTATTCCGGACTTGGAGGGCCCCAAACGTGCTACTGCATCATTAGCCGCGGACTCAATTTCGTTTAGGTTTTCCATTTTCGCCCTAAATTTACGCTTGCGGTTGCAACAACGATAAGCTGTCTTTAATAACATAAAATAACTGTCAAACAACTGTAACCAAGGAGACGCAAATCCCACCGACGCGACCACCTAATTATTTTAATTTCTAACATCTAGACGACTTTGATAGTTGTCACAGTTAATTTCGAGTAAAAATAGCGTATGAATTGTACTATATATGGTTGAAAATTGCTACGTTTGAAGAAAAAATAGTTTACTTTATTCGGCAAAGAAGCGACTTGTCTTGACTTGCCCTCTATTACGCGCCTCACTTCGTTCGGCGCGTAATATCGGGCGCGTCAAGAAAAGTCATGCTTCTCCGCCTCATAAAGTAATATACTATTATTTCAGCCTCAAAGTGGTTTTCAGATCGTGTATTCGTCATTCTATATTTTTAGTACTGAGAGAAGTTGCAGAATTCCATATGAATTTAATTACAAAATTCAAAAGGTCAATGATAAAAATATGGCGTGAAGTACAGCTCCCAGGGATTATTTTTTTGCCTAAGAGTGGTGAAAGATATTTGGCCCAGGTGCAGATATGATTTTTTGAAAATGGTAAATTTGTGTCGGTATTTGATCTTCAATCGCGTATATAACGAAAGAGGTGCGTTTTTCGAAAACTTGTTGAGGATTAATGTTGTGGGTCAGCCCACTTGAAGAAATCATTCTTGTAGTGTCATTGAACTTGAATTTTTTTTCGATTGGAAAAATGTATGACCATTCAGATAAAAATGATATTGAGGTTTCCCGTAGGCAATGAGTTGAATCAAATCCAATAGATTCCCAGGCGCTCTTCATTTTTTTTGGTTCAGTGGATTTGTTTTATGCGTCATTTTAGAAGTTAACGGCCCTCTCAACAGTCTTAAATTTTCAAATTGTATTCCGTGTTGATAATTCTTCCGGATATATGTTTCATTCAACTTACTTTAATTGATTATAAACAAAAGCTAAAAATTTGAAACTGCTTCATTGACCTAATTTGTTAACACTGTGTTCATCCAGGAAACGAAAATGACCAAGGGCGGTAACGACCGAACTCCCCGACAACTCCGCACCGCTTTCCAACCCCCGTTACTACCTGATCTTCGCATGAATTAGAATTCCCAAACACCCAGCTGTACCTCAGTGGAGTGCGAATGTGGTGAAGCGCAAAGGTGAACTGGAGATCCGGAATTACCTCGATGCAGAAGCATCAACACTTGAATATCGTCGAGCAATAACAATTGAAAACGGCAGTAGCAGTGAATGTTATTTCGTGCGATTAAGAACAGACACAAAAGTGTGTTAGCGGTCCTAACCGGCACCTAATGATATTTAATATCACCATTGTGGTAATGGCCGATTTCACGTTGGATCCAGACGAAAAGTGTTTTTTGGTGTAACGCTTCCACTGAGAGTTTATTCACGAATGTTTTCCTTCATTCTCCATATTGCCAGTCAGTGACTTGCTTTTCTAGTCGAAATGCTCTCACAAGCCTTGGGGGCCTTGTTGAAGTGAGCTTTCGTCTTTAAAGTATTCACAACAAAGAAAATGGAGAATTCACATGTTGAGCAGTCCAGAACAATCATAAAAAATTCTGGTACCGAATGTCCTTGATTAGCTGAATTGTACAGAATCTCTTTCAATTTCGAGCTTCCCACAAAATCAGCAAGTACCAAAGATTCAATAATTTACATCTACCGTCAATAGAAATGAGGCATTAGCATTGTAGCTTTTTCAATGCAATATAATGAAATTACACTCGAGCAAGCCTGAATAGATGTGAAAGAATACAGGCAGCTTTGGGAATTATAGAAAAATGGTGTGAAGAGCAGTCCACGTAAGACAGAGATGGTTTTTTTCACAAGAAAAAGGAAGCTAGGTACACTGAAAGTACCACCACTGAAATTGTCCACGGAGGTCATCTTTGACAGTAATATGAAATGAAAATTCCACCCGGATACTAGAATGAGGAAGGCCTAGAACTCTTATGGGCAATGCTCAAGATACGACCTGTCTTGCAATATGGTTCTCATGTGTGGAGTTCGGCACCAAAACATTCATTGAGGCTTCTCGATTCTATTCAGAGAAAGGCAATCCGTCTTATTGGTGATTCTTCGCTCACAGTCTCGCTCACTTCATTGGAATATCGTAGAAGGGTCGGAGACTTGTCTCTCTTCTACAGATATTTTCACGGTCGGTGCTCTTCTGAATTGTTATCAATCGTTCCACCCTTGGAACACAGATGACTTGTCGAGTACAGAATTCCCACGCCTTTGTTGTGAATTTGGAGACCTGTCGAACCTCTCTTGCTCGGGGATCTTTTTTCAATATTTCAAAATTTCAGTCAAATAATCCAAAGTGTATGTTAATTCGTATTTCCTGTCCCTTGATTCACGCGGTGTTCTTGAACATTACAGGGCTTCCCTTTCGTGTGAATCTGGATATACAAAAAAAACATTGAACGAACCTAAATCCTTAATCGCAGTGTCACCTCATCGATCTACACGGCTATCATAAAACTGATCTCAACCTATAGATCTATCCTCTGGGCCTCTGAAACCTATCAGGTGACAGTTATCGAAAAGCTAAACCAGATTCAGAAAAACAGCATGTCTCTCCATTATAGGAGCCATGAGAGCCACACCAACCAGATTTATGGAGTAACACTTTGAATCAATTCAAGAGCAAACTAAAATACTGTTTGATAATCATTTTTGTGTTGGATGAATAATTCTTTCTTATTAGTGTTTTTGGGTGCTTAACCTATCATAATCTGAAGAAATGAGAATTAATATTGGAATCTATAGACTTGTATACGGCCTGTCTTGGAATACAGTTCTCATGTATGTGCATCAAAATAATCATTTAAACTTCTTCATTCTATTCAGAGAAAAGCACTCAATCCTATTGGTGATTCTTCGCTTACGGACCCTCTCACATTGTTGGAGCATAATAGAAGCGTCGGAGACTTTTCTCTTATCTAAAGATACTTTCACGGTCGGTGCTCTTCTGGATTGTTGTCAATCATTCCACCCTTGCCAGTATCCCAGCCCTTCGATTTCAATAGAACATCTGAACCTCAGGAATTCTTGTCGAGGGAGGCTTTTCCTTAGGCTTATAAACATAAAAATTTCAGAATTTATGGTAATTAACACCTCATGTCTCTTGATTCATGGGGTTTTCCTTGAACATTATTTTCTCTCCCGTGTGAATCTGTAAACAAAACAATAATTTTATTACAAGCAAAAACATCCAGCTACAACCATCAATTACTAATCCACCGCAAACACACACTCTGATAGAAATGATCATTCCTTATATCCAAGGTTTATCGGAAAGAATCAAACGTAAGGTGATAGTTTCAATGTAAGAATGATATCTGAAACAAAGAACACGATCAGATCTCTATTGATTCCTCTGTGTATGTAGCAGGGTTTATACTGGTGAAACATCGAAGTCATTGAGAATAAGGACAGCTCAACATAAAAGCAATCCGAGGACGAGGAATAGATAAGTCGAAATCAGCCGAACACATATCATCAACAAATGGTACGTATAATAATAACATCAATTAACCCATGACAAAACAGAAAAGAAGGAAAAGAAAACTTAAAAAAGCTACTTGCATTCTTTAAACGGAAATCAAGAGAATGCTACTTGAACTGCTGAACTTCAGGAATCCCTGTCAAGGGAGGATTTTACTTATGCTTAAAACTTAAAAAATTCGGAATTCATACTAATTTTCTCCTCCTGTCACGTGGTGTCCTTTGAACTTTATGTTTTCTTTCGTGTGAATCTGTATACGAAAAAAGAATTCTAACACACGTAAAAACCTCCAGCTACGACCATCAATTATCAATCCACCGAAAACACACACTCAGATAAAAATGATCAATTCTTATATCCAAGGTTTTTCGAAAAGATGCAAACCTATAGGTGATTGTATCAATGTAAGAATAATATTCAAAACAGAGAACACGATCAGATCCCTCTTGATTCGAAACGAACCTCTGAATACGGAACAGAATTCAAAATATTGTGTTTATAGTATCCTCTGTGTATGTTTTTACTGGTGAAACATCGAAGTCAGTGAGAATAAGGACAGCTGAGCATAAAAACAATTCGAGGACGGGGAATGGATGAGTTGAAATCAGCTGAAGACATATTATCAACAAATGGTACATATAACAATAACATCAATTTATTCACGACGAAATGAAATGGAACAAAAAGAAAACTCGAAAAATCTTCTTGCTTTCTTTGAACGGAAATCAAGAGAATGCTACTTGAACAGCTGAACTTATGCCAATTCATACCTCCTTTCCCTTGAATCACGCGGTGCTCTTTGAACATTATATTCTCTTTCGTGTGAATCTGTATACAAAGAAAGAATTCTTACACACGCAAAAACATCCAGCTACAACCATCAATCGATGATCCATCGCAAACACACTCAGATAAAAATGATCATTTCTCATATCCAAGGTTGATGGGGAAGAATAAAACGTTTAGGAAATAGTTTCAATGTGAGAATAATATTCGAAACAGGGAACACGATCAGATCCCTATCGATTAGAAACCTCTGAATACGGAACAGAATTCAAAATATTGTGTTTATAGTATCCTCTGTGTATAGTAGTTTTCACGATGAATGGTATTGACTGAAGGATTATAATAAAACCAATTAGACCCTTAAGTTGTAAAATCCGAGATGCACATCATAAATGTAAAAGGACCGGATTCAAGTAATCTTGTTTCTCAGAGAGGGATTGTGGAGGATTACAGCTTACACTTCTTGTTCATTTTAGTCTTTGTATTTCATTGGAAGTGTTCACTTGTGTTACGGCGTGCAATAATTTTATAACATTTATTTGTTATTACAGACATCAATAGCAAAGATTTTATACCCCAACGTACAGAATAGGCAGTATGTGGCGTCCGTGGACAAAAAGTAATAGTGCTTCTTCTAGTGGTTCGTTAAAGAAGAATCACTTATTTTGTGACGCTAAAAACATTCTAAAAAATGTGTATAGTTCCTTACTTCAGCAAGGATATAACGCGGGTGCTGCAGCAAAAGTAACCAGTAATTTGACGAAGGTGCCTCTTACTTCAGGGGCCTGATTTTCAAACAGTAGAGGAGATGGACACTCACTCGAGAGAGATGAACGTTCCCCTCCCAGTGTTTTTCTCCTAATTAAGTTCTTATTCCGTGTTTTGAAATGCGTGGGAAGACGCCATTAGGACTCATTTACGTTCAATCGTTCATTTCGTTCCTTATGTTCTGTGACCTTACGGCAGTTAGTAGTTTGAAGTTTAAGCAGAGTTGTTGAGTTGACAGTTGTTTAAATAATGGAAGAACGCACAAGACAAATGTATGTCATTCAAAGCCAAAAAGATATATTAGTGGAGTTCATGAAAAAACACCCGAATTTACAATCTGGTAAATTTACAGAGAGTAAATCGATACGGAACGACAAAACTGCGTATATGGCCTCGCTGAG
This sequence comes from Zygogramma bicolorata, assembly GCA_032362365.1. Taxonomy (NCBI): domain Eukaryota; kingdom Metazoa; phylum Arthropoda; class Insecta; order Coleoptera; family Chrysomelidae; genus Zygogramma; species Zygogramma bicolorata. The sequence continues at coordinate 698,122 of JAVJAQ010002244.1, forward strand.
ATTAGAACACAACCACAAATGTATAGTTCCGTCGAATGACATTTCACTTTCTATTGGTATGAGAGTTCACCCGATTTGAAAATCAGGCCCCAGTTAGACGAATTGTTGAAAATTCCATGGAATCAAGAAAAAAGCGTAAAGATTCCGGTGTCACAAAAAGTCTAGACAACTGGAAAAAAGATTTGATAAGGCGAAAAATCTACACTATGTACGATGAGCAGCCCTACAATCAAAACTCTGAAACAGCGGCTCATCAATGACGAAACTCACATCAACTGTGGCCTCACTACTCTTTGGCGAGCTTTGTCTGCAATGGGCTTTGAATATCGCATAATTGACAAGAGACAAGTGTTTAATAAACTGGCGTTCTGAATATATAACGTCAATAAGAAAATACCGGTCTGAAAATCGGACAATACTCTACCTCGACGAGACGTGGTTTGACACGCATGACACCCCTTCCAAAGGATGGTCTGATTCCTCTGATAAGTGTAAAACAAAAGCACCATCAAATAAAGGGAAGAGAATCAGAATATTACACGCAGGATCAGAAAATGGTTGGATCCCAAACGCTATGTGGCTTTCTGCCAAAAATATTAAGGACTCTTGTGTTGATTATCACGAAGATACGACAGCAGAGCTCTTTGAAGATTGTTTCGAAAAGTGTCTGTTACCCAACATTCCGCCTAACAGTGTTATAGTAATGGACAACGCAAGCCATTATAGTCGACAATTGCAAAAAATTCCTGCCTCAAAGAATACGAAATTGGAGATTCAAAACTTCATGGCTGCAAATGACATATATTTTGAGGAAAATTATACAAAGAAAAACTTTTACAAGAACTGCAGTCATTATCTTTGAAAAAAACGTATGTTTGTGATACAATTGCAGAAGAATTGGGACATACAGTGTTACGACTACCTCCCTACTACTGCGTGTTCAATCTCATAGAGCTTATGTGGCACCAACTTAAAACGAGCGTGCGCGGAAAAAATACTTCTCCGACTTCAAATGGTAGTGTGGTAGAATTGATTAGTAACTGTATGAATGACATTCCTACCGAGAGTTGAAAAAGTTCTGTTAGTCATGTTATAAATGTTGAAAACTCGTACCTTTCTGTAAAATCAATTGCGCCAATTATAATTAATTTAGATGAGGATAGCGATAGCGACACTGAACTAAATATAGAATAGAATTATAACATTCAAATACATTACTTGTATATCTCCTACATTATGCAAAATTCAAATTCCTCAAGTTCGACCCTGTAGCACATTTGCAGCTTTTACCAGATGATTTTCTACACAATGGGATTAAATCGGGTAGTTTATTGCAGTTAATAAGCCAATACCATTTACTGTGAAAAATACTATACGTAGCAGTGTTTGTACTGGTGGAATATCGGAGTCATCGAGATTAAGGACAGCTGAACATAAAAACAATTCGAGGACGAGGATACATAAGTCGAAATCAGCCGAACACATATCATCGACAAAGGGAAAGTATAACAATAACATTAATTTACTCATCACAAAACAGAAGGGCAGAAAAAGAAAACTCAAAGAAGCTAGTTGCATTCTTTAAACGGAAATCAAGAGAATGCTAATTGAACAGATGAACTTGAGGAATCCTGGTCAAGGGGGTCTTTTCCTTAGGCTTATGAACTTGAAAAAAATCAGAATTTATGCTAATTAATAATTCTGTCCCTTGATTCACGCGGTGCTCTTTGAACATTATATTCTCTTTTGTGTGAGTCTGTATACAAAAAAAAAAGAATTCTAACCCACGCAAAAACCTCCAGCTAAAACCATCAATTATTAATCCACCGTAAACACACACGTTCCTCGCAGTCGTCCAAATTAGTATACTTGCTGTATCCCAGAGCATCGTGGAAACCATTCGATTTGTAATTCCACGTCTCGAGGATGGCACGACACCATTAGAGATTCAGCAGAAATTTTATTGCTGACTGAAATAGATCAAATTGCGACCGGGTTTCCCTCCCTATAAACATGAAACTTTAGCATTCGTGTTCACTGGCATATAAAGTTGACGACGACGTCGACCCAGAACTGGAAACAATACCCGAAGAAGCTCGTATCGCATTGGAAGGCCGTTCGGAAGAATCTCACCTACGCGTATACGATGATATACGATCGATGATATCAGGCGAGTGAGACAGTGGATAGTTTCGTTCCGACAGACGATATTGAAGAAACAACATGATTTTCAAGTATAATATTGTTTATTATTCGTGGAGATAAATAAGTATTGAAATCCATTTTTTGGGTTTTCTCTCTAATGAAAATAGAAAAAAATATATATATCCGACCGGTGCCAGTGCAGGTTTCTCCACAGAAAAAACCTCTGCATTTGCTTTTGGCGATACAAATGAAGAAATTGATTTTCAATTATTGGGACGGACAGACTTGCGATTAGCTGGACTGGGAAGATTCAATTTGAACTCTTTTGACACAACATACCGAAAATTGCAATTCCATCAAAAATTTTCCAAAATAGGCTCAGAAAAGGATGCAGACTAGATTTCGTGTAGATAAATTTATTTAAAAATCGCAGAGTGCTTTCGGCTACTAAGCCATCTTCAGTGCTATACCTGCAAGTGAGTAATAGTCGAAAATTGGATTAAAGGTTAGAATTGAATTACTTACTCGTCTAGGTATTTACAGGAAGATCTTCACAATCACAAATAATCGTGAGACATTACATTGAATAAACATCAAAGTTAAAATCAGTGCCCTTTTGGGTTGACAATTGAAATTTTTTCTATTATATATATATATATATATATATATATATATATATATATATATATATATATATATATATATATATATATATATATTATATTACACATATTTCTTCATGATGTTTCAGTTGTTGAATAAAAAAAGCGACGAAACTATTAATCACTCTTTCCAAAGAATCTAAGGAAACTACAACTGAGCTTCCATAGGAACATAAAATATACTATAATGTTGAATGGTATTTTTATCGAGATGCACTCAAGAGCTCCTTGAAAACTTTCCTTCAATCTCTTGTATAGAGAGGACTGATATGATCTTTCCGTGACTGGCTATATCAATTCAGTCGCTGAGAAACTTCTGAATGATTTTCATTGAACTCAGATTCAACTCACTTACTTCAAATTGATGTGATAAACACGTAATCAAGCCTAGTTGCTTATCTGTTTTCAAATAAACGACTGAATTCAAGTGTTATGTCAGTTACAACTGGACAATATCCCTAAACTGTTTTTCATCACTTCATTTCTGGATCGGACTCTTTTGTGTGGTATATTTCAACTCGACACTTTTCCTGAAACTGACCATCCATGTACCTCTCCATAAATACTTTTTCCATTCCACTGATCCCGTACGATAGGGCACAAAATTCTACGACAACCTATATAAATATCTTTCTCACGAGAGTAATCTTCGCCTTCCATTCGGTTGAACGAATAGCTTGTAGTTGAGTGCAAATTCCTAACGGCAAAATTGCCGTAATAGATATAACGCATTGTTATCCTAAAGTACCAAAGCTGAGATATTAGCGCAGTATTTCTCCACTTACAGCATCCTCTTATCATAATGTCTCCTCCGCCGGGAATATCTCATATCTACGTAATACCAGATTTAATTTCCAGTTTCCTCGATGCTGAAACGACTGAATAAATATTCCGAGGATGTTTCCTTCAGCTTTGTTGTCTTTGATTTCCTGCCTCGACGGGTGAAGTTCATCGATTTTATCACTTCGATTTACGTTTCATCGGGAAATATTTGTTTCCCGGTCGTTAAGGGCGGAATCACATATATTCGGGGTTTGTTTGCCCCCACCCTTTTGCGTGTTCCTAATAATACACTCTCGTTCACACAGTGTTGGGAATACATTGAACCTACCTAGTAAATTACTGCTCGATATTTCATGTGACCAATACAATGGATAATATCAGAGAAACTCATCAATTGTATATGTTGAATGATGGTTACAACTGATAATATCAGTGCCGTACACGATGTTAGGAAGACTTTCACTGGTGGGCGTTTTCATTCACAACTGCATCTGTACTTGACAAACCGTAAAAGTCGGAGATCACTGTTAGCTTTGAGACGATACTTTCTGTCCCCAATCACAGAGCTGGTGAAATGATCATATCAATTCCGGCTATAACATGGAATATCAATTGAGAGATTTTCTAGAGAACAAATACCCTAACACCAAACTGATTAATGATTTTTGTATCCAATAATTCGAAGTAGTGCAGTTGAACATTACTGGCATATCATATACGAACATTCGTTATACCACAACTTGGCATGAAGAGGGCTATAATGGATGCCGCCAGCTTTTTACTAGTAGAGCTTGTATGGAGCAATGTCTTTGACCCAGTTCAATTCAATTCAATTTATTGAATCCTTTTACTATTACAAAATAGATTGGACGAGTCACAAAATATAAAAATTATCTATATGTATAACGCACCTACAACCATGAAATAAGAGAAGATAAAAAATAGATGAGAAACAAACTTAAATAAATATATAAAATCATCACTTTGCATCACTTGGTGTCAATGGATATTCAGAAATATTAGATATGATTAGAAATAGTTTCAATTATTAATATTAATTGAACATTACAAAACAAAAAAAGAGGAACAAAAACAAAAGGAAAAGAGATGACGGACTGATACATTGTTGAGATGCAAACTAAACACCTCACAATTATAAGAGACAAAGCTCAATAGGTACTACAATGTCAGTTGGAATGATTGGAAAGATACAGAATGAACTCACTCAAATCGTAAAAGCAGTTATCTAATAGTATCTTTTTCAACCTACTCTCGAAGATATTATATGTAATCAGGGAGTGTAATCAGGGAGTTTGTTGAAATATCGAATTCCAGCACATAGGGGCGATTTTTGATGAAATGCATGATAAGTCTCCGGGATGACCAGATCATTTTTATATCTTGTGTTATAATCGTGTATATCATAATTTCTATCAAAATTACTTTTTTTCCGAGAGATGTATTGTAACAGTTTCAGTATGTAGATACTGGTAACAGTTAAAATCTTCTTTTCTTTGAATACTCCGCGACACGATGCCTGGAAAGGTAAACCGAAGATGAGTCGTAGAATAATTCACTTTTGTATTATAAAAACTCTCTGTATGTCTGGAGCCTGTCCCTATGAATAAATACTATAAGAAATAGCAGAATATGCGTAGGAATAGTACACGTTCAGCAGAGTTTTCTTTTTTACCATCGTTTTCAGTACTGTTAATAAAAAGTAGCACTGATTAATCCTTTTACAAACAGTATTTATCTGTAGTTCCCACGACATACTACTATCAAATACACCACCAAGAAAATTGGCAGATCGAGAAAATTCCAAACCAGTGTTGTTCAATGAAACAGTTGCGGGTATTTTTTGAATAGTGTGATATTCTATAGAAACAGTTTTTCTGAAGTTTACTATCAAACGATTCTTGAGGCACCAATTCTCAAAGTGTTTCAAAGTTCGATTGATTGATTGATTAATTGAGTGCTACTACAATACGCAAGCAAGCAAGAGTCATTATACCCTACTCAGTAACTACCTAAGCATAAAAGCATCTACTATACCCTAATATACGAGGGGGAAACATCTTTCAATCTTGTACACCTAAAAATTTTAAGTCATTTAAGTCATCCTTTCAAGTCTTTAAGTCATGCGTTTAAGTGTTTAAGTCATGCCTCCGAGTCTTCAAGTCGTGCCTTCAAGTCTTTAAGTCATGCCTTCAAGTCTTTAAGTCATGCGTTTAAGTCTTTAAGTCTTTGAAAGATTTCAAATCTTGTACAGATTTCAGCTAGTTGTTTCCCCCTCGCTAATATATTACTTTTTGGTTTGAAGAACATTATTTTTTTCTTAGATATAATCAATCAAGCATCAAAAAAATTGTCTTTGATAAGTTCTTAGTCACTATCTTGATAGCTAGGCAAATTTGTGTATGTTTTGCTCGAGGTGGCATGAAGACACAAGAGAGGTCCAGGAGTTCCAACCCTAGGTCTGCTGCAGTTTTCTGTCGGTAAAACAATCGTGGTCAGCTAGACAGCGGTACTAACACGAGAAACAGGCACCCAAGTGAAAGAAGGCCTTTGATGTCGTGTGGCCTATAAGTTTAATTTTGCCCCAAGAAAACAAGATTCAAATCAATATGATTCCGTTTTCAATAGGAAAATAAATCCAACAACAACAAGTGAGTTGAATGTTTCATCAGCATCCCAATGCCAAGGATAAAATAATTTACTATTCCTATAGAAGATGATCTTACTTGGTTGATTCGAAAAATCGAAAAGTTGAGACAAATATCTCAAAATCAACAAATGGCTATCAAAAGTACAACAAAAAATTCAATTTTGACGGCAAGCCATTCATGGAACAAAAGTGGTCAAATTCATAGATAACAAAATACATAGAATCCTTAGGGGTTTGGAATTTTATTCGCTCAAGACTGCAGCGCCAACGTGGAAAAATCTGAACTGAGCTATGGCGTCAGTCACCAGAGGGCGCAGCGCTTATGACGAGAAACCAACTGCAACAAGGTTGGTTTATTTTAGTATGCGTTCTAATACCACGAACGAGCTCGAATATGTGCTTGGATAAATGTTTGCAAGTGAATGGAAACTGAGTGAATGGAAACCGAATGAACGAAAAAGTATTGACATATTACAAAACCTTCATGGAAGTATTCATTTTAGGTTTAATTTATGACAAAGAGATAGAAGATAATCGGATTTTGATTGGCAAAATGATATGTTATGATAATTACTTTGTGAAAATTCCGTAATCAGGAATCATATCATTTGAGTTTACCGAATTCATTCAGAAAAAAAATGCAAAATTGGTCAGTCACACACGTTGAAAGGATGAACTTTTCTTAGTGGTATATTTCTTGGATAGAATTCTTACGGAACGTTAATTGTTAGTGTGTTCACATGAGCGTTGTATAACATTCTTCCTGAAATACAATAGACTTAATTATTTTCCATCGGTTTAATATTTTTTCAACAGCACACAATATTTTTCACGGCAATTGAATCTCGATTGCAGTATCGATTGACACGAATAAAAATTCATCACGAATCTGCCACAAAATTTGTTGTTATTCTCCAATTGGTTGTTATTCTTCTCCAATTTGTACAACAATATAGTGAAGTGTGATGAAGTGCCAGCCGCATGGTCAAAAGCAATTTTGACAATGATTCATAAAAAATGCACCAAGGATGAACCTACCAATTATACAGGGATAGCTCTGCTTAACACCCCTACCACTTCATTTCTATTCGGGAGATCGAGAACTTGGTGCGATGACAATTATATTAGTAGAAAGTTAGTCGGGATTCAGACATGAACAATATTTACGTGTTGAGTTCCGTTATTCAAATGAATTTAAGACAGGGAGGGAAAAGAGTATATCTGGCATTTATAGTCTTCAAAGGGGCGTTTGACTCTATAGAACATAATTCACGGTGGTACAAACTTGGCCAGTCGGGGGGTTGGTTGTAGATACAAAAAATACCGAAAAACATATATGATAATTATATGTAACCACCGATATAGTCTTTACGAACTCAGTTGAGACAGCACAGAACCCTATGCCAGCTCATAGGATTGGTAATAATCCTCCGGTGGACCATCAAAAATACGCCAACTGTAAATGGAATTTCAATTTTTATGCTGTCTCAAGTGACTTCGTATAGTTTGAAATCACAACCTTAGTATCACAAGGAGAATTAGTGAATTATATTTCATTATCATTCCAGATATTTTCACATACTTTCATGAAAAATGCGGTGAATATGTTCATATCACAATAGTATAGAAAAACTATATGCAGATGACCTACTCAGTATCAGTAAAAAGCAAAACAGTTGAAAAAAAGGTTCAAATGTGTTCGCGGAATACTACCGTAAAAAATGTCCAACATTCAATGGCAGAAAAAGTAAAAAACTATATGCTCCAAAGGGACTGTATATGGAATTTCAATTTTTATGCTGTCTCAAGTGACTTCGTATAGTTTGAAATCACAACCTTCGTATCACAAGGAGAATTACTGAATTATTCTTCATTACCATTCCAGATATTTTCACATACTTTCATAGAAAATACGGTGAATGTATTCATATCAATGGAATAGAAAAACTATTCAATTCTATATGCAGATGACCTACTCAGTATCAGTGGAAAGCAAAACAGTTGAAAAGAAAGTTCAAATGTGTTCTCGGAATACTACCGTGAAAAATGTCCAACAGTCAATGGCAGAAAAAGTAAAATGATAATTGCTCCAAAGGGGGTTACTTCGGTGCTAAAAATCATATATTTTTTAAAATGGCTAAACAGTGGAGGTATAAAGAATAATCATAATGAAGTAGTTATCTTCTCCTCTGCACTTTTCTCAGAAATGGATCACCGTTGGTACGGCCTTTGGGGCCGTAACGAGTCTAATGGTTAGTGCTAATCATCGTTCCTAGCATGCTAGAATGCAACCATATAACTTCCATATGAGATCATCCCTCTTGTATAGTGTGGCTGTCTGGAGCCTCAGATATGCTGGGGTATTCGAAAGTTTTCAAAACGATTTCTGCGCCTTTCAAGAAACATTCCAGTTTGTAAGTACTGTTTGAACGTCATTATTTTGTGGTGGATCAATATTTGTTCCGTAGTTTTTAAGGTTTGTAACCTACCACAATATGAATAAATATTAATTCTTATTTATTCAGATTGTGGTAGGTTACAAACCCAGAAATCTACGGAACAAATTCCATATTTATTGTGAGGTTTAAAACTGAAGGCGGATTCAAGCAAGCCAACTTAACTTATGGATAACTTATTTTATCAACTTAACAACAATAATCAACAGGATTGAATGATGTCACACAGACAAGAACTTAACTCAACTTGGAAATTCACATAATGTGTTATCTGTCACTTGATGATTTTTAAGTTATTTATGAGTTAAGTTCGGTTGCTTGAATCCACCTTATAGCCTGTTTCGACGATGCAAGTTTGTTGCTGCAACTCCAGAAAATGGCATGTGTTCATGCAAGTTTTTCGAGTTGCATGAATCTTTTTTGGTGGAATAAGTTGCAGCGACTTAGTTATTTCTGAGATGAATTTTTTGCCACAAACCACAAATATGTGGTGGCATCATTGTGAAGAATATTGATTTTGAACATTTCAATTATTTTTCGAGACTTGAGGAATCAAGTTGAGTAATAAGGTGATTTAATCACAATATCAATTATTAGAAATGAATGGAATTATATATCTGTTGTGATAATGTAGACGTTCATCTTGGTAAAATTCAGTGCTATTTTCTAATATTGGCAATGCAAACTGACAGCTAGATGACATTCTCGCAGCGACAAGTCGCCGCGAGAAGTTGCAGCGACAAAATTGCATCGTCGAAACGGGGTGTTGAGGCTATCAAATTGTGTTACATCATAATTCATAACGCCTGATCCCGGATAGTAAAACTACAACTTAAATTCATGGGTGATACCTGATACTCGCCTTACAAGGAGTTGCTACACAACTTAACAATCTATTACGAATATCACTAGTTGAATCAATTGGTTATTCCAAATTTATTATATATATTTTCAGAAGGTAGAAAGATGATGGAACTTTTTTGTTATCACTGCTAGAAGCAAACAAAAATACTGTTTGGATTCGTACCAAAAACATTTGCTAAGAGAGGATACTCTTCGGTTCGGATAGTCCATTTTCTCACCCTTCTACAATGTGTTCACTAGCACTGAGACTAACGGATTCTTTTATCTTGAGCTTTGTACTGTGACGGCCATCACAAGAATATTTTCGCACATGTGCTGTTGTTGAATAATATCCGCTTGATTTTCTTTGGAAGCTGCTCCTATATTATCAATATAGAAAAAATATGCTCTATATGTAATATATGTAACCTACAATAATTTACTTAATATTCAAATGCCTCATGTAGGAAGAGATAAGGGGACAATTGAAGTCGTACACAACTACTTAGCACGAGTCGGCGACCTGCTAAAAAAAGCCACCTCAAAAACCTTCACCACTATAGCTAATTGTCAAAATGATTCATTCATTCGCGACCGAGGTTTTCAGTATCACTACTATTCACTACTTTGGTTCGGGTTAGAAGGCCGTCGTTTCTTGGATTTTCTTCCTGACGTTTCGCTGACGCGAGAGGCTAGCTTCTTCAGAGGCTCATACATCTTTGGTTTGACTCCGACGACTGGGTATTACGACTGCGTAAAGCGTACTTATATGGATTCAGGTAGCCTGGAGTGATAATAATTTTTCTGGTTTCGGAGAATTTCCATAACTATTGATTGCCGGAATCAGTGGATTCAAAGAAGTATCATCAGCATTAATTGCCGCACTACCTGCAGGCATGTTATTTTTCATTTCTGATCTTGAAATGGGATTTCATATTAGGTTGAGGTTCACAGCTTCTTTTTATCTATCCAAATGTTCCGTGTGTCTGTTGATCTCTATTGCCTCCCGTATCAGTCGACTATGGTATCCCTGGTTGGGGGAAATGAATTTTGCGTTTTCAAATAGAATCCTGTGGTTTTCGCCACAGCTGACTTGACAGTTTGCCCTAGTCTGCAGTTTTTTTATGGTCTTCAAGCCTAATTCCCATAGATCTTTTGGTGGTACCGATGTATACCTTCACACAGGTGTACGGTATGCAATAAACCCCTGCTGCTGACAGTGGGTCTCTTTCGTCTTTAGCCGACCTGAGGCTTTGTTGTATCTTTCTGGTGGGTTCGAAAACCGGTTTTATGTTGTGTTTCCCCAAGAGTTTTCCAATTCGGTCTGTGACCCTCGGAATAATATTAAAAATAATAATAATCTATCAAGCTATCCTATCGGATAAACATATTTCCAACAACATCCAATATTTGAATTACGGCGATTATTTCTTATATCTAAAGAAATACGGAGAATTAGTAGAGCTCGCTCAAGAGATGTTGAAAGCATATTGATTCCATAAAAAAGGAAACTCTTATGTGTGTAGCATCGAAAACTGTGGACTTTATGTAATGGACTGCATGATGTGACGAACTTCAAAATAGTGCAATATATTTTGAACATGCTTATTGGATAAAACGATATATCTCGTTTGTTACTCATTCAATTTTCAGTGCTGGCATTCGCAAGTTAGTTAGTTGCATTGTTGGTTGTCACCTAACAAGTAACTCAAACATGTAACAGAACAACTACCGTGTTTAGAATTGTCTCACGAAACCAATCGCAAATTACCATTCCTTTGTTCCGACCTGACAATACCGATCACTCCATTGATCAAATGCACAGGTTTGTCGTCCGTTCGAATGGAGTGTTTATCCTGTGTCTACATGGCGACACATACAAACAGATTTAGTTGTGTAAACGCCGGCTTATTGAGATTTATCAAAATGGAATCAATAAACACATTGTTGTTCTACAAACATACCTACTGTTCCTACTATTGGTGAAAAGCCTTCGAGTACACATAGCACAGAAAATATCAGTGAATAAAAATCGTTGTCAAGTAACCGTTGCTGTCTATCTACATTGGGGACTTGTTTATTTACACCAACGTGAAGTTATGTTTTGACGAGGTAGTTACAAAATTACTTCCAAGGAGAATGTTAAAAAAATTTATGAAACCTTGTGATAGCATTTTGGTCACATTCCGTTTGAAAACGCATTGCGTAGCGATCTTTTCTACGGCAACTGAATCTCAATTTGAAGTATTCATGTGGAAATGTCGATTGAACAAAAAATAATGAATGAAAATAATTCTACTAATTTTTTATAACATACTGATCTTTGACAAAATGGTCCACTGATGGATATCTAGTGGATAACCATTTATATTCATTCCTGAGATATGTCTCCTACAGATGTTCATTGGATATCCATTAGGTGTCCACCCAGAACATAGATATCAAAAATACTTGAGGATATCAAATGGATATATGTTCGTTTTAAGGGCAAAAAAGGGTAGCCATAGGATATCCTGTGCTTAATATATTTTTTCGGAATACTAAGAATTATTTTTGATTTGTATCAACAGGCTCGAATATTCCAACAAGAAAATTTTCCTATACTAACATTGTTTGAAAATTAGTTCGCATCTTGTTGGCAATATATAGTGTCACACGACTGATACAATGCCTTTCGTGGTATCAACCAGGGAAGTAGTTCTATTCTCACAGGTGTCAGCTACCTACCAACTATGTAGGTAGTTGGGAATAGCCTGAACGATTTGTTCTTAAGGTGATTCGATTTATGGCAAGTTTTCAAGTTTTTTTACCGACAATGTCGAATGTTTCAACTCAATTAGCCGTGCAGTTATCAACTATTACACCCAGTGCAGCATCTCATCAATATACCAAACTCGTCTACTACCTGATTCAAACTTAGTTGAGAAGAGACTTGAAACCCTAACAGTGGAGTTGGATGCTGCAGAGAGAAGTTCACGATCCCCTAATATCTCAATATCATCATGAGTACTACATAAGTAGTTATTTTGTCCTATATTCTGTGCCAAATACAGGGGCGTGATTCGATTGTTTTCGGAATATCGGGTTTATTCAAAGTATCGGGGATACGAAAATGGTTTATGGCCAATTGAATGCCGTAAGTCTCTAAATTCTGAAGAATTTCGGAAATATTCATTCAATATCGAGAATTTGGATAATAATTTTTAATTATTTCGATTTTATTCGGAAAGAAAAATTGAACGAATTCTTTAATGCATTTTTTCTTTAGAAAAAAGTTTTCTCATATTTTTCAAACGACGTTTCGTCTCGCATCCACCACCATTCATTTCTTTTTATGAGTACCTTATTGAATTTTAGAATCTTTCTCGATATTTCCAATGACCACACAATTCATCTTTTCATGCATTGATTTTGATTCATCATGAATGTTATTTTTTTCTGTCATATGTTTAAATTTTCTAGAATCAACCATATTGTTTCTACCAAAAAACATTTTGAAACATTAATAAGTAGTTATTCTTTCAATACTTTCCAATTGATAAATTTATAATGATAATAACATAATAATGAAAAGGAATGATGTATTCTGTCCCTCTACTCGAATCCATGTGAATACAAATGAAACAAATGGAAAAATATGCCTTTCAGAATGCTCGAAATTCAAATTCCTAGTGGTTGAGATAGGTGTGTTAAGGATTTGAAGTCTGTCCAAGCTTGAGAGCCCATTAAAATCATAGTCGTTCCAAGCAGTGCTTTTTTCTGCGTGAAATGTCGAATAGGCTGTCCTTATGTCAAGGAGTTCAAGGCAAATGTATCGAGCATCTCCTGAATTGAACTCATTTCCTCAGAGTATGAAGTCAAACGTCGATGTATCTTGGCAATTATTTAATGTTTCGCCATTTTGTAGTGAATGAAGATATTTATATTCTAGCGTTGTGAAGTATTCGTCAGGAGCTTCAAAAGGATGTGTCTTGAGACCCTCCTATCCATTTTTTCCCATCTTCATAATCCACCCCAAAATATAGTATTCATCAATTTCATTATTCCAATTTTAATTTTTTCCAGTTGACCCGTTCAACAACAAAAAGGGGGGGCTTGATAAAAAGCACTGACTATTTGCGTTGAAGCTCTGTCTCATTTTATTTTTCAATAATACATCCAGCAGGCTGATGCCCATTTACAGGTTTTTATAATTGATACACTATTGATAAACTGTGCTAATTGCTGAATTCAATGCAAACAACTAAGTAGGAATAAAATGACCCTGACATTATATAGCTAATTCTGCAAAACACTAGCAAGTTGAAGTTTAAACTCAGATAGAGAAAGAAAAAAGATATCGATACATTGCAAACTGTTATAACTACGACACATGGTTGTGAGAGGACAGTGAAAATGATGTTGTGAGTTAGGTACAGCTATGTGAAATGTTATATTGGATCGCGACACAGATCGTGGTACATTAAAATGAATCAGATATACCCAGTAAGGAAGACGAATCAATATGGTTATGACTGATTTTATACATAAAAATCAAGTCGGTCATCTCGTGCTGTTTTTTAAGGGAATCTAAATTGAATTCATTCAACGATAAATCATAATCATAGTGCCTCGGAGGATAGATGCCATGTTTATTATAAAAGGCAAATTCAAGAAACTTTCTTTGCACATTTTCAATAGATGCAATATATTGTGAATGGCAAGGATTCCACACCACACTACAGTAATTCAATTTACTCTTTATCAATGACATATAGACACAGCGCAAAACAACAAATGAATTGAACTCTCTACAAGAACGTATCAAGAATCCCGAAGATTTCATGGCTTTGCTTATAATACTCTCTATATGGTTAGAGAAACTCAACTTCTGATCGTAAAGTACCCCCAAATCTTTGAATTGGGTAACTCGCGACAAAGATATGGTATTTGAGTGATAGTAGAATGAAATTGGGGTAGATTTTCTCGTGAAAGTCATAGTCTTACATTTATTAGTGTTCAAGGAGAGTTCATTTTCAGTACACCAATCATTAAGTGACAGAAGATCTGGTAATATTTCACAATCTTCGACCGATATAATTTCGCGGAAGATTTTCATATCATCAGCAAAGAGTAGTTTATCACATTGTATATGGTCACAAATGTCATTAATAAATTTTGAAGCGACATAATGTTCATTGAACTATTTATTTTGCACGGAAAATATTGTGTATACGGAAGATATTTTTCCGAACTCGAGATTATCTTGCCTTTATTTTGCGGCCTTAGTATACAAATAACTATTGCCGACTTCGTCTTCTTACGAGTGAAAAATTGGTCAATTTTCAACCTGAAAGTGAGTTGAATATCAGCTCATTGTTTCATATTTAGTTGAATTCATATTCGTCTGCATCTTTCGAATCGAAAAAAATCCTTCACGTACGTACACCTTGTGAGAATTGGTAAACTACATGCCTTTCTTCATCAGAATAGACTAGAAACAACACTGTGCCATGGAGAGGACAACAACAAACAACTTACATCGACTGTGACTCCCGGCAGCGGAAAAGTCTGGGTGGGCGGCATATCCCTCGGGACATAACGGTAAAATTCATTGCCGTCTTTATACCACTTGACGGAGTACAACGTCTCGCCGTCCAAATCAAAGTGGCACTCCAATCTGGCGCTCTGGTTGCGAACGGCGTGGGTGGGTATTCGGAGGTCCAATAACTGAAGTGTCAGGCCACCTGGAATAGAACGTGTATATTTTAGATATTGAGTACAGCCTCATTGTGCTTTATGTAGCAGGAACAAACATAATACAGAAATATACGGTTATACAAATTTCGCTCGAAAATAATTGTTCGACGAACAAGTGCGGAAAGTTGTGTCACTCTTCTATATCAGAAATACATGTCAACGATGACAACTTATCACTTATTATAGTTATCAATCTATCGCGAGTTTTCTAGAAAATTTGATTTCCATTTTCATTTCTATATTCCATTATTATTTTCATAATTGATTATTGATATTTTATAGTCGATATTTTCTATTATTTTATTTTCACTTTTCAAAAGTCCCATTTTTTATTCGTTCACTTGTTTTATTTATAATTTCTATTTTTCACCATTGTTAATTAATTAATTATTTAATTAATATTAGATTATTATCGCATGAAATTAGAATAAATAACACACAATTTTCATTGCACTTCTGCTAATCCATAATGCGATAAAATCACTAATTCACAAATATTCTATTTTAAAAATTCTGACAAATGAATTTATAAACAATGATTGTAGCGTTTCAGAAAAGTAACATGGTAACAAAGTATTCCGATTGAGTGGTGTGGGAAATTATTATTCCATGCGAGTTCTACGGCTATAGGAGAATATCGAAATGATTCAACAAATAACATAAACTTCAAATTCAATGTTATTCGAAATTTCCATTCAGGTAAAATTTGAATAAATGAATGGAGCTGTCATTGCTTTAAGTTTGACATTCCATGGGAGAACCCATTAATTATGTAATAATGACTACACAACTGTGATATAATGAATTTATTGCATCAAAAGGTAAGGAAACGAAATTGAAGACATACAATGTACCCCTTTGTTCTATCAACAACAGATAGAGCATTTTGTGTTATAGTAGGAAAAAAATTGAATGAGACAGGATCTCTAAGTATAGTGTTATTTTAATAACTTATTTATCATCAGTATTTTTACTTGGTACAAACATAAACACTTTATGTAATGTAGTCAAATGATGATACCCACCGACGTTTCAATAAGTACCGACTTGTATAGTTTTATGTAGCACACATAATACAGAAATATACGGTTATACACATTGAGCTCGACGAACAAGTGTGGAAAGTGGTGTCACTCTTCTATATCAGAAATACATGTCAACGATGACAACTTATCACTGTTTCTAGTTACCAATCTATCACGAGTTTTCTAGATAATTTTATTTCCATTTTCATTTGTTTATTCCATCAATATAAATCTATTGTCACAATCAATTATCGATATTTTATAGTCAATATTTTCTATTATTTTATTTTCAATTTTTCAGTTTAAGAAATTCCCATTTTTTATTCGTTCATTTGTTTCATTTGCAATTTCTATTTTCTATGATTTTTTGTAATTTTTTTTCACATCAAAATCATTTTTTTCAATTTTTATATTATCATTATTTGAAATTTTCAATTATTTTTAACTTTTAATTCTTCTGGAATTTTTCCGTATGTATATTCAGACAACAATTTTCATTTTTTCTCATTTAATTGAATGAAGTTGAATATTCTTCACGTTTCGACACATCAATACTCTAATAGATTTCGCGAAGAACAACAGGAGAAGTTATGAGGGTGAAATTTGGGCACGGCGCAGAAAGCGAGTGCTGAAACTTCCTAGGTTAGCAATATCCAGTCGAATTATACCTACAGCATACTGAGAAAATACTATTGAATAGTATATCATTCAACGAGCGTATAATGATGGCTATTATTCACGTTTACTGCCACGAGCCGCAGGCGTGTGGCATAAGACACCAAGAGAATCATAGCCATTATACTCGAGTAGAATAGTATACTATATCTACAACTTATTGAAAAATTGAAGTTTTTTTGTTTGGAAAATTTTGTTACATTACATACATATTTTCAGAAACACTATTATTTTATTTCAACAAATATTCCATACAATACTGTTGGCAGTTTCGAGTCAAATTTGTTCGGATTCAAAAGCTCGATTTCGATATAACACGCACATTCATAGTCGCTGATAGCTCAGAGTAGATGCTCCTTGCCATTCTTTTTTTATATGTGAATGGAGAACTGAATTGAAAATACTTGGTGGATTACACGATAACATTTCAAAAACCGATTGTTTGTAGCAGAGCATTATAATATTATAGTTGAATCATGGAAGTATTTGACAGGAGTGGATAATGACTCATTATTCACTAGTGAATAATGAGTATCGTTAAGGTCGAGCAAACGGACGTTCAATTGGTACATTATACAATATTTGTGGATAAATTATTTTACTATTGTGATATCTATGTGCCATTGAGTGGTGTAGTATTTTCTCATATTTCATAGAGAGACTGAACTCTGATAAAATTCCATCCAACCCTCATCAAGTTATCAAACACAATTGATATTCATATTCAGTAAACAAATGGGCAATTTCAAATCAATCCACACTAGTGGAAACCATAAATATGCAATTTCATATAATGAAAATTCGGTACTTCAACAACAATGACAAACATTATTGTGTACACAAGTTGTACACAGTGCTTCCCAAGAATGAAAATATTCACTTCAATTAGTCTAATTGGCAATATACCATGTGTAATAAATACATCGTTTGAAAGGTCTGATCAATAAAAAAACTATACCTGAATAAGGCATTAAAAGAGTATGAAAATTTAATATCTCAAAGACATAATAATATTTGGAAGTGCATACAAAGATAATTCAAAACGAATGTTATCGCCACAATATAAATTCGTTTGAGGGAAGTTTTCTAGCTGATGATATCTTGCGATCTATGTGTTAGATATCGAATTAATTGACAAATAACGATGGTAATGTTTATTAAACAAATCAATTTGGTAACGAAGTATTCCGATTAAGTGGTGTTGGAATCCATCATTGCATGCGAGTCATACACTATACTTTTTCTATGGCTATAAGAGAGAATTCAAATTCAATGTCATTCAAAATTTCTATTCGGTACAATTAAATAAGTATATAGTGCTGTCATCGCTTGAAGTTTGAAATTCCATGAGAGACTCGATTGATTGTGTAATACTATAACTGTAATACAATGAAATTATTGTTTTATCAGGTAAGGAAATGAAATTGAAGACATACAATTTTTTTTGTTCCATCAATAAAAGTTAGGATGGAGCCTTTTGTAATTTTGAAGTAGAAGAAAAAATTTTGATAGGACAGGATCTCAAATACTGACCATGAATATGAATTCGAATACTTGGAATGAATATCTTCATACATGGATTTTTTCCAAGTATATTATTGCTTAGTGTTATCGTAATAACTTATCATCAATATTTTTACTTGGTACAAACATAAACACTTTATGTAATGCAGTCGAATGAAGATACCCACTCGAGATTCAATAGGTACTGAAGGTTTCAAGAAAACCCTGCTTCAACAATTTCAGTTTTCAAATACACAATTGAAGTTATTCCTTGGTCTGGGCGCATTCGCCATTTTACCAAATGTCATCACGTCCCTGCACCTCCGCCATAACATGTAGACAACCAATGAATTTTACTTCAACAGATTGAAGTTACTGAACGCAGCAAGCTTTTTTAATGTCGTCAATACTGTCAATTGATATTGGCATCTATTCGACAAGCAATTCAATAAATACTGTGAAGCATAAATTTTGACTTATAGACAGAAACTGTTTGTACAAATTTTGGAATCCACTTTCATAGAAGTTATGCATTTTTCTCATTCGTAAGAGGAAATAGTTCCTCAAACTCCATTACCTCCACGAAAATACTCGTGTTTCTGAAAAAGCAAATTACGTTGAGGAGGTTTAATTAAAGGATTTGTCTGATGGGACCGTAATGGTTTCCAGGAATTGGGAAGTCTTTGTGAGTTGTCTCGGTTGTTGAGGCATCCAGGAAGTTTTTCAATTTCTACTACTTCACGAATTATCTTAGAGTGAAGTGTTTTTATTGTACAATGGTCTTTGTGTTGTTGAAGTAAATTTTGTGTCCGGTTTCCTGGTGATGTTTGAAGAGGGTCGAGGTCTTGTCCGAATTACGAACTGAAAATTCGTGTTTCTATGATCTGTTCGATACTGTTCTGTCCGTCTGGCCTATATCTCTTCTCGGGCAAGGAATTTCATATATTCCTTTTGATTAGTTGGGTATTACATCTTTGGGTGAGGTGACTGTATTATTGTGAGGAACTGGGTGGGATCATCTCGACCTCATTTCGTTCCCATTGATATTTTTTATGTTGATTGATGAAACTATATCAGCCTTGAGAACGGATAATATCCTAAGTAGGAACATCATTCATTTCCAGCTAAGGAAAAAACTCAGAAATGAACTCAACGATATCTATAGAATTTTCTATGAAATGTTCTTTCTCAGACCAATACCCATGCTCACATGTGTCAACCGTTCCCCACAGTTCACATTCTGGAACAACAATAATGAACTTTTCGCATTCCTGTTGTGTAGCCGGGCGTGAGTTTCATTAGCAGAAGCAGGAACTTTCCGTATATTTCAAGTAACTTAACTTCGAAACCACCTAACATACTGGATTTATTGATATTATTTGGAAGTTTAGCATGGTAGATTGTTTTACTCATTCGCAGTTATCTGTGGATCGTGGGTATTTTAATGTTGTTTGTGTTCAGTGAGAGAGTGGCGTAGGAATTTGTAATTGAGGGGATTTACAATTGTTTCCAGTTACTGGTTAACTCGTAGTACGGTGGTAATGTAATGAAATGTGTATATCAGTAATTATGAAAGTTACAAATTGTCGGGACCTCCCGAGAATTCGACACTTGATACCCACAAATAGTGGCCATGGTAAAAGTAACGCAATAAGATCGTTCGCTTAGTACGAAGAGATCTTCAATATTTATTTCCATAGAACGATACTCCACTTCCAAACAGATGTCAAATTTTGGTCTGCAATTCGAGAAATCTTTGGAAATTATAGATGAGGAATACCTTTCAAATTGATCAAAGTAATAACTACTTACCTTACCACTGACAGAAATAATTAGTAAGAGATCTTGGGCACAGAAAAAACAATGAGAATTTCAAATTGAGGTGTTTTGGTAACTGAATCCCGATTTTTCCAGATATGGTTTTCTTGGACTAAAAATACATGATGGCTAACCATATCCGATGAGCCCGAAGAGGATCAGTTCCGATAATTCGAAAAATTAAACATTTAACATCGAACCAGAGGATTCTTAGACTGTCAACGTGACATCAACCTTCAGGTTTGGAATAATTGACAAATGTCAGTTACGAAGATTGCCAACATGAGATATTTGCATAGTTCTTGTTATTTCTATCTTATTATTTTTTTGATAGGCACATACAGAAAGTTGCCGACTAATTGCACTTGTTCTATCCAATAGACGCAGCAACTTTTCGGGGTAGATTGAAAATCTACCCTTCTACACTTGTATAGATTCCAATATCAATTCTTATTTTTTCAGATTGTGGTAGATTACAAACTCAGAAAACTACGTAACAAATATTGATCCACCACAAAATAATGACGTTCAAACAGTACTCAAAAACAGTTCCTTCTAAGTGAAACACGTTCTATTTGTCAGATATTTCAACCTGGGAGGATAGTTCTCTTTGTATTGAAATCACATTCATCGAGGAAGAATGAATATTTTGGATATATTATTTTTTTTCTTCAAACGTCAAATAATGATGACATAACTTATCTAACTTGATCCTGTCAAAGTTTGATGTCTCCACCGGCAGCAGTTTTTTTTCCCATTTCTTTACGGCGCGGCGGAGGGAAAAATGTTGTCATGGCAACAATATGAAACATGTCACAAAGCAACAGTACAAATGTCATTGATAACAATTAAACATCATTTTTATTTATAGTAATATTAAAAGTACAATTAGTTAATGAAGCATTTTCAGAATTGAAACCGTGCAAAACTGTTCCCGACCCTTGATACGCATTGGTAATTGTTGATGATACTGATGGTCGAGCACAACTTTCAGCAATCATTCCCGATGTTGGCGAATCATGAGGGTTTGAAATTTTTTGAGCATTATCGTTCTTATTTCTTATTGAATCCTCTATATATCCTTCGGCAACCGTGCTTGATTTCCAGCCCCCATGTCGGTTGAGGCATTCTAGATTTCCGCATCCATCAATTAAAAGTGTTGCTGAAGTTCGTCGTAAACAGTCACCTGTGTGCGCTTGCATCGTTTAAATTTAAATAACTAGCTACTTTTTGGGCTACTGCGCTGATCGAAAGTATTCCCATGACGCTTCGGTAACACTTTCCATTTTGGTACTTTAAAAAAAATCGGTTTTCTGTGAAATTTTCAGGCCGCAGTGATGCATACTTTTCATACAGTTTAATGTAGTTTTGACCAATTATCGTAAAAGATCTAATTTGTCGTGTTTTACTGTCTGGGATTCTGATAATTATTACATTTTCTATATCCTCAATGTCCACAGTCTTCATTTTTACCAATTCGTCGCATCGACAGGCGCCGGTAACCGCAATTAACAAAACAATCTGAAATATTTTTATAATTTAGTAGAGTATACTACATGCTTTGCAATATATTTTTTTTTACCTTTAATCCTAAATACAACTTATCTGGCGCTTCAAACAAAAATTTATCAAACTTGTCTTTAGTGAAAACTTCAGACTTCTTTGCAGTATATCCTTCGCTTGTCTTTTTCAGAAAGGCACGTAACTTTCAAAATTTGCTTGTATCCACATTTTTTCTAATAACTAACTCGGATTTTATCATAGAGTATCGTGACCACATTGTAGAAGATCTCCATTCATTTTCATTTTCCATTATATTAAAATATGCCAGTGAAACGTCTTCGGTAACTTGCCGTACTCCTCTTGTATCGCACCACTCTTGGAAGTGCTTCTACGCTAACCGATACTTTATTCCGGACTTGGAGGGCCCCAAACGTGCTACTGCATCATTAGCCGCGGACTCGATTTCGTTTAGGTTTTCCATTTTCGCACTAAATTTGCACTTGGGGTTGCAACAACAATAAGCTGTCTTTAATAACATAACATAACTGTCAAACAACTGTAACCAGGGAGACGCAAATCCCACCGACGACTTAATTATTTTAATTTCTAACATCTAGACGACTTTGATAGTTGTCACAGTTAATTTCGAGTAAGTATAGCGTATGAATTGTACTATTAATGGTTGAAAATTGCTACGTTTGAAGAAAAAATAGTATACTTTATTCGGCAAAGAACAACTTTTCTTGCCCGTCAAGAAAAGTCATGCTTCTCCGCCTCATAAAGTAATATACTATTCTGGATCTTGGGAAGCAACCTGAAGAACTATATGTATCTCACTTCAACGAATGTTTTCCTGCTCAAATTGCAGATTCTTGAGGAAGGGATATTTTTGTCAATCTCCAAAGAAATCGTCACTTTTTTTCATATATCATACAATAATAGTCGATACCTGAAAATTTGTTGGCTGTGTAAACTTTAACACCAAACTGGAATTTTCACCGGCTTTTATAATCTCAGGTTCATAACAAAGGAGAATCCTATGAATTTCAAACGACAACAAAAAGGATGAAACTCCATTTTTTAAGAATTGTCAGCCTCGATGAAAATCCTCATCGACATGGTATTCCAAAGCTTCGTCTCTCTGAAAAAGACATGTTCGAGAAGTCTTTAAGCTCACAACAAAAGGATGGAAAAATTCAGTCGTCGGATCACCCACGATGGAACACACAAAAGCACAACGATTGATGATATTTTAGGAGAGTAGCGACCGTTAAAAATATATAAAGAGGTTTCGCCGAGTTGGACAACAAAATAACCGACTTCTTGTATCTTCTGACAAGCCCAAACTTCAGCATCACCGCTTGCCAGTCAACACCATATTCCAGAGTCACACCAGGTCAAAGAGCAACTGGAACGTCAAACAGGCGAACGAACGCGCCTCAACTCCAACTAACTGGATCGCACTTCCTCAGATTAAGCTCGCTCGGATTAATACTGGCTACAAATCCGAAAAGTGAGTAATGCCCCTAATACAGCCCAGACAAAAGAATAACAACTTCGCGGAGTTCATCTGTTCCGGGATACGCTCCGACAATAAAATCAAGATGGAATCGGAAGTTTGTGATTTTTTCGCGAGACTCTTCTAAGGAAGCGACGAAAGTTGGGAATCCTCTAGAGTGAGTGTTGTGGTTTCGGATTTCAGAGAATGCTTTCACATTCTGGGAAATGAATAAGTTATGGCATAAATACAGCATCAGAGTGACTCTCTCCTTTATGTGTTTTTTTTTCAGGAGTAAAAATATCTTCTGGTATTGTTTGAACGTAATTTTTTCGTGGTGGATCAATATTTATTCCGTAGTGTTTTGGGCTTGTAACCTACCACAATCTAAAAAAATGAGAATTAATATTGGTATCTATACAAGTGTAGAAGGGCAGATTTTCAATCTACGCCGAAAAGTTGCTGCCTCTATTGAGAAACAGTTCTTTCTGAATAGAACAAGTCCAATTAGTCAGCAACTTCTCGTATAACTCAAATTTTGCCTATCAAAAAAATAATAAAAAGTGATATATATATATATATATATATATATATATATATATATATATATATATATATATATATATACATATATATGTATATATATATATATATATATATATATATATATATATATATATATATATATATATATATATATATATATATATATGATAGCCAGCTAGTAAGACAACTCAGACCTAGACGCAAGGTCACGCAGTCTTGAAAATGGCTCCGAAATGGAAGTCGAAACGTAGACAAGTAAATCTTTCCAGACGCGGATCAACCGGAAGTTCCAGCCATATATATATATATATATATATATATATATATATATATATATACATATATATATATATATAAAAATACTTATCTATTAACGTTTCGGAAACTGAATCTGTTTCCGTTCTCAAAACTTCTAGACGAATTCCTTTTCAAATGCAAATACCTGGTAAAGATAGTTTTCGTGATCGACATTTGTCAAACTATTTCAAAATTGACATAACATTTTGTTCTTCAAGAGGGGCAGCCATCCGCGATCCATATCAAGCGAACTCATAGATATGTATTCTTCACCAGACAGCGGTGATGAAAGCAGATTCCTTTAATTTTCGTTTCTTGCCATTGCTTTCTTTCGTTATAATTTTAGTGTCGTTCCATTCTACTGTGTGGTCTCCATCGGCAGTAAGAATGTGTTCTGATAATTTAGAACCACCTATCTGTCTGTTCTTGATGTACATCTTGTGTTCACTCTTTCGCACTTGCAATGGTCGAGACGTTTCACCGATATATTTTTAACCGCACGAACAAGGAATTTCATAAATACAATTTTTTGTGTTTTCTGTTGAGTAATTCGGTTTGGTATGGGTGAGTATTGATCTTGAAGTATTCGTTGTTTTGAATGTTGTTCTAATATTATACCTGATGCCGATCCGTTTTATCTTTTCAGACAAACGAGGAACATAAGGTATAATGTTTGATAAAGGTTGTGTATTTTTTGTAGGATTGTGGACTGTGTTCGAATTTTCAATTTCTGTCAAAGTTTTTTCTATGAATTTTTCTGGATATCTATTTTCTTTCAATACTGATTTTATGAAGTTTATCTCATCATTGATTTTTTCTTGTGAGTTACATACAATTTTTGTTCTATCATAAAGACATTTTACTATACTTTTCTTGACACTTGTGTGGTGGTTTGAGGTGTAGTGAAGATATCTGTTGGTATGTGTTTTCTTTCGATATACACTAATTGGACTTGTTCTATCCAGGAAGAACTGTTTTTCAATAGACGCGGCAACATTTCGGGGTAGATTGAAAATCTGCCCTAGTACACTTGTATAGATTCCAATATTAATTCCTATTTTTTCAGATTGTGGTAGGTTACAAACCCAAAAAACTACGGAATAAATCTTCTGGTACTTTTAGCGGTCATCCGTGAAGCTATATAGTGCATTAACCACAGCCTCATCCATCTTAAGATAAATATTTTTATAGTTGCTATTGCACTATCACCGCTCGCAATGGTCAAATTCGTAGCATCGTCCATAGATATTCTAATGAGTTTCGTAATTTCTTTGATGTAGTGGAAATGTGCCGCGTTTTTTGTGAGCGGTCGTAAATTATGCGACTGCCTGTAGAAATACGTTATACGAGAGTCAGTAAATAAGTAGCGCGAAAATTATGATTACTCGAAAGTGTGTCTATGACGGTCAGACGTTAACTGTATGTCACATTCATTATATATTTGTATTTTTGTATGATCTTGTATTGAAATGATCATATATGAGATTCTAACAACAAAAAATCAAGGAATCTTCCGTTGTAATAACCAACGTGAATTACCTGATTTTTGGGAACTCCACGGAAAAGAGAAAATGTAGATTGGGAGTCTTCATTTACACAATACCTAATTGAATAGTAATTTCTTGGTTTTTTTGAGTATATCCTAATGACGCTGAATATATATATATATATATATATATATATATATATATATATATATATATATTCAGCAAAAAGTGTACTCTTTTAACACTGTATTTCCAACTACTGTAATCTTCAGGGAAGCTACAAGAATTACAAAATTGGTTTGGAAGAATGGAGAAAAGTTACAGCAAAACTACTTACTGTGTTAACGAGGTTGGTTGCGATACAAAAGTTGGTGGTTAAACATTAAAATAATAGAGCAAGATGAACACATGTGATACATGAATAAACAAATATAAAACGTCATAAAACAGGTTAAAATTGATATTCAATATCTAAAAATAATTTTTAAAAAACCATTATTCACTTGCGGTCAGCCGCAACGTGGAAAAAGGAGGTTAGAGAAAATTTTTGTCAATGAGTAAAAGGTATGAATAAATTTCGCTCAAATGATTAAGATCTGTTTTTCTATTTAGGCATTGGTCCGACTGAGAGATGAAGGCCATCTCCATAAACAATCGCTTGGAGTGATTGCGCTCCCTAGTCAAAATTTATGTATTTTCAAAGTTCATATTGTGGCCAGTACTATTTACGTGAACACGTAGTGCACATCTGTCCGGGTGGCGTCTGCTATCACTTAGATGTGATGCGATACGATCTTTTGAGGTTATAGATGTTTGACCTATGTAAGTTTTCTCGCAATTTGAGCAAGAAACGCAATACACCAATTGTGATTGTGAAGTCAAAGGCGTTTTATCTTCAACTTTAGTGAAAATGCAATTGATAGTTAAAACTGTTTCCTTTGCAATTTTTATGTTTTGAAAATCTTTGAAAATCCTAGACAGCTTGGATGAAACATCTGCGATATAGGGAAAAGAAGTATAAAAAATTGAAGTTGGGTTTTCCTCAACATCATTATTTGCTATATTGAAATTGTTTTGGGAATTATTATTTAAAACTTGGATGTCCATGGTGGACGTACCAAATTTACTTTGATGGACTGTTTGTGGTAGGAGTGATAATTCATGAATCTCCCACTGCTTATAGGTTTTCTATACCAGACGATGACAATGATATTATCCTCAATTCGACGAAATTTTGTGTCCAAGAAGGGAACACTTTGTTCCCCATCTCCACATTCTATGGTAAACTGTATATACGGGTCATAGCAATTGGAAATATCTACAATCACTGTAATTCCGTTTTGTGGCAGTGCTACAATCAAGTCATCCACATATTTCTTAATAAAAAATAAATTGAATGGTTAAACTTGCAACACCATGTCTAGCAGGTCATCCATAACATATGTTGCAAGAATTGGGCTTATTTTTGCTCCCATGGAAGTACCAAAAGTCTGTTTATAAAATTTGGGATAATATGAAAAATATGTAAAAAGGTATCCTTTTCAATACTGCAAAAACTACTGATTAGGTCCCATCTCCTATTGATTGCTCTCAAGCAAGCATCCAAATATACGTTACTAAACAATGGTACTACGTCCAAGCTGGCTAAAACATATCCTTCTGGAAATTGTATTCTATTGAAAGTTTGAGATACTGTTTTATTTCGTTTGTCAATTGTCAATAAAATTTCAATCTCTAACCCCCTTTTTCCACGTTGCGGCTGACCGCAAGTGGTGAATAATTGTTTTTTAAAAATTATTTTTAAATATTGAATATCAATTTCAACCTGTTTTATGACGTTTTATATTTGTTCATTTATGTATCACATGTGTTCATCTTGCTCTATTATTTTAACGTTTAACCACCAACTTTTATATTGCAACCAACCTCGTTAACACAGTAAGTATTTTTGCTGTAACTTTTCTCCATCCTTGTAAACCAATTTTGTAATTCTTGTAGCTTTCCCGAAGATGACAGTAGTCACTGTCGAAATATTAGAAATACAGTGTTGAAAAGGTACACTTTTTGCTTGCTGCTTCACCTAATATCTCTCCCCTTATATATATATATATATATATATATATATATATATATATATATATATATATATATATATATATATATATATGAATCCTTTAAATATTCGGGTGTGCAGTCAACAAGGAATTGGAAAAAGTGAACTCTTTATTCTGTTCAAGCTTTCGAGTCTTTATTGGCTCTTCATCAGGAACTCTACAATGAATTAGGAAAATTGTGAGAATAAAAAAGTTTTTTAACATGTGCTTACTTACGAATGTGAGGTTAATAATCCTTTTTTAATGAAAACATGAAGGACAACATATCACAAACACATCGACCTAATGGTACAAATATAATATAACTCTTTAATTAAAAGATATTATCAATCATACATGTAAAAGAATTGAAAAATGGGAGAAGTTGTTTCTCCTAACAGGCATTGGAAACCATATTTGTAATTTCAACGGAAATGATGTGAAAAGAAGGGAATGAAGTTGACAAGTGACGAATGATTACAGTTTCCTGTGACCTTGTTGCCAACACAAAATGATAATGAAAGTGAAATCACCAACTACACAGGAGTACCAAATGTAAAGTTGTTATTATTACTGCCCAGTAGGGGGCGACTTAGTAAATATGAGTATATGATGCTGAGATTATCTATATTTTTCCTGGAATTTATGGAATTTGGTTCTTTGAAAATTTGTGTCATTTCAAGAAAAGTTCTTTCCTTCTTTTCTCAATATCATATACTCATATTAACTAAGTCGCCCCCTACTGTCCTTCATGTTTTCATCAAAAAAGGATTATTAACCTCACATTCGTAAGTAAGCACATGTTAAAAAACTTTTCTATTCTCACAATTTTCCTAATTCATTGTAGAGTTCCTGATGAAGAGCCAATAAAGACTCGAAAGCTTGAACAGAATAAAGAGTTCACTTTTTTCAATTCCTTGTTGACTGCACACCCGAATATTTAAAGGATTCTTCTTTAACTTAGACAGTCGTCTAACCTTCTCACATTATATATATATATATATATATATATATATATATATATATATATATATATACATACATTAAATATTCACAAATTTTGCAAAATTTTCAATTTTTGATACCTATTTAACTTATTCGAACTCTTGCAAACAACGAAAGTAAATACTTTGGGAAAATTGCTACATGGATGGGTGAATTCTACATTGGGATATTCTTTCAGAAATATGTTTCCTACACCATCATAAACGATAAGATTGGAACCTTTGGTGTAAATGTTGAAAATTTTTCTCAGAGCTCACTCACCCTAACACCAAACTGATATTTTTGGCAAGGCAAGGGACGCGCGAGTACGAAGGATGATGATTTGGGTCGCTGGCGGGAGTGAGCGGACTTATTGGAATATCTATGAACGATGGTTATAGTACAATGATACATTGAGTGAGGACTCGTAGCATATATGCAAAAATTGTGAAACAATAAGAGTTGTGCAATTGCATCTAAAAAACGAAGAAAAATAAGATCGAAATCATATAAGACATTTCTGGGAGAAACTCTCTGACATTCATTTTGAATCTTCAACCTCAAGGACTTCAATGGACATTGGTGAACTTTGGACTGAACTAGTACCTGTGCTGTTTCTCTGGAGTAGACATTTGTCGATATAAAGATTATTTGAGCCTGTAGTGAGATAAGTATGTTAATCAGATTTGCTTTTACATTTTCGCCTTGTTTTTTATGAATGTATCATTACAGTGTATATGTGCATAGAAAATTTAGTATTTTCAATCGTTTGAAAATATTCTTGAATTTATCTGTAAAACATAGATGGTGAAAGTCATCACCGAAGACGGTTGCGGACACCAGCAATCGAAACGTGGTGAGTACACTCATTTATTCATTTTTTATTTATTCATTTATTTCAACAATTAACTTGTAAAAAGTACAGGGAAATTGTGAAAGATGTCAAAAGCTGAAAGTATATACCAGAAATATAACCACAAATCATCATGATACATCATAACAACAGATAGGGAGAAAAATTGTGACGTATGCATATTCACATAGATATAAATATACACCTAAACACACTGATTGATACATCGAATTGCACATACATGAAAAGCATAGTGACAACATATACATTTAAAATTAACGTTTCCTAGTTAAAAAATTCTTCTACTTATGGTGTAGCAGTTTTTATGCAGTAAGTGTTTTTTCAGCAGGTTTTTGAAAATTTGCAAAGAAGCTGCATTCTTCATTTTACCTGCCAGAGAATTAAAACATTTGCATCCAATATATTCGAAGTTATTTTGATATTGAGCGGCGCTATGCCGGTGGGGTAAAATCAGGTGTTTTCGTCTGGTATCATGTTCATGCTGTGTTCTTATCGCATTATAATTGGCCTCAATTTTGAAAATGAAACAACACGCTTCGAGAATGTATGTGCTCATGACAGTTAAAATATTGAGGTTTTTGAAGGTCTCTCTGCATGATTCTCTTCTACTTAGTTTGCAATTATTCTAATTGCATATTTTTGTAATAAAAATACTCTTTGTACAGAAGAGCTTGCTCCCCATTTCAAAATTCCGTATCTCATATGAGAATGGAAGTGGGCAAAGTATAAAGGTAAAAGAATATTTTGACTGCAATGACTCGACATGAATTTGAGTGCGTAACATCCTTTCCCGAGTTTGCCGCAGACAATGTCAATATGTGAATTCCATGAAAGTTTTGAATCAAAGGTAATTCCCAGAATTT
This sequence comes from Zygogramma bicolorata, assembly GCA_032362365.1. Classification (NCBI taxonomy): domain Eukaryota; kingdom Metazoa; phylum Arthropoda; class Insecta; order Coleoptera; family Chrysomelidae; genus Zygogramma; species Zygogramma bicolorata. Next base: position 728,584 of record JAVJAQ010002244.1, read on the forward strand.
TGACAGATTCAGAAGAAAACACGACGTCTTTAATATTTTCAAACAACAAAAACTGGTGGTGTTCTCGACTTGAAACTTGGTTTCAACATTTTTTCATAATATTTAATTTAACTTCTATATTTACATTTTTTGACTAGTATTTCACTTTCGATACGTCAATTTTTGTGTCACAATATTATTTCATTTTTTTCGTTATTTAAAAATTTTTTTGAAGCATATTTCATATTCGATATCTCGATTTTTCGTAACAACATTATTTTTTTTCGATCAAACAATCCCTAATATCATTATTGACCAGAAATTTAATTTTGATTTCATTTTCTCACTTGATTTGTGTTTTTATTCTTCCGTTCTCAGCAACAGGTTTTAATAGAGTCAATAATATAGACAATGGGAGTCCGAAACCATCAGCATTCAGGATATTGATATTTTGTTACCTACTCTCCATATACGAACGTTGGTATCTATCAGCAACATTACAACTAATGGACTGAGCATTACCAGAATTTTTCACATAGCATTATGCGGCATACATTGAAGAAAGAAAGGATATGCACATCAATTAGATTTGTGAGGGACAGAATCATAATTTTATACTTACTTTTTCCTTCACCAACTCTCTTCATTTGCTGGATTGGGGAAGGAATGAATTCGATTTATACTCAAAGTATTCTATCTCCTCTCTCCTATGGGTCAGTCTATTAGTTGTAATGTTTATGATATCTACCAACTTCCTCAAAATGGACAATGCTTGATCGAACAATAGATTACGAAAACTTTGAGATTTTATCTGGGAATTGCAGAATAGCCCCACTATGGAAGGCAGGTTTGGCTTGTCAACGTCACTGATGAGTGAGTACTCTTATACAAATCAGATAATTTTTTGTTGGAGGTGAATCTAAAAAATACGACAAGCTGCTATAAATGGAGCAACTTTTCGGGGTAGACTGAAAAGATTCCAAATGATTCCATGATTGTTTTTTCTCAGAAAAAGAAGCTTCCTCTAACCACACAGAAATAACTTTCGAGCCATATTCGACACGAACTGATGAACTCGAGGGTCACAATTGCCATAGTCACTGGATTCAACGAATTTTTTTTCACGATTCTGAAAAGAGACATCATAATCGGAAATCCATGCCGGGACACAGATGTCCTTCCATGTCAATCTGCGAGAAGCGGCTGGCATAGAAATGATTGATGTAAATTGAAATTTCCCCGATTGACGCTCTGCTTCCATTATTTCTGTTTAATGACCTTTTCACGGAGCATGAGGCTGAATGCAGTGCCATTCGGAATGGAAAATGCACTTGTTGCAGAGCAGAAGCGTTCTCATATTGATGATTCATTCGGTAAGTGAGTGACTCTCATGGGAAACACGTATGAAACTAGGACAGTTAGTAACGGGGAAAAAGGCATATCTGATTCATTTCGTTTAATGTTTTTGATGCTATGAATGAGAGGAGTTTTGTGCAGTCAGGAAATGTATTCCATGAATTATTTTTGGACGTTCTCAATAAAAAATTAGAAATCACATCTTCTAGGAAAGGAGTGAAGTCAAAAACATTACGAATACTCTCTATTGATGGAAAAGGAAGAGAAGAAGAGAATCCATCTGAAACAGCCACCAATTTTCGATTCGGAGAAGAAGGAAGCCAAAAAACCAACCATCAAACTTCATGATCCCCAAAAACATTCAGGAATATGTATTGTTCAATAATAAATATTGGTGATCTGAGGCATATGCTGCAATAATATTCCAAAAGAATCATTTGTCTTTTTTTTGGTATTCCTGGTAACAATTTTTTTCCTCAATTACCCACCATTTCCAGACTGACTGATTTGACAAGTGTATGACTGAAAAGCAGTCTTGGTTGCTTCATCTTTCACTGACGAACATACTTCAGTAATGACTCCCAGTACGGTGTCCACTGATATTTGCCTTTCATGTAGCTGAGAGGAGATAAGGCTGAAGTGATTTATTGAGCAAGGATGAAGAACTGTCTATTATAGAAGTCTACAAATTGTTAGCCGAGGCACCATCAAGGCTAGCAAGTAGGCAGTTCTTCGCCCAGGTTCATATTGCATTTTTCCGTCGACCTCAACATACCTTTATGAAAGAAATTTGAATTGAATACATTGACCATAGTATACAGTGTATTCCTTTAAGGTCCCTCTACTTTCATTTGAACGGGTCAACTTGAAAAATTGATAATGAATTTGATGCATGAATACTATTCTGGAGTGAAATTGACACATAAAAATTACAAGATGGCTACTGGGCGCCACCTGGAAAAAAAATTAAATGGAAAGGGGGGTCTGGTGATACATCATTTTGAAGCTCATGACGAATACTTTACAACCCTAGAATATGAAGTGAATATCTTTACTTACTACAAAATGGAGGAACATTTAATAATTGCTTGCACACATTGACGTTTGACTTCATAATTCGAGGAAATAAGCTTAGTTCAGTTCGGGGGATGCTCGAAATGGTCTTAAACGTCTTGAGATAAGAACAATCTATCCGATATTTCACGTCGAACATTTTCGAACACAACAACGTCGATATTTCTACAAATATTGATTATTCTCTGCCCTACATTCAATATTGAAGTGAGTTCAGTTCTGCTTCGAATAGTCCTTTAAAACAGTCTAAAGGTGTAAAATCTGGCAAGCGGACTGGCCATTCCGTAGTACCTCGATGGTCAATCGAAAGACCATGGGAAGTACTTTTCTGGAGTTATGTGGTGGTGCTCCATCTTATTGGAATAATAATATCCATATCGAATTCATTAGGATTCACTTCGACGATTTCGGTGATAAGAGGCCCAACAGTAGTTGCTAGCATATTCGAATACAATTCCCCTGTTGAATTTTGTTCAATTGGCCATTTTTGGGATAGTTCACTTGGTACCTATCTACTTATGAAATCAGGTACTCAAGAATATTTGAATTGAACAATGATGTTCGTTGTACTGACATTTATGTTCCGTTAACAAAAAATAACCTATCAAACCAAATCGGGTTGTTGGGTTTACCATATGACAGAGAAAAAGGAATTTTTCCAGAAAAATCAATATTGAAGTGTTTGTTTTCAGATAATTATCAAATGTTCCGCCATTCTGTGGTCGGTAAAGAATCGACTTTACATTCTACGTAATTTTTTTTCCAGGTGGCGCTCAGTCACCATCTGGAAATTTTCATGTGTCAATTTCATTCCAAAATATAGTGTTGTCAAGTGCATCATTTTGAATATAAAAAAACGGCAGTTGAGAGAGACACTCACCTGTTGATTCTTCAGCTGCTGGTATCCCACTCAAAAGACCTTTGTTGTAGCACTTTGGATGGTTTGCAGGTTTTATGTAAGCGAACAAGAAACAGCGATAGCGTGAATAAAAAGCGATTCGAAAAATTGCGATTTTTTTATCTTTTTCACTTGCTCCCCGGGAGGGTGTTCGTGTCACCTCAACTGTTAGGAAGCGCGAGCATTTGAAATAATAGAAAACTACCTCCAATCAATGTGATGAATGAAAACTTATAATTGAAGTAAAAGGAATTATCAATCATCAAGATGTTCTCGGCATTTCTTGAATGTGTTTTTCGTATAAAATTCGTCTATTCTGAGGGGCTAATACAACGTGGCCGTTGTTGTTGATCAACGCGGCTCTGAAGGAATGTTAATGATATCCATATTGCTACCACCATCCATTGGTGTTGATTCACAACATCAACTGCTGTCACACAAACAATGCCAAGGATAAAAATATTTCGTTTGCCATGAATGGTAGATTGAAAGATAGGTAGCCATTATAGATATCAAATTACAGTTCACAAAATAAATTTGCGGGTGATATTTGAAGAACTAATCGACAATTTTCAAATGAGAGTTTTTCTTTGCCTTAGTCAAATCCAAAGCGCGACTGGTATAAAAAGTTTCCATTTCTTGGTTCCGAATACTCAACCGATTTTCCAGCGACCATGGAAAATTTTGTGAGTTATACCATCGTGAGAAAAACCTACTACAGCCAAATTTTTCCTTCGCATTGCACCTCTACTTAATTCCATCTCCCTCATGGTTTCTACTATTATATACCACCTTTGTCATTTTGATGAATACTTTCTATAGATTAAGAATATTCTTATGAGCAGAGAAAATAATTCGTATTCATCTTTCAATGTGTAATATACTATAATTTACCTGGACTATGAGGGCCTATCTTTCGAAATGTTTAATATTACATATTAATCCAGGTATATGTGTCTGTTCAAAAACACCTTCACATAGACTTTATCACCATTTCCGCCTCCCTCAACCCCGCTGTACTCGCAAACAGGTCGACATCAAATTTATGTGTTCAATAAATTTGCTCCCCTTTCGACAGGCATCAAATTAAGCCATGTAAGGGTTTATTATTGGGTTCAGCATACCTAAACCAACACGAATTAATTATGATAGACTTCCCCAGTAAGACTTTCCAGAGAATATGGCCCGTAATCTGAAGGATCTCCGGAAGATTGTGAGACCCATCGGTTTGTTATTGATGATAAAAGGTTATCAAAGAGGAGAGGGGACGGATTAGGAAATACCCGGACTCGCAAAAACTGAGCCTGGATTAGTGTCTTAATTGATTCTACTGTTTTGGCTGACGACGTTATTTGTTTGGGAGGCTGAAGGGACGGACTGGGATGCATTTGATATCGATGATTTATTTCTTGTTTCTCAAGGTGAAAATACTTTTGTACAAGTGTAATATTTTCAGATTCGGTACCCCAATTTAATTGCTTCATGCTGAATAAACGATGAGTAGTTGAAACTATTTGTGGAGATCAATCACCCTAACACATTTACTGGTATGACTTGCAACCAACGCGCGTTCTGCTCATAAGGCTAGTATCTCCAGGAGATGAAAACTAATACTGAATCTGAAGACAAGGGTTAGATATTCATATGTTTCACAGTCCGAGGTAGTGCAAGAACTACCTGCGAAAGTTTTTCTTGATCTGTTATGAATTTTGTAAACCAGTTGAAACTCGAGGGGAAGAAAATCGAGAACTATTGAATTCCAATGTGGAATTCACAAAAAAGTGGAGGATCGTGGCAAGAGACGAAACAAGAAGTGCAATATCTGAAACAACCATCATTTAGTGAGGAGAACGGCGATTTCTTTTGGAATATTTTACCAAAAATACTATAAAATAAAAACATTTTCCAAAATTTCGAATTTCTTCGAACATCTCTAAGAAAACTAGCGATTTAAAAATTTCCACAACAGCATTTCGTTGTTTATATGAATTCGCAACTTCACCGTGATTCAACTATCTTCCTACTCCTATAGTTTCGGAAATCCCTTTGGCGAGAGTCGAATTCAAATTATCGGGTATTTAGGATCAGTGTACAAAACAAATAGAGAAATGCAAGACTTTTTTGTTCAGTGAAACTCAGTATATCTACGAACAAAGAATCTTACATAAATGTTCATTAACTACAAAAATAGCCTCTCACATACTATTTTCAATTTCAGGATGAAGAACTTAAGAAATTTGAATTTTGCATAATGTAGGAGATATACAAGTAATTTATTTAAATGTTAAAATTCTACTCTATATTTAGTTCGGTGTCCCTATCGCTATCCTCATCTAAATTAATTATAATTGGCGCAAGTGATTTTACAGAAAGGTACGAGTTTTCAACATTTATAACATGACTAACAGAACTTTTCCAACTCTCGGTAGGAATGTCATTCATACAGTTCCTAATTAATTCTACCACACTACCACTTGAAGTCGGAGAAGTATTTTTTTCGCGCACGCTCGATTCAAGTCGGTGCCACATAAGCTCTATGGAATTGAACACGCAGTAGTAGGGAGGTAGTCGTAACACTGTATGTCCCAATTCTTCTGGAATTGTATCACAAAAATACGTTTTTCTTTTGAAGAAAATGACTGCAGCACTTGTAAAAGTTCTTTTTTTATGTATAATTTTCTTCAAAATATATGTCATTTGCAGCCATGAAGTTTTGAATCTCCAATTTCGTATTCTTTGAGCCAGGAATTTTTTGCAATTGTCGACTATGATAGCTTGCGTTTTCCATTACTATAACGCTGTTTGGCAGAATGTTGGGTAACAGACAACTTTTAGACCAATCTTCAAAAAGCTCTGCTGTCGTATCTTCGTGATAATCAACACAAGAGTCATTAATATTTTTGGCAGAAAGCCACATAGCGTTTTGGATCCAACCATTTCCTGATCTTGCGTGTAATATTGTGATTCTCTTCCCTTTATTTGATGGTGCTTTTGTTTAACACTTATCAGAAGAATCAGACCATCCTTTGGAAGGGGTGTCATGCGAGTCAAACCACGTCTCGTCGAGGTAGAGTATTGGCCGATTTTCAGACCGGTATTTTCTTATTGACGTTATATATTCAGAACGCCAGTTTATTAAACGTGTGGATTCCATTTTTACTTGTCTCTTGTCGATTTTGCGATATTTAAAGCCCATTGCAGACAGAGCTCGCCAAAGAGTAGTGAGGCCACAGTTGATGTGAGTTTCGTCATTGGTGAGCCGCTGTTTCAGACTTTTGATTGTAGGGACACGCTGCTCATCGTACATAGTGAAGATTTTTCGCCTAATCAAATCTTTTTCCCAGTCGTCCAGACTCTTTGTGACACCGGAATCTTTACGCTTTTTTCTTGATTCCATGGAATTTTCAACAATTTGTCTAACTGAAGTAAGAGGCACCTTCGTCAAATTACTGGTTACTTTTGCTGCAGCACCCGCGTTATATCCTTGCCGAAGTAAGGAACTATACACATTTTTTATAATGATTTTCGCGTCACAAGATAAGTGATTCTTCTTTAACGAACCACTGGAAGAAGCACTATTACTTTTTATCCACGGAGGCCACATACTGCCTATTCTGTATGTTGGGGTATAAAATCTTTGCTATTAATGTCTGTATTAACAAATAAATGTTATAAACTTATTGCACGCCGTAACACAAGTGAACAATTCCAATGAAATACGAAGACTAAAATGAACAAGAAGTGTAAGCTGTAGTCCTCTACAATCCCTCTCTGAGAAACAAAATTACCTGAATCCGGTCCTTTTACATTTATGATGTGCATCTCGGATTTTACAACTTAAGGGTCTAATTGGTTTTATTATAATCCTTCAGTCAATACCATTCATTGTGAAAACTACTATACGAAACAAAATAGTTTCGAAGGAAAACCTGGTACATGCCGATTTTCTATTCAATTTGTCGTCTCAACGATAAACAAGAATATAGGGTGAAACATATCATGGCTGACCTGAGTGACATTTTTTCAATGGCAATTCACTCATTATTGAGATATTTCTGTAGCTATCTCTGTTGGAATTTTGAGTTAATATAACATACTCTATCTGCACGTCGAACATGATAGAGTTTCTTCATGGAATTGGTTGACAGAAATAAACTGAAAAAATTATAACGTTTGTGACCTTGAATTTTTTTCGAAAAAATTTTTTGTTTGATAGACTACAGCAAGGCTAGCCAGATCTCCAGACCTTACTCCGCTGGATTGTTTCAATGGGGGTAAAGTTCAAAGTTCGATAGACTAAAGTATATTGAGATCTGTTCGTTAGAAAATTTTATAACCTCAGGAAAATTTCAACTGAAATTGCCTCGAACTTCCTGCAAGATTTCTGATGTTTCCGTGGGTATTATCAGGCGGGAAATGATGGACAATTTGAATATTCAGTTATATGAATTTCCTGTAATCAAAGAATCACGAAATGGATGCAGTGATTTGTTTTTATCAATTTCTACCACTGTGTATGAGTTTGATTCATATGAGTGATACATGAAGGAAATAATAGTTCATGGGGGATTCAAAAAATATCTTATACTTGATGTATTATTTGAAAAACTTGTCACTCACTGGGATTATTATTCTCAGTATCACCCTGTAGAGCAGAAGTTGATGAAGAAATTTATCTTGTTCATGTTATATACTTCTACTTTGTTTATCTTGACAGCTTTCATTTAAATTAAATTTGGCTTGTTTTTTCATCATTATCCAATATGATCCAATAAGATGGTTAATTTCTGCCCTCCCCTGATTTTTTTTCAGACTGAGTTTTTTCCGAAGCAGTTCACGCACAATGAGGAACATTCCACCAAATGATATCATTTGAAATTTCAATTAACTGATGCGGCAACGCTTGAAAGACTGTATAAACTGTTTTTAACTTTTTCTTCCCCCAATCGAGAGGGAAAAATTCACCAGTCTCAGCCCTCTATTCGAAATTAACAAATCCGACAATTTAATGCCGAATTAAACTCTGAAAAACTCGGGACAGCTCGCATTACGAAGACTGGAACTGTATTATTTGAATAACCCTTCGCTTGTTTCCCTCGATAAATGCCGGTCATGATCCTGAAAATACGCTTTTGTTTCATTTGCCGCGACTCAGACGTTTTTTTGTGCGGTAACGTGGTTGAAAAAATACCCCATTCGTGGTTGTGTGATCACAGCAACTCTAGATGGAAAACAGAATTCGGTTGCTATGGAAATTTTCACTATTCTAGTACAAAATAAGTTCACTCATCCTCATTTCTTTAAAGAAATATGTAAAAAACTGACTATTCTTCAATTATAATTTTGATCATAGTGGGTTACTTCAAACAGCGGTGGTGCATTTTTGAACTCAGTTTCTGATGAACACATCATAATAGTCAACGATAATATGGTGAATGAAATTCGTAGGAAATGAAAGATTTTATAGCAAGGGAAAATCTACCGGATGTCCTAGTATACAGTTGAAACATGTATCTCGATTATAAAGAGATTATTATTAATAATAATTCAGTCGGTTCCTAAAAAAGGTAAGAAAACTTTACCTGGCAATTACAGACCAATTGCATTGCTCTCTATCATTTCCGATGTCAAGGAAAAAGCAATCAATATGAAGCTCATCAGATATCTAGAGAAATCAAGAATAATTAATGATCCATAATATGGATTTCGCCATCAACGACCAACAAGTGACTTATTGGCTTATGTTACTCATATTTGACAGCATTTAATCAAGGAATTCGGAGAAACGATAGCCGTTGCACTCCATATTTCGAGTTTGGCATCGGGGTCTCTTTTCAAAACTGCCGTCTTATGGTTTGCCTCCTCAGTTGTGTGCTTTGTTGAAGAGTTTCTTGTCTAATAGGTCTCTGTTTGTGGTTGTTGATGGAGTATCATCTGACATTCTCCCAATAAATGCAGGTGTTCCACAGGGTTCAGTTCTGGCGCCCACTTTGTTTCTGCTTCATATCAACGATTTGCTCGAGAAAACATCTTGTTCAGTGCATAGTTTTGCAGACGACAGTACTCTTCAAACTAGTTTCTCTCCCAGAGTCTCCATACCAGCTGAAGAAACAAACATTCAAACAAACATTCACGTCAATAAAATTTAAAAAATGACTTGATTAAAGTAAAAGAATGGGGTGACATGAACTTGGTGGAATTTAATGCTAGGAAAACCCAGGCTTGTCTCTTCTCAAGGAAAGCTGATCTATCATTATCTAGTATTCAAATGTCAGGAGTAACTATTCCTACAAAGTCAAGTATCTCGATGCTAGAAATCACGATCAGTGATAATCTCTCATGGATAATCCATGTGAGATCGATGGCTAAAGGTGCTTCCCATAAACTAGGATTTTATTTCTTGCGAAGAAATACTTCACTTCTCGTCAGCTTCTAATGATCTACTAGGCTCAGATACGACCTGTCTTGAAATATGGTTCTCAAGTGTGGAGTTCGGCACCGAAACATTCATTGAGGCTTCTCGATTCTATTCAGAGAAAGGTAATCCGTCCTGTTGGTGATTCTTCTCTTCTTTTCTCTCTTCTATAGATATTTTCACGGTCGGTGCTCTTCTGAATTGTTATCAATCGTTCCACCCTTGGCAATATCTTCACGGATGACTCGACGAGTACAGAATTCCCACCCCTTTGTTGCGAATTTGGAGACCTGTCAACCTCCCTTGCTCAGGGATCTATTTTCAATAGAACAGCTGAGCTTCGGAATCCCTTGTCGAAAGAAGTCTTTCCTGAGGCTTAAAAAGTTCAAAAATTCAAAGTGAATGTTAATTCGTATCTCCTGTCCCTTGATTCACGAGGTGTTCTTTGAACATTACAGGGCTTCCCTTTCGTGTAAATCTGCATATGAAAAAAAAAAAGAATTTGGAATGAAAAAGGTATAGGAGTAGCGGTGTACTGTTCCAAAATCCTTCTTTCTCACATTCCCCGAAATACCCCCCTCCCTCGTATTTTTTTACGAATCACCTCTACTAATTCATGTTCAATTCAAGAGAATTTTCATGAAATTTTTCACGATAGTACGAATATATCTGGGTTTTGAATCACCTACATACATATCATCATATATTTCTTTTGATTTTGGACTGAGGTGGCCTTTACTTGATGGAAATCCATAGTTATTACGCTATTAGGTAGACACGATTAAATTTCCACAAAATTTATTGTCTTCGCGACATGTTTCGGTACACTGTACCTTTATCAAGCGAATGTATTTAAACACTAAATTATTCTTCGCTAAAAGTTCCTTAAATATATCAGGGCCTACTCTAATTATCTATGATTCCTAGAATAATACCACTGACAATGATGATGATTCCTAACTGATGCTGATAACTGATACTGATTCCTAATAATAACTATGATATCGGACCGTAGTTACTACTTATTGATTGACTAAGTTCAACAAAGGGGAATTATTTAGAATTTTTGGAAATCAATAAATTAAAAAATTCAAATTGTTTGCTAAATGATCAATTGGATCTCAATAGTTCCCCTTTGTTGAACTTATTCAATCAATAAGTAGTAACTACGGTCCGATATCATAATTATTATTAGGAATCAGTATCAGTTATCAGCATCAGTTAGGAATCATCATCATTGTCAGTGGTATTATTCTAGGAATCATAGATAATTAGAGTAGGCCCTGATATATTTAAGGAACTTTTAGCGAAGAATAATTTAGTGTTTAAATACATTCGCTTGATAAAGGTACAGTGTACCGAAACATGTCGCGAAGACAATAAATTTTGTGGAAATTTAATCGTGTATACCTAATAGCGTATTTCTTTTGATATTAGAGAGAAAAAGAAATTAAGACCAAATGACCAATTCGCTGATATTCTAGAATGGTATCAAACTATTGAATTATGAAAATATCTCTCGGAACCTCAAACATGTCAACTATGAATATGATTCTCGGAACCAAATTTCCAACCCAGATTTTTTGCGCGAAGGAAATTTTTTGGTTTCTAGAATGCCACGTACTGAAAGAGATGTTACATAACGCTCTCATTTTGCTGGAAATTCGAGGGTAATTTAAAAAAAATGGTGAATTTTTTGAACTGCATCTTTTAATGTAGGTTGTTTCAGGGTACGTGACACCATATTTTCCGACAAAAAACTTCTTGCACATAAGACGTTGTAAGTTAGGTGGTGAGATAGATTTTTATTATTATTTGTTGGTTTCTATCAATCTATCAGAGTTTGGAAAATCTGCCCTCACTTATTCATAGTACAGAATTCTGCAATTATTTCCAAAATAAAAATCAATGGAATTTAGAATTTTTTTCCTCAATGCTCACTGTGATAAATCGATCTTATTCATTGGCTCACCCTGTATATCAGCGCTTTGCAAAACAAAACTATCCAACGCTCATCGATTATTGGGAGACCATATATCGTCAAAGTATATTATTCATAAGCACTCACCTAGATTGATTCTTCTCCCAGGATGACATTGCTAGATACAAAAACTTCCTTGGGAGTTTAACGCTTGCAATTCACAAATTCCAGTATAATTGATTCAGATAATCAATCATCAGTTAAATTCACCCAGACAGACTCAAATAACTCATTTTTGTTCCATTCGAGCAGAAAAGAGTTTTAGCTGATTGGATATTCGATATCAGAGACGGATTCAGGGAAACATGAGTTTTGCCGGTAATGGAGTTCGACTGTCGAAGGTCGAAATTTTGAATGTGGAATGAGAACAAAATGAAAATATAATGAGTCTGCGTTGAATAACAAGTGGGTTGATGGAGATGCAAACAGGGCTTGCAGGAGAAAATGTTCGTTATGTCGAAAATCCGAGATGAATAATTTTCAACAGGGTAAAAAAAGTCTGATGGAAGTTTGAAAACGGTACCACGCAATCAAAGTTACATTTCTTTCTTTTGCTATGTTCACATAAAATTGAGACTCCTTCTTTTGTTTAGGGAACAGCTTGATAACTGATACTTGATCAGGGGTTCGATATGAAAATAATAATATTAAATAGTAAATTCAAGAAATCGACCTCATTCAGAAGAAAAGATGGAGTGTCAACAACTGCTGTTGTTCAGGGAACAACTTGATAACTGGTAGTTGATCAGGGGCTCGATTTGATAATAATGATATTGAATTGTAAATTTAATAAATCGACCTCATTCGGAAGAAAAGGTGGAGTGTTAGCAACTGCTGTTTTTCCAGCCAACCACAACTAATGTTGAGTTTTGCAGTTAGCCATATACTGAAAGAATGAACTCTCATAAATTGGAGAAGTAGTATATTGTTCACCTTGTAGGAAAAACTCAACATTTCTGGACTCAAACGTCCAGGAATGTTTGGCTCCTACGAGGTAAACGTACTATTTTTCGTTCGAAACTTGGCAAAAATTCATTAATTTTGAAAACAATTGCGGATAATTTCATCCATGAATATGATTGAAGTCCGTAATACACTTACTTGGGTTACTATAGAAACGTATTAATATTTAATTGTCAAATTTGACGCTCATAAATTCAATTGCTTATGTTCTCGAAAGTGTAATGATAAGTGATGAAGAAATTCCCATTCCTGGAACTCTTCCAGAGCTGGTTGAGGCAGTAAATAATACTTCATTAGAATCATTGCCAGAGAAATAAAGAGAGGAGTACGAATATGCTTATAAAGGTTTTATGGACTATCGCAAGAACACCAAGAAGAAGTGAATAGTAAATTTGACTCTTTTTTCAAGGATTTTCGTCTAGAATATCAAAATTTCCTATCTGAGGAAAAATATGTTTTTAAACCGAAGTGAGTAGCTATATCATAAGCGAAAGATTTCCCTGAGGCTGAATACGTATCTTTCCATCCCATTCGATAGCTTAGAGTCAGTTGTTTTGAGTAATTATTCTGAACAAAAATGCGTTTCTTGTGTTAGGATGATAAATATCTGAATCATATTAAAACCAGCTTTCTGTCAGGTACCCTTGGATTTGGATTGCCTTTGTGAGTTGAGGAAAAAATTGAATCTTTGTTAGTAACGTGATATCATAAGGGTGTGATTTTCCGCCAATCATGTGACATTCCTCATGAATTTTAACAAAAAGCCGACATAGTCCAGTCTATGACCATTTTCCCGTGTATTTATCCCATACAGCACCGATTCGCATAAAAATTTGGATTCAGGATCTACATACACTCTTTTTCAAAATCTACCCTGTGCCGAGGGTTGCTTTCTAAGTGGGGGTGGATGCCACCCCTTCTTGGGGGTGAAAATTTTTTTATTGGAAATAAGTGCGAAAATCAATAGATTGACTAATTCTAAGCACATTTTGTTCAATGGAGTTTTTTCTGAAAAACAATACTTTTCGACTTATTCGCGAGTGAAATTGTCGGTTTTCAGGCAAAAAAAAACACGTTTCCAGATCCTTTGTCGCGAATAACTGGAAAATAAGGCGTCTAATCGAAAAACCTGCGGAGGGCAAAATTATAGCTTTTGAAAAAACAAAGGCGATTGTTTATTCGTGATGTATGCAAACCCACTACAAACTGAATAATTGCTTGTTGAAAGTTGATTGGTATTTTCAAACGCCAAAATGGAAAGTTTCTACGTACAATAACCAAAAAACAATGCATTTTTCGGCAAAAACTAATTCGACCTTTTCTGAAGTCATTCAAAAATCCTTCATTTCTGTTATTTATAAAAGTTTCTGGCATCAAAACTGACCGAGGTATGAAGGAAATAATGTTGAATCCTATTTTTCCCTTGAAAAAAAAATGTGAATCACTCATCCTCTCTTTCCCCCCTCTTTGGAAAAAATCGTTGCCTAGTGGAACTATATGTATATATACTTATATAATATACATATAGTTCCACTAGGCCTAAAATATAGTTACTGTGTATTCTTCAATATACTAATGTACACACTCTAATTTCTACAAAAATTGTTTTTGGTTTTTTCCCATAACTCGCTTAGTCTTCAAGCAATCAAATCCACCAAAGGAGTATTTTGTAGCTTTTTTCATAAGATATAAGCTCATTTACATTATTTTTTTTTTCAGATTATATTTTTGAAAAGGTTCATGCTGAAAGGGCTCAAAAAAGGTACTTTGCGCGAACCCTCACAAAATTTAACTGGCCATATTTTACTCTATTTTCATCCTGCAGAAAAAAATGAAACACCGAAATTTTCAGAGAAGAATAGCCTTCAATTTTGTACTCCAAAAAATTTTGCATGTGATCAATAGTTTTCGAGTTATTTCGAAGAAATTGTGATTTTTCGCTGAATTACGTATATGATTTTTTCTCTTCAATCTCAATTTTTTCCAAAACTACGTACTTTCGATTGATGAAAAACTCAGAACTCATTGAAAGAACATGAATGAAGTGAATTATGAAGTAACAACAATTTTTTTAAAAGGGGGGAGAAGAGAGGATGAGTTATTCACAATTTTTTTTTTCAACGGAAAAATAGGATTCAACATTATTTCCTTCATACTTCGGTCAGTTCTGATGCTAGAAACTTTTATGAATAACAAAAATGAAGGATTTTCGAAGGACTTCAGAAAAGCTTCAATAAGTTTTTCCCGAAAAATGCATTGGTTTTTTGTTATTGTACGTAGAAACTTTTCATTTTGGCGTTTGAAAATACGAATCAACTTTCAACAAGCAATTATTCAGTTTGTAGTGGGTTTGCATACGTCACAAATGAACAATCGCCTTTGTTTTTTCAAAAGCATTGATTTTGCTCTCTGCAGGTTTTTCGATTAGATGCATTATTATCCAGTTATTCGCGAAAAAGGACCTGAAAACGTGTTTTTTTTTGCCTGAAAACCGACAATCTCACTCGCGAATAAGTCGAAAATTATTGCTTTTCAGAAAAAACTTCATTGAACAAAACGTGTTTATAATTAGTCAATCTATTGATTTCCGCACTTATTTCCAATAAAAAAATTTTCACCCCCAAGAAGGGGTGGCATCCACCCCCAGGGAGAAAGCAACTCTCGGCACGGGGTAGATTTTGGAATAGAGGGTAAGTAGAACCTTTATCTAAATTATCATACGAATCGGTGCTGTATGGGATAAATACACAGTTTACACTTTTTTCTCCGTCATAGACTGGAGTAACACTTGTGCGAATCAAGGATCAACGAGGTCTTACCTTATCGTTACAAGTGAGTTGTTTTTTGCTGGGTATTTGAATCTTCCATGATCTCCGAAAATTGATAAGACATTTGATATCTTCTTGAGTCTATAAGACCTCCAGTCTCTTCCGGATAGTCACTGAACTAATGGAAAATCTTTCAGGTGGATGAAAAACAGACAAAAATTTTTATGTGATTTCGCCTACCAAAAAAAATATGCAGTTTCTATCGAAAGTACTATGTTCAATAGCTCGAAAGTCATCTATTGTGATGGTTGAATTTTATCTTCGTTGGTTGATAATTATGGGATCATGTTGACTCCCAAATGGAACTTAGGAAAAGAATAATAGCATAAAAGAAAAACTGCAGCAATATCACTCCTTGGAGATAATTTTGAGTTAAACGACAAATTTCCAACTTAATTTTCTGTAACCGTCAATCAGAAAAATGCATGCAGCTGCCTTTGAAGTTAGACAAAAGTGTGCCCGTAATTCTTTCAGATCATAGCAGTTCAAAAAATCCTCAACATACAAGGAAAATATTTTTGAATCCTGACATAGTACAGGTAATAGGGAGCCAGCTACTCGTGTCCATAATGCATAATTAGGCAGGAGTTATTTTATTGCATAGATAGTTGCAGTCTGACGTACTTAACCTAAGAACACAAAATACTTACAAAAATGGCGAACGGAAGTGCCGCCATTTTGTGAAAAACCGTTTGGGCCTGTATCTCCGTAACCGTGCACTTTAGGCGCACAATTATGAGGACCTTTTTTATAGATAATTAAATTTCCTATCTTCTTCATCCAATAATTTTTTTCGTAGCACTTACCGTTCACGACTTATATTATTATTACTTTTTTTTTATTCACTTTTTTACCGATATCTCTTTAAATAATTGTTTAAACAATAAACTGTTTATAATAAAACTTTTGGATCGATGAATTTTCTATAACTTTTATTCCAAACTTTTTTCTCTAAAGTTGATATTTTCGAAGTTACAACGCGTTGATTTAAATCGTCTTGTATCTGGGAGATCAGCTAGAGTGCATTTCATGCAAATGCAGAACTGGCTGTGGCAGAGCCTGTGGGTGCCGAAAAGCAGGATTGGACTGTACGGTAATCTGTGAGAACTGCACAGAAGAAACGTGCACTAATCAGCTGAAAGTAATCGTCAACAACACAGAATTGTGCGACATCGATGAAAATATTGGTGATGATTCTAACGACAAATTAATAGAGGCGTTACAATCTTTATATGCCACTGACGAAGATACCGAAGAGGAAGAGGAGAATGTAACCAACATCGAAAATTCACCACCCTCGAAACGCCAAAGAGTCGGAGAAGACATATGATTCATTTTGGTGTACATTTGTAAAAATAAATTTCACATATATTCTTCAATAAATATTCCATTTTTTCATTTGCGTGTTTAAAATTATGGCAGTAGTTTTTAAATTAATTATAGTATTATTTGATTGTATAAAAGAAAATACAAAGAAAAAATTTCAATGGGTTTTCGCTATTTCTTGCAGGTAAGAACTTGAATTATCAATTATTTATTAAATCAAAAAAAAAACTAAAATTCATATTTTTTATTATGTATCGGATTCGCTACATCATTACGCTATGCATACTTCGTTCGTAATAACCTTGTACTCGGTAGTACAACATTGAACGCGTTGTAACTTCAAAAATATCAACTTTAGAGAAAAAAGTTTCGAATAGAAGTTATAGAAAATTAAACGTTTTTAAAGTTTTATTATAGACAATTTATTGTTCAAACAATTATTTGGAGAGATATTGGTAAAAAAGTGAATAAACAAAAAGTAATTATAATATAAGTCGTGAACGGTAAGTGCTACTAAAAAAAATTATTGGATAAAAAAGATAGGAAATTCAATTATCTATAAAAAAGGTCCTGACAATTGTGGGCCTAAAAAGCACGGTTACGGAGATACAGGCCCAAACGGTTTTTCACAAAATGGCGGCACTTCCGTTCGCCATTTTTGTAAGTATTTTGTGTTTTTAGGTTAGGTACGTCAGACTGCAACTATCAATGCAATAAAATAACTCCTGCCTAAATTTGCAAAACAAAATTCTCTATTACCTGTATTAACATTGAATTTTAATGATTTTGTAAGTCGTCATCCATCTGTCATATCTTTGTGCAGCTCGACGGTGGACCTGAAAGTTACATGCTGCAAAATATTTTTCAGTTTGGGTTTGAGTATACCAACTTCTGGCGAAGTGAAAAGTTGATAAATTGATTCAACTGAACTGAATTTGAAAGTAAAAATTGGGTTATGATTATATTCCAGAAATAGCTATGGTGGATGATTTATTTCAAATTGATTTAAGAGAGTTCGAAAGTGAACGTATGCATACTCGTGTCATTCACCATGAAAAATGATGATTTGATATAATATTCAGAAGAGGAGCAGGAGGATATTATATAAAAATGTAACAGCAAATGTTACCATACTGGAAGAAGAATGGAAAGCCATGATTTCAGCTATTGAAATAGATTTCAAATTAAATTTATTGAGTTCGTCAGAATACTGATATGGATCATTTTTGTTTCGAATTCATTGAATATAATAATGTTCGAGTATGTAACGGCTTTTATTTCTGTTTTGAATTAACGACTTGCTTCTACATGCAAATATACATTCCATATTAGATATCGTATGGAGTAAAAGTAATGATAGGTGTTTTGAAGTGTTGATGGAACGTTCAGTGCTAACTCATCTAAGGATTCACTGTCATGATTGTCACAGTGATTTTTAATGAAATTTCCCACTAGTGGAAATTCCAGTGTGGTCCTTGACAAACCATATTCTCCTCAATTTTGGACAAGATTTTTTCATTTTTAACGTTCTACCAAATTTTTGTAATAACCAGAGTATTTGAGAATAATGTTTTTCAAGCGAAGTGATTCGTCAATTCTGAACAAGAAAGTTATTTGAAGCCAATCCCATCAATCATGGTGCTGAATATTGACCGAATTCCAAGGCAACCTTTGAGTTTGACGTTTCTTATGAATAATGCTTATTCGTCTGAGAATCTCCCACGTAGAGAACACGAAAAGGAAAATATGAGGAGGAAAAAGGTGACGACGACAAAATTCGAGAACCCTCCACCACCCTCCACTCCAATTAATAAAACATCCAGTCTTCCCGAAAAACCACTTCGCGTTCGACTTCAAATGATTTTACGGTTCCGTGTTTTTCTTCTGGCTCAAATCAGCGGAGAAATTCGTTCCGAAAAAATACTACAAAGTATAAAAAGCTTTCGCATCCGCCATGCTAATAAGAACGGTACACAGAATGAGCCTCCGATCGTTTTGATTCAATCAATTCCGCAGATAATTTGCATTTCGAGAGGGGATTACCGCAGAAATAACCGAGGGTCGTTTGCAAATTTGAAGAGTTTACATGATGCAGCACTTTACGGATTAGGAGTGTCCATCGTGCCTGTTTCTCATCAACGGGTGTTTATGGAGGGACACGAATTCTCTGAATTTCAATTGCAGCGCCGGTAATCCATCCGCTTGAACTGTACATAAATAGAAGCTCGCTGGTGTCGAAGATCGGACGAAACAAAATTGAATAATCAGTTCGTTTTAATTGAGAGGAGATTCAAGCTATGTGCTCTTTTCTTTCAGGAACGAGTGCCCTAAACTCTGCTTCGATCTTCAGACTTTTTCAAAATGTCACAAACAAATCGAATACTCAGTTCATTGTAATTGGGAGGATTATTGAAGCTATTTGTTGATTTCTTTCAGGAACGAGAGTCAGAAACTGCTTCGATCTTCAAACTCATTCGAAAAGGAAAGAAGACTTTACCTCTTCTAACATTTCCAAAGTCATAGAAAAAGCAATCAATATGAAGGTCACCAAATATCTAGAGAAATCAATTATAAAAAATGATCGAAAATACGGATTTCGTCATCAAAGATCAACCAGTGACTTATTGGCTTATATTTCTCATATTTGTCAGCATTCAATCCAAAAATTCGGAAACGATAGCTGTTGCACTCGATATTTCAAAAGCGTTTGATCGAGTTTGGCATCGGGGTCTCCTTTCTAAACTGCCTTCTTATGGTTTGCCTACTCAGTTGTGTGTTTCGTTGAAAAGTTTTTTGTCTGATAGGTATCTGTATTTGGTTGTTGATGGAGTATCTTCTGATATTCTTTCAATACACAGGGTACAATTCTGGCGCCCACTTTGTTTCTGCTTCATTTCAATGGTTTACTCGAGAAAACAATCTTGTTCAGTACATAGTTTTGCGGACAACAGTACCCTTCATACTAATTTCTCTTCGACAGTCCCCATACCAGCTCGAGAAACAAAAATTCAATGAAACATTAACGTCAATGAAATTAAAGATGACTTGAAAAAAATAAAAGAACGGGGTAACATGAACTTGGTGAAATTTAATGCTACGAAAACCCAGACATGTTGAGGAAAGATTATATCTATCATCATTGAGGATTCAAATGTCAGGAGTAACTATTCCTACAAAGTCAACTATCTCGATGCTAGGAATTACGATCAGTAATAGTCTCATGAAAAAACCATGTGAAATCGATCGCTTAAGGTGCTTCCCAGAAACTTGGATTTATATTAAGTGCGAAGAAATACTTGACTTCTCGTCAGCTTCTAATGAACTACAAGGTTCAGATACGACCTGTCATAGAATATAGTTCTCATGTGTAGAGTCCGGCACTAAAATATTCATTGAGGCTTCTTGATTCTATTCAGAGAAAAGCAATCCGTCTTGTTGGTGATTCTTCACTCACAGACTCGCTCACTTCATGGGAACATCGTAGAAGGGTCGGAGACTTGTCTCTCTTCTATAGAAATTTTCACGGTCGGTGCTCTTCTGAATTGTTATCAATCGTTCCACCCTTGGCAATATCAACACTGATGACTCGACGAGTAGAGAATTCTCACCCCTTTGTTATGAATTTGGAGACCTGTCGAACCTCTCTTGCTCAGAGGTCTTTTTTCGATGAAGTTGAGCTTTGGAACTCCTTGCCGACGGAGGATTTTCCCGAGGCTTACAAACTTCAAAAATTCAAAGAGAATGTTAATCCGTAACTCCCGTCCCTTGATGCTCGCGGTGTTCTTTGAACATTACAGGGCTTCCCTTTCGTGTGAATCTGCCAACAAAATTGAATAATCAGTTCATTATAATCGGGAGGAGGCTCAAGCTATGTGTTCATTTCTTTCAGGAACCAGAGGCCTAAACTCTGCTTCGATCTTCAAACTCATTCGAAATGCCTCATTCAAATCTTCCCATTCCTTTCTCCAAACTCAGACATCCAGTCAATCATTCGGAGTCATGATTCTCGTGAAACTGAATAAGAAATTCCATTGGGAAAAAGTATAAAGCTGACAGTTTGAATCAGTTGGTTTTCTTCAGTTTTTTTTTTCAGGAGAAAAAATAATGCTTTGTGTGGCTAGCATGAAGATCGATGGAAAATCCATGAGAAGGTTTGCAAACCATGCCAGCAAAGCAGACTTTTTCCCTGATTACTACCGCGAGGCGAAAAAGAAGTGACATTAGTGCTGGTGGTATCAGAAGTAGAACATAACCACTAACGAATAGTTGATTTTCATAGAAGAAGAAATTCCACCTGAATGTTTAATTTCAGTCACGAAACGAAATACTTCTCTGACGTTCGAAGATGAAAAATGTTTTATGCACTTCGAGTGAGAATGAACATTTAGTGTTTCAATGAATCAGTATACGGCTTTCATTTGTGTCTTTCATTCATTTGTTCCTGTTCTTTTTCATGGGATATATGAACCATATTCTCATTGATTCTCATGATTGAAATATAATACCTTACCTTCTCCAGCAATATTTATTCTAACTAATTGGTAAGAACGTCATATCTTGAGAATATATTCCGGAGATTATAATGAACTGATTATCTGCTGGAGTCCAATCCTAGATATTGTACATTTTTCACCCTACTGTTTGAAAGTCATTACTTTTCGGGAACAAAATCCGCTTTCTTTCTAGGAAATACTTCACATTTTTTATGCTTGTATTTGAAAACATTAATTTTTTTATTTCAAATTATGTTATGTTATGCTACAAACCAGAGAAACAGGATGAGAGACAGGAAATAATCACGATCGAAAAATCTGTTTTATGGCGAAATACCTGTGGCATTTATATAACGTTTGTTATAATATCTCACACGAAACTGTATTCTCTGAGGAAAAATCGGTCGAAACTATATCATTGGGCATGGCTCAGCTCTTCAGGTTGACTGTCAGTCATTCGATATCTGAAGTTAAGCAACGCCGAGCGCGGTTAGTACTCGGATGGGTGACCATGCAGGGAAATACCGTGTCAACAGCTGCAGCAAAATTGCATATCATAGCTCGCAGACAATATATCGATGAGCACAAGATATTGAGGATATGCCGTCCTTCGGAGGGGACGTAAAGCCGGTGGTCTCGATTCCATGGATGTTGGCTCTGGTTGGAATACCAGAGGGTTCGGCAAGATTTCCGGATGAGGAAAATGTGCTCACCGTCGTCGGTGATTGGCCTTAGTAGCAGAAATAGGCCGACGTTGAAGAAAAGTAGTAGAAAAAGCTGGAATAGTTCTTACAATAACTAGTAGACAGCATAAAACCATATGAAACCTTATAGGATTAGTAATAATTTGCCGCCAGTGTTTCATCAAAGATACGCCGACTGTGGAAGAAAATTCAGTTTTCTTGCTGTGTCAAGTGACCGTAAACACTTATAATTTGACCTAGAAACTCTGAACTCATAGCTCGGACTGAATGCTATAAGCAATGACTTGATTTTCATTTACATCACTCATTGTTTAAACGATGAGATTAGAACGTTTGTTGTAAAAATTGAAACTTTCTGTAGAGATAAAAGAACTATATATAGTTAATGAAAATTAAATATTGAGAAATATGAAGATAAGTTCCTTTTATACTCAGTATACTGACTGAAGTGGAAGTGTTTTCAACCATACTATATGTATGGTTGAAATAATGGGCTCTCAATTTATGGTAAGAGAATATACCCCTTCTGGTTGAGAAACACAATTATGACGCCAAAACTTGCAAGGTGGTAGGGGAAAAATATGTTCATCTAGAATAAATGTGAAAAACTTAATGAAAAATAGGCTTCCTCGAGCTCCACCACTCGATGCGCATTTCGCTATTAAGGTTAGCATCTTCAGGAGAAAAAATTTGATACTTCACTCATTGTGTGATACAAATTCAATTTCCTTTCTATTTATCGCTATAGAAAAAATTATAATATTACTGTTCGGATTCTGAAACACCCCGTTCATCATTTCCAAAACAACCGATTAATCTCAGAACATTCGAGGTGCAACACATTTACTTCGGAGAGGGCCCAGCCCAAGGAACTTTCAACGACAACTTCTAGTTTATATTGCCCCACAGCAATTAACTTCTGCACGTCCCAGTTGTGTAACCGAGTATAAGTTTCATTAGCGGAAGTTGGAACTTCCGCTGAGCCGGTATTCCATTGGAAACTCCCGAATCGAATGTTCGGATTTCAATGGGTTGTTCAGGAGTCAAAGTAATGAGAAGAGATACGGTGGTCCTAGGAAAAGGATGTCAAGTGGAAATTCTTTGTTTTTTTTCACAATGAAGCGTCCATATTTATCTCAGTATATTCCTATTAGTATCACATATAGGTACTGTGTCCCTCGACTGAGTTTACAAATGGATAAACTTTTTTATATGGATCGAAAACAAAATTTTATACCCGGTAAAAAGTCGGCTTCATTCGAAAACACCCACATTTCGAATTGAAACACAAGGTGAATCAGAAAACCATATGGCAAATCAAATTGGCTAGACGCCAATTTCAGATTTGCTCAATATATATTGAGTAGAAAAAGTGATGTTGAACTAATATGGATTGATATTAAAAAATCGATATCTTAATATGAATATCAGCTGAATATTGATAATT
Source organism: Zygogramma bicolorata (assembly GCA_032362365.1). Classification (NCBI taxonomy): domain Eukaryota; kingdom Metazoa; phylum Arthropoda; class Insecta; order Coleoptera; family Chrysomelidae; genus Zygogramma; species Zygogramma bicolorata. The sequence goes on from JAVJAQ010002244.1 coordinate 752,048, forward strand.
AATTCAAAATGTATACCAAGTTTCTCATCCAGAGTCCCCATACCAGCTCGAGAAACAAAAACTCAAAGAAACATTCACGTCAATAAAATTAACGACGACTTAGTTGAAAAAATAGAATGGGGTGACATAAACTTGGTGGAATTTAATGTTACGGAAACCCAGGCATGTCTCTTCTCAAGAAAAGCCGATCTATCTCCATCTAGTATTCAGATGTCTGGAGTAAATATTCCTACAAAGTCAACTATCTCGATGCTAGGAATTACGATCAGTAATAGTCTCATGAAAAAACCATGTGAAATCGATCGCTTAAGGTGCTTCCCAGAAACTTGGATTTATATTAAGTGCGAAGAAATACTTGACTTCTCGTCAGCTTCTAATGAACTACAAGGTTCAGATACGACCTGTCATAGAATATAGTTCTCATGTGTGGAGTTCGACAACAAAACATTCATTGGGGCTTCTCGATTCTTATCAGAAAAAGGCAATTCGTCTTGTTGGTATTCTTCGCTCACAGACTCGCTCACTTCATTGGAACATTCTAGAAGGGTCGGAGACTTGTCTCTCTCCTCTTCACGGTCGGTGCTCTTCTGAATTGTTATCAATCGTTCCACCCTTGGCAATATCTTCACGGATTTCCACCCATTCGTTGTGAATTTGGAGACCTGTCGAACCTCTCTTGCTCAGGATTTTTTCAATAGAACGGCTAAGCTTTAGAACTCCTTGCCGAAGGGGGTTTTTCCTGGGGCTTACAAACTTCAAAAATTCAAAGAGAATGTCAATTCGTATCTCCTGTCCCTTGATCCACGCGGTGTTCTTCGAACATTATATGAAAATATATATATATATATATATATATATATATATATATATATATATATATATATATATATATGTAGAAATTGATGTTTTCACGGATCTTCGATATACAAGATGAATTTTTCTGGGTTTTTATCCGTTAGGTATTTTCTGATTTGTTCGACGTTTCGAATTCCATTTTGAATTCATTTTCAAGAACTGTGAGACGAATATCTGTCCATACCGTCCTGGTCAATCACTCCCCTTACGAAGCAACCAAGCAAGAGCTAGCAAAGACTTCAATTGTCTGTTCTCCACGGAAACTGGTATTTATAATGACTCTCCTCAGTCATTATCCGACTGCGTCCGATATTAAGGCTGCATCCTGCCCATCCAGGTATTATGTAGAAATTGATGTTTTCACGGATCTTCGATATACAAGATGAATTTTTCTGGGTTTTTATCCGTTAGGTATTTTCTGATTTGTTCGACGTTTCGAATTCCATTTTGAATTCATTTTCAAGAACTGTGAGACGAATATCTGTCCATACCGTCCTGGTCAATCACTTCCCTTACGAAGCAACCAAGCAAGAGCTAGCAAAGACTTCAATTGTCTGTTCTCCACGGAAACTGGTATTTATAATGACTCTCCTCAGTCATTATCCGACTGCGTCCGATATTAAGGCTGCATCCTGCCCATCCAGGTATTATGTAGAAATTGATGTTTTCACGGATCTTCGATATACAAGATGAATTTTTCTGGGTTTTTATCCGTTAGGTATTTTCTGATTTGTTCGACGTTTCGAATTCCATTTTGAATTCATTTTCAAGAACTGTGAGACGAATATCTGTCCATACCGTCCTGGTCAATCACTCCCCTTACGAAGCAACCAAGCAAGAGCTAGCAAAGACTTCAATTGTCTGTTCTCCACGGAAACTGGTATTTATAATGACTCTCCTCAGTCATTATCCGACTGCGTCCGATATTAAGGCTGCATCCTGCCCATCCAGGTATTATGTAGAAATTGATGTTTTCACGGATCTTCGATATACAAGATGAATTTTTCTGGGTTTTTATCCGTTAGGTATTTTCTGATTTGTTCGACGTTTCGAATTCCATTTTGAATTCATTTTCAAGAACTGTGAGACGAATATCTGTCCATACCGTCCTGGTCAATCACTCCCCTTACGAAGCAACCAAGCAAGAGCTAGCAAAGACTTCAATTGTCTGTTCTCCACGGAAACTGGTATTTATAATGACTCTCCTCAGTCATTATCCGACTGCGTCCGATATTAAGGCTGCATCCTGCCCATCCAGGTATTATGTAGAAATTGATGTTTTCACGGATCTTCGATATACAAGATGAATTTTTCTGGGTTTTTATCCGTTAGGTATTTTCTGATTTGTTCGACGTTTCGAATTCCATTTTGAATTCATTTTCAAGAACTGTGAGACGAATATCTGTCCATACCGTCCTGGTCAATCACTCCCCTTACGAAGCAACCAAGCAAGAGCTAGCAAAGACTTCAATTGTCTGTTCTCCACGGAAACTGGTATTTATAATGACTCTCCTCAGTCATTATCCGACTGCGTCCGATATTAAGGCTGCATCCTGCCCATCCAGGTATTATGTAGAAATTGATGTTTTCACGGATCTTCGATATACAAGATGAATTTTTCTGGGTTTTTATCCGTTAGGTATTTTCTGATTTGTTCGACGTTTCGAATTCCATTTTGAATTCATTTTCAAGAACTGTGAGACGAATATCTGTCCATACCGTCCTGGTCAATCACTCCCCTTACGAAGCAACCAAGCAAGAGCTAGCAAAGACTTCAATTGTCTGTTCTCCACGGAAACTGGTATTTATAATGACTCTCCTCAGTCATTATCCGACTGCGTCCGATATTAAGGCTGCATCCTGCCCATCCAGGTATTATGTAGAAATTGATGTTTTCACGGATCTTCGATATACAAGATGAATTTTTCTGGGTTTTTATCCGTTAGGTATTTTCTGATTTGTTCGACGTTTCGAATTCCATTTTGAATTCATTTTCAAGAACTGTGAGACGAATATCTGTCCATACCGTCCTGGTCAATCACTCCCCTTACGAAGCAAACAAGCAAGAGCTAGGACGGTATGGACAGATATTCGTCTCACAGTTCTTGAAAATGAATTCAAAATGGAATTCGAAACGTCGAACAAATCAGAAAATACCTAACGGATAAAAACCCAGAAAAATTCATCTTGTATATCGAAGATCCGTGAAAACATCAATTTCTACATAATACCTGGATGGGCAGGATGCAGCCTTAATATCGGATAATGACTGAGGAGAGTCATTATAAATACCAGTTTCCGTGGAGAACAGACAATTGAAGTCTTTGCTAGCTCTTGCTTGGTTGCTTCGTAAGAGGAGTGATTGACCAGGACGGTATGGACAGATATTCGTCTCACAGTTCTTGAAAATGAATTCAAAATGGAATTCGAAACGTCGAACAAATCAGAAAATACCTAACGGATAAAAACCCAGAAAAATTCATCTTGTATATCGAAGATCCGTGAAAACATCAATTTCTACATAATACCTGGATGGGCAGGATGCAGCCTTAATATCGGACGCAGTCGGATAATGACTGAGGAGAGTCATTATAAATACCAGTTTCCGTGGAGAACAGACAATTGAAGTCTTTGCTAGCTCTTGCTTGGTTGCTTCGTAAGGGGAGTGATTGACCAGGACGGTATGGACAGATATTCGTCTCACAGTTCTTGAAAATGAATTCAAAATGGAATTCGAAACGTCGAACAAATCAGAAAATACCTAACGGATAAAAACCCAGAAAAATTCATCTTGTATATCGAAGATCCGTGAAAACATCAATTTCTACATAATACCTGGATGGGCAGGATGCAGCCTTAATATCGGACGCAGTCGGATAATGACTGAGGAGAGTCATTATAAATACCAGTTTCCGTGGAGAACAGACAATTGAAGTCTTTGCTAGCTCTTGCTTGGTTGCTTCGTAAGGGGAGTGATTGACCAGGACGGTATGGACAGATATTCGTCTCACAGTTCTTGAAAATGAATTCAAAATGGAATTCGAAACGTCGAACAAATCAGAAAATACCTTACGGATAAAAACCCAGAAAAATTCATCTTGTATATCGAAGATCCGTGAAAACATCAATTTCTACATAATACCTGGATGGGCAGGATGGAGCCTTAATATCGGACGCAGTCGGATAATGACTGAGGAGAGTCATTATAAATACCAGTTTCCGTGGAGAACAGACAATTGAAGTCTTTGCTAGCTCTTGCTTGGTTGCTTCGTAAGGGGAGTGATTGACCAGGACGGTATGGACAGATATTCGTCTCACAGTTCTTGAAAATGAATTCAAAATGGAATTCGAAACGTCGAACAAATCAGAAAATACCTAACGGATAAAAACCCAGAAAAATTCATCTTGTATATCGAAGATCCGTGAAAACATCAATTTCTACATAATACCTGGATGGGCAGGATGCAGCCTTAATATCGGACGCAGTCGGATAATGACTGAGGAGAGTCATTATAAATACCAGTTTCCGTGGAGAACAGACAATTGAAGTCTTTGCTAGCTCTTGCTTGGTTGCTTCGTAAGGGGAGTGATTGACCAGGACGGTATGGACAGATATTCGTCTCACAGTTCTTGAAAATGAATTCAAAATGGAATTCGAAACGTCGAACAAATCAGAAAATACCTAACGGATAAAAACCCAGAAAAATTCATCTTGTATATATATATATATATATATATATATATATAGCTTTCTTATAACATCAGAATTGATATATCAGATTGTACCGAATAATATCAGATCGACTATTAGGATATTTCAATTTTATTTGTATATTTTTCTCGAATTCAATTCCTGATATAGTTATTGTAATATCTGTCCAATATAGTTTAGAAGAGTTACAATGTTGAACTATCCATTTGGATAGCATATAAGCATAATATAGCAATATTGATGATGAATAAGGACAGCTGAGCATACACAAAATATAAACTCAAAAACAACTTGAGAAGACGAGAGATAGATGTGCCGAAATTATCTGAACCCATATTCAACAAATGCTTCAGACATGGTCGAGAGTGATGACATCAATTCACTCATGACAGAACAAAATGGAACAAAAAGAAAACTCAAGAAGGCTACTTGCATTTTGTCAAATGGAAATGAATCACTGCGACCTTTTCAGATCTATTGTGATTGATGCTCCTTGGTTGGAAAATCTCGCTGAGCAGCTTGATCTTTCTGATGACAATGACCCCTTCATATAGCTAGCAGCCTTTGGTTTCTCCTCCCCGCATCTCGCGTTTCTCAGCCTTGCTATCGCTTTGTATTCACAGAGCACATGCAGTGCGAAATTAAGAGGTTACTACTTGTTAATTGAGTATGGATCAATGTTGGATGTCTCTTCTGAAGAAAACACTTGAACTCAGAAGATTCAATTCGAACCAGGTTGGGTCAATGTGAAGAAGGCAAACTAACTACCGAAACGTCGCCAAGGGGGTGTATAAGCATTTTTCAATGAATAATGAAATCTCCAAATCATAAAGATATGATACGTGAATGACAAAATAGTCACTCAATTTTGCATCTTCTCAAGTTTGTTACATATCTAGGCGAATATACCGATCTGCAACAAAAAAGATATTATAAGAACTTGAAGATCTTTTCATGCCTATGGGAGGAAAAACCCAAAAAATGGATTCCAGAATTTTCACACTTGAATATGAATATTGAAATCATGATTCCAGTGGCATTGCGATTCCACAGTGATAACATATCGTTTTCAATCTGTTATGTCAATATTGGTAATGCAGTATTGATTTTAAAATATCATTATAGATATTTATTTATTTATTCACGACATTGTCAATTTAACAAAATATTACAATTATAGTCACAGTACAAATCATCCTACTTAATTGTACACAACAAAGATATAAATATTATGGAAAGAATAAGTTAAAATGTATTATAATGTTTTCACAACTCTTTTGAAGGAAGTTATTGGAATATCAAAGAAATCTATTCTGGAACTGTGCTTATTGGCATGATTCAGCATTTCAACAATCGACTCATTTTGTTCATAATTAGTGTGATGAAGGGGAATATTGAATATTTCCGCATTTCGTGTATCACATCAACGTGAAGAATTATTTAAATCATATTGCAATGAGTCGGCTTCTTTCAAGCTGTTTATTGTACGGAACATCTTGAGGTCGTCAGCAAACAGAAGAAATTTACTTTGAAGGATACTACAACCTACATCATTGATAAATAAATTGAATAATATTGGTCCTAAACGTGATCCTTGTGGCACACATGAAGTTACTGCAACTGGCATTGAATTAATATCAAATCTATCAGATTAAAACTTTGTATTCCAATGCCAGAAAAATTTTGGTAGAGTGAGTCTCATATCCACTTTCACATGAAACATCAATTCCTCCGAGAAGATATTCATAAGACGCAGAATTTCAGCTAGTTCTTTATATACATAGAGAATGGTATTTCTTTACTAACAATGTGATGTTGCCTCAAACATAACTCGAAGTCACCACATCTATAGCACGTACACCTTATCCAATCCTAGCTACTTTTCCAGTTGCACAATCGTATTGCAAACCATGACGTGAAAAAATATAGTTACTAGAATAAATTCAGAAACAGTGAACACATATAATAGGTGTTTGTTCTCACTATATTTCACAGAGATTGCTGGGCATATACGTCACTAGTTATTCACCAAGATGGTTGGATAAGCTGTAGCTACTTCACAAAACTGGATGAACCGGGGCTAATGATTTGAGCCCCACAGCAACCAACGACAAAAATAACTCAAAATCACTTCTATCTTCAACTGGTGAATCAAAAAAAATAATCGATTTGTTCTTTCCAATTTGAATTCCTCAAAGGGTCGATTCTGAAACTTCATCAAATCACCTGCAGGATCCACTCTATTCACCAATATTTGACTTTATCGTTTGTGAGCGTTTTTGAAAGGATTCCTGACATACGATATGAATAATTTCCTGGAAGAGATTCAACCTGAACCAAAGCATTACATTACTCCAGCAATGAATCAAGCCCCAAGCCCAATGTAACAGATTGGATTGCAGAATCCTGGAAATTGTTATACGGAAGATGATAGATGAAACCTATTGAGTGTTCAACTGTTCGAATTGTTTTGCAAGTAATGCGATAGTTGTTGCTGTGTATTTGATTTCCGTGATCAGAAAGAAGCCATTATCATAAATACTAGTCGTTTTTATCTCCGATTTCATGGGGAAATAATAAGGGTTTGTTCATGGAATCTCAAGCTTATGAGACCAAGAGCATCGAAAGATAGTTTGAAATTTTTGTAATTTTGCTGTATTTTGCTGGATTTTGATAGGGACTGAGAAACCAGGAATCCTAACTTTGATCTCATAGTTCACAAAAATATTCAAAATGAGAGCCTGCTTAACAGGTAACAAAAAGTCAATATGGTAGGAGGATAATTAGCATATTACGCGCGCGAGAAAAATTGTGAGCACAAGGCGTTAGTCGAGTGCGGTAATTCACGTGTAATTGACTAGCCTTATCCTCGAGTTGCGTACTGTACTTTTTCTATTTCCACCATGCTTGTGCGGTAATTTATGGTGGTGTAATACAAATTTCTTCGTCACTCAATGAGTGACGAGACACTGAATGACAATAAGTTGAAATTTGTGTTAATGTGGGACAACTTTTTTTTATTGATAACGAATCCTAATGTTTTGCAAAATATAACAAGTTTGTTGGATGTTGCCTGAATACTCCACCCTGGTATTGCTTATCAAAAAGATGTCCAAATAAGCTACAGATACAAAAATTCTTGACCTCAGATAATGTATAACCAGTTTCTATATTTCTGAAAATATATAAGGTGTAACAGATAAACGTAAACATAAGAATTGGACTTCAAAAATTTCTTGTCTAGAATGGAAATCTAATATTTCCTGCTTTCATCGGCGTCTGTCAAATCAACAATTTTCAAACACCAGATTTCTTACAGTTCCTAGATCTTCTGGTTTGAAGTGGGGGGGGGGGGTTGTGATGAATTTATTCAAATGCTCCAGATTTAAAATGAATCTAGAGCTACCAGTAAGGATGAACCTGGAAAAATAGCTGAACAAAAATTTCCCTTCACTTTTACGTGCTGGTTCAATCGCCAAAAGATCCACTGTTGGTGGAGGAAAACTCCATATCGAATCTGACGAAGAACCAGCGCCAACAACGAAGAAATTGTTCTTGTGCTCGAGACTCTCGGCTAGCACAAGGATGATTAAAGATCTGCCATATTTCTATATACAGAGTAGATTTTTCCAGCCGATGATCGATGATCAAAAATCATCGTGAGTCTCATCTATTTCCATTTACATTCATCAAGAATGGAAATTCTGGTATATTCCTGAAAATGTATACAGATATTCTTCACAACCACCATCTCAACATGAGGTAGTCGTTCGCGAGAAAATATTGACATGAAAAACAAAAAAAAATGCAGTGTCAATGTAGTATCGAATAATATACACATTCTTGAAGTTCGTTTCGAGAATACAAACTAATGATAAACTTGGTTAGTTTCATCCAGTCACTGCTTGAAAACATGCCGCGACAACATTTGATAAGAGTTAGGAGTGGTTGGAATGCTCAAAGCTGGCCAAACTCAAAGAGTTGCGGAGATCTTTATGACTGCGGCCAGTGAGATCAGAGAACATACCGACAGACTGGAGATGTGAGAAAGCGACATACAGGCCCCGCACGAGAACCACAGGGCCCGGTCAGGACCGCTTTCTACAGTTGCTGGCTAAGGCTACTTGCACACACACCGATTTTGGACGGCTAGTATAAAATCGGCCGATATTTCATTGGTAGCGGGTGCTTGCAGACTCACCGGATTTTTACCGGTCGAACAATCAAATGCTTTGTTGTCGTGACACGAGGTTATTGAAAAATAATGTATCCTAAACGAGTTGTTGCTATGTGGTTATTGTATCGCCGTATTAAGAGCCGTGGGATTTATCGCAGGTACTGGATTCATCCTATCAATCAAAGTAGTACCAAAGAATATTTACGCATAACGAACAAGAAGTGCATCTCACAAATTCGACAAATACACCCTGAATGCGCATGTCTACCAGCAATGTCGAGATTCGGCAGTCGGTCAGTAATAGAAACAAACAAGTAGGTACTGGTGTTTCTTGTCAAGTAGTTCACTGGCTTACTGTTTTTTGCTGGTAGTCTTGCGTAGTCGCAAGAAAAATAGTGTGGTACACTAGTGGAATTTGGACGACCGGTATAAAATCGGCCGTCCAAGATCGGTGTGTGTGCAAGTAGCCTTAGGCTACTTGAACCACATGTGGGAACGGGACCTGGCACACACGCCGACCGCTGATCGGTGCCGGTAAAATATCGGTTAGCAGCCGTCCACTGCCACTGCATGGCCGGTATTACCAGGAAGTAGTGGCGTACGTAACTAAATACACGCTTGCACACCCACCGACTGTCTACCGACCATTATACATTATTTTTCAATAACCTCGTGTCACCACAACACAGCAACTGATTGTTTGACCGGTAAAAATCCGGTGAGTCTGCAAGCACCCGCTACCGATAAAATATCGTCCGATTTTATACCGGCCGTCCAAAATCGGTGTGTGTGCAAGTAGCCTAACTTGTTCCCTAGATTTTTTGATGTGTCTATATATCCACTCATTTCTTTGGTTCCTCTCTGGAGTATGATAAAAAACAAACAAAAAGTTACTTGCTGGACGAGTAGGAACGGAGTTTTCCCCCGAGTTTCCTCAGTTCCCATCAATTTTCTACTTTGTCTTTACTTAGTATGGTGCGTTCTCGCAATTTTTTCTTCCATATTGTGGACAATTTCTAGAATTCCCTCATTTGAATTGAGGTAACACTTTCGATCTTGTCACATTTAGCGAATAAAATAATAAGTACAAGCTCAAGACGACTTTCTTTCACAAGAGTTATAAATGGAATTGATGAAATATAACAGAAAAATGGTCTTGTCGCTCTGAGAGTCCAGATAAGAGATTCCTGGTAATTGAACTGTCAGATTTTCATGTTTCCATGAGAGCAGCAGAACTATGGGAACGGTCGCTACATAATAGTAGAGGAGACCACGATGCTCAATCGGGATTTACTCGAGCGTCATAGAGACCTATTGGGTTGCGAAACTCAGATGATAAGAGGAAAAAAGTGATATACAATGGATACCATTTTATCAATGTGGGGGCGACTATAGATTTTCAACAATGTAAAAAAACTATTGCATGGACATACTCGAGCGCGTCAGATATTGATATCATCTATGTCCTACATTATTTCAAAAATGTACATATGTTAATCTGAGTGTTTCCATGATGGAGGTGGTCTTACGTAAGGGTTGAAAGTAAAAAAAAAAATTTTTTCTGAGGGGATGTTGAGTGAACCTAAAAATAGCTCTTATATAATAATCTGCCGTTTTGGAGTGACGCAGACTCGCAGCCGTTATTAGAATGTAAAAAAAAATGTCATTTTGAAATACACAAGCGCGTCAGATGAAGATATATTTGGTTCATCTTTACGCCCTAGACGTTGCAGTCTCATAATCCGACGATTATCTGGAGGGATTCGCCTATTCTGTCAATTTGTTTTTATTTTATATTTGCAAATCATTGGAAGTAATTGATTGAAAAGCTCAGGAAAAAGCATGCAAATAGAAAAGTGTATGTTTTCTTTAGTAGAATACTCATTTATAGGTATAAGAAAATAATTATAAGCAATTGAATTTTTGAAATTTCAAAACGTTGGATATTCGTTGTAAACAATATTATGCCACAAACGAGTCTATGTGATGAAATTCTTGGCAACAGAAACCAGAGAAGAGACGGAGTGAGAGAGCAATAGATAGAGAAAGAGTGAGAGAAAAATAGAAACGCGGACAGGGAAATATAGGCATCACGTAGGTGCACGTATTAAACTTGATCGATGAATTTTTATTATTTCAGCTTCTGGAAATCGTCAATTTACTTATCTGAGATGACTTTTTTTTTTCAAACTTTGTAGCCCTCCTTCTTCTTTAGGTCACTCTCGAATTGTCAGATTGGTGGAATATACACGTTTAAGGATGTAACTAACTCACCCTACTTAAATTTGACGCGCTTGAGAATTTCAGATCATCACTTTTTTTTTACTAATCTGATTCTTTATCCTTGAAGGGCGGCCATATATATAGAGCTCATATAAGGTGGAAGAGTTTAACCGGGAACAAGGTTTTTTTCCTGTATATTAATCTGCCGCGCTTTAGTGAATCCCGAAATCCCCGCTTGGGCTACCCTATTGTAACTAGCGTAAGAAGTGTATTGATGGTTATTCGAGTGAGGTATCGTGGTGTGAAAGGACAGAGTGATTTATTCTTTCAACTTGCGCATATCAGTCCTACAAGGCATATCAGTACTACAAGGTGATCTATTCGAATGGAAGCCACCGAGATATAATCGTGGTTCATACTTTCCAATCCTATCAAATGATCTGCCTCTCATTGTTTTCAACTGAATGAAAGAGAGAACCTTATCCTGAAAGTCGTTTGCGGTTCGAGAAACATTTTTTCAGACCACCTCCGCAAGTTTTCCTTTGATTAAACACTTGTCTGTTCCTTGACGCGTGATGCGAAAAGAAATATAATTCACAAAACTCGTGAAACTCGTTTGGAGATCACGACGTCGGGGGGGTTCAGTTGAAGTAGTTGAGGTCGCCTTGGAATAATTATATTTCGAGGGCGATTCTTTTTATCCACGGGATCTATGAAAGAGAAACCCAGACAGGAAGAGGAAATGACACTTCATGCTCTTTCAACGCTCCTTCATTCACCTCTGGAGATTGTATGATGTGGAAAAAAGACTGACAGCTAATTGAATTGAAGTAATAGAAGTCCCAACTCCCAACTGAACATTGTTGCAGGCTGATAAGAAATAGTAATTTTCCTAACGAGTGCGGAAAGTGATTCTTTCCCGCACGCGACTGCCGTTAACCCGAACGACGCGAAGCGGAGTTCGGGTAAGCAGTCGAGAGCGGGAAAGACACTTTCCGCATGAGTTAGGAACAGTACTTTTTCTACAAGCGTAGGAAACAAATTCATTTTTTCAATTATTTATTCATGCAAATGGAAACAACTAACAAGAGTAACATTTTCTATCCACTAATTATTCGTAATATTTATTGTAAATGTACAATTTGATGCATTATGTAAATTTATAGCGGAAGCCAGCATATTGTTTGAAGATGGCTGATTTCCTGAAGAAGAAGGTAACTCGGGCAATACATTATCGAAAGAAATCGAATGTGCAGGCACAGGCATCAAATCGTCGCCGATCGATATAGGCGTGGATGGGTCTAAAATGCACCCGGAAGACGATGTAGTGTTCAAATTGGGAATTTTGTTGGACATTTCTTTTTTTCGATTGGTGGAGTCTTCTTAATACCCCTCTGCAAATGAAGTCGATTTCCATCCTCCTAGGCGTTTGATATTAGTTATACCCACACCACAGTCAGCAAGTAAAGTGGCTGCGGAACGCCTGAAGCTGTGACCAGTGTAAAGCTCTGGATTTTGAAGGCGCAGATATACTGCTATTTCGGAGGGTATTTTTCCTATGGTATTGATTCCTACACATTGCACAGTACATTTTCCACTTTTGTGATACAAGAATAAACGACGGTGAGGAGTCTCTTTTGGACGAAAATGTACATAATTTCTGTATACGTTCAAAAAATAACCATCATTTGCTTCTTCAGATATCACGAAGGATCTAAAGGAATGATTTTTGGAATCCTTGATATTAACAATTATCAGGTTTTCTTTGTCCTCTATGTCGTCAATGGTGAGTTTTGTCAGCTCTTCTCGTCTGCAAGCACCAGCTAATCCAAAAATTGCTACTAACTTAATCATGAGGTATATGTCATCGGGTGCTTCAGTCATAAATTTTGAAACGTCTTCTTGAGTGAAGATTTTGGCCTTTTTCGGTCGAAAACCGACATTCTGTCTTTTAATGAATGCAATTATTTTGTAAAATTTGCTAATATCCAAATTTTTGTTTTTAGTTCTTGAGGAATATTTTTTAAGGAATTGGAGGATTACTGAATTGAAATAATTGATGAGTTTTTAGAAAATGAAAATTTACTTATGTTTGAATGTAGCCTCCTCTTTAGTTTTCAATGGAATGTAATAATAATTATTGAAGTTCTTCAATTTAAAAGCAAAAAAATGTTTTCTATTTAATTTTTTTGTCTTGCTCATGTGACATTTATTCGTTCCCTAACAAAATTTGGAAATTAGGAGCTGATAAAAATTGAAAAAAAAATCTCTTATTTCACCAATGGGGGAGGGGGGCGGACACGAAACCCCCCCGTGGATCCGCCACTGGTGCAGACGATAATCGACAGAAACTTTTTCACAATATGATATGAGTGCCTTTTATTCATATATACATATTGACACGAAAGGAAAGCCCTCTAATGTTCAAGGATCACCGTGTCAATCGAAAGACAGATGATGCGAATTAATACTAACTTTCAATATTTGAAATTTGTGAGCCTCAGGAAAATCCTCCCTCGGTAAACAATAACGAAGTTCAGCTGTTCTGTCGAAAAAAGATTCCCTGAGCAAGAGAGGTTCGACGGGTCTCCCAGCTAGGGATTTAAAATAAATACCCAAATCCATAGGATATAAAAGTGCCACTTTATGCCCTTAAAGTGTAGGTACTTTGAATCCCTTAAGTGTATAAAATATATTTTGGTTTTCAATTGTGGCTAGATTCGAATATTTGTGTTTTGTCCATGTATCATATAAATGAAAAGCTGAGAAGAGGATTCATAATTAACATTAGAACGTATGAAGAATGGAATGATCTTATTATATAGTATATAATAACTATTATGAACTTTATGTATCGTTTCCGCAGTTTCTGAACCAGCGAAAATCATACTAATGTAAGTGCGATGGTGGTGTAATGGTCAGCATAGTTGCCTTCCAAGCAGTTGATCCGGGTTCGATTCCCGGCCATCGCAGTGATTTTTTTATTTTCAGTGGATCGGTTTCGGATTGCTTACAAACCATCGATTTTGAATTTTTTTTTGTTAAGTGCGTTATGAACCCGGATCTAGAGAAGTCGTCAACAAGTCTTGACTGAACTAATACTTATGGGAATTTCTTATGGGGATTCCCCATGAGGAATAAACCTACTTGGAAGAAAACTACGGAAGATACAACTCATATGTCTGGAAATGGTTTTTCTTAGTTTTGCACCCAATTTCTCGAAACAGCCCTGAAACAGTAATTGTGTGAAAAATTAAATATCGATGTTACGATACAGGTTGCATAGGCGGTGAATTGGCCACGTGGGGGCTGAAAGCCCAACATGAGGGTCGTGGAACTATACCCGTTCTGCTAACAAGGCCTGCCCTGATTAGAGAATTTCAGTTGTCATATTTCACGTATTTGTTCGTGTTTATATTATTCATTTAGTGTTTGTATGTGAATAAATTGAAAAAATGATTTTTTTTAATTAGTTGAAGAACCGAAATTTGGTGTATGTTCGATAACCAACTGTATTTGTATTTAGATTGGTTTCTCGTCAAACAGTACACAGGGCTGGGCAAATAATATCAAATTTGTTCGAAAATAAGGAACCCCTATTTTTTTAAAATTGGACAATTTCATAGGGAAAAAGCTTGTGATCAATGGAAGTTTCGCCCAAATCTGAAGCCTCAGTCTACAAATCGAAAAAACATTTTTTCAATCATCCCCATATGATATATCAAAATTTTGGTTGGTTCGTATGAGAAGTCGCTATAACCAAATCAAAGTATTATCAGTAGATCATTCGCCTTGTTGAGTGATGTTGAATATCGTTATCAACAAAGAAAAAGTTTGGAGTCACCAAATAAACAAAGAAAGAAAGGAAGAAAAGCATGTAATTTGGTTATAGCTACTTTTGATACGTACTAATCAGAATTTTGATTTATCATACGGGAATAATTAAAACAAAAATTTTTTTGAGTTTCTGGCCAAGACTTCATATTCGGGAAAATTTCTATTTCTCAACAACTTTTCCCCATAGAAATCATCCAATATTTTTCCAAATGTCGGTACTAAATTCTTGACCAATTTCAATATTTTTGTCATGCCCTGTATACGGTTCGGTCAGAAGCAATCTGAATGCATGTAAGTTGGTTTTATTTGGTTGGTAGCTTGGTTGAAATTTATCCACTATTGATATATGCGAAATGATCTTTTATCGCTATGTCAACCCTATTAATACAAGCATCCCAGTTTATTAATTATCTTGTCCAGTAGTGAAACTTGCAACAGTCTCAAAAGTAATACGATTGCTCGAATCGCCTACTTTAATTATTACCACAACATATTCCGGATAACGAAACATGTTACCGTTCTGTACCAATCTACAGAAAAAGACGCCATAGCTTTCGAAGATCGTCGTTAAATAGTATATTACATACCAAGGCGAGAAATGCTATATTTCGAAATGATTTCAGAAAATGAACAAGAAATGAAAATTTGAATTCAATAATGTAGGTGGATCTATGTACATATTGGTTCCGTTCTAATGAATGTGTTTTGCATATCAATAATAGTTCACAAATCACAGTTGCGCCACGAGGATTGCTTTACTTTGAATACACTCTTCAACATTGAATATCTTGCCCATAAAGTGTTCGGCTTCCATGTTTTAGACATTTCTAGAAAATAAGCCAAGAATACTTCTTCTTCATTTGGTGTTTTCACTTTTTTATTGTTGCACCATTCAATAAAACTCGTGTATTGCTTCTCATACCTTTGTTTAGATTTCGTTGGCAATAACTCCAAGTTCGCGTCTGTAACTGCTTGCACGATTTCTTGTGGAAGTTCTTCATCAGATGAATAATCCATTGTGGCAATTTCACTGAATCGAAAATTTTATATAAGTAACGCTTTGTCTGTCACTCTGACAATTACAAACAAATTTGTGTATTGATCGGCATGACAACATCAATTGTTACCTACTCGTTATCAGATCAATCAAAGCCTATATATAGGGTGATTTTCATAACAATACATTTCTATTTATCAATATTTGTTCATTTTTTCAATAAATAGTGCAAAATGATGGATGATTTTGAACAAACTCACTTAGTATTGCAACAAAAAAGCTTGAACTTTCATATTTTGTCACCCACCACTTATATTTTACGGGGATATCATATAAATGTTTTTCCCGCACTAGTGTGGGAAAACTTTTCTTGCACTAGTGTGGAAAAATGACACTTTCCAAACTGAATTGCGTGCGGGTGGAGGGTGAATCACGCACGCTTGTAGGAAAAATAAGATTTTGACTGTTCTCGAATATAACTATATATAATTCATAAACATCCACTATCGCAACAGTTTTTGTATTGGTACAGATATGGAGATGACGTTATAGTTTGTTTTAAAGGCACCAACAGACAATTAGATACATTTCATAAATATATTAACACTATTCATCCAAATATTCAATTCACAATAGAGATGGAAACAGATAATTCAATTAATTTCTTAGACTTGACAATAGGTAAAGCCAACAGCAAACACCACTTTGCTATTTTTCATAAACCTTCCCACACTGATATCACTATTCATAATAATTCGGTACATCCATATAAACATAAAATATCAGCATACCATAGTATGATACACAGATTAGTAAACATTCCTCTTTCTGTGGACAATTTCAACAAAGAATTAAATATCATAAAACAAATAGCAGTTAACAATGGATATCAAGTCAAATTAATAGAAAATGTTCTTGCTAAAAAACTACATAGAAAAGCTATCCAAGAAGTGTACCCCACTTTGAGGACCCATGACAATAATTATAGAATCTTAACTTATTCAGGACCTGCTACGGAAAAAGTAGCTTCATTTTTGCATAAACAAAATTTAAAAGTAGCATATAGAACAGATAACACGTTGGGAAGGTTTATCAAGAATAACAAAGATAAAACAATAAAAGATGAAAAATCAGGAGTTTATAAATTGAATTGTGGAACTGGCTCCAAAGTATATATTGGCCAGACAGGTAGACCATTCAAAAACCGCATACGTGAACATCGTATGAATTATGAAAAGAAAACAACTCATTCATCATATGCCAATCATATTTTGGAGGAAGGCCATGACTTCGATAAAAATTTCGAAATTCTGCATGTTGAAAATAAGGGCATTAGACTTAATTATTTAGAATTTTTGGAAATCAATAAATTAAAAAATTCAAATTGTTTGCTAAATGATCAATTGGATCTCAATAGTTCCCCTTTGTTGAACTTATTCAATCAATAAGTAGTAACTATGGTCCGATATCATAATTATTATTCGGAATCAGTATCAGTTATCAGCATCAGTTAGGAATCATCATCATTGTCAGTGGTATTATTCTAGGAATCATAGATAATTAGAGTAGGCCCTGATATATTTAAGGAGCTTTTAGCGAAGAATAATTTAGTGTTTAAATACATTCGCTTGATAAAGGTACAGTGTACCGAAACATGTCGCGAAGACAATAAATTTTGTGGAAATTTAATCGTGTCTACCTTATAGCGTAATAACTATGGATTTCCATCAAGTAAAGGCCACCTCAGTCCAAAACAATAAAAGTTGGTTATCTTGATGAGTGGATTTTTCTCCTACAATTTTAATGTCACCTTTTCACATAAAAGATATCCGAACGAGCGAAATCTTCATTGATTACACGAATAAAATCATGAAACTAAGAAAGGTTGAAAATGTATTGTAGTTTTTCCATGAGAATGTCTATTTTCTCAGTTTTCTGAAAAAACTTCTTGTAGGAAGAGCATCGAACATGTTCTCAACTATTATAGTTGTAGTCATAGTAATACATTGAATTAATCCAGGCACAAGAAACTTCATTTCTCTTTTTATATTGATCAGACCTCCACAACATACTTCAGAAAATCAAATCCAGCAAGTCGCCAGAATACTTCTTGTTGTCATATCTACTCCTAGAAATAAAAATTTCATTTCAACCGGAATCATTCTTTGTTAGATACTCCAAGTGCAGTGAATAGAATATTTGATAAACTACGCCAAGTGCAGTTTAAGAAGCCACTCCACAAAAGATACCACAAATAAATCAAACGGAATCTCCTTTGAAGAAACGTCGCGTCTCCTTTTTAGCGTTTATTTTGTCTTTATTTATTCTTTATCTCCGTACTTTTGCTTCGCTGAACATTTACTTGTTACTTTTTATGTAGCAAGCCGCCCATTATATCCAGAGACGGATGCCTTTGCCTTCACTGTGCGTCTGTTACGGAACCATTTGTGACATACTTCAATAAAATTATAGAAGTTCATAGGGCGTTATTCTACGCATGAAGTGAAATGGAAATTTTACAGTACCTTCGGAAACATACACTATCTACGAGGTGTAACCTGTGTCCAGGTATTATTATTGCTTTCAATGTCTTCGAAACGCACCAGAAACGTCTTTAGTTACAACAATGCTTTCAAAGGTCAGCGTTTACACTAGTAGTTTCTGATTATGGGAGACTTGGGTTCACGTGAGTGCCTACACACTTTTATCTCGATATGGCTGAAACTGTTTTATAATAATTACCATTTAATTGAATTTGAACTGTATACTGAAGTTGGGGTTGAGTTGAAAAGGATCATTATATTTCTCTTTATGAAAATCGGAAAGGTTACGTGGAGAGCTGAAGATAATCATCGTCAAACGAGGACATTTGAACGATATGTCGAGTCAAGGAAAATGTCTATTTGCATTTCATTCTTGGTATCTCTATTATTTAGTGGGGATTTCTGAAAATGATATCAAATTGATTTTAATATACATCCATCTTTCTGGAACAACAGATTTCTGAACTTTCAAAACAAAATATTTTTTTCTTGATCATGTGAAATAATGGATATCGTTTCATGATTCATCCACTAGTATAGAGTAGGGGCAGTCGATTGTAGACTACCATTTACATATGTAAGAGACCGGTTATCTATTTCGACGAGATCCACCACATTCTTGTAATGTTTTCAGCAACGCCACTAAGCGCCCTAGGTGCTAAGTAATATGCCCAGATAGAGAAATTGTGAATATCTCGAAAACAATCGCCTCAAGCGTTGTTGAGGAAATGTTCCTTTTTTACTCGGGAAAGGTGTGGGAATTAGATTTTCTAATAAAAAGTGTCAAAAGTTCACTATCATAAATGTCAGGACAATTTGAAATAAAAATGTCAGCGTACCCAGCGCCCTCTAGATGATACATGGAAATTGATAGGGAATTATGACTTCCACGTCGAAAAAACCCCTGGTACCAAATTTCGTGCGAATAACTTATTTTTTGCAGAAGTCATTTTAAAGAAAAGAACAAAAAGTTCAATTTCAACACCCTGTATTTCCTGAAAACGGAGCATTTCCGGAAAAAAGTTCAAAATTTGTCTCTGGTATACGTCACTTGAATATTTTAACGTATTTATGTACGTATATCTGAAATTTCCCCGAATATAATTTCACTACTAGATTGCTATGCATTTTCCACACGCTCTATGTTTTGCAACAATTATCTCAGAAGTTCTGAAAAATATATCTTCATTATTTCCAAAACAGTTTTCTGAGAAAAAAATTGTGATTCGTATAAAATGTTTTTCCAAGTATTCATCGGTGCCTTTCCTTGGTGACATCCTTGATCTGCCTTTGGGAACCACCATATCAGGTTCATGATTTTTGACTTCGTATCTACACATGAATAATTCTTCGAATCACCTAATATTTCATCGAATTTAGTCACAGAAAAAAAATTGATGTTGTCTTCTGAAGCCCTTATCATTTCGATTTCTGTTTGGAATCTTCGGTTTATATCGTCACGGCAATCAAGTGCAGATGATAAATTTTTCCTACTATATTAATTAAAACATGTTCAGTCGGGAAGTACGGGAGTGAAATTAGTATGGCTTGAAATTCAAGAAAGAAGAAGATGTATAAACGTTTGAAATTCAAAATGAGAACTAGGGGTAGATGACAACGTGTCATGTGTTTCTTTCACCATGTTGAATTCTATCCAAAACTAGTATTGCTAAAGACAGGCCGACAATGAACTAAAAGATTCAATAACTCCTTGGTTTCTCTCCCGATTTTTATTTCGATTGAAATTTTTGCTGTGGTAATGACTTTTCTTTCTTAACTTTTCAATTCAGTCAAGTACCATTCTAATTCATAGATATTCAAGAACAGTCAAAAACCTATTATCTTCACATGCAGATTTCCTGCACTTGGTTGCGGCTGCTAAACTAGAAACGAAGCCCACTAGGTCTAATATATAGCGTTCTGAAACATGATATACCCACTACAAATCATTTTCCACTGTTCACTTTGATTGTTTTTCAAGCTGTTCGTCATGGGTTCGAAAAACAAAATGATCATTAAATTTGTAGGTTAACGTCATTCAATGAGTAGTATCAATAATGAAACATTCCCTCCATCAAACACTTCAGAAATCTGCGCAACTGAGAAGCAGAAGCAGTAAATAATAGCTCAGAGACAGATAAATCATCAAAAATTTATGGGGTCTGAACTTGATATGGAACGGAAAGGTCCGTAAAGAAGATTAAAGCCAAGGATCCGCTCGCTGTAATCTCATTTCCAGCATGAATATTTTCCGTTCGATAGTGAATCCGCTTCGAGGAAATCGGCGCGCCTTGTCTCAAATTATGTTGATTTCTGAAAGTTGCTAACGTGGATTCAGTATGCTGATCCCCTTTTCTGCACACTTTTTTGATAGCATCATTGTACGAGAACGAATAGGAAGGGCGAAGTCGTTGGGAGTTCTGCTGGATAAACAGGTGAACTGTGTGAACAGATTTATTTGTTATACGGGGTAAGGGTACGAATACCAGGAGTATTTTTTTTCATTCATCAACCTTTAGGATTATTAGCGACTGCACAGTAATCAGACGAAATTTTACCTAATGTGATGTTTATTTTTCGGCAGCTTGTGATATGACCAAGATGCAGATATTCCTAGTGGAATGACTTCTATACTGGTACAATGTAAATTTTTTCGTCAGAAACGCTAGAACTACGACTCACATGATAATGACATCCAGGAAATTTCACCTTCCTTGAATTCGTTAACAGATGTCGCCAAGCGGCAACTCTAGACACATGACATATGAGTTCTGACAAAATTTCACTCATCGGATTCTTTTGGAAGAACTCGTGCAGAGTCAGTGTATAACTTTCTTTTTTCAACACTCCATATAGGGATAAAGATACACGAGTTCTATCAAAAATTGCAGCAGTTCTTATCTGAGAATTTGCTATATTTTTTATGTTTGTTTGTTTATGTTCTAGAGGTGAATACAGATGCATTTCCTTTTCATTTTCGATATATGTTATGAGGAATAAATCTCAAAATTCACTATTCGGTGCTGAAAGATTTCAGGTGATTTGATGAGATTGGATTTGATGTAATTGGACACAGATGGAAGAAATAGATCAGTAACCAATATAGTGTTTAATTCGAAATGAATTGGACCTTCCATAGTTCAGATCAACCTGAGTAAATTCAATTCATTGGGAATAGTGCTGCAGTGCAGGCTATACAAGAAGACCACATTTGGAAACACTCTCCCGAAAGAACTTTCATTCCATGAGAAGCAATGAGCAAATAACACAAATATAACTTCTATCAAAGTTAACACTAAGCAAGATGCACTTTGTTTTCATCAGCGTCAGAATAATCTCGCTTTATATCCACCAGTTGAACTTGAGTATATGTATTGAATGTTTTGTAATAACCATCGGAACTTGACATAGATGAATGAATGATTGATTATTTTGTCCACAAATATAAAACAATAGCGTTTGATATCCATAATGAAACACTTTTCAAAACAACACATTAATGAAATACTTAACAAACGGAAAAAAACTGATAATTGAAAGCAACGGTAAATAAACGATAAACAACTAATGAAACTACGGTAGAAAATTTAACTGAAAACGACAAATAGCTGGTTGAAAAGATCAGTAATATTATGGAAAACTCCGAGCACAATTCGAATGAATTGGAATCCAAATGTCATAAGATGACATAATTCGATTCTTGCACCATCTACTGGAAATCGCAGTAAATCCTCTGGATATGATTGATCGTATCTGGAGTTTTTGACGGAACAATATTGAATCGGAAATCGCACCAGGAATATATGAATCTATATCTAGAGTCAAGATTTTCTTCTCACTCAGTGCTACAATTCCAATTTCAATTGATGATGAGAACTTGACCCAATCTGCTGTTTTGAGAAGCCATCTCCGAAAATCAGTAGTAGTATGGAATTGTGCTTTTTCTGGGAAATCTTTGTTGGTATTTAAGGGGATTGGTCATTTCCGAATGACTCAAACAGTACTTCACAGTTGAGTTAGGGAGATAACTCTGGTTAACAAATCGTTATACCGATTGCTGATGATTCACCATTGGCTGTATTGAACCGGGTTTTCCTTTCATCATTTAGTAAATTATTCAATATAAACATTGCAAATATTTATTTGTTTCGGACCCTTAATAGTAACCGCAATAGCTTTCAAATCATTTGAGCTTTTGAGGTATTTTCAACATAAATAAGAACTCCACACTAGCATGATTTTTATTTTGTCTGTTTCTGAATAATGCTCTGTAGTTTGGTAGTTTAGGGGGTCGGCGAAACCATACACGTTCTGAAAAAAACCCTGGTTTCTTCGTACGATAAGATACATTTGGACGATTCATTTTTAAATATAGGTTTGGTTGATTGTGAAAGTTTTTCTAGAGCCTGCTTTCACATGATGGTTTTGACTTTTATTGAGGCTTGATTAGAAACTGGTTTCAAAAAAGAGTTTTTTTTTGTGATTGTGGCGATGTGGTGGTAATTTCCGAGATGGTTCGATTACTGAAAAAGTTGATGTTAACGTAGCGAATGATGGTTTTTGAATTTCATCCAATATTGTTGGGAGATCAGTAATAGAGTGTTCGGGAGGTGTGTGATCAATAGAGGAGGTTCATTGACTATGGTGGGGGAATTAATAGCTGAATGTCCCCTTTTTTCATGCAGATCCATACGAAACGGAAGCCCTGTAATATTTAAAGAACACCGCGTGAATTAATGGACAGGAAATGCAAATTAAAAAGAAATATGCATTATTGATGTTTGGTCGTGAGACATAACAATGGATTCAGGAATTATGGAGTGGTCAATGGAATTGATCCTTGAGGAGAAGATTCTATATGTTGTAACCACTTGAATACCTAGGTTCCACGTATTCTTCTAGCCTGATATGTTAAATATCATTGAATACGATTGCTTGTTTTTTGTGGGGAACATTGATGAGTTTAATTGGTTCAGTACGGAAGAAAACAGTCCGGTAGTATTTAGTCCGGTATATTCAGTGTCTAGATGCTCCTTATTATGGTTCTGACCATCTGTGAAGCAGCACTGTGACAAGGGCCAATATTTGTCATTGGTGACAGAGATTGCTTGATTCAATAAATGTTTATAGGTGCGAAACAGAATAAATGTTATTTACTCACACGTTCCAGAGAAGTGGACGATTTAATTACCCAAACTACTGTTTCATTTCCAAAACGAATAATCACACTTGTGAATCAATGGTATTTAAGGTAGCTGATCAGTTCGTCTATATGTCTACCAGTCAGCAGAGGATTCAATAGTTGATCTTGATTTGGAAAAACTCAACAATTAGTTCCATAGACAGAAGAATTCTTGAATAAAAGATTTTCGGAATGGGTCAAAACATTTAATTTTCCGTCGTGCGGAAATGTATTACAAGCAATTTCGTACTCAGGAATGTTTCTGCTCCATATCAATGATTTTCTGGGAAAAACATATTGTTATGTGCATAGTTTTGTGGACGACAGTACTCCTCATACTAGTTTTTCATTCCATATCATCCCCATATCAGCACGAGAAACAAAAATACAGAGAGACATCAGCGTCAATAGTATAAACGATGACTTGGCAAAAATGAAAGAATGGGGTAACAACAAGTTCGTAAGTTTTTTCCTCAGATAGATAGATGATGCTGGGTGAACCGAGGCATGTCAGGAGTAACTATTCCTACAAAGTCAAGAATCTCGATGCTAGGAATCACGATCAGTAATAATCTCACATGGGAAAACCACTAAACCGCTAAAGGTGCTTCCCAGAAACTCGTATTTCTATTTCGTGCGAAGAAATACTTCACTCCTCGTCAGCTTCTAATGATCTACATGGCTCAGATACGACCTGTCTTGCAATTTAGTTCTCATGTCCACACTATATAAGAAAAAAGATGAAGTAGTTTTAGTAGCACGATGCAAAAAAAAAAAGCATAAATTCAGTGGCGCATAGGTTTTTGGTTAGGATACTTTCCAGGACGTCACTGGACATGATAATTTGAATTTGGTTATGGCCAAACCAGCCCCTTAATACCCTAAGTGTCATTGCTGAATTTTAGGATGATTGAGACATATATATATTTTTTTAATTCTGACACCCTCTGTATCTTGAAAACGAAACATTACCGGACTTCTGTTTGTATAAATTTTCGTCTCACAATCACTCATAAAACCACCTCTTCGAGTTTGGCCACATACCTAAATAACACCCTGTATATCAGCAGAAATCCATTCGATAATCATGGGAAGAAAAAATTCGAGAAAGCTAAAGATATAAAACCAATAGATGATTCGGGACGAACTTTAATGAGAATTAAATACGAAAAAAACTTCTTTATGGAGCATACCATCACCATTGTTGAAAAATCAAACGAAGCGGCACACGAAGTAATAAATAAGGCATCCAACCTAATGAAATGGAAAAATCATGTTGCGTTGGAACATACCGATTTGTTTGAGTATTGAAATAACCGTATAAGCTGAATTTTGGGGCTGGAAAACAACCAACCGCCAGTTAATCTCTGTGTGTACAACGCGGTTCACGTTTACCAGTCTGACCCCACTATAACCAATTAATTATCCACCCCCATTTCACCCTGCATAAGACAACATTCGCGCAGATGTCAATCAAAAAGAATAATCAAATGAATTGTACAGTTTTACATATGTATCTGATATCCGACTGAAAAAGGAAGAGGGATGAATCCAGGGCAGGACTATTGTTGAATTGGGAGATTTCAGTATCTAAATGCTGACAGAAATTTATATGGTTACCATGTCGAGTATTTTGCAACTATCAATGGATTGTATTCGACAAAATAAAATACTATGAGGGATTCATCTAATTGATTCGGAACCAAAAGACTCCGAAGTTCGGCTCATATGATATAATGGTTCATAAGCATCAAGAGAGACTGGAAATTTGCAAGATCCTTCCAACATTCATTCGATACCTTCAGCTATAAGAATCTACTATGTGTTAATATGTACAATATGTGTAGACTACCAGTTTCTTACAACAATAAACAAGTACCTATTATTCTTGGAAATCTAATATAAACTGAACTGCGGAAAAATGAAAACGAACCATTATCGATAATTGAGATCAATTACATTTTTCTAATGAAATCCCAACTGACAATCTGAGAGGCAGAACTAATCAAAGTTTCAAATCGAGCATTTCTGGAACTATGAACATTTCTACGGATATCTCAAATCACATGCACCCTCAAAAGTCAAATATCATAGCTGAAATAACCCTTACTGCATTTTGTTTGATGAGTTAATAAGAAGATACCGTATCGTTTTCACAGTGAACGATATAAATAATTCTGAGAAATGGAGAGGGATTTGTATCATTTTCATTTTTACAAATATTATGATCTCAGGTGATACCACCTCGCCCTTGATATCAGTTATCCACATCTTGCTTCAATAATTACAGCTATCCTCATCTTTGCTCAGGAAGACCTAACCATCACAGGGACAATACCCTTCGTCTCTATTGACCTTCCGCAGCATAAAAATATCCTAACTTACCTGAACATCAGAAGAACTACAATACCCTTCGTCTCTATTGGCCGTTTTCAGTATACAAATGTAAGAATCATAGTAAGACTGATAATAATGTATCTAACAGATCAAGTTGCTGGGCTTAAAATACTGAGGTGTTATCAAGAAAGATAGAGACATAACTGGACATCACTCTCAAATTATATGACAGTTCTGACAGATTCAACAACATTCACTCTAAATGGTTCACACATCACCGCTATTGGATAACATGATAATAATTATTTCAAAATATGATAAAAGTTCATCCTACGTTATAAAGAAAGTACCAACCGAATCACATTATCGAATAATAAATCATTTCATCAATGAATGACCACACTTAATGGTGGTTGCGCTGGATTTTTCAGCTCGTATTATTAGCACACGTCACATTTGACAGTTGTTTAGAAGTTAGGATTACACGCTCCACTTGTTCAACATATATTCACTCCGCCGGCATTAATTTGTGAAACAGTCTAATATTAATTTAATTTTTCATCGAATATTCAGCCTGAGCTATATATCAATGTATTTCCATGAAATTATTTTCTAAAGAGAATAATAGGTTATTACGTCACAAGGGGGATAAGGAGCCTGTAACACACGAGTGAAAATTGTGAGCACGAGGCTTTAACCGAGTGCGGCAATTCGCTAGTGCACGTATCTAGCCTTATCCTCGAGTTGTGTACTGTACTTTTTCTACTCTCACCATGCTCGTGCGGTTATTTCTGCTAGTACAGCAGAAATATCAATGATCAACAGACAATGTGGTTGACAACAAGTATGTAAAACAACTGCTTGCTTCATGGATATAACTAGATACAGTACCAATCCGCAAACTGCGAAACAATAAAATTCCATAAATATCATTTTCAATTGAATCTCACAAAGAATTTGTGACGAAAATTCGGTAAATTCGATTTTTGGGCCATTGAATGTATTCCAGAGATCATATTTATCAGGTGAAATGTTAAATAGCCCATCGTTTTAAAAAAACATTTCCAGAAGCAGCCGCCATGAATTTAGAATACACTTTTATTCTTAATGAGCCATAACCAAACAGCTGTAAAATACGTAATGATAATAGGAAAAGTTCATTCTCCTCTTCATTGTTATATTAATCTGATTATTTTTTCCACTTGTCAAAATGTGACGTTTTTGGCATTTCAACCAAGAGTAGCGGGTTATTCTATGGTTATTCTAGCCAATCATTGGGTATTATACTGATAAAACTGCCTGGTCCTTGACCCTTGATAAAACGTTGTTCAACTTGACTTAAACTGTCAAAACTATACGGTTTACCGCGTTGATTCTATTGAACTGGCTCATATTTATACAAATTATCATGAATGAAGAGTTACCTTATTATTAATAGTCATTCACTTTTCACTTTTTTAGCATAATAACAACACTGAAATAATACTGAATACTGAATACTGAAACACGTGAATAGCTCATAACCCCAACTTTATGACAGATATAGCGACCGACCGATTCAAATATTCAAGGTTTCCTGAACTCAAATGAAGATGGCGTACAATTAGTTTTTATTAAATACAATTGATTTTTTGTGGTATGAGAAGAAACCGTTGTATGAAGATTTTGATACAACGACGTAACGAATGATTTTATGTTCGTTCTGGCGCGATTTTCATTTCATAAGAAATTTTCAATTATCAACCTTGTACAATGAGAGGTGTGACGCCATCTCTTGGTATCGTCAGCAAGCATTATCATATTCACTGCGTAAGCATCATATCTCTTCTAGATCATAGAAACCATACATCGTTGTTTGACATTTCAAATTTGTAAGATTTTCACCTATTCTCCTTTCCTTCCTGTAAATGAAATACTGATCAATTAAATTGTTCTGCCTTCTATTTGTTCAAAAAATAATCTCTTCAAATACAACTCTTTCATCAAATTCAATGAGATACATTTTCATTTACGAAACACTCAAACTTTTTTATTTTGAGGCAAAAGCATTCAAACAAACCGAATTAGATGAAATCACTCGTCCAACGGACCTGTGATTTTATCAATCGGTTTGTTTTTATACTTTTGACAAATAAAAAAGTTTTTGTGGAAAATGAAAATTCATCGATTAAATTCGAAGGTCACGTGGTATTACCTTTGATTATATCTTGAACGTCAAATAGAATTAATCGTGTTAAAGTGTTTGAAGTGTTTGTCGGATCCAGAAACGAAGAAAAAGATATTATAATCCAGTGAGGAGCTGGGGCTGCCTCTGTTTGGATTTTGTTGATGTTGTTTGCGAATATGTCTCTCTGATATAAGGAACTGGGTTCAATAAATAATTGATTGCTGCTAAATTTCTATTTATTAATTTGACTCGACATTATTTTGACATTAATAACCAGAGATGAAAGCCCTCCAGCTTTGCTCTCGGTCTTCAATTATATTATCAATGCCAAAATTATGTCTCGTTAAATTATCATAAAATACAGCCGAAATTTCAATGCACGAAAATATTAGACAATTCATCAAGGTCTTGTTATATTACCCTTGATAATATAATGCTTTCAAGATTAAGTTTTCGAAAAATACTCGAGATTCGAGATTGTACTGGACTTCCTGACATTGAACATATTTTGAGTTCTTCAAACTACAGTAGTGGTAATGTTATTCGTGGCATTTTATTACCAAAGACTAGTTTTTAACACCCTATGACATATTTCAGGAGCAGCATGGTTATTCGCTGACAGGTCAATGTGGCAGAATTTTCCACCAATTGAACAGAATATTTCCCTCATATATACAATGTCCCATAAGAGCAATGCAATTATCGAAAACTTACAGCGGTAATTGCATTGTATCAAGTCACCATAACAACACATTTGAAACCGTATCGCTAGACATCAGTAAACAACACAAATAAATGTCAGATAGACTTCAAAAATAGAAAAACATTTCGCGTTTAGGTGAGTACTCCTTACAATCTATATAGGAAAGTATGAATGAACAAAAAATAACATTTTCTTGAGAATTCCTTTAATCGTAAAATATTCCAATAAATTACATTCGTGCATAAAAATGCCAGATAATTTTGCATTCAAGCGTGATATCTCATACAAATTGCATTCGGTTATTTTCATATTTTGTAAAAGAGCCCCCGTCCTTCGGACTCGGGCACTTTCGCCAAAATATGAAAATAAACTTGCAATTTTTAGATATCACGCTTCCTTGCAAAATTATCGGTAATTTTTATGCACTCGTGCAATTATAACCGAAAAGTTCATTCGAATGGTGAAAAAGTAAGGCTCATTCTTTCAATCTAGCACGGAAAGTATGACGTATTGCGCACTTCGAAACACGCATCCATTTCAAACCGACATGCAACTTCATTGCGCAACGGGAAGAGATAATGATTACAGAGGATGTGAAATTCATATTAAAATGAAAAAATCAAAAGCTCAAACACAAAATGAATCAAGTTTCCCTTCAGAAAACATATTTTCCATCCAGTCCGTTCCTGCTTTTATCTTTATGTCACATTTATCTTCATGTTCCATTTTTGACTTATCATTTTCGCGATCCCCTAAATACTCCACATGGGGGAGATGTCCCCTCCCTTCTGCGGGAATATCTGCATGCCATATAGGAAGACTGACTCACATAACCGACTGAATCATATAACGGGTGGTTTTCCTTTATAGCAGTGGCAGAGTGCTTCCGGTCGTGGGAGTTTTCGGATCGGAGTTAAACAGATTTATTCTGTCATTAGGAAATGGCAATTGAGTGACTGTCGGATAATACCGCATTCAAGTCGATATTTTGATGGGGCGTTTGAATTTTGACCAAATTACTCATTTTGAGTTATTGTTGATAGTTTTATCTAATGAATGAATTGTCCTAGCTGCTTGTTGTTGCGATAGTTCATGTTATTTTTTGTAGCAGTAGCACAAATCGAGAGATTGAATTATCAACCCACTAATAAACGATGAGTTTTTCCAGACAACATTTATCCTAAAAACAACTGATATTATTCGTAATCATTGAAAGTTTTTGAGATTGTGGAATATCCTATAATTCATTTTTGTTATAGTTAACCTGTTCAAGGATAGATTTGAAACTGATAACTCGATTGCTTTCCTTTGGTTTGGATCAGATATATTGATGATTAATTTGCCGAGGTTGATACAAGGATAATCGTCATCGTGAATATCATTTCAGCATTGAAAAGCAGATGTCGGAGTGTAACATTCACGTAGGAAGTGGAAAAATAAGATTGGTTGCTAATTTCATGTCTATTGGTTATGAGGAACTAACATTATTAAATTGATATTTATAGGAAAGACTAGAACACGTCCAGGTCCATTCCTAACAATTTGGATCATTGTCCAAAACATAAAATGGCAGCACTGCAATTTCACGTCCATGGACTCATAACATTTTCTCCAAGGAAAGACGAATATGGCAAATGAAAGGGAGTGATTTAGCTTGTAGCTGGAGTGAACGGTTATAACCTAGATATAGTAGAAAGGGTGGCAGTTGATGAAAGTTCGTAGTGATACCTCATGAATTCCAATAAACTAAAGGACTTGAACAGTTAGGAGAAGTAAATGAGAATGTAGCATATAAAACTTCTAATGAATCGAAACATCCCCTCGGTAATTGAAAAAATAAATTAGAAATCACAGAAGAGTAGGGCTGCTTCAAAAAACATTGATTATTCATATAGGAAGAGGAGAGAAGTCCAGTGTCGCTCAGCATGCTCTTGTCAATTATCATAGAATTACTGAATGAAACCTGAGACTAATCAAGAATGTGCATGATACGAACCTGCTCGATGCATTCAAAAGTCTAAAATTAGCAAAGAGAAAAAATGATATAAATGTTGACAAAGACCACATACCAATATTCAGTTCAATATTGAGGGATCCACTATGATCACGAATAGACCAGCAACATCTCACATTGTAAGATTTATAAATAACTTACCCTTGTGTCAATTTTCTAATATGCTAACTTTGTTGGCGGAACGCGCGTTAAGTGAGAGTAATATCAGTTTATTGTTAGGGTTGCTACGAATTTAATAAATAATTTCCTGGACGAAATACAAAGTCCTTCCAAGTGTATTGGTACGTGCACACATCTTGACAATTTTCACTTTAGGGTAATTCATCTCCAGAGGAAGTCATCATCTCACTGTAATGAGTTTTGTGTCTAAAAAGACACGCAAAATGTTGCTCAGTGAATGATTCATTGAAAACTGTGAGAAGTAAAAAGCTTCACTATCCCCAAGAGAAAAAATAGTTCTAGGAAGCAATATTCCAGAGAATAATATCGACAGAAAATAAAAGGATTCTTTCAAGGTTTGTGACTATATTTAGTCCAAAATAAGAAGACTAATCTGTAAAAGTCTTGCCACGTGTGACTCCGCGAATGTTGCCAAAACTGCAAGAGTCCCTTATGGAAGGGTGTGTAATTGGCATATCAGAGAACTTTGACCTTGTGTATACGATTTTGTATGGTTTTGTGATGCCAGTGCTAGTAATATAACTAATGGTGGATTTATTTTTATGTGCATTTTCCGTTCTTTTTTTTTTCAAACCATACAAATTTAATAACCACCATAATCTTTGATTTGATGATTATTTTCGTTGAAACTCGAGCTCGAATCGAGAAATTTAAATTATGAAAATAACCACAAGTTAGAAGTTTTTTCTGGTTGATTCTTTGTTTTTTCTCATTCAAAATACCTATGGTTTTTATGAAGGTTCTTAACTTGTGGTTACCTTAACTTGTTCTACAGAAATAAGTGAAGATAAGAGTGTCCTGAATACAAAATGGTTTTGCATTAATTCTCGATCTGGCAACACTGCAACAAACCTCATTCTGAAAATTAGGAGTTCGGTTACATTTTCGAACCGAACTCAAGATGTAATTAACAGCATTCAAAAAATATAATTCATGTCTGCGTTGAGATAGGCGTTTGACTGGAAACTTTCAATAATGGATGCTGTTGAATTCTTAGTAGATAATGATGAATATACAATATTGAAAAGAAGTGATGAAGTCGTTCTATGAACAGCTAAGGAAATTTTGATATTCCAACTGGAACTTTGAAATTGTAAAGAATATCCTATTTACCGATCTGAAGAAAAAAATCAAAAGTCGCTCATTTGATGTCACGGTCTCAATATCAGATCCATCCTTAGAAGCTGTAGCTATGTACATACCATTCAGAAACTATTGAATGTTATCGATGACGACATGAAATCAACGCAGTGGTACCAATCCATTGATGGAAATGCATTGGAACGTTTCTATTGAATTTCAAATTTGGTGCCTCTTATTCTTTGGCATTTGGTTGGCAGAACTCTCGATGTTGTCGCAATTTGTTGAAGTCTGTTATTTACCAATTGACAATTGTCTTCAAAACTGACAGTTCTGTGTTTGCGCATTTTTGGTACTTCAAAAAGTACAAAAATCATAATGATGTCAATATCGATAAGTGCAACAGTGTGATAATGCTGATATATGCGGACGACTTGTTGATCCTTAGCGACTCCCCTATTGATTTACCTCGGAAGCTCAAAACACTGGAAAAATACTGAACAGAGAACAAACTGTCAATAAACACACAAAAAACAAAAATTATGGTTTTCTGTAGAAGCGGATATAAAAAAACTACAACCTCAAATTTAATCTCTTCAACAAACCTCTGGAAGTCGTGAAAAATATACCTATCTGGGTATCGAGTTCTCTTCATAAGTACTTTTTCTAGAAATGAGCAAAACAGCTACAATGAAAGCCAAGCAATCGGTCGGAGCAGTCATGAACCTGATGTGTAATTCTAAAGTGAATTCTGGGGAATCCAGAATGAAGTTATACGAATCAATTGTGCTTTCTTCCTTATCATAATATGGTATCGGAGTTTGGAGCTTGCGTACGCGGATATTCTGGAACGCTCTCAAGTAGGATTTTTCAAACGTTTACTGTCTCTACCAAGGAATACTCCAGACTGTGTCGTCCGTCTGGAGACCTCCTCTACAAAATTGAGTTATACTATCTTGAAGGCTGCTCTATCATGGTTCAATGACCTAAAAGTATTGGAAACATCTCGCCCACCAAAAATATGTTCTTCACGTCTGTCTGAACTGAATATATCGGCGGACACCAGATACAACTAGGTGGGGCAAATAAAGGACTGCTTTTCGGCAGCTGGCGAAATTCAACTTTGGCAAAATTTTTTTGCTCTCCACATCTAAAAGAGAAACTCTTCTTGTTTTAGAGGCGTACCGTAGTAAGCTATTGAGAAACGACTCAGATAGACTTGCAGACTCCTCCTACCCACTCATATATCAAGACCTCTCTCAGCGAATTAACACTCAAACTTATTCAAAAGCCTCTTTGCCCATGAATATTGTCAAATTGATTTCTCAATTACGAACCTGCAGTAAAAAAACTCTGAGATTGACGCTCAGTGGCCTAGTCTATACAATTGATATCGAGGTAACCTGCTCAATCTGTAATTTTAATGAGACTGAATCCCTAGAACATGTCCTGCTGGTGTGCCCAATATATAGGGGAATACAATAGAATGATCTATTTAGGCAATTGAATAGCATTGTTGATATTACTCGTTTATTGAATTATGGAACAATTACAGAGCAAAAAAATCTAATTCACTCTGCGATAAATATTCTTGAGCTAAGATCTTTCATCTTGAATGAATGACACCCTTTTCTTTCTTCGAAATACATATACAAATAATGTGTTCGGAAATTCGAGTGTTTTCTAGTAGCTCCTTGCAAACATCTGTTATTTCGAATGTGCTCGCCAATTGGCTTTCAATAAAATTATGTTCTGGTTTACTTAAGCTATCGCTTTTTCTGTGTTTGGACCTGTAACGCTTAGCTGTAATCCCACAGCCGTATATTTGTTCCCCCTCCAACCCTTGCAATAAGAATTGTAACTTTTTTTATGCAATAAAATCTATCTACTACAAAAAGAAAAATTTTGATAAAAAACTTTATGCTTCGATGCTTCTAAAGGAATTACCAGTCGCAAGCTCTTCGTAAAAATGCCAAAAGAGTTGGTGATATCTTCAATTATTTAAATCGAAAGAAGGCGAGATAATGATATCCCTTCGCTTCCCTCAACGACTGTTAAAGATAAATTGAATACGTAGGAAATCGTATTCATAATCTACAGCCCGATATTAATTCATATCGGGTTGCTACAGATTTGACGTCGAGTTTGTATACTCTCAGTGAGATTTCCCAGATTAAAGATAACAAAGCACACAAGCCACCAAGAGGCTCATGAATACTGTAGTGCTGGATATATGTTATGCGTACTAATATTTATACTGTGTAGGAACGCAGTAAGTATTTGGAAGGTATACATTTTTTATAATGGTTTGGATGTAGCTATTCAAAATATATGATTTAAACCTTCGGAAGGGCATATGATTATAGATTCCCTATTGGAAAACTACAAAGGAAAAAACTTTTCCATGGATGATCTTCCATATTTTAATGAATGATATACACCTGCCAAATAAACGAAGACGCCACTTTGTTTCATACCCAAAATTACATGAACCTATGACAATCTGGCTACACAGTGTACTTCAAAATTCAACCACGCCCATAATGGCGTGCAACAGTTTTTATATTGTATCATCTATAATTCAAAGCATTTATTGAAAACTATTGTAAAAATTACTCTCATTTATTTTACACATTAGACTAATGGCATGATGTTTTATAAAAGTTTTTTCCTAATATTCTAAAAATGTTGTACGCTAAAGCTAAGCGAACATCGTCCATATGGGAAATAAATAAGATGAGTGCCGTCGAAAGTTTCTGAAACATCCATTCCCTGCCGCAGTGGACTTAAAACTTCGATAGTTTTGGTCACGCGATATTATTTACCGAGGTTAGTATTCAGGGACATAATTTCCAGGATTTTCCTAATCTCTTTCTTCATCACAGTTGAGTCACAGGTGGAATACATTTGAGGTGAAGTTTGTAATGAAAATGCTGCATAGGGAGTATTTCGTGGGATTTCGTACAGCTGCAGAAGAAAGTCATAAATAAAATTGCAGGTAGATTAAACCAACCAGTGAATTTCTAACCCATTCAGTTTCTCAATTGTCCCATTTTCCTATTGATTCCATTCCATGAACTTTCCTTACTGGAATAAGAGATAAAATGAATTCGATAGAAAATTTCTTGGTAGCACCCGAAAAGCCATACTGCCTAAGTATAGAGAGAGACAGAGTGTACAAAAATGCGAATTCGTGACAATCAGACTGAAACTTTTCGCATTACATTTTCACTGCCACTTGAACTGTTATATTTTGAAATGGATTCTCTCGTAGAATTGAAAACCAATATCATGTTAACAGGAAAAAAACAGAAAATGTATTTCTTCTGTTTATATTTTTTTGAGTCGCAGTGAAAACAGCAGCCACGTTATTTACCATTGAGATATATAGGTACTGCTTTCTTGTGTTACAACTATATGTTGACTGTCTTGTGAACACAACATAAAAACGAAGTATCTTCGGCTGTGATTTGTAATAGACCGGGAGGTGGTGTCACTTTTGAACTAGTGATCGATCTGCACAAGAATTTTTCAGCATGAGTAGTACTCCACCTGTACATATGAGGACCGCGTGTCAGCCAGTCCAATAGCGGTGGGTGTGGGCGTGGGAGGCGGTGAAACTCGCTGAAAAAATCTCAAAAAAAAAGTGATTGATCTCCACGTGAAACTTTGTAATGATGTAAATTATTCATGATTATAGGTGGAAATAGGCGTCAGCCACGTTCCCGATGGTGGAAACATCGTCAGTCAGGCCTTTGAAGTGGTCGGAAAAATCGGAAAATTGAAGTGACCGATCTGCACTTGAAATTTTGAAGGATGATTATTGTATTCAAATTGAACATGAAAATGCACGTCAGCCACGATGATACTGGTGGATTCTGCGTCAGTCAGGCGTCCAAAGTCAAGGGCAGTGACCAGCTTCGTTTGGCGCGCTGTATCTTATGCAGTTCGACTGACGCATATTCCACCGGCATCGTGCCGGCTGACGATTATTTATCAAATGTACATAACAATTACATGTTTATGAAGTGCCCCCGCCTCTTTTATTTTTTGAACGGGTCAACGCAGAAAATTGAAACTGATGATGAAGAAAGTTATGCTTGAATACTATATTATGGAGTAAAATTTACACATGAAAAGTTCAAGATGGCGACTGGGAACCACCTGGAATAAAAATTGAATGGAAAGGAGGGTCTTGTGATACATAATGTTGAAGCTCCTGACGAATACTTTACAACCGTAGAATATGAAGTCGATATCTTAACCAACTACAAAATGGCGGAAAATTTGATAATTGCCTGCGCACATCGACGTGTGACGTCATAAGTTGAGGAAATAAGCTGAGTTCAGTTCAGAAGATGCTCGAAATAGTTGCCGTCTTGAGATAAAAACAGCCTTTCGGATATTTCACGTCAAAAATTTTCGAAGTCAGCAACGTCGATTGTTCTTCAAATATTTAATTATTCCCTGTCGTACATTCATTATTGAATCAGGTTCAGTTTCGTACACCTTCTGCTACAAATAGCCCCCACAACAAAAGTCTAAAGGTGTCAAATCTGGCAAGCGGGCTGGCCATTCCGTAGTATGTCAATGGCCAATCCAACGACCATGGAAAGTATTACCAAAAAAAAAATTTAAATATGTTATGGAGATGACTTCGTGTTTCCATTTTTTCAATAAAATTGGTCTTCCACTTTGTGTATGGACTACTACCTTCGTATATGCAATAAAGTTGAAGTAACTATATTGTTTGTTTGTCTCAGATGGATAATCTATTCAACTCTTATGAATCCCTTCGGTGATTCATTTATAATGATATCAATAAAAACATATTTGAACTAGTAACTCTATCATATCACCAGTGGACTTGTGAGGACTATTTAAGTCAGACGTACAATACAGATAATTTAACTTTATTACATATGGTTGTACTGACTATATTGCAGAAGTAGGCTTTGTTATATTATTTCCATCTGTGTATAAATAATGAAGACATCACGCATTCACTGAAAATAATGTTCAAATTTGAAAGAATAGTCGTATTCAATATTCAAAAAGTTGGATATAGTGATTTATATCACCTTAAAATTGATATATAAACATGTAATTGTTATGTACTTTCGATAACTAATCGTCAGCCGGCACGATGCCGGTGAAATATGCGTCAGACAAACTGCATCACATACAGCGCGCCAAAAGAAGCTGGTCACTGCCCTTGACTTTGGACGCCTGACTGACGCAGAATTCACCACTATCAACGTGGCTGACGTCCATGTTCATGTTCAATTTGAATACAATAATCATCCTTCAGAATTTCAAGTGCAGATCGGTCACTTCAATTTTCCGATTTTTGCGACCACTTCAAAGGCCTGACTGACGATGTTTCCACCATCGGGAACGTGGCTGACGCCTATTTCCACCCATGATCATGAATAATTTACATAATAACAAAGTTTCACGTGGAGATCAATCACTTATTTTTGAGATTTTTCCGGCGACTTTCACCGCCTCCCACGCCCACGCCCACCACGGTCGCGCCGGCTGACTTTCGATTTAGAGTACAGTAATGGTAAAACTCTCTAATTAATCACATTCGAGTTGCAGATAAATCACTGATGAAAAAGTGACATCACCTCCCGGTCTATAACTGTTCTACTAACTTGAAGAGTGTTTCGGTGCATTTTATCCTCAAAGGCAAAGAATGTCTATTGAGTTGAGCAGTATGGCAGAAAGTAAGATTCTTCAGGAGATTGTGTCTTGAATATCGGTGGTACATATTCGCAGGCTACACCCACAAAAGGTAAAAAAACCGTGTTAAATGTATGTAATGGAAATGTTCTACAATTCATTGATACACCCACTGAGGAGCTCTCAGGGGAACTTGCTCTTCTGAGATTGAGAATGAAATGTTATCTTTGTCATTGCTTCAGAATTTATTATTTGTGAATAATTTGAATTGAATATATTGAATGTATCAATACGGAGTTTTATCTTAGTAGTTTTTTGCGTTGAATACCATTCTATAGATCCGATATTGGTTCTAATTTCTTTTGAACTATGAAAAAAAAATCATCCTCCATAAATTGATGACTTACAAGTGTTTGCTAATTTTTATATGTTAGCTCTTCTGTAGGAGTTTTGTATTTTTTTTACATTAATTGGGAGATAGACAAGTGAAACAGTAGTATATCCAAAGTACCGAATACATCACGAAGAGAGATTCAGAATTTGATTGATAGAATTGGGATAGATTAACTATCAGAGTAGTAGGTCTGTATAGTTTCAATAATCATATTGGTTCCGCCCAAAAATTTTTATCCAAATTTTTTCACAGTACCTTATGAATATTCATGTATCAATACTGCAATGAGTAACTATAATCTCGAATCTTTTGATCATTATTGCTGAGGACAATTCTCCTACGGTGTACATGATATGGTTGCAAAAAAAATGTTTTTATCCGTTAATCAGCAGACGAATGTCAACCCCCAGAAGTTAAAACTTGTGCAAGCAATGGATTAACGAGGCCTTACCTTTTAACTTGTGAATCCCAGCAAGATGACCAGGTGGGAATTAAACCCCGGTTTTCCGTTCGATAGGCGGATGTGTTCACCTCTACATTACCGAAAACGATTACTGAAAACTTCACTTAACCTTCCATTATATAAGTTCAGATGACGCTTGTATAGATAGTAAAGTCAGCAGACCAGTCTCCCAACCATTATTATTTCTTTTGGACACTGAGCAGTCGGCAACCTATATCAATTGTTGAAAATCAACAACCATAAGCACCACTGGATGAAAAATGAAGTGAATTAATAATGATGAATAATAATATCATTAGAATTCAGCTTTCCCGTCTTCCAGAAGAAAATATGAATTAACACCAAATGACATGACGAAATTTTTATTGGCTGACACTAGCGATGAAATTGAGCTGGGGCAGTGATCTGTAAAAATATCGAGGGTAATATCACGAGAGGTTTTTATTTCATCGGACAAACTTTCTTTTTGCACGAAAACATATTCCTTTGGTAATTGACGAGAGCAATAACATGATAAAATCATGACACCGAAGGTAGAGTGATTTCAGCTAATGCTTTTCGCTCGAGTCATATTACAAGCTACCAAGTTTGAGTAGAACCAAATTAAAGTTTATACGATGAAAACAAAAAATATTCAGCAAGATAAATGAACGAATCAAATGAATGAATTATTGAACAAAATAAGTAGAACATAACTCATTGAATTAAATCAATAATTCATTGAACAAAACATACATTCAACAGGAAATATTTTTTAATGTTCAATCAGTGAAAGAACAGTTTTGGTATACGGTCCTACCCGAAAAAGAATTCTGAATTTGATTATTTTCCTCTCTCAGATTTTTCACTGAAGTGGAATGATGTTGTGAGTCTAACTTGGCCTCAGAGAATTGGCGTTCGAATGTCCGGTCAGATTGATAATTTGTTGTTCTGAGACTCCCGCTTTGGCAAGATTAGAAATAGTGCTAGCTCTATGGGAGTGATTAGTTATTTCATTTTTCAGATCTAGACCACTTTGAAATTTTGTTCACACCATTGGCAATATTTTTGTACCATCCCTTGGCATTTTCATCAATCTATCTGGAAAAATATGTTTGTTTCGTTCTTCTAGCAGCATTTTCAACAATCGCACAGGACACATTTTCCGATTTTTTCATTTGTAGTCAACTACTTACTTAAACTGCACCTTTTATCTTCACCTTGAGCTGTTTTGAAAAAGACCGTGATGTACTCCACTCTGATTGTCAATGTTCCATTATTGTATTTTTCGGCTTTGAAATAATAAATTTCACACTGCGCACCGTCACCACCTCTCCAGGCTAATTCAAAAACGGCGATATGAGAGAGTTTTTTTTATGTCCCATTGGAGTATTTCCATCCCACTGCTCTGCTCCTTTATAACTTCTTCACTTAATGTTATAGAACTTCGTCTTCTTTTATCTGAATTGTTCCGATTTATCCGATATCAAACTGGCAAAACTGCGTTTCTTATGGAAGATTCTATACATGAGTTGAATTATCGGTTATAATTGCACGAGAGCATAAAAATTACCGATAATTTTACAAGAAAGCGTGATATCTAAAAATTGCGAGAGTTTATTTTCATATTTTGGCGAAAGTGCCCGAATCCGAAGGACGAGGGCTCTTTTTACGAAATATGAAAATACCCGAATGCAAAATGTATAAGATATCACGCTCGAATGCAAAATTATCTGGTCATTATTATGCACGAATGTAATTCGTTGGAATATTTCACGAATTAAGAAATTCTCAAGGAGATGTTTTTTTTTTGTTCATTTATACTTTCCTCTATAGATTGTATGGAGCACTCACCAAAACACGAAATGTTTTTCTATTTTCGAAGTCTATCTGACATTTATTTGTGTTGTTTACTGACGTCCAGCGATACGGTTTCTAATGTGTTGTTATGGTGACTTGATACAATGCAATTACCGCTGTAAGTTTTCGATAATTGCATTGCTCTTATGGGACATTTTGTATATGAGGGAAATATTCGCCATAAAATTCTGAACATCATTGCATCAGTTCCATAACCAGAGTTTATAATATCTTATGTATGCATAATATGGCTTTTATGACTTTCAATAGTTTTCGAATTGTACGAACTTCATCTTCAGCCTAACTATCAGAAGGAAACACCATAGCACATGTGATTTCCATGACAAAAACTCCACCACCCTTATCATACATCCATAGAAACCAATTTCTCCTACGTTCCATCCTACTACTCATATATCTCCATAGGAATGAAAAATGACATGGGCTGGATGGAATTATGAAACAATATACCTTCGAATTGCCATTGTGATTTATGACTCACACTCTAGCTGTTTCCGGTTGGTAAATGGCAATGGTAATTAGGATTTTATGATTCCTGCTGGGGTTCCATATATCATTGCCGAAGTCGTAAAATGAATGTAGCCATGCAATCCAATACTAGTACACTAGCGGCTCTACTTGCCAGATTATTCGTCGAAAGGGATTGTGGTGAGGGGATATGTGAAAACAGAGTAGGACTTGACATGGGACAGTCGTGATAATATGCATCTACTCATGAAATATCGGATCACATCTCATCGAAGGTTCTGTTTTCCACTTTTTGGGTTCTCTCTTCCCTAGAAATGATCGAAAAAGAAAAATCTTTTATCTATTTTTGGACAAATTGGTATATTTTCTCCGATACGTAACTGCTTTTATAAAAATATTCAAAATTGAGTTTTTTGTCAGTTACGAATCGTATTTTCATGAATATGGGGATTCATATCTTAAACTTATTAAAAAAATGTGCACACTTCCGATGTTTGACGATGACGACGTTTCGGAACCTAGTCTGCCTCCTTATTCTAGACTATGTAACGTAGTTACATAAGGTAACTGTTACTGCAGATTTGCCAGACTAATTCAGTGGAGATTGGCGTGGTGTTCTTTGGACTGACTTGCCAGTATCGAATTTAGGTTGGTGTCAAGCAAGGATCTTGAAATTAATTTTGGCTGGACGCCAGAAATTTTTTGTTAATTTAAAAGGATAAAAATTCAAACTTCCCTGATATAGATAAAGATAATTTTTAAGATAATTTCCTTCTAAGTTGAACAAAACAATGAAACAGAAAGTAACTATATATGGTGTATAATAAACAAACTATAAAATATAATAAAACAATTTGGATATCAGTATTCTGAATATGGTTCAGTTATTGATGTACCTTGTCTGGTATCTGGTGTTATGATTCACTGGACTCCTGGTCGTATGGTTTGTGGTGGCCAACTCAACCTTCTCAACTTGATGGTGGCTAGATCAGGCTTCCTCGTCTCGGGCTACTAAATTCACCCTGATATTTCTGGAAGACGTTGGGCTACTATATTCACCCTGATATTCCTGGGAGAAGTCGGGCTACTATATTCACCCTGATATTCCTGGGAGACGTTGGGCTACTATATTCACCCTAGTATTCCTGGTAGATTCTCAGGTTTGGACTTGCATTTCAGTAGCTGGGCTTGGACTCACCGTAGTTGTCGTATCATGAAAATGATATCGCAGAGTTATAAATGAACTAGATAGTTGTACACCAGACTTGAACCTTGGATGACTGACGTAACTAGCTAGTGTCTCTCAGCAATTATATAATTCAAAGATATTTGTGTAAAACAGTGAAATATAAGATATCCTTAAAACTATGATCTTAAATTGAAGCTCTAAAATGATATTTCAACATGTGTTGAGACTATGATTCATTACTGAATTTATGAACAGTTAGAGCTAGTTACATATGTGTTCAAGATATAAATGAAACTGTCTGCTAACGATATATGAATTATGACGGTTATTGATATCTACAAGTTGATGATCATAAAAAAAAGATATTGAGATAGAAAGGATATTGAGATGGAATAGATATTCAGTGAATTTTAACTTTGGTTTTTTTGGAATCAAAATATCTGATAATGTGATAAAGAAGTTCCGAGGAAAAGATATTCAAATACTACTTCACAAAATCTTTCGTAATACAGGTTTCAAGTGCAATAAACTTTCGAGTGCAACGAATAGGACTCAA
The DNA here is from genome assembly GCA_032362365.1 of Zygogramma bicolorata. Taxonomy (NCBI): domain Eukaryota; kingdom Metazoa; phylum Arthropoda; class Insecta; order Coleoptera; family Chrysomelidae; genus Zygogramma; species Zygogramma bicolorata. The sequence goes on from JAVJAQ010002244.1 coordinate 794,673, forward strand.
AATAGATATTTTCAAAGAGATGAGAAAAGATAAGGGAACGTTAGATACTTAAATCAGGGCTAAAATTTCTGATTTAAAGAATAACGAAATTTTTGACTTTCAATAAAAATATGCCCACTGGACCCTGTGGCTTAAAAAAATGACTCGAGGTGAGTTAAAACACACAATTACTGATTTTATGGTGAAGAAAAAATGTGTGAATCAATACTCACCTAAAATCATCTCCAGCCTGGATGTACAGGATACCATGTGGGTTACTGCATTTTCGGTATATATTTTTTTCCAAACAGGAATAAACTTTCAGCCTCTATTCCGAACAAATTGACTTAGATCTTTTCAGAATTTCATTCGTCATTCGGCCAAATGCTGTGAAAATGAAAACGCAGTCAAATTCTTAAAAATCAGAAATTTTCGTTTCACGAAATTGTGAAAACGAAACTGATACGCCTCTGGCGATAAATGACCTAAAAATATCAATTACGGGAATCAATAATTACTTGAAAGCTGAAGGATTACAAAGATAAATCAAGATAAAGATTAAGTGAAGCTATCAATGCCACCATTTGCAAAAATTGTTGACCAGAAGATAAGAAATTATGGGAACTCTTTTCACATACCTGATATTCCATTCAAGATAACATACACTTCATGAAAACTTTTTGTGGAAAAAGAAAGATAATGTAAAGATATTTAGATAACGTGAAAACAAATTTAGCGATCAAATTATCAAATCTCAAAACAATGTTGCCTCGATGATAGCCTAATTAGAAGAGAGCTTGATGAGCTTCTTCACTTTTCGACAGATTTCAATTCGGTCATGCGCGATTAATGGCCCAAAGCCAACATGGCGTTTTGTTGCTGAACAAAGATTTTGATGATTCAGCCATTCTCCGCTAGATGCTCTAGTATGCATGAAATCGCTATTATAGATTTACAAAAATGTGAAGTTTCCATTTTCGAACGATAAATGATGAGCTCATATGAATGATAAATTTACTTATTATAAATGATGTAACGATTATTCGTTACAACTATTTTGGGAATTTTTAAATGGAATTGTAACATTTTGTACGTAGTGTCAAAATGTGACATTGGTAGGCTTATTCATCCATAGCTATAACTAGTGTTGATTTCCCCAGTTCAACTTCCCTTTTCAGAAGAGGCATCCAACATAATTAATGAACAGGTAGCAATCTATTCATTTCCGTTCAGCAAAATGCAAGTAGCCTCTTTGAGTTTTCTTTTTGTTCTATTCTGTCATAAGTAAATTGATGTAATCCAACTCGACCATGTATGTTTCATTTGGTAATTTCTTTATTTCACGTCTTCTCAAGTAGTTTTCATGTTCAGGTGTCCTCATTCTCAATGGCCTTGATGTTTTACCGGTATAAACACTGCAAGATACACAAGGAATACTATAAATACGATTTTTTGAATTATGTTCCCCATTTAGAGGTTTGCTTCGAGTTGATGGGGACCTGATCGTATTCTCTGTTTTGAATATTGTTTCAACATTGAGTCTATCACCTATGCGTTTGATTTTTCCGATAAACTTCAGATATAAGGAATGATCATTTTCATCAATTTGTTGAATATTTTCGTTTGCTCTATACGAACCTCTTCCAAACTTTTGGATGGTTTCATTAACAAATACATCAAAGTATAAGTGAGCATTTTCTCTCAGTGCTTTTTTATGATAACTATTTTTCTGTCTCGAGTTTCTGGGTTCAATGATACAATTTGTGCTCTATCATAGGGCTTTTGATGGCCTTTTTCCACACTGATTCGATGCTGTGATTTCAAATGTAAATAATGATTTGTATGAGTGTTCTTCCCATAAACACTTGTTTTGAAATTATTGAATGTTTTTTCAACTGAAACTTCAAGAAAGTTGAGTAAATTATTTTCTCAAATTCCTTGGTGAACTTTACTGTGGGTTCTTCATAATTGATAGGCTGAAAAAAATGATTCAATTCATATTCTCTATGTTTCCATATGCAAATATCAATGTATCTCTACCACGCTTTTGTGTGTTTATGATAATTATCAATATGATTTTCTTCAAACTTTACCCTTATGTATTTGTTGATGAAACCATCCAAAATTTTGAAAGATGATCGTATCAAGCAAACATCAATATTTAACAAATTCACATCAAAATATAAACAACAATAACAACAAACAATATTCAACACAGAGAACATAATCAGATCCCTATCAACTCGAAGCGAACCTCTAAATACGGCAAAGAAATAAAAAAACTGAATTGAAAAAAGAAAGGGATCTGATGATTGTATATTGTTTACAAAATAGAAAAAGGCTCACACTCCCAGATGACTATGAAGATTGCTTGTCGAGGCTTTTCCTAGGAGGTATACATACTAATTTCTGTAATAACAGTGGATATATCGATATCTCATTCAGTTTTGTAATGAACTCTGCCAAGAGTGTAACAATAATTCCTAACAACCTGACAGCCACTAGATTCGTGAAGATGTTGTCTTTTTCAGTGTGAAATCTAACCAGCAATGTCAATACTCTCGATTTATTTGCGGAAAAATTCACATTCTACGATTCCTTTTTGCTTGTCTCGGCTCTCCTTTCGACATGCAATCCCAACAGCCATCCGTGTGTCTAAGCCTTTTTCTACTGGGTGAACAATACATTGTCTCCTCAGTTGTGTGCTTTGTTGAAGAGTTTCTTCTCTGATAGGCCTCTGTATGTGGTTGTTGATGGAGTATCATCTGATATATTCCCAATAAATGCAGGTGTTCCACAGGGTTCAATTCTGGCGCCCACTTTGTTTCTGCTTTATATCAATGATTTGCTTGAGAAAACATCTATTTGAGTACATAGGTTTGCGACAGACAAATCAGCTCGAGAAACAGAAATTCAAAGAAACATTCATGTCAATAAAATTAACGATGACTTGGTAACAATAAAAGAATGGGGTGACATGAACAAGGTGGAGTTGAATGCTATTAAAACCCAGGCATGTCTCTTCTCGAAGAAAGCCAATCTATCATGATCTGGTATTCAGATGTCAGGAGTAACTATTCCTACAAAGTCAAGTATTTCGATGCAAGGAATTACGATCAGTGATAATCTCTCATGGGAAAACCATGTGATCGACCGCTGAAGTTTGTTCCCAGAAACTTGGATTTTTATTTCGTGCGAGGAAATACTTCACTTCCCGTCAGCTTCTAATGATAAATATATATATATATATATATATATATATATATATATATATATATATATATATATATATATATATATATATATATATATATATATATATATATATATATATGATCGGCTAGGCTTCCGCGGTTAGAAATGTGCTGGCTGGAACTTCCGGTTGATCCGCGTCTGGAAAGATTCACTATATAGATTATTAGATTATATGTTAGGGACTTTCGTGCTACGAGCCTTTACACCGCGACCTTTACAGATCTATTGTGTTTGTCCTCGGGATCGTTTAGAGTTCTTTGTCTAACCCTGTCTTCTTTACGAGACTCCACAGGCTAGTTCTTAGAACTCCCATGAATTTGGGAGCGAACCTGCATAGCATTTCTTCTGCCAGGCCTATTGTACTCATATGTTTATTGAGCCTACAGTGCCCTGTGAGAAGTCCTACTACTATTCTAGTAGTGTTCCTCTTCTGGCCTAGTAGATAGTCTGTGAATGTTGGCAGCGGTTGTTTGATAAACTCTTTGGCCTGTCTCATTCCTGGTGCATTGTTTCACCAGTCTTGAGACTTCTGCTGAATCCATGATTTAGTGTTTGTTTTTAGTACAGCTTTTGCTATACCGCAAAATGGTTCTGGGCCATTCAGGGCCTTACTTGCTCCTTCTCGGGCTAGTGTATCGGCCTCTTCATTGCCTCTATAACATGTATGTGCTGGTACCCAGGCTAAGGTCAGTCTGTTTTGACTGCCCAGTTCACTATATATATATATATATATATATATATATATATATATATATATATATATATATATATATTTATATTTTATTTATATATTTTTTATACAAAAATATGTGTAGATGTTTGTGATAATTGTTGATGAAAACTGTTTTTATGAGACCTTTAGAAAATGATGAGGTTTATATACAAAAATTAGTCTTAAGTTGCCATAATGTTTCATCACTTGTAAGATTTTAAACACACATTTTAGTTTATATGCGAACTCACGTACAAGCGATAGTTTCTTGAAACTAAAGCTTCTGTGAAAATCATTGTTTATTTACTGTACACTCTCCCTCTGTTTTTATATTTCATGAAATTGGTAAATAAACATTATTATTATTATTATTATTATTATTATTATTATATATATATATATATATAATATAATAATCTACGAGGCTCAGGTACGACCTGTCTTGGAACTTAGTTCTTATGTGTGGAATTCGGCACCAAAACATTCATTGAGGCTTCTCGATTCTATTCAGAGAAAGGCAAGTCATCTTGTTGGTGATTCTTCGCTCACAGACTCGCTGACATCATTGGAACAGAAGGGGCACAGGGCTTCCCTTTCCTGTCAAACTGTCTATAAAAAACAGTTTTTCGGACCAGCGCTCAACATCATTTCGAGACACTAACGAGCTTTGAAAGCATGTTGATTGTTCATAAGTTTCCCGAAATACTTGTTTTCCATCTGAATCACAATGGAACTACATCATGCGGCCACTACACAGCTTACTGCCGTCATCCTGGCGATAAAACCCGGTTTTAATTCAACGATTTCAGGTTATTACCAATTTCTTCCATTCCTTGATTTCAGGTTATTACCAATTTCTTCCATTCCTTATTGAGTGGAAATACTTATTACCTAGGTATTTTACAAACGTGAAGACACTTTAAGTTCCTCATTTTTATAAATATTCATTTTTAGTTATCGTTTTTTTTTGAGTTTCATTTGTTATTATATTAATGAATGATCAACAAACTGCTGTGATAACAGGGCGTGAATGAATATGCTGAACTTTTAAAACAAACTAATTTTCCCTCATTGAAATTTTTGGGACTCCTTTCCATATTTCAACAGAAATGTTGAGAACTTTGTATGCATAATTATTATTTCACTTTTAATACATTCCTCTGGGGATGATTCAACTCCAACCAAACTATTCTCCCGACTATTCTTAGTGCATATGATGAAATAAATAATACAATTGGAAGATTCATTACCGTTCGAGTTTTCATAGAACAGTCTCTAAGCGGAAAGCATGAATTTTATATGGCAAATCTCTCAGTTCTAATTTTGAAATTGAATATTCATTGCTGAAGGATTATTCCGCAGTGTGCAGTCTTGATTATTCAGACATCATCATCTCCATCAATTCAACTTATCTCCGGAGACTCTTACCTGAATGTCGTGTATTCAATTCGCCACAATGCTCAGGAAAGATCTCCCAAGTGTACCAGACCTGCCGACGAGGAAACGTTTTGGAGTTCAATATATTCACCTGTTGACTCCATTATTCCTGTTTATTCAGCTATTATCGGTATGCATTCTCACTGATTCGTAGTTGCCGTTTTATACATTCTAGAGCCATTTTGTTATTGTTAAGTACAGCTTTCTCAGATTGGAAAAGTCAAAAACACAAATATTTTTGTTCTTGAATATGACCATGAAAACCATTTCCAGATTCATTAGGCTAATGTAAGTTGTGAGTTGTGCTGCATGAAAAATTTAGTCATTTGTGGACATATTTAGAATTAAAAAAAGATAATAGCGCCAATTAGGTCGTCTTTAAATTTCATGGAATCTCGCTTTGTCAATAATTATGATCCACGAATCATTGAAAGAATTGTGAGAGAGATTTGATGTGATGTTTTACAAAAATACTGGATCATGATCACCTAACGTATCCATAAGGTTGATATATAAAATTTGTTCGAGAAAGTAATAGTTGCTCAAGTTGGAGCAACATCCATCATTTACATTGTTATTCTTGAATTCACAGCGAAGAATTTTTCAGTTGGAATTTATGCGATTTTTTCGAACGGAACACCCTGTATCAGTCTGTCTTCGCATTCTACTTCAAATTTTCTGTTCAACATATAATATATTATGCATTCCTCCCCACTTTCTTCTACATTTTTCAAAATGTTTAAAAAAATGAAAATGAAGAAAGAATCAAAATTTTGACCTTGAATCCGAAGGATCGACAATAATCACACTAATAATATTTTTTCGAAATGTCTTGCACCTTGTTCTGTGCTCATTATCTCAATTCTTGAAAAAATGAGGTGAGAAATAGTTTAATATATTCATTGCAACATTCACTCCACCCCCAGTGAATAAGTTTTTCCTGAATGATCAACTAAAACTCACCTCTAATTTGGCCTCATTTTGATCAAGATCATCAATACAAGACGTCCATTTTGAGAATGTTAGAATATCAATTCGAGACACTCTTTTTCATATACGATTTTGCCTTCTCCCTAGTATCGTTCATACAATAATTTAAAACATTCCATCTGTGGATGACGCCTATTATGATATTTTGAGGGATACAGACAGGAAGTCTAACAACCATTTTCTTTGCCTATACCTGAGGTGTACAACATTTCCATCAACTCTTCCTTTATATATTTCATGATGAAACAACCCAAGTTTCTAGTAAATCACACCACAGGCTATCAACGAATGTCACAACAATATTTAATTCTACAATGAAGGTGAATTATTTATTATCTACTTCTTATCTCATCGATTCAAGACTCCCGAATCAGGACTGTATAAATGTATTATGAGTGAGATCATTGTCCGTTCTCTGGTTTCAAATTGAAATTTTGGATGTTTTCATTATCTCAATTTTTTGAAAATATTCCGGAAAATAAATATTGTAAAACGACGCCTAAGCATAATATATAACATGTTATCCCGGGATAGATAATTTCATGTTGAATGTGAACACTAACTATTATACAGGGTGTTTCGTTTGAGAAAATCGCATAAACTGTATCTGAATTTCACGAAAATTAGTACCATTCGAAGCACTCCGAAGAAATATAAATGATTCTTATGCCACTTCCTGCTATTTCGGTGTTCTCTGAGCCACCTCCTCAAATAACTATCAGATCTTTCATGAAATAACCTGATAACAGCTTTTTCATTCAGAGCTGACTTTACTGTCAAATTTTCGGAAAAAGTTTTAGCTTGGAAACGGTGCATTTAATCAAGATATAAACTCAGCGCTAAATGGGAAATCATGCCACTATTCCATTGATAGAATAACAAAATTATTTCGAAAGTATATATAATTTGCTCCCGAAGAAAAATGCAGTTCACTGTAGATATGTAACAAATTCCAAAATGTGGCATTCCTGGTGTCATATAACTTCTATTTTGAACTTTTTTGTATATTTTTCTATTATCGATATATCGAAAGTTTGAACCAATGCACTCAATCAGCAAGAAACGTCAACCACACCCAAACAAAAATTTCTATATAATTGTATATGAAAGAAAACGCTAGTTTGAACCACCACTATTCAGGAATACATCGACCGAAAAAAACATGCTCTTGCCACTTCCTAACAAAATATGTAGAAATATATGGTAGTTTCTTTGGGAAATTATTGAAATTCGAAAGCATAATAACTGAAGAAATGAGCCAATTGTTGACGAATTATTTTTTCATTACTTGATTCTTCATCCACTCACCTACCCTACCCTTCATACTTCAAATTACCCACTCCTACTTGTAATCTTCGTCTACCAATATTTAAAGCTGGAGAAATATCCTATACTTTGCAGTCTTCATCATTCAAACATCATCATCGTCATCATCAATATCATCATCACCATCTCTGGAGACTCTTATCATTGAATTTATCATTATATCATTTTCAAGTGGCACTGCATATCAATTGGAGAATTGAAGTCAGATCAGATTCAATACAATAACAATTTTCAAAAATTATTTCGAACAATCTTTGAAGAATTTTTGTCGAACTACAAGCAACCTATCATTATATATATATATATATATATATATATATATATATATATATATACATATTATATATATATATATATACATATTATATATATATATATATATATATATATATATATATATATATGTATATATATATATATATGTTAGCATGAAGATTCTCACGGACGAAGTATGATGAATTGTGTTTTCGGGTTTCATTCCGTGTTCTGTGGTTTTGATCCTGTGATATAGTACTTTATGTCTATTCCTCGTATGCATAACTTTGTATGACAAGGAGGTTACCATGTCAGCAGCAGTCAACAACAAAAACAATCATCAATAATTTCGGGGATAAAAAGCTGTAAGAGGAAGTTCAATAAAGAAGAAATACTTCAGCAGTAATTTTGGGTGTTTTATTGATCCTAAAAGTATTAGGATAAAAAGTAATACACCACAAGTGGCGACGAGCGAGTCCTTCCAAGCAGTTCATAATAACTAGAAGGGAAGGTGAACCTACGTCAGAAATGTCAACGGATTACATCGGACATCTACGTGAATTTGACCCGATTCAATCAGACTGGTCAATATTCAAGAAGAGGCTGGAAAACTATTTTGTTGCTAATAATATAACGGACGATAAACGAAAAAGTGCAATTCTGTTGAATGCTCTGAATGAAGAGGCATATAAGTTTATCCACAACTTATGCGTTCCAGATGAACCCGAAACTAAAAAATATTCGGAGTTGTGCCCCCTATTGACCGAACATTTCAAACCCAGTGATAGTATTTTCGCTGCTAGGTACAAATTCTACACAGCAAGGAAAATGCCTAACGAAACTGCAAAGGAATGGGCTGCCAGATTGAAAAGTTTAGCTGGTGCTTGCCAATTCGGAAATAGTGAACTCAAAATAGTTCTAAGGGATCTTTTCATCATTTCATATGAAAAAGGTATTGTACAAGACAGACTTATGGAAGAAAAAAGTACGACAACGTTCCAGGAAGTTGTTGAAATTGCCGCTGCAAAATCAGCTGCACATGTTACGTCACATTCCAATCAATTCTTTGTCAAGAAGGAACCAGGATTGCTCTATACGCAGGATCGATTCAAAAAGGTTAGAGCGCCGGTACAGGGAGGAACTTCATCGAAGATCACACAAGGCACGTCACGGGAAGACACGTCAGGGAGAGCCACTACCAAACAACCGAAATGCCTGGTTTGTGGACGAAGAAACCACCAGACAGATAAGTGTTCCTTTCGTGAATGTTTCTGCCATGTTTGCAATAAAAAAGGGCATTTAGCTTCTGTTTGTAGGGAAAAACAAGTAAACAAAACTACTACAAACAAGAGCGGTAAATATCGTTCCAATAGATTTAATCAAAATTATTTAGAAGAATCAACTGATCTTTCTTTGTATAGTTTAGATTGTAAGAATCATCCAATTCAATTAGAAATTGTTATTGGGGATAAACCGTATACATTCAGTTTGGATACTGGTGCTTCTTACACAGTTATTTCAGACCATTTTCATTCTTCTAATTTCAAAAATTTTCAATTGGAAACAACTGAGAAAAAGTTCAATCTATATAATGGAGATCATATTATACCATTAGGATATTTCAGTTGTTTGGTTTCGTTTCAAAATAAACAAGCTAATATGAATATCTATGTTATCAAAGATGCTTTCGGTCCACCACTTTTGGGACGAGATTTTTTCAACTTATTTAATCTCAATATTTCAGATGATAGTAGTACAGTGGAAAATAATTATTTCTTTGAGTTGCCAAAAGATATTCAATGCATATTAGACAAACATAAAGCCATTTTTGAGCCCGGTCTTGGTAAATTCAATGAAGGTTTATTTTCCATCAATCTGAAATCGAACGAAAATATCTCGCCAAAATTTTTCAGAGCTCGACCCCTGCCTTTTGCCATCAAGGAAAGGGTTGAAAAGGAGTTGAGTCGTTTGGAATCGTTAGGAGTCATCGAACCTGTGGATTACAGTCCTTGGGGAACTCCGGTTGTTCCCGTTTTGAAAAAAGATGGTTCTGTCAGGTTATGTGGCGATTTCAAAGTTACTCTGAATCCTTATATTGAGATTGACCAACATCCTATTCCTCGAATAGAGGAACTGTTTGTGAAATTACAAGGCGGAGAAAGTTTTTCCAAGTTAGATTCAGCAAATGCATATACACAAGTATGTTTAGATGAGAAATCAAAAAAATTTGTAACTATTTCGACACACAAAGGATTATATCACTACAACAGTGCCCCTTTTGGGATAGCTAGCATACCAGCTAAATTTCAAAAACTTATGGAATCACTTCTTGGCGGTATACAGGGTGTTGCAATATTCCTTGATGATATCCTAGTGACTGGTCGGAATAGAAAAGAGCATATTACATGCTTAGATACAGTTCTAAGTAAACTGGAGGGTGCCGGTTTGAAAATTGCCTTGCAAAAATGTGAATTTTTCAAAACGCAAATATCTTATCTTGGTTACAAAATTGACAAGGAAGGTTTACATACCTGTGAAGATAAGATATCGGCTATAATTAATGCACCTGTGCCCGAAAATGTTACCCAGTTGAAGTCATTCTTGGGATTAGTTAATTATTATGGAAAATTTGTGAAAAATCTTTCGACAATTTTGACCCCCCTTTACAATTTATTGAAAAATGGAACTGATTGGCAATGGTCAAAGAGTTGTGATAATGCTTTCAAAGAAATCAAAGACGTTCTTACTTCTTCTCCGGTTCTTGTTCATTATAATCCAGACTTACCAGTACGTTTGATAACTGACGCTTCTCAATACGGAGTCGGTGCAGTATTGGCTCATATAATGCCGGATGGACGTGAAAAGCCGATTGCGTATGCGTCTCGAACTTTATCCGTAGCGGAGAAAAATTATTCGCAGATTGAAAAAGAGGGTTTAGCGATAATTTTCGGACTATGCAAGTTTAATCAATATATTTATGGTCGTAAATTTTCTCTGGTTGTCGATCATAAACCGTTGATTTCTATTTTTAATCCAAGCAAAAATATTCCTCAATTTTCTGCCAATAGGTTACGCCGTTGGGCGGTAATTTTATCAAATTATCAATATGATATTGAATTCGTGAAATCCGATCAAAATTATGCGGATTCTTTGTCTAGATTGCCAGAAACAGGAAGTGAAGAAAGTTGGGCAAATGTCGATATCAATTTTATTGATTATTTCTCGAGTAATGAACATTTTCCTTTAAAGTTTGAAAAAGTAAGGGAAGAAACTTTCAAAGATGTGTTATTAGCAAAAATTATAGAGTATACTCGTACAGAGTGGCCTATCAGTATTGACGATTCTCTAAAACCTTATCATAGGCTCAGAAATGAATTGAGTGTCGAAAATGATTGCCTAATGTGGAATAATAGGTTAGTAATCCCTTCTTCGTTGAGAGATGATATTTTGAATGATCTTCATTTATCCCATTTGGGAGTTGTCAAGATGAAAAGTCTTGCAAGATCATATTTCTGGTGGCCTGGATTGGATAAAAATATTGAACATATTTGCATGTCATGCGACAATTGTTTAATACATAAAAAGTCTCCTAATAAGGCGATCCTGAATCCGTGGCCCTGGCCTACAGAAGTATGGTCCAGATTACATATAGACTTTATGGGTCCATTTTTGGGAAAATATTTTTTCATCGTGGTAGAGCACATTCAAAATGGATAGAAGTATTTCCCATGAACTCTATCACTTCAAGTTTGACAATTAATGTTCTTCGAACTTTATTTGCCAGATTTGGGTTGCCTTATCAAACTGTATCTGATAATGCAACAACTTTTTGTTCAAGGAAATTTCAGATGTTTTTATCACTAAATGGTATCAAACATATCACCTCTCCTCCTTTTCAACCGTCTTGTAATGGTGCAGCGGAAAATGCTGTGAAAACGATAAAGAATGCATTGAAAAATGCACTTGGAAGAAATAAGAATCTGAACATCAATATAGCTCTGAACAATTTTTTATTTGATTTCCGTAATACCAATCATTGTACAACGGGACTGACTCCGGCAAATTTGATATTCGGGAGGAAATTACGTACTCGTTTTGATTTACTGAAGCCCAATAATAGTACAGATGATTTCGGCGATGAAGTTTTGAGAAAGCGAGTCTTGAATCAACAGGCCAAACAAGTGAAATATCATGCTGGTGAAAGATGTTTACAGTTCACTGAAAATGAATCTGTGACTGTCAAAGATTATAGGTCAACTAAAACTACTTGGATCAAAGCGTTCATTTTTAGAAAAATTGGAAAATCAACTTACTTGTTAAAAATTCCAGAATTGAATAATGCTATTTGGAAAAGGCATCTGAATCAAATTAAAAAATTTCATTTCAATGTATCAGCCTTAATGACACCAGGTAATGAGGGAGAAAATACTTCCGATATTGTGAGTAGTAGTTCGGAAAACGGTGATATTGTAACAGGTAGACCTATATCAGAACAAATTGTTAATTCAAATATTTTAGATTGTAGGCCTCGACGTGAAATCAAACCTGTACAAAGACTGAATTACGATATAATGTAGATAGTGTATATTTCAATTTTAAGGGGAAGGTAATGTGATATAGTACTTTATGTCTATTCCTCGTATGCATAACTTTGTATGACAAGGAGGTTACCATGTCAGCAGCAGTCAACAACAAAAACAATCATCAATAATTTCGGGGATAAAAAGCTGTAAGAGGAAGTTCAATAAAGAAGAAATACTTCAGCAGTAATTTTGGGTGTTTTATTGATCCTAAAAGTATTAGGATAAAAAGTAATACACCACAGATCCTCTGAAGGATAATTGTCACAACGTTTCGGCAAAGTCTCATTTGCCATCTTCTAGGTGATCATCACCTATTCGCTGTTCACCTGTTCGCTTCCATTATTTCTTTTTGTTCAGCTATCATTTCCATAAATTCCCACTGATTCTTGGTTGCCGTTCTATGAGTTCGAGGCCGTTATTATACGGTATTGACATTACTCCCAATGTCAATTGGGCTCGATAGATTATTCAGAGGTATGCATAATAGACTTCGTTGAAATTAGGATCGATAATGGTGGTTAATCGAATAAATATGAAGATAGGCAGACTAGGGAAATATTCGCTTGATTGGACAAGTGAAAGCATTGACATTTTGCATATATGATTGTGTCGAACCATTAAACTTTTTTGAAATAGATCTTAATGCAATAATTGATCATCTGAAGTGCGAAAAGTGGTATTATTCCGCATTGGACTGCTGTAGAAGATCAAACGGTATAATGCGCAAAAACTCTTGTAGTGAAAGATTTTGCACTAAGGTCCTTCTTTTTCTATGTTAGGGTTACATTTGTCAACAGCCCTCTGTTCATGCGGAACGACATATACTATCTTTAATTGCAGTATTGTTTCTCCTAATGATATATTATAAAATACGGTTCATACTTTGCTCCAGTGGCATGCTGGGGAGCAAACAATGTTCAATCAGTTTTCTGTTACATGGCCTCTTTCTGATGAGGGACTTTGTGTCTATATTACTGAGATTGCAGCCATTGAATGATATAATTTAAATGAAACTGAAGATATTCAAATGCTGTTGAAATTCATCGGAGTTTATTGAAAGTTTTTTAGAGGTTTGTTGGTTGCTGAATGGGGAACATAAGTTCTCCATTGGAATTCTATATGACACAACTATTACGCGTTGAAATGAATTTGTTCCCATAGAACTTTCAAAGGCGCTAGCTACGTGTATCATCGATAAATCTAGTTTGTCAGTTCTGAAATGGACCTTTGAGGTTCTTGAGATTTTTTATGGTTTCATGATAGTTTTCAGTGCGTTATAAAGGATTTTCAACTCTAAAATAAAAACACTATAAAATTAACTCATGAATCTGAGTTCACTTGAATATTGATTGCTCCTACGAGGAGCATTCGTGAATAATTTTCCGAGCTCATTTGTTTCGAAGAGGCTTAATCCTCAAAAAGACAATTTTCAACTGAGGATTACGATTTTTTTGGCGATTGATTTCTGAGAAACAAAATATTGCAGAAAATGTTATCATCGGGCTTGCGATGGAAAAGTACCATTATGATATGAACTCAAATTTTTGGAAGCGAGACTTTTTCTAAGGATCATTTACCCTGACACCGAACTGATATTACTGCATTCCAGGCACATTCCGCAAAAAAAATTACGCTCTATCCACCTGCAGAAGTTTTTCTTGGTATGACTAGGAATTTGTCTAATGAATATTTTGGATAATTCCTCAACGTCAAACTGAATAGCGGTTATGATGGAATTGGTCCTTTACCACCATTTGATTTATTTTTGCATTTTGCATGTTGGGCGACATATATTATGTGTGCCTGATGTTACTTGAAGCGGATTTTTGAATCTTATCGATTCTGGCCAATGTATCCTTTGTTGCAATGTTAACAATATAAAAACCTGCTTCGAGGAACATTATGCACACATAAAATGCGGAAGGATAGAACAGTCCAGTGTCAGCATACTCTGCAGACAATGTAAATGGAATTATCGAAAACAATTCGAAATTGATCCAGAATGCGCATGATACAAGCCTAGTTTGGAGTTGAAGTAATTGATCTCGAGAAAAAGTGTCAACTTTCAGACCGAAGGTTCTGATCTCAACGTATACAATTGGAAAGCGGTCCCAAAAACCTCATTAGGAGTAATTCCCCGCAGGACTGTGGAAGCTTTGAAGAAATTTATGAGTATTTTCACAACGAAGCACCATTATTGAGAACACTGTCATGTGGGCAAAATTGAGTCTATGATGAACTCACACTATTTCTTGAGATTACATTCCTCAGTAGAATCTTTGTGGGATATTCTGATTTTGTATTGTTCAATAGGTGGTTTGCCAGTTACATGTATTATAGAACTAAGAGAGAAATATCATTTTCTTTTTGTTAGGTGAGCAACCCATGTCCACGATTTCTATAGTTCATTTTCGAAAACGCAGGTACCTACACAAATATTTTCTAGACTCCTGAACAATATTTGGAGTCATCATAGTCACCTTCGAAAACGCAAATTCATTTATAAGGGTCGGTTGGAATTTCGGGCGGATCCGGTACTGGATTAGACCCTTTGTCGAGATTAGAGACTTTATCCCTCAACACGAAGCCACCGCGCCATAAGTTACCCTGCTTATTATATGATAGAGATATATTGCAACCGCATGTTCGGGGTGTACACCGGCTTTCAAGGTAATTTCGCAAAAAGAACAGGTATTTATGGGGCAACAAATTAAGGAAGCTAGACTGAATGGTTCACGCCTCTACTAGAGATATGATGATTATCCAGAGTGCCAAGTTTGTGTACAGGGACGTTGATGATGGGCGAGCTAGGTGATTTGAAAGATTAGTAATTGTTGGGTTGAATGGTCGGCAATGAGTTACTG
Organism: Zygogramma bicolorata; assembly: GCA_032362365.1. Lineage (NCBI taxonomy): Eukaryota > Metazoa > Arthropoda > Insecta > Coleoptera > Chrysomelidae > Zygogramma > Zygogramma bicolorata. The sequence continues at coordinate 810,074 of JAVJAQ010002244.1, forward strand.
AAAACTGAAAAGGCTCCGTAATTTTATATCATATTCATTCACAATCTTTCGAAAATGTACCTATGTCCAACTAACTTTCATGTACTCCAGTGAACTGTGGTTCAGTTGCTAAGCATTATCCAATATTTTGTCACTTGATAACTGGACTCTGTTCACTTTCAACCACAGTTCACTGGAGTATGTACAACTGGCCCTTGGGTTAAAAAATCATCAATTCTTCATCGAGAAGAAAAAAGTCGAAAATATAGGTACTCTGTCAACCCCTGATTTGCTACTCTCCTTACCTCCTACACTTCTCGAATTCGAAACGTCATACTGACAAAACAACGGGAAAGATTCTGACGTCTGATGATGACAAACTCGACCTTGAGCTGAAAGTGAGGGTATCACTGTTATAGAGATGAATTCTTAATTTTTTAAATAACATGAATTGTGTTTTTGCGTTGGCAAGTCAAACTGATAGGTTCTCTAACATGTAACAGTAATGAATTGTTGAAATAATACACGATACCGTGACATAATGGGTTGAGTCAATGTAGAACGCTATCCTAGATTTCACTCAATATCTAGGATTCTTCTGAAAATTCCAAGAATTCATTAATCGAACAATAGACCTAGAATGTAAGCAGTTTACCCAGATGTTCTTTACTGAGTGGTATTAGTTCGGAATTCCATTGCGTATCAATTGAACCAATGAATTAGGAATGGTGAAATTGAGAAAAATAATTTAATTAAGATAACGAATTCACTCAATTTGTATACCATACGATTGCGACAAATTCTACATTGAGAAACAGGAAAAACCAGCAGTCCATTGAAGGAGAGAATATTCGAACACAAGAAAACCACACAACGAGAAGGACCTACTAAATCGAGAATAGCGTAGCATGCTCGAAACAACCAACACAGCATTGAATGCTCTGATGCTGAGGTAACAAGGAGAAGCACTGGTTGAAAAATTAATTCTCCTCCTCATCCTCAACAACTATGCCATCAGTCATCCCAGCGTAGAAGTCCAAAAAGCATCTTCTCCCTTCATGGAAACTTTGGGTCTTTTTGACCGACCATACCTCGAAATGTTGTCAGTCACCACTCATCACCTGAAGACGATCGAAACTTCGTGAGCACAGCGTTTGTAGTTGACAATGTTCCTTGCTGAAAAGTAATGGTTCGGACTTCCATCATCTATATTATTAACTCTATTGAAACCTGTTGCTAAAAGTATAAAAATAAAAATCAAATGAGGTAATCAAATCCAAACAAAACGTTGAAATGGATTTTTCGGTCAAAAAATGAAATAAAAGGTTATATTGACCGGAGACCATGCCAGTGCGGCAAAGACTACATCGGAGAAACCAGAAGACCATTGGAAGTGAGAATTGGCGAACACAACGAAAACACACAACAAGAAGAAACCATCAACCACCAACAATCAGGAAGAACAGAGCATGTTTGGACAAACAATCACAGCATTAAAGTGTTCGAATCCGGAGTCATACACAAGGAGGAGCACTAGTTCAAGCTTAAATTCAAGGAAACCGCCTACAATCTCAACAATGACGCATTTAGACTTCGGCTCCATGAAAGAGAATCTCGCGCCAATACATCCATTTCTCGCTGAAAACCGATCAGCGGACTGCTAGTAGCACCCGTGCACCTCATTGTTAGTACTGCCCCTTTTCCCACCATGATCGGGAATCGGGTCTTCATAACCAACCATACCTCGGAATATTGTCAGTCGCACTCGACGAGGATTGCGGATACCAGCAGCAACCGAAACGTCAGTGAGAACACTCAACATGGAACTTGGTTCCAACATTTATTCATACTATTTCATTTATTTCTTTATTTGAGTCCTTTTGTCGAATATTTTACAAGCGATATCACAATCTGTTTTTCACAATATTATTTCAATCATTTCTTTATTTACTTTTTCTTTTACTAATATTTCATTAATTTTGTTGTCACAACATCATTTTCTTGGATCGATCAATCCGTTTATTTTATTTTTTGACCAAAAACCATTTCGACCTTTTATTTGGATTTGATTACCTTATTCAATTTGTATTTTTATCCCTTCGTTCTCAGCAACGTTACAATCGAGTTAATGACATAGACAATGGGAGTTCAAACCATTACCATTCTTCGTGAGTGCACTCAACTTGAAACTTGTTTCGAACATTCGTTCACATTAATTTATATATCATTTGGACATGTTTCATTTCACCATTTCATACTCCAGATTAGAATTTTTGTGAACAGAATTATCAAACAAACAAAAAATGAATTTTATAGGGAAAAGTTTGTTCCATGTAAGGATAATTGTAAAAAAACATGGCAACTCATCAATGAAATAACATATAGGGATAAAACTAAGTTTTCGATTAAAAATGTAACAATGAAAACCCAACAAGGAGTTGAAATGAATATAAAAGACGAATTGAATTCTTTCAATGATTACTTTGTAAACATACGTGTTGAAATGTTAGAGAAAATTAGGAAAGTTGATACTTTACCAGATGGTTTTGCTTTGGAGGACACATCTGTGAAATGCTCTATGTTCCTCAAACCTGTATCCAGAAATGAAATTTTTGAAATTATATCGAAACTTAAAAATAACTGTTCCCCAGGTCCTGATGGCATATCCACGACTCTCATAAAAAACATGCATAGGCATCTAATAATACCACTGGTTCATATAATCAACCTAACTTTCAAGCACTGAAAACTTCCTTATCAGTGAAAAGAGTCGTTGGTTACACCTATATTTAAGGCAGGTAAACAAAATATGGTTGGCAACTATAGACCGATTTCGGTGAGAAATAATTTTGCAAAAATTTTTGAGAAAGCACTCAAGAAAAGATTAACGGTTTTCTTTGGAAGATTTCAAATAATAAGTGACAGACAATTCGGCTTTATAAGTAATTCCAATACAGAAAGTGCAGTTCTTGACTTCGTTGAGAAAGTTGTAGGAGCCTTGGAGAGATCAGAAAAGTGTTTAACAATTTTTCTTGATCTCGCCAAGGCTTTCGACACGGTGTCACATGACAAGCTCTTGGAGAAATTGCATTACTATGGTATAAGAAGACCAACACTGTCTCTGATTCAGGATTAATTAACAAGTAGGATGCAAAAAGTCAAACTGGATCATGAAACCAGCAGTACTAAAGAAGTGAAAATTGGGATTCCTCAAGGGACGGTACTAGGTCCAGTTCTTTTCTTGATTTACATAAATAGCATAAGTTCTATTCTTAACTTCAAAGGACACATCATTTCCTATGCCGATGATACAGCTATAGTTGTAACTGGAAATTCTTGGGACAAGGTGTACACAGATTCTGAAGAAACATTACAGAATATCCAAGTATGGCTGAACTACAACTTGTTGAGCCTGAACACCCATAAAACTAAATTTATGACATTTTCGATACTCAAATGCGACCAACCTAGTAAAGATACAATTTGTATACATGAAGTCGGATGTGAAACAGAAATATGCTCTTGTCCTCAAATAGAAAGAACACAAGAAATAAAATACTTGGGGGTCATGGTAGATAAACATTTACGATGGAATGTCCATGCTAATTACGTAACAAAACGTCTGAGGATGTTATTCAGACAATTTCATGCTTTGAGGGACATTCTAGATAACAAAAACCTCATGATCGTCTATCATTCTCTAGCAGAATCAATAATGACTTACTGTATTAAAGCTTGGGGTGACATGTTCAATAATTCCTTAAATCGGTTACAGACAACCCAAAATATATGTTTGAAAATTTTATTCAAAAAAATAGACTACTTTCTTCTGAAAAACTATATAAAGATTTGCAGCTTCTTAATATCCGATGTTTATATAGTTATTCTTGCCTAACCTGGATTTTTATTAATAAACATAATTTTGAGTACACACAGCCAGAAACTGAGATAAGATCTATGCGGAATCTTTCACTCAGGTTACCTCTCTTCAAAAAAACTCACACTCAGAGGTTTCTGTTTTATTATTGTACGAAGCTATATAATATTCTACCTCAGAATATTCGGATGATGAAGAAACTCGCTGAATATAAAATTAATATTAAGAATTTCATTTTTGAAAATGACGCTTTAATACTCGACAATTTCAGTTAATCTTCAGTAATCTGTTTAGTAATCTGTTTGCTTCCTCTCATCCAGACCATTTCATTAGTGACTCAATCAAATGTGCAGGATATGTTTTTAATTGTCGGTCAGAGGAACAGAATAATCACAGCACAAGCATACCTCTTGCTTAGGTGAATTCTGAGCCGCTGGCAGACAATAAATATCTCAAACAATGTATTAGATCACTGTAAATATCCATTTTGTGTTGTTGTTGAATAAACTTAAAACTTGAAACTTGTCAATTTATTAATCTGTTTCAATTAAATTCGATTAAATTTTTTGTTATTCTTTGACCGAAATCCATTTCAACCTTTTGATATTTAGATTTGAGTGCATTATTAAATTGAATTCAACTTCCTGATTTGATGATTCGAGAATTATCGGTTCAACTGACAAGTTTTCATCTCATTTGTTTCATAACAAATTTCACTAGAATCAACTATATACCCAATGGAAGTATGAACGCAGACCATCCACTTTGAAACAATCCCAGTTCTCAGATAATTCTAATACAAACATTTCAGGGGGTATTAAGATCATATTAATTACCATTCTGAGATTCATTTTTCGTTTCAGGAATCATATACTATAAAACGCTGAGATATCAGAGAAATTAAAATAAAATCACAAAAATGATTAATCTCTGTGAACGATATTGAAATCTCCAGGACCAAGCAAGCCTGGAGTTTAATTTGTTTGACATAAAAGAGGAGATCGAAGAACAGCTATGATTTCATTTGAATTCAGTAACTGCAAAATTTATTGGTACTATCTCAGATGTGTTGGATGAGTGAAATTCCCATGTGGATTCATGAGGTCTGTACTCAAAATTAAGAATGATAGAAGCCTTCTGAATGTATATATGTAATTACTGTTTGAAAATAATATTCTGTTGTGGATTAACGATTTCATTGGTGTGGTATCACTCAGTAAGTCTGGCAATACTAGGGCAGACAGCTGAGTGACATTTGGCCGCGCAACAAGTCAGTCGATCTGACACTTTGATCCGAACAGGACTAGACGACTCGTTTATTAGTTGTAAACAGTTTATGAATAGAGTTTCACTTGTAGTGTTATTTGTGTCTGTTATACCCACCCACCATACTACATTTTGGCGACGAGTTACTCAAGAGCCCAGTGTGCGAAACAGGAATCAGTAGCTATGGCTGAGAACGTGAACGAAGCTTACAAAAACTTTCGATTTAACAATTTCGAGCCCAATACAGAACAGTGGGATTACTATTTACAAAGGTTTGAATTAGAACTTCTGATACACGGATTGATGACCGATGACAATGCTGAAGTAAGACGTAACTTGCTGTTATCTAAGGTAGGCCCGCATGTTTTTAAAATTTTGGTGGACCATTACAAGCCAGATAAGCCAACGACAAAGACTTATACAGAACTCATCCAGGTGTTAAATCGTTTTTATGGCAAGAAAGTTTATATATTTGCCGAAAGAATAAATTTTGCTGGATGCTTTCGTAAAGAAAATGAATCTGTGACTGACTATGTGAATCGATTACGTGCTTTCGCGGGGGACTGCGATTTTGGCGGAGGTATAAATGAAAGAATGCGTGATCAGCTGATTTTCGGTATAAACAATCGTGAGTGGCAAGAGAAAATAATCCAAAAACACTCATCTAACCAAACTACACTCGAAGAGGTAGAGGCTACCGCTAGCCTTTTAGAGCAAGCATCTATACAAACAAAACAATTATCGTGTTTTCAACCTAACCTACAAAATACTGATAGTTATGTGAATCGCGTAAGGAAATCAGATAGACAAAGTGCATCGTCCGCTAAACAAACAAATAAAGTGCGTGAACTATTTCCGGACATTGACTGCCTTTATTGCGGGGACTTGAAACACATACAAAAGAATTGTCCTGCTTCCGGTAAGAAGTGTGGTAGTTGCGGAGAAGATAATCATTTTTCGCGAGTTTGTATAATTTCAGGACATGCTATCATTAGACAATCAAAAGCGCGTAAATACGAGGGGAAATCAAAACGTTCAACACGCTGTGTTAAACATGAAAGTGACAATGAAAACGATCATTCTTCGGAATATAATAGTGAATCGGAATCCGGGGAAATAGACTATAACTCGACTGTTTTAAATATCAGAAAGGTAGGAACGGCTAGTAAAGTGATGTTACCAGTACAAATAAATAACAAAAATATTGACATGCTTTATGATCCTGGCTCTGTGCATGCTGTAGTAGGCAGGTTAGTTTGGAATAAAATTGGTAGTCCATCCCTAGAAAAAGTAAGTGATTTGATTGCCTACGGCGAAAAACCAATAAGCACTTTGGGAAAATGTATGGTGGAAGTGCAAGCTTTCGAAAATAAATTAACTTTGCCCCTTTATGTAACAAACGATGATGACATACCACTTTTTGGCCTGGACTGGTGTTTAGCTTTCAAATTACCTCTACCTCATGGGGCAAAAATATATCATATAAAAGAGGACCACCATAGCAAAAATATTATTGACAGTGTACTGGGTGATTTCCCAGAACTTTTCGATGATTGTTTAGGCACTATAAAAGGTCACCAAGCCAAAATATACATACAACATGATATCACACCAAGAAGATTTCGTCCGAGAAGCGTACCGCTAGCGCTACAGGATCAAGTTTCAGCTGAACTCGATCGATTGGTCCACGAAGGTGTTCTGGAACCAATAGATACAACTAACACTGAAATTTTGTGGGTTTCTCCTATTGTGGTCGCTTTGAAGTCAAATGGAAGGTTGAGGATTTGTGCCGATTTTAAAGTCACCATAAATCAGCATGTTCAAATAGATGAATACCCGTTACCTCGTTTTGAGGACATCACAGCAAAATTATCTGGAGGAAGGCATTTTTCTAAAATCGACCTGAAGGACGCATACCTTCAAATGGAGGTCCACCCAGACTCCCGTAAATATTTGGTTATCGCTACACATAAAGGCTACTTCACATACCGGCGATTACCATTCGGGATTAGTTTTGCACCATCACTTTTTCAACGAACCATGGACCAGATACTGGTAGGAATAGAGGGCGTAGTATGCCACCTGGATGACATACTGGTGACAGCCCCAAATCTAACATTACATGCCCAGCGATTAAGGGAAGTTCTGCGCCGGTTACAGTCTGCAGGAATAAAAACCCAAAAATCAAAATGTGATTGGTTAAGATCTAGTGTGACTTACCTAGGTCACAAAATTGATGAGTATGGCTTGCATCCGACTGAAGAGCGTATAGAAGCTATCAAGCAGATGCCAATACCGCAAAATACTTCAGAACTTCGGTCGTTTTTAGGCACTATAACTTATTACGGTAGATTCATTGAAAACCTTCATGTGAAGTGTGTGCCTTTACATCGTCTTCTTAAAAAGAATATAAAGTGGGATTGGTCGAATAAAGACAATGAAATATTCGAAAATTTAAAGCAGAGCCTGACCTCAAACGATACCCTAGTGCATTATGATCCTGAAAAACCCCTGGTTGTCAACAGTGATGCAAGCAATGCAGGTGCAGGCGCCGTGCTATCACACAAATTTCCTGATGGAACTCTAAAACCAATCGCCTTCGCATCAAGATCCTTCAGTGACGTCGAAAAACGTTACTCCACTATTGACAAAGAGGCTTTGGGATTAGTATATGCTGTTACCAAGTTCCACCAATACTTATATGGTCGAAGATTCACCCTTATTACGGATCATAAGCCATTGGAGCGTATTTTTGGAGAGGATCGTCAGACTCCAAAAATAGCAAGCAACCGACTTTTAAGATGGGCCATGACGCTAAATAGTTATAATTTCAACGTTTTGTATAATCCAGGAAAGGAAAATTGTCCGGCAGATTCACTTTCCAGACTGCCTTTGAGAGTAACAGCAGTATCAAACTATGCGCACTTAGGCGCCTGCATAAGGACACTACGAAAAAAGACCTGTTGGAGGTACTGAAAAAATCAGCATCATCAATAGACTTCAACTGTGAAGAATGGAATAAAACGGAGACATCATGCTCGTTCAAAGTATCGTTTCCCATTGAGCATGTTAGGGAGGTGTACAATCCAGACTTTTGGCCAGCTGGAGCTGCAGTGCAGAGGTTCACTTTCCCGAGAACAAATTTTCACGACAGTCAACCACAACAGAAAGAAGACTAAATAATGATTTATCAAATCAACAAGACCTGTGGGCGCTTATCCATTTGAATACCCAATCTCTATCAAATAAGATTAACTTACTTGACATCTTATGTGATGAAAAAAAACCGAACATCTTGTGCATAACTGAGCATTGGTTAACAGAAGACCAACTGAATGTAACCATAATTCAAGGCTATAGAAAGCATTCTCATTTTTGCAGACAAAATATAAATACACATGGCGGGAGTGCTACATATGTGAGAAATGATATTGCATCCATCTGTAAAGAAATAAAATACATAAAACAACTCTCTACAGAACGCGTTCTAGAATGTTCAGCAATCTCAATGCAAAAAACCAGCATAATTACAATTTATAGGCCACCGGATGGTGATATGAAGTTATTTTTTACTATACTGGACCAAATTCTACAGTTTTCAAATGAGAAGTTCGAAAAAACCATAGTGTGCGGTGACCTAAACATCAAAATGGATACCAAGGTAAACAATATAAATTACAAAAAACTTATAGACATCATGGAATGTTATCAGTTGAAGTCGATGGTGAATGAGAACACCAGGGTTGTAACAACTACCAGGGGCACCAGCAGTTCATCAATTGATTATATAATGACAAATATATCAAATAATACCAAATGTAAGGTATTTGACCCGGGATTCTCGGATCATCATGCCCAAGAACTCACTTGGCAGACTTCAAGTGATAACAACAAAATTAACGAAAATTACATCCAAAAACGAATAACAAACGAAAATACTATTTCCAACTTCAAGCACTATTTCAATAAAGAACCACTGAATCTATCGACATCAGACGATATAAATACAGTTTACAAGTCGTTTTGGGATCACGTGAAATATTGCTTCGAGATCACACATCCGATTAAAAGAATTAAACTAAATACAAACGATACAAAAACAAATTTCATAATGTCTCGAGAATTAAAAAGCGAATTTAACGGGCTGAAACACTTAAATTGGCTTAGAAAGCAACATGATAATGAGAATATCCATGATTACTATAAAAAAGCTAAAAAAACCGTGAATGAAAAGTTAGAATCAGAAAAGAAAAAATTTTATAGCGATCTTATATCGAATGCTGAGAACCCTACAAAAAAATTATGGGAGTTAGTGAACTTGAAACTAGACAAAAAGAAGGTTTTCTATAACGAAATCACCATTTGCTTAAATAACGAAATTATTCTAAATAAATGCCATATCGCAAACTTATTTGCAGATTACTTTGCAAACTCAGTAAATATTAAATATGCTGCTCAAATGCCTAATGTCGAAAATTGCACATTACCTAAAACTAATAGTAACTCATTCTTCTACGAACCATATGACCAGAACGAAGTAATGGACATCATTTCAAACCTGAAAAATAAAACTTCCCTAGGATATGATGAGTTACCAACAGCACTCATCAAAGCCTGTCGAAATGAATTCAGTTTCTATATCACTCAAATTATAAATATGACAATGAGAGTTGGGCAATTCCCAAATATCTTAAAAATATCAAAAACCACCCCAGTATATAAGAAGGGTGACCCACAACAAATAGAAAACTATAGAGCAATAACGACATTGAGTCCAATAGCCAAAGTGATCGAAAAAGCAATCTATATACGCCTAACAAATTTTTTGGAGAAATATAAAATTCTCTCGGGAAGCCAACACGGATTTAGAAAGGGGTTATCAACCCAAACTGCTACAACTGAGGTCACCCAGTATATATACAACAGTCTTGATGGTGGTGAATATGTCCTTGGTATATTTTTTGATTTAACGCGGGCTTTCGATACGCTGAACCCGAACATACTTGAAAAAAAACTGGAACGGTTAGGTTTGCGGGGCACTATAAAGAGCTGGATAATATCCTATGTAACGGAAAGGCAATTATTTGTAAAAATTGGAAATGAACTCTCTAGCCAATATAATGTAGGCATTGGAACCCCTCAGGGGAGTATCTTAGGACCACTTTTATTCCTGCTGTACATAAATGACCTGCCTGACTTCATTGAAGGGGGGAGGGTGTTTATGTATGCAGACGATACGACAATAATAGTGACGGGCTCCTCACTGAGTACTCTTAATGTGAAAGTGACGTCGGTAGTGAACCAATTCTATGATTGGTGTACAAGAAACCATCTCGTGGTGAACCTACAAAAAACTATGTTCATTCAATTCAACAGCGCGCGCAGTAGTAAACCAAACCTAGTCAATCTGAACATAAATAATAATCAACATCAAATATCAAGCTCAACAAGATTTTTAGGTATACACCTCGATAAAAACATAACATGGATCGAACAAATAGATAATACATGTAACAAACTTAAAAAAAGCTGCTTTGCCTTCTTAACACTAAAAAAAACTCTTAACGAATCGTCACTCCTGAAAGTATATTACTCCGTAGTCTACTCGACCTTATCATTCAACATAATCAGTTGGGGCCTTGCAACCGAATGGACTAGAGTTTTCGTTCTCCAAAAACGCATAATAAGAACTATTTATAATATGAAACCGTTCGACTCGTGCCGAGAAGTATTCAAGCAAAAAGGCATATTGACATTCCCCTGCATATATTTCTTGAATATATTACTATATATGCATAAAAATAAAGATCGCTATGCTAAAAATGGTGATAGATACAGATACGAAACAAGAAACAAAGATAACCTTCGCATCGAAAAATTTAACCACACTTACTTTACAAAATCACCACAACATAATGGACTTACACTATACAATTATTTATCAAATAATGTAAAAGTATTGTCATACCCTCTCTTCAAGAAAACAATTAAAAAAATGCTGACAATGAATGCTTTCTACAGCCTTGAAGAATTTGTGAACTATTGCAAAAATACCTAATTCATTTTATTATCTGTATGTATGTGTGTCCCTTGTATGGCTATTGTAATTACGATTTTTTTATTGAATTTTAAATTTGTTGTAATCGTTTTGCCTAGCATTAATGATGTACTGTAATATGACTTGCCATATCCAAGCATTGCTTGGCTTCAAATGGTCAATAAAGAATCTGAATCTGAATCTATTGCATCTGAGAGTACGGAAGCTTCCTATGTGCAAACAAGAATTGAAAACCCAAACTGAAAAAGACAGGACTATTTCACAAGTTATTAAATATGTACAATCATATTGGCCCGACAAGAAAAACCTCTCTACCGACCTTATTCAGTTCTATGAGAAACGAGATGAACTGTCATTTGAAGAAAATATGCTTTTGTGGAAAGGACGCATCTGCATTCCTTCTATTTTACGGTCAGAGGTATTAGCTATGTTACACGATGGTCATCCAGGCATTACTGCCATGCAGTCACTAGCAAAACTGCACGTTTATTGGCCAAATATTAACAATGACATTATTCATGAAGTAGAAAAATGTATTTCATGTCAACAGTCCCGAAAAAACGACAGAAGTGCACCACTACATCCATGGGGTATATCCCCAGACCCTTGGTCTCGTCTTCATCTGGACTTTGCGGGACGTTTTGAAGGTAAAATGTGGATGATACTGATTGACTCCTATACGCATTGGTTAGAAGTTATACCGATGAACAACATTACATCTAACTCTACTATAAACATTCTCCGTTCGATATTTGCTAGACTCGGTTTACCCAAGTTCTTGGTGACGGATAATGGACCACAACTCACCTCAAGTGAATTTGAACAATTCTGCAAGGATAATGGAATAGTACATATTAAAGTGACCCCTTACCATCCAAAATCGAATGGGCTGGCTGAGCGCACTGTTCGCACCTTCAAAGAACGAATGCGAGCCAGTGACCAAAATCTAAATCAGTCACAAAGACTTGCAAGTTTTCTATTTTCCTACAGAAATACCGTAAGAAGATCAACAAACAGAACACCAAGTCAATTAATGTTCGGTCGGCATTTGAGATCACGATTTGACCTCCTTAAACCGGATGTTACTAAAAATATGGAGTTAGAACAAATCATTCAGAAACGAAACCATGACTATTCAGCGGCTCCACTGCATGATTTCACGGAGGGAGATGATGTATGGGTAAATAGACCATTAGAAAAGGGTTCCGAGCCGGGAAAAGTTGTTAGGCAGTCTGGGCCATTGTCATATCTCGTAAATGTTGATGGTGTTTTACGCCGCAAACATTTCGACCAAATGCGGAGAAGAATCTCAGATGTAGCATCTAATCTAGATGTAAACCAATCGGATATACAATGTGCTTCCGACGAATTAGGAAGCCACCCTGATACTGAACCAAACAAAGGTATCCAAAACGAAGCAAACAAAGGTATCCAAAACGAACCATCACAAAGCGGCCGGTTCGAACAAGAAATTCAAGCTGAGGATGTTGAAGAGGAAGTCGATATAGAAGAGCCCCCAAGCCAAGCACCCCGAAGAAATCCTTCAAGAAACAGAAGACTCCCTGCTCGTTTCAGGTTATGAGCTCATCATTCGTGGGGGAGAAATGTGGTATCACTCAGTAAGTCTGGCAATACTAGGGCAGACAGCTGAGTGACATTTGGCCGCGCAACAAGTCAGTCGATCTGACACTTTGATCCGAACAGGACTAGACGACTCGTTTATTAGTTGTAAACAGTTTATGAATAGAGTTTCACTTGTAGTGTTATTTGTGTCTGTTATACCCACCCACCATACTACAATTGGAATGTTTTTGGGTTAGAAACATACCATATTATAAAGAAATTTTGAAGTGTTGAAGGGGATTTCAAGAAGCTCAGAACCATTTAAGTTCTTATTCAAATTGACAATGATTTTGATCATTACGTTATTCAAACCAAATTCGAACCCTCTCTGCATAAAGCCATAACACCTCGAAGAATAATTTCTCTACTGACACTACTTGTATAACTTCAACGCCTAACTTACAACAAAAACCATCAGCGAGACACTAACCTCCTTCTTTCACAATTTCATTTCAGAACAGTGGTGCATCGCAAATGAAAAATTTAGGAAGCAATTCCAGCGTCTGGAGCTGGGAGAATAACAGAAAATAAAGAAAACTCGGATTTCCTCCAGCCGTATATACGACAATTTTCTCTGTGTTGCTTTGTGTGCACTGTCATTACCAACTCAGGGCAATCGTAGGGGGCGAATGAATGGGACCGATACAGAGCCGGCATTATCAACATGGATCAACAGATATATACTCCTTTGAATTGATACAGGGGAGCAGTTATTGACATTGCCGTTCAGAAGTGATCCGGCATAGAGTGTAATGGCTGTATATTTGCCAATTTAATGGCCAGGAAATAGTTCTATCATGTTTGGTATTTTTATATATAATTTTTTCCGTATATTTCCCTTGATCCACAGGGTGTTATTGAACATTAGAGATATATCCTTTAGTGTGAATCTATATATATATATATATATATATATATATATATATATATATATATATATATATATATATATTCTCATAATTTGATGGACTACCAGTCCATGAGTGTTTTGAATAGGGGCATGTAACCAAGCATGAATCATTTTCAGCACGATGCTAATATATGAAGCAATAACTTCTAGCACTATGCCCTCAGTTCTAAGTGGTACTATACATACAGAGAAAAACTGTATATTCTACCGAAAAATAGTAACGAGCAAATATTCCAGGACCATTTTCAGGACCATATATCTTGAAGTACTAATCAAGGATAACCTCTTACCTCAAAAAAATAGTAGGATCGGAAGTCATTGAATTAAAAAAAAATTAAATTGTCTTAGCTTCGATACAATCATTTTTGTACAGTAAATCTCCTTTTCTCAGTGGTGAATTCAGTTTCGCCTGTAATTAATTGTACTGTTGAAAACTACCAGCATAGTGCAAGAAGTTACTGTTTCATTCATTCGAATCGTTCTGGACGTGCTTCATGATGGGTCATCCGACCCCTGGAGCAGTATTGTTTTTAATGTGTATTCTATAAATCAGATGAAGATTTTTTTCGAATTGAAGTGTAGTTTCATATCGAAGACAGCAGAATGAAGCAACAATGTAGTCATATTTAGAATACACTACTTTCTCAATAGCTTCGGAATGCATTTCTCATATGAACTGGGTACTGTAAAAATGAATTCAAATTATCTTCACAGAACTGATGGACTTCAAGCTTAATACACATTTTTGTATAGTCTTATGACAGCATATACCACCTAAGGGGAATATACTGCTACAAAAAAATTATGAATTTGAGCAGTATGCCGTCAGTTTATGCAAAAAAAACTGAACTTTTCACCTAAAACTTGATGTTGCGACAGAATGTTCTCAAAAGGTTTCTTAGTACCCAGAGCCACAAGACAAATCATTCTACAGAAGAAAACGTGATCGCTTCCAGTTCCATTTTATACTGTACTGTGTTCTTCGTTGTCCATATCCAGTTTTTTTGTGACAACTATATATTCATTTCTGACTTTATATACGTGAAGTTCTTTGAATATATTATATTACCTAACGAGGACGATATGTTTCTCAGTAAGCATGAGCGAAAATTGTGAGCACGAGGCGTTAGCCTAGTGCTGTAACTCACGAGTGCACCTAACTGGCCTCATCCTGAAGTTGAGTACTCCTCCCATCATGTTTGTGCAGTAATTTCTGCTCATTTTCAAGGATCTATGCGACACTGGATGTCAGCAAGTAGGTAAAACAATTGCCTGCTTCATGGATATAACTATATACAGGACTGATCTACAAACTCTTGATTATTGAATCTCCTGAAAAATTAATTTTTCATTCAATTTCACAAAGAATTTGAAGAAAAAAAATATGCCAAATTTGGTATTTGGACCATTGAATGTAGGTAGGAAGTCATGAGATCAAATTCATCAGGTGAAATTTTACATAACCCATTGTTTCCAAATACAACCTGGAGACAGCCGCCATTATTTTATGATACACGTTTATTCTCAATGAGCCATTACCTAACAGCTGTCAAATACGTTGAAAAACGTCATTCAGGTGGATGCATTGCATGAGCTAGCATTTGCAGCAGCTAGCATACATTTTTTTTTCGTTAGGTACATCGCAAATATGTCACTAAAGTTCTACTAACCCTTGACAGTTTCTGTTATGTTTTTGTTATTATGTGTGTGGATTAAACTTTTACATTTCAGCGATTTCCTGTGCAGCATCAAGATAAGCCCTGGGACCCATATAAATATTGTGTAACGTGTGTGAGACTCCTATTAGGTTAGTCTTAAAATAATTATATGCTTTGGTGTTATAAGAAAACTTGTGGTGTGAATTTATTTTCATCGATACATTATTGGTAAGTGGCCTTGGTATATTCAAAATTTGATTTGTTTCAATTCATGTGACAAAAAAACAGTTGAAATTTTGTTGACCAGTGTTATTTTATTCAGAACGAGAAAGTCGTACCTAGCTGATATGTTGTATGTCGCTTCGTATTTGAAATATTCCTGAATGAGAAACAAGTTCCAGATAGTGAATACGCCACAGTTTGAAACTACACAGTTTGAAACTACTACTAGTATTATAGTAAGAACTGTCAAACCTGAGATAATTAGTCAAAACTTCTGATATATCAAGAAAATAAAACTAATTATTCAAAAAGGAAAACTCAAATAAGGAAGAAAGTGGAGTCACTTGTCTAATAAGTCGTACCTAGCTGGCATGTTGTATGTCGCAGCGTATTTGAATTTTGGATCATTCAATAGCAGTTGCTTGGTTAATTTCGAAGGCACTGCTGTCACCTACAGGATATGTATGTCTAGTGAAGAAATTTCCCACAATACAAACTCGTTGCAATTCTCAAAACTTGACTTATACAGAGAGTTTCCTATTTTTCCACTTGAGCGATGAGACATACGCAATCACAAAATGAAAGATCAATAACTCACAGCTTATTCAACCCATTTTGGCACAAACTCAGATACTTTCCCAGTCGTACACTGGTGGTATAGACCATGAATAAGAAAAAACACCTGCTTGGAATGAATTTCAATACACTGAACACATATAATAGGTGCTTTTTTATCGTAGTATACTTCACAGAAATTGCTGGGGCATGTACGTTATTAGTTCTGTGCCAAGATGGATTGGACAAGCTGTACTCCCGTTAAAACGGTAGGGCTGATGAAACCCTCGGTGGGGAACTAATGAGACCTAAGTGAAGTGAACTACGACTACCTATCAACAATCCCAAATTCAGAGATAATTGCCGATATTAAATTTCATGTCAAATATTCCACGATATCCACACCTGTGTTTCCTCAAGAAATATTTCAGGCTATTATTGTCCCTCAGATATTCATCGTCATTAAGAAAGGTAAGCTAGCTTACATTTATATTTTAGGATTTAATTTCTTCACTATTGGTATCGAGTCTTCTCTCCGTGCTCAATCTCAAAATACGATTCAAAGGTATTTGCATTGACTATTTCATCATCTTCGCGTTGCCTCTAATAGGGATATCAAAGTTATTAGCATCACAAAGGAAATTACCAGTAACGACGATCAGAAGACTCAGAAATACCCTCGATTACCTTGATATTTTCCGAATGATTCGCGTTTATTGAGTATGGGTGAAATAACTCTGAATTTCGCCTCTAATTTCTTTAGAAGATGAAAGGTAAGAAAATCATTACTGGAGAAAGATAAGCCTTCGATTCCAAGTATGTACTCGAACTCGAACGAGAGTTTCAATGTCTAATATCAGCTGATTACACGTTGTAGTAGCAAAGTGAGCCAGAAACACATGTATTCCACAATCTTCTAATAGGACGATTTCCACAGTGTCTTGAATTGGGTGTGAAAATCGTGACAGTCGGTCCTGGATGCTGGTCGAGCCACTGCTGAAAAGCCATCCGAGTTTAGAGTCATGCCAGCTGTATGGAAGGGTGGTTACAGACTTCATCTCTAATTGAGTTCATTATCAACCCCAACTAACACGGATGATGGCCGGAACTGTTGTAGAAACTTTAATGGCAGAAATGATAGTTCCCAAGATGATTGCAGATGTTGGAGATGCCGAGTAACTCATAAAAAACGAAGAAGAAGCAATGTACAGGGTGGCAGTAATGTGAGTTCTTTAGGATATAGTAGTAGGCCTGATTTCGTACCATAAGTATCTTAATCATTAATTATTGAAAAATCATCCATGAGGCAAGAAATGATTCCCTAAAAATATTCGTGAATGAGAAGTTCTGGAGAGTGATTACGCCACGAACAGTGTTATAGTATAAGCTGTCATACCTGACATGATAAATAAAAACTGGTATATTGAGAAAATATAACTGATTATTCAAAGAGCAAAACTGAAATGAAGGAGATGGAGTCACTTGTCTAATAATTGATAAATATTAGCTACAAACAGTCTGCAATGGTGTGAAACTCATAAAAATGGCTCGCTTTGGAAGGGTAAAACCTGATGGAATTAGAGGATGAGAGAGGATGAAAGAGAGGTTATCAGTGGGATTAACACTGACATATTTTATCCCATCGCAAAGCACTTCTCTTAATAAAGTTGGTGGATCACGTATGGATATGAATTGGTAGAGATGAAAATTATAATTGGAGTTATTGTCAAAATTCAACGCGGTGGAAAGTTGACTTTTCAATATATGAAATAACAGTACCTTAGCACTCCAGAAAGTTTTCGTATGAATACCCATAGTAGAATGTGTCAATGATCAATGTATATATATAAAATGTTCAATATTTATATGAGAGGTTCAACCCTATGCATAGAACAAATAGTCTCATAATCTTCGAATAATTCGTCTCAACTTCCAACATACAGACTTGACTGATGGACTTACACCTGTTCAAAAACAACCCATTTCCTGACTGATACCACCGTGGCATTCTGGCCATGGAATACAATTATCATTAATTATAAATATACATGATTCATTAACTTCAATGGACAACATTTCACGTCTAGAGAGGGGAGGTTTTTCAAATATGAATATAGTACCAATGAGTATCATACTAACTTTATTAGTACGTCATTATTTTGTGGTGGATCAATATTTGTTCGGTAGTTTTCTGGGTTTGTAAACTAGCACAATCTGAAAAAATAAGAATTAATATTGAAATCTATACGAGGGTAGAAGGACAGATTTTTAATTCACTCCGAAAAGTTGTGGCGTCTATTGAAAAACATTTCTTTCCGGATAGAACAAGTCCAATTAGTTAGCAACTTCTCGTATAAATCAAATTTTCCTATCAAAAAAAAATTATATATATATATTATATATATATATATATATATATATATATATATATATATATATATATATATATATATATATATTAGTCCCTATTTATTATTATTATTTTATATATATATATATATATATATATATATATATATATATATATATATTAGTCCTTATAATTTTTTTTCGATAAACAAATTTCAGATATACGATCCAATTGCTGACCAATTGGACTTATTCTATTCAGATTGTGGTAGGTTACTAACCCAGAAAACTACGGGAAAAATATTCATAGATATTCGTAGATATTCGTAGATATTCGTAGATTTTATAAAATTATTTAATTGCTGTTTTTATTACCCCTTCAGCATAAATTGAACAACCAACTGAATTGAAAAAAAATCCCAGAATTATGGAATGGAAAAGAGAAAATGAGCAAGTAATCATCGAACAATGATTAACATCAGCGTATTTTACGAGTATCGTAAAAGAAGTCGTCACCCGAAGTTAGCTCACTGTTATCATAACTCGAACAGATGAAAAGCTGTATCTTGACAGATGAAATTTCATTTTTTGTGTCGGTTTAAGAGCAACTGATATTTTAATACTCACAATCCATTAAAGTTGTACAGTTAAGTTTTTCATTAAATATCGTCATCTCTTGATTGAATGTGATAGAAGATATCCCACATAAGTGGTATGAAATTATTCCTTCAAAAAAAAAAACCATGGAACGTGTTCAAGCACAGGGTCTCGATCGTTTCCTTCTGTATCGAAAAATAATCGTTTGATTGAATGTTTCTATGGGTGGCAAAATTCAAACCAACTCCTATACTAGGACTAGGTCTAGGAGACCAAGGCTTTGACATCAGACTGAACCCAATTCAAAGTGTAGGTAGTATCATCGCGATGATTCGTATGTAATATCATTTACTTACAATGAAAAATTCAGGGACAGTTGTTTATTTCAGGTCATTTTAAGTTAGAGTGAACTCTGTTCAGTTGCTAAGCATTAAGCAAAAGATTCTCTGGACATGTACAGCTTATCCAATCCATCTTGGCTCAAACTCAGATACTTTTCCAGTTGCACACTGGTAGTGTAGACCATAACGAAAAAAAAAAAACACCTTCAAGAAATAAGTTTCTACATAGTGAACACATATAATTGGTGTTTCTTGATTCTAGTATACTTCACAGAGATTTCCGGGCATATACGTTGTTAGTTCTGTGCCAAGATGGATTGGATAAGCTATACGTGAAACGAAACTGGCTCTCATTGTCTCAAAAGATTTGGTGCAGTACCATTTATGGATTGTTCATAGCAATCGCATACCTATTCATTATAATACCAAAAATTCACGAAACGTGATAAATATGACCAAAATGAATAGACAAAAGAACGCTGAAAAACAAATGAAACTGAAAGGAACACAAATCAAAAATAGGCAGGAATGGTAACTGGATTTGACTGGCTTGACAATCAAAGGTAGAGAGAGTCATATATAAGAAAGTAATTATTCATATTTGTTCCGTAATTTTTTGGGTTTGAAACCTACCACAATCTGAAAAAATTAGAATTTATATTGGAATCCATACAAGTTAATTTTTTCATCAAATGTCAATCACGAAAGTAGTCTATACAAGGTATTTGCATTTGAAAAGGAATTCGCCTAGAAGTTTTGAGAACGGAAGCAGATTTAGTTTCCGAAACGTTAATAGATAAGTGTTTTTATATATATATCAGTTCTTATTTTTTTTTGATAGGCATAATTTGAGTTATACGAGAACTTGCTGACTAATTGGACTTGTTCTATCCAGAAAGAACTGTTTTTCAATAGAAGCAGCAACTTTTCGGGGTAGATTAAAAATCTGCCCTACACTTGTATAGATTTCAATATTAATTCTAATTTTTTCAGGTTGTGATAGGTTACAAACCCAAAAAACTACGGAACAAATATTGATCCACCACAAAAAAAATTACATTCAAACAATAATTATTCATACTTTTCAGAACTTAAATCAATGATACCTTCTCGATTTTCTTCTTCGAAAAGTTATATCAATCACTATGTACTGGAACGCCCTTCATTTTCTGATTCCAATTTTCAACCATGACTAAAGAGTCATTCCAAATGCTAACATGAACAATGAACTCAAATTCCGCACCAGGAATCTATACATACACTTTAACGTAATAACGAGTTGGATTGTTCCATTTGCTTCTACTGTTCAAACATCGAATAGAAATCGTCGACGTCAAGAATCGATAGTTCATATTTATTTGCCATTTGGTAAATGACATGATATTCTGAGTATGGTCGGTATATTTGCTTCTACTAGTATTTGCGTTAGGTAACGAACTGGACTTGCATTGCTATTAGAAACGGAACAAATGTTTTATAAGCCACGATTCAGAATCGATGAACGTTCTTGATGAAGGGTTTATTTTTCATTTAGGACGATGCTTCTGAATTTTCACGGAACGTAATGAACATTTTTATAAAGTTCTGTTTATTGAAAATTATTTCATGAATAAGTTTCATAGAGAGGTTTCAATGCACTACCTATATTCATACAAGAATAAATCTTGCTCTCTACGAATCATTGTTGTCGGTATTGTGAGGAACTTTTGAGTGCATTAGGTATAATGGTCGAATAATGTATCTGTTATAGAAAAAGAAATAGATGAAAAACAGGGTCGTGGTTCATCAATAGAACACTCTATACCTAGGTAAATCAAATAATATCAATAATCATGAAACAGGTTACAGATGAGGAATGACTGATTGATTATATTGAAAATCGAAGATTTTTTTTCATTACGAAACCGGAACCCTTTTGCCGCCACAAGTAGTAGTGTTCACGAGATGGACACGAAGGCCATATATCGCGAGGAAGAACTTTGAGTATGATGCCTGGTAAGGCACTTGAATTGTATAGTATTTTCCTAACATTCAAAAATAATACATACTCTAAAAATTCAAACTTTCAATAGACGTTTATACCACAGAACACAGGAATAAGTCTAGAAATGTGACGGCCGTCTTCCCGCATTAAATTTGGAAGCTTGGGATCAATAACCACCGAAGGCGCTAGTAGCGGTTATTTTGTTCCAGTGGGGAGTGGAGATACTGACATCTTATTAGAAGAATAATCCAGTGATTTTCTATATTTGGACTACAAAAATCTTTTCAGATTCAAATTGGCAACCCATATATTGTGCTAAAGTATAGCTTTCATCGGAATTCACGCTCCCACCATTGGGAAAAGACTTACATAATGCTCCCATTTCTCCCCAAATTTCAGGTAAGTTACAGAAAATAATGTATTCTTTTGAAATGTAAAACTTGTGATAAAATAGTGTTTCCAAATATTGGGAAGAACTTCGTAATCATTATTGAAGGCTATCATTCTCCTCTCGTTCTCGAGAAAGAAGATCACACTTTAGTAAAGATTCTACTATTTTCCTTGTACTCGAGGTGTGAAGAGGCAATTAGCTTCAGCTAGGTCTCATTTCGTCTCTCCCGATCCATAAAAGAAATTACAGAAATTTCAATAAGTGCACAATAGTCCGGATTGGCTTTATTGAATCCGCTCTCGTTTGGTACAAGGTTGGATAAAGAATTTTGACGAAAAGGTCACAGATGAAGGATATTGATTTGAGAAAATCAGTTCGGAAGTTTTTATAGTCAGCTTATCGACAGTGGTAGTAGTAAAAGGAGATTTCATAAAAAAAGTTTCAAGGAGTTGTAAGAATAGACGGCTTTTTATGTAAAACAACTTTGAAATCGGGTTCATTTCAAGAACGGGTGAATCAAAGGAATAATTCGAAAAAAAAGTGATCCCGAACTTCTTGGACCCGAGTTATTTTATTGATAATGAACCGGGCGATAGTGACAGAGTTTTGGTATCAATTTTTCACAGTCCGTCTTGGGAAGGTGAAGTTATTGAAAGTGAAACGAATCGTAATCAGTAAAACAAAAAAAGGGGTGCTGTTTTATATGGCACAGGGTGACTTTCGAGTTGCACAAATGTAATGCAAAAAAGTGTGATAAAAACACATTCTTCATCCTGAGATTAACGAAAATTAATGGTACATGCTTTTTGGAACTATACAGTGCGTGTCAACAGAAGCAAATTCTGGATGAATTTTAGTATCACTCAGCGGGTGCTTTCATCGCAGATTTTGATTTGTTTCAGCTCCAAATTATTTCTCTTTCAGAGGCAGACCAAAAAATAGTCACTGCCTTCCATCTACGGAGCTATCTACGTCAAATTGGACTATAATGAGTAACTTTTCTATATATTTTACAGAATATTATAATAATAATAATCCTCTTGATTCAATGATCTGAATGAGCAAAGTTCAGCTGTACCAATATTTGTCAAAAATACAATACAATATCAAAGAATACTTTTTCGTTTAACGAGGAAAGAATTATAGTGATTTCCCACGAGTATGAAGTTTGCTGCATAAGACCTAGGCGAATACTGCAAATCATACGAGTGGAAAATTAGTATTCCATGCGAGTTATACACTATACTTTTTCTACGGCTATATCATTCAAAATGTTCATTTAGGTACAATTAAACAAGTGAATAGCGCCAGCTGTCATTTCTTGAAATTTGACATCCTATGAGAGACCTGATTTATTGTATAATAACAATGAAGTGATTGCTTTATCAGGTGGGGAAATGAAATTGAAGAAATACAATGTACCCCATTGTTCTATTAATAACAGTTGAGACATGAGAAAAAAATGACATCACCGAATAATTATTATGTACAATGTTGGTGGTTCATTCTTTTATTCATTAATCATATGGCAATGTATACACATGAAAATGGGATATATGTAGGAATGAAAATCAGTGTGGTAATGTGATAGATTAGGAAGAAGAATATATTTCTACAGATTAATTTTTGAAAAATATGAATTGGCAAAAAAAGGCGATTCATTCTCAGCTTAGGTACGTTATGAGAATGTTTGAAATTATGGGTTTTGTGAGATATTATAACTATTAGTATACCAAATCATAAAAACGGAGATGATATGTATAACATATACCTAGGTAAATGATATTACATTACATTTATATATTGAAATACATCATATAAATAATGATATTTGGTTTATTTCATGAAATTATTTCGAATGATAGAGACCTCGGTAAGAGGTAGCATTTCCCTCTTTAGAAAAAGATAACCTCGACCTTTGGACTCGTTAGCATTTTTTTTTCTTGGGAGAAATGCTTTACTTTCTTCGCTTCGGCTTGTAACGAGGTATGTAATAAACTATTATATTCGCCATCATAAGCCATCACAAGCAGTGATTTTTTGCAATGTAGGAACCGTTGGTGGAATAAAAATGGTTCTCTTCCGAAACATTAGAAATGACTTCAGTTATCGTGAATATTCCACAAAATTTTCCTGAAAAGATGAACATGGTACCTCAAAAAATTCACCACTTCATTATGTACTGCCTGAAGAGAAAATCGACAAGAATAAAATTGTCTGGAACTTTCAACAAGTCAACGAAATGTGTTTTTTGCGTCCGGTTGTACGATACTAAAATTTGTTGCTATACAGACGAGTTCGAGGGGGAAACAACTCTTTAAATAGGTGTACATCAAGAAATTTGAATATTTCAATACGACTTTCAGTAGGTACCTAAATATCTCAAATATATTTAAATTATTTCAATATCAGTTTCAGTATTTCAGGATCCACAAATATCGCTTCATACTTTAAATACTACTTCAATCCCAAAAATATCCACTCCATACTCTGAATATTATTTTCATCATCAAAATATCTACAATATATTCGAAATATTTCAATATTTGTCAGTCTCTTTCACTTCAAATATTGTTTTCATTACCAAAATATCTTTCTTAGTATTTCAATACAGTTCAAATCTTTTCAGTCTTCCAAAATATTTGAAATATTTGGGGTGCAATTCAGTCTACAATCGTTTCATTCGTTTTGCGCAGGGGTTAACCAACGATGTATTGTGACATAATTTGGTATTCATTAGTGTGTGTGTAGCTTACAGGTTGATACAGGTAGTGAAACAAATTCGAAATGAACTAGTGAACTTGATACTTTTGTGTTAGTTTATTTTTTCCTACTGAGACCATGTCTTTGACTGACAAGTTTTGTGATTTCTTCTACATTTAATGTCATGCCATTTATAAAGTTTAATATAGGGTCTACGCGTCTTTTTAAGAGTTTCACGGTGCAAACTTCGAGATTTCTACATAGTATAGATATTTAATGAATAGCATTTGTAGTATGGTTACAGCGTCCGTTGACGACGCTGTAATGTCTCAGTTGCAGATGAAAATCTAATGGAGTTGCTCAAATATTTCAAATACAATCGTTTGTGTGGCCAATGAAGAACGACTTACAGGACGTGCCCATTGAATTTATTTTCGAAGGTCCAGTATCGCTGCAGGGTTTCCATCCGTTTCAAATCAGTGGTTTATCATTGAAAGAAATTAACAAAAAATACAAATCTTTCAAAAAAGAAATCGGACTCAATTAGTACTCTATCTACTATATGTATAGTACTATATCTACTCATAGATTATCAAAGTGTACTTTTTTTATTTGAAACTTTTTTCACTCACCAACCGTGGTAGGCTGATCCTCTAATCAAGGATCTATGAATGAAATATAAAATGTCGCAATAAAAGTTCCATTACGTTATTTAACCTCAATTGGATCAAATATTATATGCGCTATATTCCATTTATTTTCTTCACAATTCAAATCTAAGTACGTTTCCTCAATTTTCAATACCTTCACTATACTTTGATCATTTAAATATATTTTCAGTACATTAAATACTTTCATTATCTTCAATATATTTTAAATATTGTTTATTTATTAGATATTTGAACTATGGTGTACATATTTTGGGTAGTTGCTTCCCCATCGCACGAGTTATTATTCAGTTCAAATAGCAACTTGATTCAGCAGTGTGAATATTACAGATATGATCAAACAACATAACTCTCATTAGTATTTGCATTTTTGCCAAGAGTGCTGTTTTACTGATTCCTTCTAGAATATTTAGTGGTTAGGTCTCATATAGTTGTAGTTCTTCGCTGAACATGCAGTTATTCTTTCCTCTTAGTTTTTCGGCTTCTTGAACTACCACAACCTGAAAAAAATGCAGTTATTCTTATGTTATTGGAAAAAGTATATATTTAATCTTGATATGTGATTAAATACATCAAGTGGAGAACAAGGAATGATGATTCATTTAATGTTTGGAAGGCATTACTGATATGATCAGACAACATAACTATCATTAGTATTTGCATTTTTGCTATTAGTGCTGTTTTACTGATTCCTTCTAGAATATTTAGTGATTAGGTGTTATATAGTTGTAATTCTTCGCTAAACATGCAGTTATTCTTTCCCCTTAGTTTTCGGCTCCTTATACTACCACAATCTGAAAACAATTGAGTTATTCTTATATAATTGGAAGAAGTATCCATTTAATTTCGATATGGGGATTAATATATCACGTGAAGAACAACAACATGACCGAAGAATGTATTCCTAGATATATCTGCGAATCCTGAAGAGCTTCGACCCCATTCATCTTATCCATCTACAGAAGATCGGTAAGAATAAAATTGTCTGGAACCTCGAACAAGTCAAGTTAGCCAATTTGTCAGTTACATTTCTAACACTCGAAAAAGTTAGCAGAGCCCCGGAGACCGACGATAAGTGAAAAGGTGATCGCAATGAAGTTAAAGTAGTTGGAAATTCCGTGTAGTGTCGTTTCGGCAACGTGACAGTGCCGCATTTGACTTGGCGGACTTGGAGATGCCCGTCACGTCAACAGTCACGCCGGGTCACCATTGAAAGAAGCTCCGGGATGCCTCAATTTGTAGGCAGCGCAATAAAACCCCGCCCCGAAGTTTGCTTGTAGGTGGTTATTTTCTCGAATAAGTTTCAGTTGGATCTGCGGAGGGTTTTGCTTCATTGCGAATCGCAATTAATGAATATTTACCACTGCTATTCATGGGTACTTTATATTCAGTAGAGTACCTGGGACATATAGAATTTCATAAATGTACATCATCAGGATTCATACACGATGAGATTGAAACCTTCGGTGTGAAAGTTGAGGTTTTCTTAGACATATCCAGCCCTGTTGTAAGAAATGGGAAAATAGGGCGTAATACGAATGCTTTCGATGATTTATTGAACTTTATAATAATACATATATGACAATACAACTCAAAAATTCAATGATTCTACCAATTATTTCTGTCATAACAATTCTGTTTTGTAAACTGAATTGAGGGAGGGAGAATGTTCATCGTCAACAACCAAAAGCAACGGTTTATGCTCAGAGGTATCCATATGAGTCTTTCTCGTTCTAGATCTTGATTTTCTTGCCCTTTTCGAGATTTTGTTCACTCTCCTGAATACTAGGGACATACTTTCACATTGAAATTTTGGATAAACTTATCCTTTCTTCTGATTCGACCTCGATTTTCAAGAAACCTAATAACAATGATAAATGATCAGTATCAGCACTACTTGAATTTTGAGAAACTGATATCGATTTGATTTTATCAAGACGATGTCTTTCCCATACCCTTAATAAATCATGAGGAATAGCTGACTCTACCAACGGATAAAGCATGGAAGCATACTTTTCCTTAGTGACCCCTAATGTTTCTAAAGACCTCAATTGGGTCTCTAACCTATCATAAAGAGTTCTTAATTTCATACCTTTGTTGGTCCCCGTAGCTTGTGTGAGGACTAATTTCAATAACTCTCTTACATAGAACTCGATTAGGAACCCATCTCTGGCGAATCTGGTTTTCAACTGGTCAATTGCTTTCTGGTAGTTTGCACCATATGCCGGGAAACTTCCAACAAGTTCATACGCTGGTGAGCCTTTCTCCATCGACTGCATAAGGTATTGGAATTTGTCGTCTGAATCAATCTCGTCATCCTGGTGTATCTTCTTGAATTGGTTCCAGAAACCAGTTGAAACACCGCCGTCGAACTTTCTCTGCTCTATTTTAGGAAGCTTGTATTTACGTTTGTTCCTCTCACCAACTAGTCTGTATTCATCTTGAAGCGTAGTATTTGATTTCATATGTTAGCTTCACATTTTGCTTTGTACTTGATGTAGTCCCTTCTAAACTTGCGTACCTCATTATATTCGCTTGCAAAAATGTCTTCGTCAGCATCGCTTGAAAATAATAGATCTTCGGCGTTTCTATCTAACTCAAAGAGCCTTGAACCCACATCTTCAAATTCTTGCAGGAGAACTTCTAAGGTACCATCTTCTTTGTTGTCTAACGAGTTTTCAATTTCTTGGCTTAGATCCAAAAAATGTTGCCTTATCTGGTTTCGCAGCTTCTTTACATTATCCATACTACGTCCTGTCACGGTCGCCAAAATGTAAAGGACTATATATATTGATTATGTAAGTTTAAATAAGTATGGAAGAGATTCTGCGAAATTGTAACTTTTTTATTATTCTATTGACAATAACAATATTCATATTTTTCTGAAATCCATAGCAACTGAAAAATTATAATATAGGTGATGAAAAAATAAAATACAGTGTGTATCATCAGCATTTCATTGGTTATAGAGATGTCAACCATATTGAAACATCATTTGAAGGTATGTATACTACGGGTGGATGGCTCTAGTGATTATGTTTCCAAGTCATGTCATTTCTTTCGATTTTTTTACGGAAGTCATAGCTTGAATCACACATTTTCCAATACCGAGAGATAGCAATCAATTCAGTAACAAAAATGGTATTTCTGGCAATTTCGTAGATTCATGCTTTGAAGATCATCTCAATATCTAAACTTTCATTTTCTTCATGAACTTCTATCGTCCATTCCATCCTGAAGTTTCATTTGTTTTCATTCAGGGTCCGTTCATAAAATACGTTCGCATACAAGGGGAGGGGAGGGGTCTGGCTGAGTGTGACAAGATTTGACAAGGGGGGACAGGGGTATACGGAAACGTGACGTTCGCCGTTTATTATTTTTTGACATGAGCGCTAGCCAGCGTGACCACTTTTGGTAAAAATCTACATTTTCAGTAGATTTCTGACGGAAATTGAAGAATTTTGGTATGAAAGAAATCTTCAGTAGATTTTGGTAGAAATCTACATGTGCGACATCTTCTAACGAATTCCTGAACTCGTCAGATTTTTTAATCAAATCTATAGTGACTCCATCTTTGCGAATGGATTTTCAATTGAGAATGCGAATTAATCTTGTTACAGTACACTGTATTTCACTATAGGAATGAAACAAAATAAAGCGATTTTTTACTGTTTCATTGTGTTATTGAGCATTGAATCTTCTGATTATGTAAAATATGTATATTATTTGTGGCCATCCATATTGAAATTGTTTATAAATATCTTGAAACCATATTATATTCATAATTTTTTTTGAATTTTATCATAATAACTGAATAAATATTTTTAATTTTCAGAATTTGTGTACTATCATTTAGAATTTATCATACTCAGCAGGGGGGGCGGTCTTAGTTTTTGTGACGAAATATTTCTTGGGGGGTTCACAAAAAGTGTGACACATCGTGACAATGGGGGAAGGAGGTCAAATAAAGCTGATTTTAGTGTGACGTATTTTATGAACGGCCCCTCAACATTTCAGGCAAAATGGCAAAGATAACTCTGCAGCTATTAGTTCCTTCTGAGAAGAAAACTTCGTCAAACATTGTCAAGTGAAGAGACATAACAAGACTTTTACTGACTATATCTCTATCATTGTTTATAGAGATAGAGCTAGTCAATGCTTGTATAAAAAGAATTTGAAGCGTTTTTTACGCCATCTACAGCATAATTTCGTTATTTCCGCTTACTTGACATTGCACGACAAAATTTTCTGCTCCGATGGACAAAAGGTATACAGAGTTGTGTCTGTCCGTTTGAATGAAATATTGAAATAATTGTAATGAAGCTTCAAAATAATAGAGTTGACGATAAAAGTTCATGATGAAAATTAAAGTTAAGACATCAAAATAATCTTCGAAAACATAAATGATCTACGACATTGACCAAAAATTCTACTTCTGTTTCTGAATTGGTTGCCATCTTTTGGTATTATGTATAAGTAATCAAAAAATTTGTGATTCAAGCTACGACAGTTGTTTATAGAGATATAGTTAGTCAATGCCTGTGCAGAAAGGATTTAAAACATTTTTGTTACGCCATCTACAATATACTGTTGATTTTTCCGTTCACTTGAGAAGCACACGACAAAGTTTCCCACTCTGAAGGAAAAACAGGTGCAGAGTTCTGTCTGGCAGTTTGACTGACAGTAGGGGCACTACTTCCAGTTATGGCCAAGACAAAAATAACCTCTTGGCAGTCCAGAATCAAACTCTTTGAAGCATTGGTCATAAGTGTACTATCCAACTGCATACCTGTGTGGGGACTAAGATACCCTGATGTCCTAGAACGAGTTCAGCTTATTTTTTTGAACGCCTTTTGCACTTCCCTAATAATACAGCTGACTACATTGTTCGATTAGAGACTGGGCGTGTCAAATTATCCTACAACATATTCGAACTAACCCTGAACTGGTTCAGTAAACTTTACTCAATGGACGATAAACGACTGCCAAAGCTTTGCTTTTTGAGGCAACTGGATCTGTGCAACATTGACGAACGTTATAATTGGGCATTACAAGTTAGACAGTGCTTCATATCTATTGACTCACTAGATATCTGGAATCGACTAGATTACAATGTCCTCAAACACGAAAAAAAAGTATCTACTGTCAGAATACTACCATAAATTACATTCAGAAGATCTTTCCTTATCATTGAATTCATCCATCCTCTCGTTTTATCAACACTTCACAATTTCCAAATCACCACAATACTATCTTTGCCTGGACATACCAATCAAGATAATAAGAACTATCGCCCAACTCAGAACATGTAATAGTTTCAGGATACAATTCACTCATAACGGTTCTTCTCACCAAATTAATCCCAATGAACTGTGCACCGCCTGCAATCGTGACTCTTACGAAACAATCCAACACCTTTATGTTCGAATGTCCGATTTTTTGTCCCGACACTCCGAGATATTACGCCTTCGATAGCAAAAACTATAGCCTCATATATATGGAATGTACTGAAACTTCGTTCTTTCATAATGAATGAATGATAAATTTTTTCCGCCTTGTTTCACAATTATTTCTATAGGTATATTGCACTTCTTTGAGTCGCACTAGTATTATTTATAACTATCACTATATAATTTTTTTTTGTTTTTATCTTTTATTATGTTATCTCTATTAGAACCTGAACTCACATTGTTATGAAACTGTAAGTTTTTTTTTGAACAATAAATGGAATGAATGAATGAATGAATGACTGAAATGTTGAGAGAAAAATAATGAGGCTTTGAAATACAGTTGACACATGAGTTCATGAAAGAAATGAAGGATTAGGTATTAGAATAATCTTCAAAACATAAGTGATTTGAGACATCGACAAAATAATCCACTTCTGTCTCGGAATTTATTGCCATCTTCTAGTGTTATGTATAAGTAATCAAGAAAATGTGAGACTCAAGTTACGACGTCCGTAAGAAAAACAAAGAGAAATACATACTTGGAAACGAAATAGGTCGTGCCATCTACCCGTTTCATCCACCCCTTGAAGTAATATTCCCATATGGTTGACTAACTATATCTATATGAACAATGCTATAATAATATGAATGTTTATAAAGATATATTTAGTGAATGCCTGCGAAAAAAAGACTTGAAGCGTTTTTGATACGCCACCTACAGTATAATGTCGATATTTCCGTTTACTTGACAATGCACGACAAAGTTTCCTACTCTGAAAAAATAATAGGTGCAGAATTGTCTGTCAGTTTGACTGAAATGTTGACAGAAATATAATAAAGCTTCAAAATAGAGTTGACGATAGAAGTTCATGAAGGAAACGGAAAGTTCAGACATTGAAGAATCTCTAAATCATGAATGATCTACGACATTGGCCAAAAATTCAACTTCTCTTTGTGAATTGATTGGCATTTTTTCCTATTATGTAGACATAATCAAAAAAATGTTTGATTCAGGCTACGAGGTCTGTAAGAAAAATGAAATAAAAGTCATGTCATCTTCCCTTCAAATAAAAATATTTCCATATGACTACTATATCTCTATAAACAATGATAATATATTAGCAGTGTTTATAGAGATATAGTTAGTCAATGCCCGTGTAAAATGTATTTGAAGGGTTTTTGTTACGCCATCTACAGTATAATGTCGATAGTTCAATCAATTTGACAATGCACGATAAAATTTACTACTATTTAAGATGCCTAGGAAACCCTGGTGTATCTAGTGATTCGATATTGTTTAGAATTTCTTGGCGAAAAACAATCGACGATTACAAAAGCTTTCTAATTTTTGTATAGGGGGCGTGGGGGCGTTATATAAGCATTTTCGAAAATCTGTCAAATGTCGGTTTCGTCAGATTGACGTAACTTTGATGTTTATTGTTGTCAATGAAAACTGAAATTATTTCTTCGCACTCAACAGTGTTTAAAAGTCTATATAAGTAAAATAAGTGTTGAAGTTATTACAAGTACTTTTTCACGATGTGTAGAAGATTTCGTATTTTGTGTGGTCAGTCAGAATCTGGGGATCCAAATATTCTTCTTCATTCAGTACCTAAGGTCAGTACAAAACAAATCGCCCCAAAATAATAACATGAATGTAGCGTTGTAGCTAATTATATTCGTTTCAGCTTGAGCGAAAGTCTTATATCGAGGAGGAAACATCTGTAGCTCTTAATAATGAGATATTGAAAACAAAGTAAATAAAGGAAATATCGATGTGATGTGTATTTTGAACCGTTGCATAACTGATGTGTGTATGCCCAATTCCAAGACAGTCTATCACTTTCAATACACTAGCATGAACTTTGTCGTACATTCTCAGGCGAATGAGCGAAGTAAATTTTCTCGGAATCGAAGTCTAGTCTCACAAACTGATATAAAAACACTAAAAACTTGTAGAGGTAGCAGGTGACAGTGACAGTATTGACGGGTTGTTAACGGTAGGTTTCCACGTTACATGCACGTTTTCTGAAACGCATTTGATTGGCTGTCAGGGCTGTCAAAATCTCAGTAGGCAAATGATAAACAGTGGTAGAATATTTGGTTGCACATTCCTCTCTACTGAAAATTAAGCTTCATATGGTATATGACTGATCGCCATCTACAATAGCGATCTGGAGCTTTTGCGATCTCAGAAATCAAGCAATCGCTTTTCGCCAAGTTTATCCCAAAATTATTCAGGTATGAGTAGATACACCAGGGTTTCGTAGACATCTTACTACTATTAAAAGAAAAATAGGTCCAGAGTACGGTCTGTCAGTTTGACTGAAATGTTGAAAGAAAGATAAAGAAGCTTCAAAATAGAGTTGACGATAGAAGTTTATGAAGGGAATCAAAGCCTTGAAATAATCTTCAAGCCATGAATGATTGACGACATTGACCACAAATTCCACTTCTGTTTCTGAGTGATTGCCATCTTTTAGTATTATGTAGAAGTAAACAAGAAAATGTGTGATTCAGGCTAAGACGTCCGTAAAATTAACAAAGAAAAGACATGACTTTGAAACGAAATCACAAGTGCCATCTACTTGTAGTATAGATCCATTCAAATCATATTTCCATATGGTTGTCTGAACGCGGAGCTCTCCCTTCATTCAGAAGTTATGGCCCTTAGAAGTTTGGAAAAAGGGCATGTTCCTCCTTTTTCGCACAAAAAAATCAAAACTCACGTTTTCATTCCTTAGGTGCTCGGTACATATCACCCCTCCTCGTTCATAACTTTCAAATTTGTCAATATAAAACACGGAAATTAATTCTCGATATTATTTAGAGGTTATATGACGATACGACCTAACCTAACCCCAAAATCGTACATATCAACTAAGAAAATATAAAAATATGAACCACTGAATTCATTCATCCGATTTTCTTACGAATCAATTTAAACTGAACTTGCTTTTCAATTTCATGTATGTAACAATTCCAACTCACAGACATCCATTATGCTCAATGATGCCGTATGGCATCATCAGGATTTCACCTCAAAAAAAATCGTTTTTTCAATTTTTCCTGTATGATAATGATTTCGGAGCATATATTGATGGAAACAATTACGAAAATATTTTTCCTTCCCAAAATAATACAATGGGCTGGAAAGGGTTTGAGTACAAATGCCTTAACACTAACCTCATATTATTTGCACTCAAAGCGCGTTTCGCTCACAGGGTTAGGTTAGGTCGAAAGTTAGGTTAGTATCATAGGTAGTCATCTTCTCCTGAAGATGCTACTATTGTTAACGCACATCGAGTGGAAAAAATGTCAGTTTGGTAGAAGGCATTCGATCTCTATAGAAAGTTTCATCATCAGGTTTAATCAAATAGTACCGCGTTTCGTGAATTCTTTTGAGACTAAAAAAATATTTCGATTCCTAAATGTCAGGTTGGACGCAAAATTGAAATAATTCTACTCCTGCAAAGAACCAATGATGCATTCACCTATAATAAATCTCTGACCCTACCAAGTTTTTTGTATGTGGACGATATAAAAACATGAACATAATAAGAAAATGTTGCCACTGAAATCTTCTCATCCAAAAGCCATTCCGTTTACGAGAAAGTTGAATAGTATATTACGTAACGCGAAGGATAAGTAGCCTATTACGCACGAGCGAAAAAGCACGAGGCGTTAGTGGTAATACGCGAGTGCAAGTAATTGGCCTTATCCTCGAGTTCCTTACTGTACTTTTTCTACTTCCACCATGCTTTTGCGGTAATTTCTGGTGATATAGCACAAATTTTTTCGTTATCACGCATTTTCAATGATCGAAGATATACTGAATGATGGCAAGTATAAAAAACAAATCCCTTGACATAGTCAGTGGGCATACTTGAAGACTGGCATTAAATCAAATCATCTTTCGAACAATCTGTTCAGTCCAGTCTCAAATTACCTACACAGTAGGTTTCGGCTGGCACCTGTCAGAAAACAACTACTCCCCTGGCTGGATATAATTCAATGCCCTTCGTGGTATTAGCCAGGGGAGTAGTTGTTTTCTGACAGGTGCCAGCCGAAACCTACTGTGTAGGTAATTTGAGACTGGCCTGAACAGATTGTTCGAAAGATGATTTGATTCAATGCCAGTCTTCAAGTATGCCCACTGACTATGTCAAGTGTTTTTACATTTTCCTCGCAGGAGGAATGGGCGAATTCGGTTTGCTTTTGGAATACCTCGTCCATTGGTAGATGGCGTAATAACTTCGTTGTTCGCATCAGCTTTGGCCGGGGCTTGATACTCGTGAAGGAGTTTGATTTTTAATTATGGGAAATAAATAAATAATAATAAATAAATAAATATACTTTTATTGCCCAACAGATATACATCCAATTCTAGGACAACTTAATTATTTCCAAAGCAATGTATTTCAATACAAAAATGATCAAATCCAAAGTGGAACGAAGAGATCTTAAACTAAGTTTATCGTAGTGTCTTCTAGATTACGAATTTGTATCATGAATTCTGAGAAGGAAATGCCAAAGATGTCACAGGTTGATCCAATTTCGTTGAAGTTAGAGCACATAATGTATATGGGACACTTGGTGAGAATATTAGTTCTTGGCGTAGTTAGGTGGATTGTTGCTTTATATCTGGCATTCAGTCTCGGTATAGTAAAAGTAATGAGCTGCACTAGTTCAATTGAGTCCACTAAATTATGTATTAATTTATACAAAATTTGAAGACTATTAATTATCCGACGTTTTTCTAGCGAAATAACATGAAAGCGAGTTAGAAGCGTTCGGTGATCGTATCCGCGTTCGGGATAAAAGCCATATATTCTGAAATTGAGATATTTTAAAAAACGCCTCTGTATGGCTTCCAGTGCTAGTTTGTTGCATTCATAAATAGGATACCAGATAATTGCACAGTACTCCAACTTACTTCTTACCAGCGAAAAATACAAGGTTTTCAGAGCTGTCTCATTTGTAAAGGACTTTGTATTTCTAATCAAGAAACCTAGCATTTTTTTTGCACTCTTACAGATATTATCGATATGACCAGAAAAACTGAGCTTGTTATCATATGTGATACCTAGATCTCGAATGGAATCAACATGTGCAATTGTTGAGTTGTTAATTTTATAGAAATATAAAATTGTTTCTTGATTACGTGTGTATGAGCAAACTTTACATTTTGTGGGATTCAATTGTAATTTGTTGTTATTGCACCATTCTTGAATAACATCTATTTGAGATTGCAAAAAAATGCAATTCTCCATAGATGATATTGTAGTGAAAATTTTGAGATCATCAGCAAAATATAAGCAATTACAACGAATCTCATTACATAGGTCATTAATAAATATTGAAAATAAAAATGGGCCCAAATTGGAACCCTGAGGTACTCCAGATGTAGCAATATAATTATTAGACCTATATCCATTATATGCGACGAATTGCTGCCTATTCTCCAAATACGAAGAAACAAGTAACAGAAGAGAATTGCTAAATCCAGATACCGAGAGCTTATGGAGTAGTATGGAATGATCTACCTTATCGAAAGCCTTCGAGAAGTCAGTATAGACAACATCAACTTGTTCTCGACTATCTAGTGATTTACATAAATAGTGATTCAATACAGCTAGATTAGACATAGTTGATCTTTTATCAATAAATCCATGTTGGCATGTTGAGACAAGCGGCCGGATTCCTGGCATAGTCCGGTTGTATACTAACCTCTCGAATGCCTTAGCAAAGTTACACAATATTGATACGGGCCTGTAATTTTCGACGTTTGAGGCAGATCCAGATTTCAAGATCGGACAAACTCTCACAAGCTTCCAGCATTCCGAAAAAACGGATTGTCTGAGTATAGCATTGAATACAATATAAAGCGGAGCGACAAAGACGTGGGCACAATCTCGGACTAAGAAACAAGGTATTTGATCATGACCGGCTGTCATTTTATTAGGCAGGTTTCGTAATACAGACAAAATTTCTGTTTCAGAGAACTCACTTATGTTAATGCAAGAGTTATTGGCTGTAGCCTCAGATGTGTTTTCACTAGTATGCTTCGGATTGAATACACTGGAGAAGAATTCTGCAAAACCATTAACACAAGATTGGGGATCGTTGTACTCTATGTCTCTAAATGACATTTTGGCTGGAATTCTAGTATTTCCCTTCTTATTATGTACGTAAGACCAAAAGTTTTTTGGATCATTGCAAACGTTATTTTGAACAACTGTTAAATAATTTTGGTATGCCTCTCGAATGAAATTTTTTATGTATCTTCTAATCCTGGATAACTCTTGATAGTAATGATCAACCTTTGTAATTTTGAACTTTCTATAGTAGTAATCTTTAACATTTAGACATTTTATTATTTGTGATGTGTACCAACTTGGATAATTTACGCTTATTTTGTTTGAATTCGGGTATGAAAGTATCAAATATGGAAAATATTTTGTTATAAAGCAGGTCACACATATTATTAATATTATGTGCATTACTTAAAAATTGCCAGTTAGTCAACATCAGTTCATTATACAATCCCACAAAGTTGGCTTTTCTGAAATTATAAGATTTGATTTCAGGATTCGAATTGGTTGGAAACTTTTGGTTTACATAGTGATATATTGGTATACAAACAATTAATGCAGGATGATATAAATCTTCCTTGACTAGTGGATTACATTCATGACGTACCGAACATGTTTGGTAGTCAGATATAATTAGGTCTAGAATTCTGTTGTTCTTATTCAGAACCTTGTTCAACTGAACCATGTTCAAAATTTCAATAAAATTTGAAACAGTATGTGTTTTTGGATCTTGTAGATTGCCATCGATAAAATGAGGTATATTGAAATCACCAAGGATAATAACATTTGTCTGTGATATTATAAGTGTTTCAAGATTTTGTAGAAAATCATCTAAATCTCTGTGACTTACTTGAGGTGGTATATAAAGTACATAAATGTGAAAAACAACATAGTTATTGATCCATTTACATCCTACTATATCAATAATGGGATTTATGTTGCTTAACTGTGATAAATCAATATTCACTGTATTAAATGATAACTTAGCTGCTAACAGAACTCCTCCACCTCTAGTCAAATGTGTTAAAGCCAGATTTCGGTCAATACGATACACTGAATAATTAGATGGAAAGAGTTCAGAATTAAAAGTGTCAGGCGTAATCCACGTTTCACTCAGCCCAATGAAATCATAATCTCCCTCTAAAACACTTGGATAGAATTCGAGAAGTTTGGAGTTGAGTCCCCTTGTGTTTTGATATCATCGACTTCATGTTGATGATGGCACTGCCTTGCACTGACGAGTGGCCAAATAGCCCGAAACCGGTCTGCAAGTGTGTCCGTCCCTATAATTGAAAATCAATTCCTTCATTTGTATCGACGAAAGCAAATGCAGGATTTACTTCTGTGAAGAAACCTGCACTGGCACCTGGTCGGATATAATTCAATGCCCTTCGTGGTATTAGCCAGGGGAGTAGTTGTTTTCTGACAGGTGCCAGCCGAAACCTACTGTGTAGGTAATTTGAGACTGGCCTGAACAGATTGTTCGATAGATGATTTGATTTAATGCCAGTCTTCAAGTATGCCCACTGACTATGTCAAGTGTTTTTACATTTTCCTCGCAGGAGGAATGGGCGAATTCGGTTTGCTTTTGGAATACCTCGTCCATTGGTAGATGGCGTAATAACTTCGTTGTTCGCATCAGCTTTGGCCGGGGCTTGATACTCGTGAAGGAGTTTGATTTTTAATTATGGGAAATCATCGACTTCATGTTAATGATGGCACTGCCTTGCACTGACGAGTGGCCAAATAGCCCGAAACCGGTCTGCAAGTGTGTCCGTCCCTATAATTGAAAATCAATTCCTTCATTTGTATCGACGAAAGCAAATGCAGGATTTACTTCTGTGAAGAAACCTGCACTGGCACCTGGTCGGATATAATTCAATGCCCTTCGTGGTATTAGCCAGGGGAGTAGTTGTTTTCTGACAGGTGCCAGCCGAAACCTACTGTGTAGGTAATTTAAGACTGGCCTGAACAGATTGTTCGAAAGATGATTTAAAAAACAAATCTTGTCTATTCATGGATACTACTCAATTCAATACCAATCCACAAAATGTTGAACAATAAATTTCCTGAAGATATCATTTTTGATTCAATTTTACAATGGAATTGGAGCAGAAATTTGCTGAATTTCGATTTTGGACAAATCAACGTATTAATGAGATCGAATTTATCAGGTTACATGTTGAAAATTCCATTATTAAAAAATCCGGAGGCGCCGCCATTATAACTTAGAATACTTGTATATTCTAAATGAGCCATTACCCATAGCAACACGCAAATGAACTGTTTAAAATAGTGAAAGTAGAGAAACTTTCAACATTCAACTTTATAAAATTGGGGGTGTTTGAGTCACCAATCACCTGATAAGATATATTGTTGATGTAAATGAGCAATGTGACACTATTTCCGGATGTGTTTCATAAGGAAAACTACAAATAAACAGTAAACATTAATATATTTACGAGTACAAACAGAACGTTGATTTGACTGGTCGTTGAGAATTGACGATTTTGATCAAGATTGATTGAATAAGATATCGTTTTTTAATCCATTAATTCCTATAACGATCCAATGTAATATCATTATCATTCATCTACAAGCTCTTTGCCTTCTCAATTTTTATCCATCTAAACGGTGATATTTCCACTTCCTGCAAAGTCAAGGTATAGCATGAAACTACTTGATTCAGATTTCCTAAACTGTCGTTGAAGGGTCTCTTCATAAATGTATAAACTACATAATTGAAGTATGCTTCTCAATTTATTCTGGAAGTGTATCAGTGTGAACACGACATTAATCGACATGCAAAACGTTTTCTCTGTTTAACACAAGCTTGATGAGTTGTTAGTTGAATGTATTATCGAAAATATCGTTTATAGGGTTTCTTAGAAAAAAATATAGTTGGTTTAATGGGCGCCGTTACAAAAAATATTAGGGGGGGAATTGAAAAAAATGAGAGTAATGCACTAATAAACGATGAGTTTTGGAACCTTTGGTGTAAAAGTTGAAAGTTTTCCTAGAGATCAATTACCCTAACACCAAACTGATATTTTTGCACTCGACGCGCGTTTCGCTAACAAGGTTCGCATCTTCAGGAGAAGAAAATTCCAACTGCTACACCGTTGATGAGTTTTATTAGCTACCTCCGGCAAATAATTATCAATTACCTTTATATTAGTAGTACAAATTAGTCCCTGTTATGTTTTGTGTTCTATACAAATTTTTGTGTTTTGTTTTGCATAGACGTTTTCCTTGTTACTGTATGTGAATGTTTATTGTAATGCTTTCATACTGTTTAACAAGTGAAATGAATATTATTATTATTAAATAGCATGACACATTCAAAGACGAAACTATAAACTACCAAGTCCAGTTTATTACAATGATTGACAGGATTGCTGTCACACAAACTACTTTCGCATTTTTCCGGGCAACACTATAAATTTTATAGAATTTTTCGATAATATTTTTGTATAGTTATGTATAGTTGTGAAGAAAATACATACTTCACAAATGCGTTATCTCCAGGAAAGAACTGCGGTGAAAACATTCGATATTACGAAGGAGAGTTCCGAGGAAAAATAATTGAACAAAATTGGATGATTTTCCCACAAAATGATTTTCCAAAACAAATTCGATTTGATTTTGAAATGACTGAAAAAAACTTTTTCACAGTGTTAGATTGAAGGTGTCGAAAGTTTATAAAATCAAGCGGTAACTTGAAAAAATCACCTTCCTCATTTTAAAATCGTTATATAGTGAATATATTCAGAAATTTCGTTCTCGTCACTGTTTCACCCATAAATCCTAATTCCATAAGTCAACGAATATTATTTATACGTTCGGTAGTCCAAGTTAACTTCTGCACGCATTGGGTTCGAACAGATATTGTGATTTATGGTCTGGATTTCCAATTTATATAAAATATGAGTACTCAATAACAATTCATTTCCTATAGTAACCACAGAGAGGGTTAGAATCATATTATTGTGACAAGAAAAATGTGAATCTTTCCAATAAACTCAGAATCGAAATGGAACTTCTGGACTTCATTTTCAAATCTTTTACAACACTGATCGTAAAGAAAAAAATATTGAGCACTTCTGATATATGGATAAATGAGAATCCCAAAGTACAAAATTGTTTATGTATGAAAATAAAATATGTTGTATGCCATATTGAAGCTGGGGGTACTCTTATATATCTACTGTACGAACATCATTTGGAAGGATAGATCTGCATGAATACGAAAAAGAAGATTTTACCTATGCACGGAAATATTCTTCAATGATATTCATTCCCACAACAAGCGATTGGAAATAACGTTTTCAAAAGCTTTCAACTCGGTTCGTTGGATCAGTCAAAGAGATATTGGATTGTTTGTGATCTACTTCTATCAATGCATTAAATGAATATTCTTTTCATCCGACAAAAATAGAGATCTCAATAAACATCATCAATAATGTGCATGTTCTGTCGAATGGACCGAAATACACTGAATAACGTCTATTCATATTCCCATGAGATATTTTCAGAAATATATCATTACTGGAAGGAAAGAAATATTATTTTGTAGCATGATTTCCATTTTGATATCAAAACAGATATCGACCATTACTTGAAACCCCATCACAGATTTGTGGAGTAAAGGAAAAATAATCCGAAGTGACATAGTGGAGGATATGAAAATGGAAACCAACTGCCTTGTGATTCACATATTCGAAGAGATGCAAGATTGATTCACTGCATGTTTTTTCGCTTTTGATATTGATTTTATTGGGTACTCTTATTGTTGGAATCGGAAAGATAAGGCTTTTATTTCCTCCTGAAGGTTTTGGCTTTAGAATACAGTGTTTTCTACAAGTGAAAGGAAAAAGGTGATCTGATGGTGGTGATTCGAGATGGGACTCTTCAGATGAAAATTTTAAGTTTAGATGTTTCACGACATGATGTATGAATTCGGATTACAATTTTTTTGTCAGTTGTTGGCTCAAAAATAATCATATGAAAATACTCAGGGCTCCATTGGAGTTACACCTCTATGATCTAATTGGATGATGACACGCTCTGGTTTGAAATTGTTCATCAAGGAAAATTTGTGTGTCAATTGATTTGAGAAATATATTTTTGAACGTTTGTGTCTGAATGGGTTATTCACTACAAGCCCATAAAATACAGTTGTTGATTGATTGAATTGATAAAATTACAATCCAAACGAAATGAAAAACAGGAACTATTAGGTCTCATAAGGTTACCTGCCTCATTTTAGTGAACTGGAACTCGGTATGGACCTAATATCACGATAGAAACATGTGACATCACTTATTTTCATCACCCTCTTGATCTAATTTCGAATTTCGAACCTTCTCATCTTCCTCATTTCTCGAGTATTCTTGAAACTAATTATCTTTGGTATTTCTTGTTCAAATAAGTTTTGATGAATGTAGCTTTTTTTTTTTCGTCCTAATCCCCATCTTAGGAAACAAACGACCCACCAAAAATTATGTTTAGAACGATGCTGCTATATAAAACAATAACTCAGATAACTATGCCGTCGCGTCAGTTTAATGAAAGAAAATTGAATTATATACTTATAAATGGGTAGTTTCGACGAAATATTCGTATAACGGTTTATTTAGGATGATAGATTCTGAAAAATACTATCGTGATACCCCGTAACATAGAAAAATTAATTTTTCTTTTATTTTCTGACATATCGATCATCTTTAGCACGTTCTTTGTGGACATTGAACTTACCTTTTGCTCATATAACGATGTGCCTGTTTTCAAAGTTGTTTATAATGACGGGTTTCGTAAATGGCCGCTTGAATAGAGCTGCATTTCTGAATGGAATGATTTCTGATAAAAGAGTATGTGGTAAGACTGTATCTATTCGTAAAAATAATGTTCCTTGTGAAGAGAGTAAGGTTTTCAAAAACCCTTCCTTGGCTTTTTCTTGTCCGAAATAAAAAGTAATACTTCTATGACTTCGTTCATTATCATTTCAACATTTGGTTATTCAACTAATATTATGTATTTGATCAAAATGTTATGCAGAAAAACGTGAATGAATTGAACCTATCAATAAATACAGTTTTTTATTTTAATTTGATGTTACTTCATTTCCGTTTTTCGATTCGGAAAACAATTATGAGTGCCTCAAATACTGTGTGTAGACTAGCTCACCGTGACTTCAACAACCTGAAGTATTATTGATATTCTACATACAAATAGGTATCGTTTTTCAAAACACATTCATTTGGTTGAAATACACTGATGATTTTTCAATGATGTATTTTGTGAGAAACAATTTATTATAGTATAAATCAAAGAGCGTTAAAAATATAATGATTCTGCAATTTGGTGTTGACTTCTGAAAGTAACTTCCATTCGGGCAAGTATGAGAGATTTCAAGAGAATGTGGTTAGAAACTTCTCGCCAATGTTCAGTAAATGATATTGAAAAATAATCAATGTTTTTTTTGTTCATGCCCAGTTTCATCCATCACGAGCCACACGTGCTAATACTTATAGACAAGGAGGTGGTTGTCCCATTTTACACTTTTACTCAACCCTAAAATATGGAAATAAGACAATTTCCTGACAGCCGAGCGTGTGCACTTTATAAGGAGAAACACTTTTTTGTGGGGAATTTTCGTGTTTTTCCATTCATTATTTTAGCTTGAAAAAAAATTCACTAATACAATACAAAGCAGCGTGCAAGCAGTCACGGAATTTGCTTGAATTTAAAAAATTATGTTCATTAATTTTTTTTTTAATTTTTTATATGTTGGGCTGTAGCTACATGCATGCCATTTACGTCAATAACTTGAAATGACATATATTAATGGAATCCAAGGCGGAATGCAGATGAAAAACACGAAAATTCCCCCCAAAAAGAAAAGTGTTTTTCCTTATGAAATGCAACAGCTCGGCTGCTAGGAACCTGTCT
Organism: Zygogramma bicolorata; assembly: GCA_032362365.1. Taxonomy (NCBI): domain Eukaryota; kingdom Metazoa; phylum Arthropoda; class Insecta; order Coleoptera; family Chrysomelidae; genus Zygogramma; species Zygogramma bicolorata. The sequence continues at coordinate 853,751 of JAVJAQ010002244.1, forward strand.
ATTTTTCATATTTCAGGGTTAATTGATGGGCGTGCAGTGTATAATGGGGGAACGTCACCTGTCACCACCTCCTGGTCTATTATATTTATACAATGCGAGGATATTGTAGCCTTTAATGTGGTTGACAATGTTCCTTGCTGAGTGGAGTCGGTTCGGACTCTCATTGTCTACATTATTAACACTACTGAAACCTATTAGTAAGCAAGAAAACAAAAAATTATAAAAATACGAATCGAATAAGGCAATCAAAATCAAACAAAAATGTTGATAATATTTTGGTCAAAAAAATTACCCAAAGACGATTGTGTATAACAGCAATCGAAACGTGGGTACACTCAACTTGAAACTTGGTTTCACAATATTATTTTGTTTGATCAATCAAACCTTCAATTTTGATTTTTCGACCAAAAATCCATTTCAACCTTTCGTCTTTGGATTTGATTGCTACGACGGCGTATTATTTCCATTGCATCATTGCAAAATAAAAAAAACTCGCAATTGCTACTTTTAATCTGTCAATTGACAGTTTGAATGTGTCAATTGACAGTTTCAATCTGGCAATTGCGACTTTCAATCTGTCAATTGAGGCTTTTTTCAAAATGAATTGAAGCCAATGAATTGAATTCACTGAAAATGAATTTATTTAATTTTTTCTACAAACGTGTTAGAAATGCCATTTTTAGCACTCCATAGAAGCCTTAAAAATGTCACTTTAAGGCACTGAGTGCCTTAAAATCACTTTATGGCACTGAGTGCCTCAAAATGTTTATGGCACTGCTGTCAAAAGTGAATTGTCAGATTTTGAAAGCAAACGTCAAAATATTTAGATTTTATTTATTAACATTAATATTAATAGTACAATTTGTGCAATTTGACAAATTAATTTCTTGCACTGCTGTTTTACCATTTTCCATGGCTAAGGAAGAATGATGCGTAGAAATAATTGAATTTCCAGTCGAAGCTGAGGCCACAATTTCTTCGGATGTTTGTTGTTGGAATGATGTTGTTGGTAATCTTCGCTGCACCGTCAGCAGTTTTTGGGCAATCAAATTCTTATTTTCCAAAGAATCCTCGATGTACCCCTCAGCAACGGTAGAAGATCTCCACCCCCCATGACGCTTAATTGTCGTCAAATTTGCGCCAGCATCGGCAAGTAAGGTCGCTGAAGACCGGCGAAAACAGTGTCCCGTATAAAGTTTCGGATTTGGAAGTTCCAGAAATCTTGCTATAGCAGCAGGAATTTTTCCAAACGAATTGAATCCAACCGGATTTCTGGTACATTTATCTTTCACGTATTTCAAGAAAAATCCCCTGTGTCCGACATTTGCTGGTCGAAGAGCCACATATTTTCGATAAAGATCCAAATAAATTTTTTCAATAAAAGTAAAACTTCGTGAAACATTGGTTTTAGTATCTGGTATTTTAATAATTAATGAAGTACCCATATCTTCCACATCGTCAACAGTCAATTGACTAAGCTCCTCCCTGCGGCAAGCACTAAATATTCCCACAATCACAACTACTTTCATTAGAAGATACTCATCGTCTAATGCAGACTTCAAAAACTGGTCAATTTGGACTCTAGTCAAGATTTTTGATTTCTTTGGCCGGTAACCTTCTGCTTGTCGCTTCAAATACGCGATAAGCTTAAAATATTTGCTGATATCTACGTCGCTATTTATACGTAGCATAGATTTGATCATCGAATAATTTGACCACAGAGATGATGCCTTCCATACCTTTGCTTTCTCCTCAAAATAGGCCAGAAATACATTTTCAGTATATTTTCCAGAAACGCCTTTCGCTTCACACCATTTCTGAAACTTATTATAGGCTATATCGTATTGAACCCTGGATTTTATCGGCAACAAATCGAGGGTTGCTCTATTGGCCGCCGCCTCTATGTCTTCAAATGGATCATTTTCATTACTTTCTTCCATTTTAAGAAAAATCTACAACCTCAACTGCATTTTGAAAAAAACTAACAAACGTCTGACAGATGCATCAAAACATTCGTAAACAATTAAATCAACAATGGTTGCTAAGGTCCGTAATATACGATGCAATTTAAAATTATCTCCTTTGCATGTATTATTACAGGTTTTTGAAATTTAATTCAAACTGTATAATTACTTTATTTGAACGTTTGTAGAAAAAATATTGTATAATATACGTGTTAAAAGTACCTTTTAAGGCACTCACGTGAATTGCAGAATTCGCTTCGCTCATTCTGCAAACCTTCACATGCGTGCCTTAAAAATGTACTTTTAACACTTATATCATAAATAACTATGAAATGAAGTGAATTCACAATTCTGTTGAGCTCTGGCTCCAAAAAATCCAGGAAGTTTTTCATTTTTGGAAAACTATTGCTTGAACCCTTTTACCAATCCCCTCTACTTTTGAAATCGAATTTATTTCCTATAATATGAATAAAAAGCAAATCCCATTTATCGACTCTTTGTCCTGAATTCTTCAAAGCCCGAAGAATCCTTTTTGACTATATCCAACAATTTTCTGAGTTGTGAAGCAGACTCTTCCATTATCGGGGAAAAATTGAAAAATGAATCAATGTGACTGAAATGAGCCTTTTGTTTTCATAACGTTCCTTGGGTGAAGTACAAGCCTCGATGTAATTTTTCAAATGAGCTTATGACTTCGGCTGCGTTACCTCCAATGGAACTTTTTGAATAATGAAAACGTTCAATGTCGAAAAGCTTCAAATTAGTATTAATGAGATTATTGAATGTGTTATAAAATTCCTACCACTGCTCATATGATCCATGAAAAGTTGGAATTTACATCGTAGGTAACAAGACGTTATTACTTGTATGATGGTAATGTGACATTGTTTCAACCGAACAATTTGAACCCTAATCAAGATCTTTCTATACGCCGTCGTAGATTGCCTTATTCGATTTGTAATTCTATGAGTTTTTTGTCTTTATTTTTGATTAGTCCTAACAGGTTCTAATAGAGTTAATAATATAGGCAATGAAAGTTCGAACCAATCCACTCATTATAGCCAATAGCCACCAATAATTTTTCATCTGTAATGGATCCTGAATGTATCATGCCTCTTAGATCCACCGATAAATCACGATGTCATCGAAATGGAAAGACCGTATTCGATGGAATGAAAGAGTAACTGCTCCCGGGGCTCCAATGATGTACCGAAATCGATTAATAAGGAGACGTTGTGCAAATCCCAAAAGGCATTCGTGTCATCTGTTGACTACAGCGGGAACCTAACAAATAGCTATCGCTAGAGCGAATTCTCCGAAGACATACTTATCGACTCTTGTGCTATTTATATTTTTATGGCTCCACGAGAGAATACTCGTGATGAAGAAGGGAAAATGTTGCCGAACGATCTGAAATATTACAAATGATATTGGTGAACTGGTGGAAGTAATGTATACACACCCAGATGTTTTTTCCAATGTGAAAATTGGCGAATTAAACTTTCCATGTTCTTATACCACTTATATTACCTCGATGATCGAGCTTTGATCGACATTATTTTTTGGTAAATCGAATTTTTGGGAAATCATTTTTAGATCTCACCGACATCCCTTTTAATAAAAATATATGAGATGGTTATTTGAATGAAGAAACACGAGTGCGACGTTTCCGGAAAGTAAAACCTAGCTAGATCGATTCATCGCCCCCGAAACCCCCTGTACATTAAATTTCATTGAAATCGTTCGAGCCGTTTCCGAGATTCAGATTATAAATATTTCCATATATTTCAGTTTTAGAAAACGTCGCACTCGTGATTTTTTTATTCAAATAACCAGTTCATTTTATTTCATTATAAATCATGTCGGTAAGATCACAAAATATTATTTATATTTCAAAATTATGTAATTCGTATCTAAATATAATTTCCAAAAAACACTATTCCCGTAAAAAATATCGATTAAAGCTCAGTCATCCAGAAATATATTAGATATACTAGATTTAAACGTAACACACAATAATATGAGTGAACAATTAATTTTCTTGTAATAACCTCAAACAAAAAACTAGATGTGTCGGTAAAGCTGTTAGTTGGAAACACGAATGAAACGATATTTTTTGATAATGAAACCCATATATCGCCCCAAACACCCCCGCATACTGAATTTCATAAAAATCAGTGGACCCGTTTCCGAGATCCAGATTATATATATATACAAGAATTTCTAGTTTGAAGATAATGAAATGAACTGGTATATCATCCCCATATTCTGAATATAAGTAGTCTTGTTGTATATCCGAACACATAATTAACCTAACCCACTTTCTCGAGGACTCACAGAACTGCTCCTGAAAAGATGAGTAATGGAAATGTGTGACATAATTCAGGATTGAAATTCTCAAAGGATATCTCGAAATATACACGTTTTTACAAGGATACCTACGTACGAGTGACTAATTGAATTTTCTGTATGCAATATACTTTTCATAGCTGGAAGGTATTCAAGAGAAAATGAAACATAGCTTACGAAGTATATGAACATGAGATCTCTTTTTCGAAATTGCTGAGACGTGATCACAATGGAAGTTCAGTGCCTCGTGGAGAAGATGAATCATTGTCATTTGTCGTCTGCATGATATAATTTGATTATAAAACAATTCACAATATATATATATATATATATATATATATATATATATATATATATATATATATATATATATATATATATATATATATATATATATATATATATATATATATATATATATATATATATCTACCTACTCCTCAGGTGTTGTCACAGGGGGCAATGGTTTCAGTTCGATCTAAGGAGTAGGCAGATTGAGGCCCCGGCGTCAAGTCACAAACCCTTGCCCTCTGTAACAACACCTGAGGAGTGGGCAGATTGAGACCTCAGCGTGAAGTCACATTTACCTCTTGAAAATGGCTCCAAAATCGGAGCCGAAACGTCGAGAACAAAACTCCAGACTCCAAAATGGCTCAAAATGCATTGAAAGGAATTCCAGCTGATACTGTTGGCCTTTCTCTGTATGATAAAAGTTCTATGTGCGTAAAATGATTTAGAAAGATGAGAATGAAGAGGGGATGATAGAACCTTGATTCCAACTGACGAAGCAAAAATAATTGTATCGAGAGTTTTTCAGATTTCAATCGAAGCGAAATATCTGTTATCATGCCTAATGATTGGACTTGCTACTTACTATCATCAGAAAACACTACTATTTTTTGACTTTTCCCTGTTGGGTTTCAGTAAATTATTTGAAGATACATTTCTTTCCTTGTTGCCAGTTTCATTGGGTGGCAAGTGAATCAGTTACATCAAAGTTTGACTGTAACATTGTAGTGTCATCCGTAAAGCATATCACTGTAGTGGGTGAAGGCTGATATTAAATGTCATTCATATAAATAAGAGAAAGAGGTGGTCTCAAAATGGGTCCTTAATGCATGAGCAATTCATCTGATGAGTTACCATTTAACCGAAATCGCTGCTGCTTTGTGAAATCAATACCATTAAGATGACAGAAGAAGATCACTGGGTGTTTACACATACCAATTCATATTTTTTTGCAGAAGGTTTTTACTTCATCTAATCAATCAAGATGATGAAATTTTTGTTGAGATTCCTGAACCCAATATCTCACAACATCTGACTTGGCGCCTGTTTCATAAGAGTACAAATCTTGTAGCTACAAGAGAAACACAAAGAAACACGATACTAAATAATTGTTTTTTACTCGTTTTCTACTTGTACCTATATTGTGTTTCTCTTGTAGCTACGAAACTTGTACAAATCTACTTGTTGCGGTACGGAGTGGTTTTCAACCGCAACAAGAACACCAAGACATGCAAAAAGATCGAATCCTCGTCTAGTTTTGTCATTATGCATCATTACGTTGTTTTATGTAGCGGACAGGTACAAATTGTAACCGTCTAAATGGGTTGCAAGTCTGTGTATTTCATGTTTTTCACAATGTCATACTTGAAAAATATATCGTTTCGACATAGATACACATTTCATTAATATTCGTGTCATTTTCTGATATATTGAAATATCGCTATTTTTTGCCATCGTTAGTAGTGCTAACGCCCAGTGATTCCATACGGTATCAGGTTCTTCTGTGTATTCTAGAACAATGATCATCTAAAAGTGAATTGTTTCATCCATTCATTGAACTTATACTTTGCATAATACACAAAAATAAAAAGGGATTTCACAATGATTTCTGGGTGCTGATGGGTTATTTTATTATGACAGGACAGAATAAAAAAAAGATACTCATAGAGGGAACTTGCATTTTGTCAAATGGAAATGAAGAGATTGCTACTCGATGATTAAATATAGTTCAACATCGTATGCCTCTCTGAAAAAGAAAGATTCAGTTCGAAGTAAGTCGTTCAACACTTGCTAGAACTATTGATGAATTAGTCATGCTACTGTCATATATTGGCACTGCTCATTAACAAAATCGATCTTATCACAAATTCACCAGAAGGCTTGAAGGAGAAAGCAGATTAGCTTTCGAAACGGCGCCAAGAAGTATTTTTTTAATATGCAGATTCACACGATAGGGGAGCCCTGTAATGTTCAAAGAACACCGCGTGAATAAGGGACAGGAGATACGAATTAACATTTACTTTGAATATTTGAAGTTTGTAAGCCTCAGGAAAGACCTCTTTCGGCAAGGAATTCCAAAGCTCAGCTGTTCTATTGAAAAAATATCACAGTGCAAGAGAGGTTCGAGAGATCTCCAAATTCACAACCAAGGGGTGGGAATTCTGTACTCGTCGAGTTATCCGTGTAGATATTGCCAAGGGTGGAACGACTGATAACAATTCAGAAGAGCACCAACCGTGAAAATATCTATAGAAGAGACGAGTCTCCGGCCCGTCTACAATGAAGTGAGCAAAGAATCACCAACAAGACGGAATGCCCTTCTCTGAATAGAATCGAGAAGCCTCAATGAATGTTTTGGTGTCGAACTCCACACATGAGAACTATATCCTAAGGCAGGTCGTATCTGAGCCTTGTAGATCATTAGAAGCTGATGAGAACTGAAGAATTTCTTCGCAAGAAATGGAAATCCAAGTTTCAAGGAAGCACCTTTAGCTATCGATCTCACATGGTTTTTCCATGGAAGATTTTCACTGATTCCTAGAATCGAGATACTTGACTTCGTGTGACTCCTGACATCTGGATACCATATTGAGATAGATCGGCTTTTTTTGAGAAGAGACATGCCTGGGTTTTCCAAGCATTAAACTCCACCAAGTTCATGTTACCCCATTCTTTTATTTTCACCAATTCATCGTTGATTTTATTGACATGAATGTTTCTTTGAATTTTTGTTTCTCTTGCTGGTATGGGGACTCAAAAAGAGGAACTAGTATGAAGAGTACTGTCGTCCGCAAACCTATGTACTGAACAAGATGTTTTCTCGAGCAAATCGTTGACATGAAGCAGAAACAAAATGGAAGCCTGAACTGAACCCTGTGGAACACCTGCATTTATTGGGAGAATATCAGATGTTACTCCATCAACAACCACATACAGAGACCTATCAGACAAGAAACTCTTCAACAAAGCACAGATCTGAGGAGGCAAACCATAAGACGAATATGAAGAATACTGTAGGTAACTGAAAAAATAGTATGTCAATTTTGCTTTTTATATTGCAGCAACGTATCGGGGCAAGTCTATATAACAATGAAATGGATTCCACAATGATTTCGATGAATATAAATTCCCTGAGGATATTATGAAGGAATGTAGGCTTTCAAGGCCGGTGTTGATGTTTCTCAAGTCTTTCGGGCTTGGGGACCATGTACTGGAATTTTGAATTTCGGAGTTTCCGGCTACATCTGCGGCAGCCATCTTTACACATTACTCCACTCGTTTATACCGGAAAGCAATTGAGATATATAAACACGAAGATAATTTCAACAGAGAACAAAAAGGATTAAGTTTTAACAAAATTAGGCATCCAATTCTAAATACATTAACGAAAAAGTCCGACAAAAGTAGGGAAACCGACGCCCGACAGGGGATCCAACCTCATGATAAGAACTAGTCAGCATCTCCAGATGTAACATCAGTCGTAGTAGACTCGCGAAGGAGAGTAAAACTACGACCACGCTGCTGAAGATGGCTGCCGCAGATGTAGCCGAAAGCTCCGGAATTCAAAATTCTAGTACACGGTCCTCAAGCCCGAAAAACTTGCGAAACACCCCAGAGAGTATTTTTCATTATACCCGTTCTAGAAACAAGTAGGTGTTCTTAGATAGATAGATAGATATTTATTTCATCTCTTGTGGTTTGTTTACAACATGAGATAAGTCAGTACAGATTACGAGAAAAAATCTCTTTCAGGTTATACAATACAAACATTTTAAAAACATCATAATAAAGTTCACAATTAGGAGTGAAAAATTTAAAAAATTTAAAGTAATTATACACAAGTTCCTATAGAGAGAAGTGGATAAAAATACAACATTTTAGTGAAGAAGTTGGATATACTCGTCTAGCGAATAAAAAGCGTGGTGAATGAGAAACTTTTTCAGAGATAGCTTGAAACTTTTCAGATTAGTCGTCAGTTTCAACTCTTCAGGTAGCAGGTTGAACAGGTGTGCTCCAGCATACAATGGAGACTTTTTATGCTGCAATCTTTGCATATGATTGAGGTGAAAATCGTTTTTTTTTCTGGTATCATATTCATGATAGGCACTATTCCGACTCAGATCCTTAGCATTCTCATGGATGTATATCAATAACTTGTAAAGATATATAGATGTTACCGTTAATATATTATTTTCTATGAATGTGTTTTTGCATGTTTCCCTGTATTCCAGGTCAAATATCAGCCTTGAGATTTTTTTTTTGCAGTACAAAAACTCTGCTTGTTTCCGTAGCTCTTCCCCATACAATAATATTACAACTTATAGTACTGTATACTAATGAATAATACAGATTTATCAAATGGTGCCTGTGGAAGTTTGATTTGAGAGTGAGAAATGCAAAGTAAAGTTTATCCAATTCTTTGCATAAAGCATCAACCTGCCTGTTGAAGGTGAGCTTGTAGTCCAGCTCAAGGCCTAGGAATCTTGTAGATTCCGAGTTGTGAATTTCTGTGTCACCGATATTTATTGGTAGATTGTGAGTGGGCTTGTAGGTACTGGTGAACTCAATGGAGACCATTTTTTTCGTATTGTTGATAAGGTGATTCACTTCACACCAATATGTGAACTCACGTATCACAGTATCAATTTTGAATCTCAGCTCAGTAGTTGTTTCAGCTGTAACAACAATTGTGGTATCATCTGCATACAGAAAAGTTCGTCCCTGGGTAATATGGTTAGGTAGGTCATTAACATATAGGAGAAAGAGAAGTGGCCCCAGAACTCCACCTTGCGGATATCATAATCATCAGAAACACAATCCTCGATCTGCACTTTGAGAGTTCTACCGGTCATATGAGATTTGATCCAATTTCGGATTGGATCTCGAATGCCTAGAGCTTCCAGTTTTATTTGTAGATAACTAGGGTTAATTGTGTCGAATGCGCGAGACAGGTCGAAGAATAGCCCAACTACAAGTTTATTCTCATTGATGCTGTCATACACGTACTGCACAATATCTACTGAAACCGTTTCAATAGAATAACCGGATCGGAATCCATACTGGCACGGCGTCAACAGTTTGTGTTCAGCTAAGTAAGATGTTAGCTGATTGTAAACTGCCGTTTCCATGATTTTGGAAAAGCAGCTCAACAGACATATCATTCTGTAGTTTTCTACGCACTGGTTGTCCCCTTTCTTGAGGACCGGTACAGCTTTAGTGGCTTTCAGTTCGTTTGGGAACTCCCCTTTCATAATGGAGTAGTTTGTAATGAAGGCTTGCGTACCCGAAATATCATCGATAGTCTCTCTCAGTAAAATTGCTGGTATCTCATCTATACCGGTACAGAATTTCTTTTTCAAGTTGAATACTATACTTTTGATGTCATATTCAGTAACAGGAGCAAAAAACATAGAATTGAGAATTTTGATGACTGATTTTGTACACAGATCAAGGGGCATATTAAGTGAATGCAACTTTTCTCTAACAGAATTTGCAAAATAAATCCCAAAAGTATTTGCTATCTGTTTTTTGTCATCTATTTTTCCATTGCCAAACTTCGAAATTATTTTTTGTTTTTGTTTAATACGGTTGGTTTTGATATTCACCAACTTCCAGAGAGTTTTTGCCTTATTATCAGAGTTGTCAATTGTTTTCGAGTAGTAGTTTTTTTTGAATGTGGAAATTTTCAAATCAATTTGTTTCTTAGTTTTTTTATAGTGATCGTGAACAATCGGATCATTCGAGAGTTTCCGTAGCCAATTGAATTGTTTCAGATTTTCCATTTCTTCATGAAGTTCTCGTGGAAATGGAACTTTCTCCATTTTGGAGTATTTCTTTGGTTTGATTTTTTGCTTAGGGATTGCTGCATTGAAGCACCATTGGAAATGCGTAAGAAAGTTACTGAACATGACATCAACACTTTCTTCCTGTTCATAAGGAAAAGTGTCTGTTCCTATAAGTGATTTAAATTCAGATAAAGAATTGTCATTTATCCTCCTAGTTATAATACAATTACTTTCATTCCCGAACTCAATTTCTGCATCCCATGTCAGTACCTGAGCGTAGTAGTCTGAGACACCAACATTTTGAACTTCACATGAGACAGGCGCTAAATTAGTGACAATGTAGTCTACACCGCTAGAGGTTGTTCGGTCACCATACTTTGCAACGCGGGTTGGGTCACTATATGGTAACTGTAGCTGAAACATTTCAAATATATCAAAAAGACGTTTTTTATGATAGCTTTCCCCCCTGAAATTTATATTAAAGTCCCCGCAGATTATTATTTTTTTATATTTTGCTATTATATGTTCAAGTATGAGTTCTAATTGATCAAGAAATGTTAATATTCCTGAATCGTTCGATGGGCTACGATATATGGTAACTATACATAGTTTTTTGTTTACTGCAATGGCTGAACACTCAAAGTGCATCTCCACTGAACAACTTGTTGAGAATGAAATGGACTTACAGAAATTATCTTCGAGGAATTGTGATTTGACAAATATTGCAGTGCCACCATGTTCACTCCTGGTCCTAGAGAAACTGGACACTAGCTTGTAATTCATTAGTTTAGTATGTATTATTTTTCTCTCCGACATCCAATGTTCGGATATACAGAGGAATGTTGGACTTTTGGTCTCACAGTACATCTCGATTATATTCAGTTTATTCGCTAGACTTTGAGTATTCAAATGCAACAATTGTAGGTATGTTTTCTGAGAACCAGTTATGTGCTTTGCTGTATCGTGGTTGAGGCTATTTCTTGAAAATTTGTCACTTGTGTGGAAAGGTTATCTAGGAAATGTTGACCTTGTCTGAAGTTGAAGCGACAGAAGTGGATATTTTCTGGCCAGAAATTGGTTTCATATATTTGATCATGGTACTCTTGGTTCACTCCAACCATGAATGCTTGGTTATCCCTTCTGACAATACGTGTGGTAAGTTTCTTCACATGGATATCAACTGAGTTGATGCGTTTTCCAATGAACTTCTTGACATCATCCTCTTCTATTTTGTCCGGAACTTTAGAAATGAATAGCCAGATTTTTTTCCACTTTTCCTGTTTCCTTGTAAGTGTTCGTCTCCTTGGCCCCTGCCTATTTTGTGAGTTCTTTTCTTTTTATGTCTGGTTACCATGGTGAAACCATATTTTTCTTCTTCTTCCGTGTTTTTGTTTTGATTTCCACCCTCTTGGATTTCGTGATCATTTTTCGTCAGAAAAATAATATCTTGCATCATTTTATGAGATTCTATTTTCAGAATTTTAGCTGCCACCTGTTGTTCTTTGATACTTGGTTCTCCCTGTAGCTTGGAATTACAGTGGGTCTGCCTCGATGTTGTTGACGAGGATCCAGTAGAAGTTTTTGCATTCTCACTTTTTTTGGGGTTTGCCTTTTTCAAATTTGATTCATTGCTTACATTTCTTGCTGGTTCAGTGTTGTTTGGTGACGTTTTTGTTTGGTTTGCCTCCAATAGTGCGATTTTATTCTGCAACATCTGGATGAGTTTTTCCTTATCAGAGATAATTACGTTTTTGTCTGCAATCATTGTTCTCAGAAGTTTGTTTTTCTCTTCCAGGAAGGATTTTTCAATGAGTGTGTCGTCAGCTCCTGAAAGTGTTTCGTGTTTACAATCCGAGTTTCTCTGATCCCTGGATCGTCCAAGGCATGCTGGATGAAAGAATACATAACATTTTATGCACTGCACTTTAGCTACTACTTTTTTCGAGCAATATATACAGGTAAAAATATCATTTTCTTTGGGAGCAAGTGAAAGGTGACCGTCGCCTTCCGCCATGTTTGTCTACAAAGGTAGTCAAATGAATATCCGTGTGACCAATTCGATTATTATGATCAACCCTGTATTCGATCTAATGCTGAGGTTGGTATCGAACAAATGACAATGAAATACAATTCTTCAAAGATACAGGGTCCAAAGTATCACTACATCCCCATATTCTCCCCAACAAGAAAGCGAACGGAATCAAATTTCTCCAGACTTAACGAAGGGAATTCTTCCAGACGGCTCATTCTTTTATGCTCGGAGTAGGGTTACTTGTCACCCTAATCCCTTCCATGGTTACGACTGTTACGTGACACCGAAAGTGATGTGTAGTTTTCGAGTTGAGAAAACGATCGCAAACGCAATACTTACATCCCGACAAGATTTATGAGAAAGGTGGTTGGAATAAAGGTTTCGGCTTTTTCGGAGAAGTTAGAATGTGAACGGTGAAAAAACTCCGAGAAATGCGTGGCTCTGAACACGTGAGGTGATGTAATATGGAAATGGTGGAAAGGCATTTTCAACATAGGAGAGTGAATTGAAAGGTTTTTTTTAAGAAGCTTTCGTTTAATTGCACTGAAAAGGATAAAATAAAATCTTCCTTAGAAACTTTCATTATCAACATATGACGTACATTTCACCATTTATCTATATCTATACTATTTTTGTGAAGAGATTCGTTTGTTGTTGTAGGGGCAGGGGGAAATCTTCGGAAATACTGATCCGACCAATGAGATTTTTCACTAACAGAAAGGAGTGCGAAACGATAGTATATTAGTCCAGTAAATGAAGAGACGAACCTGTGAATAAGTCTACGAGTTCTTCACTTGTGGCTCATTTTGTAGGTCGTTACAGATGTTTTCAAAGAACCCAAAACTTAACACGATTGCGTTCATGGAAATGGCCAAAAATGGCCCCCAAAACCCAGAAAAATGGGTATCCCGCCAATATCTGAATAAACATACGAATAAGAGAATTTTATCGACTTGGCATGCACATCGTTTTGAAGCCAAGATGCTCTAGTTTCCGAATACATTTATATTTTTATGGCTAATAATTTTTTAAATCGCGGTTGATCCGCAGATTCAACATCCGAAATCGCATGAAAAATGTAAATAAACAAATGGATCATTTATTTGAACGCGGGGAAAGTACAAAAAAAATTCAGAGATCATTCAAGACCCCCCAAAGGAAAATTTCCGATAAAAGACTATTTTTGAAAAAAAATGTAAACAAATTAATGAAACAGTGTCGAAATGGTGCGAAAAAAACTTTCACAGCTTATTAAATCTTTTTGCAAAATTAGAAAGAACTTCGAAATACATGGAATGATAGCTACGTGTTTCCTCATTATCTTGAACTTTGAATCATTGGAAAATGTCAGTGTTTGCCTGAGTTATGAAACAATTCGTCCGCCCGCCTCCAAGCGAATGCATAGACAACAGAATTCCTATAGAGAAAGCGACAGCTGAAATGAGGAGTTTTGGGTCCCTTTATCTCGTAAACTGTTGAGTTTTCGGAAAAAATTATGAGGGTCATTCTTGTAGATAATGAGACGATCTTTAATTTATGTATGAACGAAAATTCTTCAATTCGTATATTTAGCCAGATATTGGCGGGAAACCCATTTTTCTGGGTTTGGGGGCCATTTTCGGCCATTGCCATGAACGCAATCGTGTTAAGTTTTGGGTCCTTTGAAAACATCTGTGACGAAAAATTGAGCCACAAGTGAAGAACGCATAGACTTGTTCACAGCTTCCCCTAGTTTCGGATCTTCAGTTACTAGACTATATGTACATCAAGTCGGAGAAAAGCGCGCAAGATATGATGCTTGTTGGTCTCTATTTATTCTAGAAAAGAATCCGTGTTACTATATATACCTTATTTTCACATTTGAATCACTACGGAGTTTTTTGTTATTAATCTACAAGTATAAAATGTTTTGTCCTCAATTACTGACTGACGGATCAAGGCACAGCCTAAACCGCTGATCGTAGAGACCTGAAACTTTGGGGGTGTATTCTTTGTATGACGTAGACATCCGATAGGAAAAGATTTTCCGAAATTCCACCCCTAAGGGATTGGAAAACGGGGTCGGAATTTGTCTAGGACAACGTGATCTTCAACAGAATAGATGGAAGACGTGCTTGTATCTCATTGAATTTCAATTTCATCGCCTCACGACATTAAAAAAGGGTGGAAAGTTATTTTGGGGGTGAATCAACGAACAGCCTAAACCGCTGATGGTAGGGACCTTGGATCCTTCGGCATCCGATAAGAAAGGATTTACCGAAATTCTACCCCAAAGTGACTGTTAAACAGGGTCTGACTTTGTATGGGGCAACGTGATTCCAATGTCCAATTAAATTTTCCATAAGAAGTTTTCAACAGAATAAATTCATCGCCTACCGGGGTAAAAAATGGGTTTATAGCATTTTTTACTTCTAACAAAATTCTTTCGAGTATGTCCAGAAGGCAAAGCCTTGTAAATGAACCTAATAGAGCTAGGTAATAAGAACTACATCATATAATCATATATATATATATATATATATATATATATATATATATATATATATATATATATATATATATATATATATATATATATAGATAGATAGTTTATTGGCTATGTGACACATACAGAATATGGTTTATAGCAAGTCAGTGGAATATACAATCACATAGATATATAAATAAATAAAAATAAATGTATAAAACATACAGATCAGACATACATACAAAACATATAGTACAAACTCAAATAACATAGTAGGTAACTAAAGTCAAGACAAGATCAATTTAATGAAAGTGAATGACAAGGTGTGGTCAAAAAAGGGATGTTTGAATATATTCCTCAACAGAATAGAAACAATGATTGAGAAGTATTTTTTTCATATTCATTTTGAAACATATCTCGCTCATGGCTTTAATTTGGCTAGGTAACTTATTATAAATTCTGAAGTTCAAAGAGTTTTTTTCAGATTTTACCAATCTGTAGCGTGGCACAAGTAAACCATTAGCAGTAGCGGAGCGTGTGTTGTAATGGTGTTGGCTAGATACTCTTGGGATGCTCATTCTCTTGGAATGAATTTCTGTTAGATTATGTAGGATATAGATACAAGGAAGGGGTAGAATCCCTAACTTTCTGAAGAGTGGTTGACAATGTTCCTTATATCGAGCTCCAGTCAATATTCTTATTGCTCGTTTCTGTTGTTTGAATATTTTTACAGAGTTAACTGAGTTTCCCCATAGAACCGTACCATAGCTGATCAAAGAGTGGAAAGACCGAAGTATATGTTTTTCAACATGTTAGGGTTCAGGCATCGACTAAGTTGTCTAAGTAAAAACAATATATTGGACAGCCTTGTACTAAGTCTGTCTATGTGGTGTGTCCAATTCAGACAATCATCTATGACAACCCCAAGCAATTTACAGTGATTACCTATCGTAATTTGGTTATTGCTTGAAATAACTAGGTTTTGAGATTTTCCCCTGTTCAATTGAAGATTATTTGCAGAAAACCAATTTTCTGCTTCGGACATTATTAATTCTGCATGTTCAAGAAGGAGTGAAATGTCGTTATTGGAAGTAATAATTGAGTTGTATGACGATAGAGATTTAAAGAAAAAGTGTATTTTATTCTATTTTGTGCATCTGAATGAAGCTCATTCAACGCATAATTCTCACAGGATCGTTTACTGGTTGATTTCGAACAGTCTAGCTCTTCAATAAGGATAGTGATTACACCTACATTGCTTGACCAGGAGCGGAAAGCTTCGATCCTAAGTATGAAAAGCATGGTCGACAGTACTACAAGTAACGACTAAATACCAGAAATTCGTCCAGAAAGAATGAATAGAGTCTCGAAAACGGTAACAGTTATGATAAGGTCAATTTGAGGCAAAGTTTCGTATTAAGAAGTATATCTTTGAGATGTTGAGATATCTGAGCTCACCCCTTCACTTTGAAAGATATAAAAAAAAATTGATTTCATTGATTCTTCTATATCTTGTTTGACTGAAAAGATCTACAAAAACTTATCGTTCAACAAACATGAATATTTTTATATTAAATTTCATTTCTTGGGAAACATTGAAGCCATAGTCAGTGAAGATTGGATATATCGAAAGTTCAGAAGGTTGATTTACTATTTCATCGTGATTGTATGAAATCATATCAATTTATTTCTTATCGTGATTATTTGAGTGTGCTACAATCAGGAAAACTCCGAAAAACATCTTCATCATTTTGAAAATACCCAATATTCACCGATTGGTAATCATCAGTGAATATCGTTATAATGGCTTCTATAGCACTTAAAAAAAAATCAATGGAATGGTGCAAACAGTTCTGAGGATCTCTTGAAATAGTATATTAGTATTCAAGTTAAAAACAGAAACCTAAAACTCTTGTTTTTCGTGTATACCTCCGGAAGAAAAAGCTAGCTGGAATTTGTCAACGCTATAATAATGTTCTTCATAATATGCAACTTGGCCTCCATTTGACCTTCCTGGTACCTCTTACCGCTTTGAAGATACTCATACACCTATTTTAACTGAAATTATATAAATAACATCACTTCTTTACTTGTATAGTGTCCAGTATTGATTTTTTTTCAGATCATGGTAGTTTAACATACCAAAAAACTAAGAAGAAAAAATTAGTGTACGACAAAATAATGACTTTTGAATAGTTTTTCTAGAACTGTCATCAACTGAATATTTCAGTTATAAAACGAGCCGAACTAAAGCACCAGTTGATAATGTCATCCCTTTTTTCCATAATCCCAGTTCTTCTGTATGCTCTGGATTCCTAATTCATAAATTTTTTAAAACCTCCCTATATGGTATTTTCTCAGTTGTTCCTTGGTATCTGCTGTTTATCAAATGACGGTATTCTCAGCAGAAAATAATCCCCAGGTTGGTTTCTGGTGGAACATCAACTTCAACACATATCACTGCTTCTTCCCTTTGTATTTCGTTTACGATCAGTATATGATTCATTTGAATTGTATTTGTCTTTATTCTCGATATCACCAAATTCATTTGATAGCAGAACGACAATCTCGTGATAAATTGCGTCGAGAATTGGTTGAAAGGGAAGGATTCCTACAGTTCACGAGGTTATTTTCCACTTGAAAAGTATCTGGTCACTTCGATTTCTGATGGAAAGAATGGCCTCATTTCTTCTCAACTCCGCCCCACACACCATAACATTCCAGGTCTTCCGGTAAGTCATCGCATCCCAGCTTCCCCTCACAGTGGATAAACCTCCACAAAACTCGGTTGGAATAAGACGTTTTATGTTCGACCGAAATTATACGATTTACTAGATACTAAACATGAATTTTACAGGTCCTGCCGATGATAGACATCAATATAAAATCCCTGGAGAGCATTTACCGGAAACACGTTTTATTAGAGTATGTGTCACATGCGGTGGATTAGGGACAATTTTATGGATGGAGCACTGAATTTGGCGGAATCAGGACGAAGCGAATATTCCAAAATCTGATAATCTAACTACAGTTCTTCGTGAGACAACTGTTCGATATGGATTCGAATAAAAACTGCTGAGTGAGCAAAATGTTCCAATGTTTCAATTCGGTGATCGGGTGTGTGATCTTGTGACATTGATATCAAATGTCATCATTAATACATTGAGTATTAAGGAAAGAAACAGGCAGACAACAAGTTCCTATTCACAGTTTCTGTGGAAAAGGAGAGGGTTAACTTACAAGTGTTGATTTAGGTGATGTGAATATAATATAGTATTGTTGATGATAAGTAATGTGAATAGCATAATAATAACAGAAACAGCAACAATTACTATACAGTGAGGAAGAGCCAAATTGAATAAATTCGGTTGTACTTAAATGGGGGTGTGTTCAACAGAACGCTTGGACACGTCTATCAGAATTTTTTAAGGTGCAGGCCCTGTATGAAAAGTTTTTAATGTAAAAATGCTCAATTAAAAATACCAATTGACGTGTACGAGCGGTTCGTTGAACAAGTCCACATTTATGTATTATCGAAATTATTCCATTTGTCTGGTCCATTGTATATCAAACTAATGATAATGACGTAACCATATGGTTGTGATGAGAGGGACCAAGAAAATTGAAACACTAGCACATTATATTCCAGCTGTAGATTCATTGAAATCCTGTTTGAACTGAAGAATGTTCTTCACTACTCTTTCAGTTGATTTCAATCTTTAGATATGGAGGTGGTTATATATAGTTGGTATAGTCGAATTCCATCGAGTATTTGAGATCAGGCATTGTTCATCGCGACTATGACCTGAATGATTGATAGGTCCCGGGAAGATTTTACCCCCTTTTCCTCTCTCGTGCTATATATATAGCGTTTGAAGGTGGGACCTTGTTTATTGTCAGCACGTCTAGCATAGACTCTTTGAAGAATGGGACAACCTATGCAGAAAGAAACGAAAAAAATAATTTCAGAGCCTCAATTATCTTTCAAAACTCCAGGGCAGTTTTCTGCAAATGATAAAAAAATCACAGAGAAACGTGAATGCCATAAATGGGTCATACTTCAACAATCAGTATGTTCCCAATCTTCCCTGTATACCATTATGCCTGTAGTAGTTGAATCAGTTGATGTTCTACCAAGATGCCTAATGTTAGCACCATCTATACTCCTCCATAGAAGTTCCATTAGTTCCAACAAGAACAGTTCATGAATACTTCCGCCCCTCAGTTCCCCATTGTATATTTTACGCTGTGTGGACGTGATTCTCTGTACCTCAGAACAATAATCAAATCGTCTCAGAACAATTTGTTCAAACCAGTTTCAGATACTAATACAAGACCACGAGGAGGGTTGAATTATAGCCCAGGAGAACCCACAGTGCTAGTGGGTCGGTTGGTGTGTTAATCCAGATATCCCACCAACCAGCATCGGTATCCAGGTAACTTACAATTTCCAATCGCACCGAGCCGGTCAGAAAAGTTCTGCCCCGATCGCGGTTCGAACCAGCAGTGAAATAGCCAAATTGAATATGAGGACCGTGCCTAAGACCGCCTAGCCACATATCAGTTCATCATTTTTTTATCATCATGTTGGTAAAATCAGAAATTCAGTTTATATTTCATCAACATGTGATTCTTATCTGAATATTTTTTCCAAAAACCACGATTTAAAAAAAATATATATATAACGAGCAAAGCTCTCTCTTTTCGGTTCATTGTGTGGATAATTCCTATGTATTCTGTGATTCAATTCAATTTTCATAGGCTTGGTATACAAATTAAGCAAGGAAAAGTGATTTCTATGTAACTCAGTGTCCGTCGTCACCATATAGGCAGGGGAGTAGCTGTTTCAGATAAACACTCCTTGCCCTTTTTTGAATAAATAGAACGTCTTTGATTGATATGTAGAAAGTATTCAACAGGGAGTGTTTGTAATTTTTTCATTTCACTTCTTTCATAGAAGTTGTAGTTTGATTCGGAAGAGGAAACCAAAAAATAATTATCCATTGTTGTTCTTTGTTTTCCCTTGTGGAAGCCGTCTGACCTGTCCTTCACTGCCAAGTCTCCCTCTAGGGTTTATTGCGCTTTGCTTCCCTATACTTTATGACACCCATTCCAAAAACTTTGTCCCCTGCACAAGTTTGTGCAGGTTGATTGCTGGGTGTTTGTCACATTCTTCTGGATCCAAAATTGGTTTTCCATATATTTGTTTCTTTTCAAAATCCAGAGCCTCACTATCGGGACCTTTTTTATAGATAATTAAATTTCCTATCTTTTTTATTCAATAATTTTTTTGTAGCACTTACCGTTCACGACTTATATTATTATTACTTTTTGTTCATTCACTTTTTTACCGATATCTCTTTAAATAAATGTTCAAACAATAAATTGTTTGTGATAAAACTTTCGAATCGATGAATTTTCTACAACTTTTATTCGAAACTTTTTTCAATATTTTCGAAGTTACAACGCGTTAATTTCAATCGTCTTGTATCTGGGAGATCAACTAGAGTGCATTTCATGCAAATGCAGAACTGGCTGTGGCAGAGCCTGTGGGTGCCAAAAAGCAGGATTGGACTGTACGGTAATCTGTGAGAACTGCACAGAGGAAACGTGCACTAATCAGCTGAAAGTAATCGTCAACAACACAGAATTGTGCGACATCGATGAAAATATTGGTGATGATTCTAACGACAAATTAATAGAGGCGTTACAATCTTTGTATGCCACTGACGAAGATAACGAAGAGGAAGAGGAGAAAGTAACCAACATCGAAAATTCATCACCCTCGAAACGCCAAAGAGTCAGAGAAGACATATGATTCATTTTGGTGTACATTTGTAAAAATAAAATTCACATATATTCTTCAATAAATATTCAATTTTTTTATTTGCGTATGGCAGTAGTTCTTAAATTAATTATAGTAATATTAAATTGTATAAAAGAAAATACAAAGAAAAAATTTTAATGGGTATTCGCTATTTCTTGCAGGTAAGAACTTGAATTATTATTTATTCATTAAATCAAAAAAATTCTAAAATCAATTTTTTTGTATAATGTATCGGATTCGCTACATCATTACGTTATGCATACTTCGTTCTTAATAACCTTGTACTCTGTAGAACAACATTGAACGCGTTGTAACTTCAAAAATATCAACTTTAGAGAAAAAAGTTTTGAGTAAAATTTGTGGAAAATCAATCGATTTGAAAGTTTTATTCAGAATAATTTATTGTTTAAACAATTATTTAAAGAGATATCGGTAAAATAGTGAATGAACAAAAAGTAATAATAATATAAGTCGTGAACGGTAAGTGCTACGAAGAAAATTATTGAATAAAAAAGATAGGAAATTTAATTATCTATAAAAAAGGTCCTGATAATTGTTGGCCTAAAGTGCACGGTTACGGAGATACAGGCCCAAACGGTTTTTCACAAAATGGCGGCACTTCCGTTCGCCATTTTTGTAAGTATTTTGTGTTTTTAGGTTGAGTACGTCAGACTGCAACTATCCATGCAATAAAATAACTCCTGCCTAATTTTGCAAAGCAAAATCCTCTATTACCTGTATTATTGATGATCCTTGTCTTGCAAGCTCATCGGCTCTTTCATTGCCTGCGATACCTGAGTGACCTGGGTCTATTGTAGAGTCAGTCTATTATGGTCTGCCAGATGTTTCAGTTCTTACCAGTCTAGATGTCACTCTGGGATTTTTCAGAGCCCTGGGTGAAGCTTGGCTGTCCGTGAAAATATTGATACTCTCATTTTGTTGGGACCTCAGGTTTATTGTTCTCGCACATTGGAGTATAGCATAAATTTCTGATTGAAAAACACATGTGTGTTTTCCGAGCGGGTAACTGTACCCTAGTGGTACTTGTATGATCAAAAATATGTATGTATGTAATTCGTCTTTGAAGAACTCTGCAGGAGCACTTCTCAGATTTAACTGTCATTCGTGATATTAGCCACAAAAGTATAAGTTTTTTAGGCGGGTGTCAGTCCATAAACCTAGGTGTAGGTAATAGCCTGTTTCGATGATGTAAGTTTGTCGCTGCAACTCCAGAAAATTGCATGTGTTCATGCAAGTTTTTCGAGTTGCATGAATCTTTTTTGGTGCGATAAGTTGCAGCAACTCAGTTATTTCTATGGTGAATTTGTTGCCGCAAACCACAAATATGTGGTGGCATAATTGTGAAGAATATTGATGCAAACTGACAGCTACATGACATATCTCGCAGCGACAAGTTGCAGCGAGAAAATTGCATCGTCGAAACGGGGTGTAATAGAGACTGGCCTGTATGAATTGTTCAGTAACGATTCACTGCAAAAAGTTAAATAACACCCCGTTTCAACGATGCAATTTTGTCGCTGCAACTTCTCGCGGCGACTTGTCGCTGCGAGATATGTCATCTAGCTGTCAGTTTGCATTGCCAATATTAAAAAATAGCACTGAATGTTACCAAGATGAACGTCTACATTATCACAACTGATATATTATTTAATTCATTTCTAATAATTGATATTGTGATTAAATCACCTTATTACTCAACTTGATTCCTCAAATCTCGAAAAATAATTGAAATGATCAAAATCAATATTCTTCACAATGACGCCACCACATATTTTTGGTTTGCGGCAACAAATTCACCATAGAAATAACTAAGTCGCTGCAACTTATCGCACCAAAAAAGATTCATGCAACTCGAAAAACTTGCACGAATACATGCAATTT
Organism: Zygogramma bicolorata; assembly: GCA_032362365.1. Lineage (NCBI taxonomy): Eukaryota > Metazoa > Arthropoda > Insecta > Coleoptera > Chrysomelidae > Zygogramma > Zygogramma bicolorata. The sequence continues at coordinate 876,366 of JAVJAQ010002244.1, forward strand.
TCTGGAGTTGCAGCGACAAACTTGCATCGTCGAAACAGGCTATAAAACCGGGGCACTCTGAAATCGATGATGGCACGATACGTTGACTTTAAATCAATTATTCACAACCAATAACGTCACCGGCATATTTTCGACTATAAATTACTAGTCATAATTAAAATGGGCAATACAATCAGTACTCATTTTGAAATCGTTTGTCAAACTTGCTGCCGTATCGAAATTAATTTGGTGTCAACTTCATCCGATTACAATTTATTTCGATGTTGTGTTTCAAAGAGATTGTGGTGTTGATTAATATTGGAAATTAATTTGATATTTGAACAGCTCATTACGGATTGATCCACTGTTGAGTACAAACCTAGTGATGTAATCAATTTGTATACAGGATACAGGTAGGTAGTACCTATACCTTTGGAAGTAGTTGAAGGTTCCAAAAAAAATGTGGACAGGAATAAGTAGAAATTATATGAGCAAGAGGATAAAAATGTGAGATTCAGGCAGATGACAATTTTTGGGATCACATATGCAGTGTTGATTGTGAACCGGATTGAAATATTCTTCATCAGTTCCAGAATCAAAATTGTTTTTTGTTAGGAATGAGCGCATATTCCATAACTATATTTGACGTATTCAGGATGGCTTTAGGGCGGGTCACAAACTATTACTTTCGTTCGGAAATAAAGTACAAGAAAAAAAATTTACAACTGAAAATTGTGCTCGAGTCCGAAAGTTATAACTAGTATAGGGATATTTATAACTTTTTGAAGATTTTTGATCTACCTTCCTGTGAAATGAATGCACTATGGATATATATATATACAAGAAGTATATCATTTCTTACCAAGTTCAGTCAAGATACTCCTGAATTATATATATATATATATATATATATATATATATATATATATATATATATATATATATTTGTAAAGAATGTTGGCTCGACTGGCTAGTTAAGGAACAAAGAGACAGGATTGTCGGGTATTGCAGTCGGGAATAGAAGAATTCTGGTAACTCTTTTTTTCAGTTCAAGCTTTCGAGACTTTTATTTTCTCTTCATCAGGAACACTGGTATGAATAAATGTATCGTAAAACAACTACTGATATAACTATTGATAGTTGTAACTTTTGACATGGAATGTGAAAAGAGGTTTGTTGTTGATTGCAATCCTGATTCCAATTTGAATTTGAAAAAGGAAGAGAGCAAAAGGAACTTTCTGGAAATGGGGATCATTATTATGAGATATTGTTGGGGGGGAGTTTATTATGTTTGTTTGGATGTAAAAGATATGTATAAATAACATTGAGGCCTTCTATGTCTTTTCTCGAAATAAGTGATGAGGAATCTTTGAAAATATTGGTCTTTTCTAGAAAGATTATTTTTAGAGAATTATTGGAAGTATCTAATATTGTCACCTCATCATACAGAAAATTGTGATCTAATTCTATTGTGTGTTTGGTTAGGGTGCAACCCTAATGTCGCTTCTATGGGCAGTGATTCTGTCCTTGAGTAATCTGCCTGTTTGTCCAATATATGTCTTGCTACAATTTCCAAAAGGTATGAGGTATACTACATTTGACCTATGCAACAATTTCTCTTTGTCCTTCAGCTTAGAGAAAAGGTTGTTGATCGTTAAACAATTCTTGAAGGAAAGTTTGATCTTTGAAAAGTGATTGAAAATGTTATTAATCTATCAATTCAACTTAATATGTACTTATCTGGGCTCGTATCTGGATAACGTCAAATGTGGGGATATTAAGTATTCAAATATTCATCGTCACAAAATGGCTGACCTTCTGAACAGCAATAAAATTCTCATACTTTTTATTCTGTTACAGTTCTTATTATATCACGCACAAAGTTCGATGATAATGATAGGGGATCAGAATAAATACAGAGACTGAAAGTTATTTGATCTATGCAATTCCGATCACTTCATATGAAAAACACTCCAATCATGAATGATAAATTCATTTTATCACTTCAGTAAATATATTCACCGAATATTTAGCGAATATGAATCGAAAAACTAATCTGCGTTAATTGAAGTTTGCGCTAATTTTATGCCAAATGATATTCTGATAAGTCCCATCGGTTGGGATGTGTGGTGGACATTTGAAAACGATCTATCATCGAATTGCTACGAAATAATAGTATATTATGCAACGATCGTGTAATGATGGTTATTAATACATGAGCAAAAACCGGGATACGAAACGAGCCGAACATGAGAGTTGCATACGCTATTTTATCTGCACCCAATAAATAATGAAGAACTATAAATATTATATTATGAGGTATTTATACTGAACACAATAATAGTAGGTTATCAATCGTATTTCTTTGAAAAATTCTACAAAATTATAATCAATGGTATAACCACAGTAAATACAACAGTAAGAAATGAAAAGAAAAAAAAAATTAAAATCTCTGGCGAGGTCAGGATTTGAAACCGGACGTTATTGATCACCGCCGGCGCCATTGACCACTCGGCCATGAAAGCTCACTTAGTTTCGTCGAAAATGAAAACATATATGTTGCATTCGTTAAATAAAAATATAATCCTTTCAATTGTATTTTTTCCTTTCTGAGACATCTGTAGAGGAGTCGCTGGTAACTCTTCTATATCACTGCTATAAGACATTTTCATACGATTATCGAAAATTGACTAAATTCTTCAAAAATTCAATACCCACTGATTTTGACTTGACAAACGTCAAAATGCAAAGCTTGCACATCATGCTTGATCGAAAAATAATGGGTTGCTATTGGTTAAAAATCTGTATCGTAATGGATTTCATTATAAAACGGGTCAGAGCAAGTGTATTGAAATAGTACCGGGGTAGATAAACAATTATTATGAGGGTTCTTTATGATTGTTTTTTTGAATGACTTTGACCTTGTTCGTGGTTGGTGGGGAACATATATCAGAATAAGAGATTCAAAGTATTGTTTGTGAGACATTATTTTGTGGTAGGTGGATTCTTTCTGCTTTTTGTTTTTGGAGTATTCAGGAAGAATTTTTGAAAATGGAAGTGGATTTGATTTCGAAACGTAAACATATATAAGATTCATTTGATGATCTCTAGTTATTGTATTCTTTGATAGAAAAACTTGAGTTATACGAGAAGTTGCTGATTAATAGAAAGTGTTCCACTCAGAAGGAACTGTATTTTCATCAACTTTCCAAGGTAGATTGACAATCTGCCCTTCTACACTTGGATATATTCCAATATTGAGTATTATATTTTTTAAATTGTGGTATAGTCCAGGAAAGGAAGCATTTTGGCTCACAATTTTTTCGTCCACATGGGTTTACTTGAAATTCTCACAGAAGGTGGGGAATAGCTCAAGGATCACTTTCTATATCATGCCACTGTACGCTAGAGCCTTGGGGGTGGTTGCCACCCCATCTCGAGAGTGGATTTTTTTTTACATTTTTACTGTAGGAATCGACAGAAAGAGGAATTCTAAGAAAGAAATGCCTCATACGTTTTTCTCGTAAAAGTAATATTTTTTGAGTTCTTCGAAGTTGAAAGTAACAGTTTTTTGACGAAAAAATTGAGTTTTTAAAATAACTCTGAAAATGTGCATTTCATCAAAAAAAGTGTGGGGTGCCAAATTGTGGCTCTTAACTCTAAACAATGCTTGTTTTAGAAATTTTCTACGACAAATACGAAGTGAGATACAGCAAATTAATGCTTAGCTTTTTTCGTCAAATGTATAAAATGAAAGATTTAAAGCGAAATAACGGGAAAAATTTGTATTTCCCGAAGAATGTTCATGGAATCTTTTCAAAAGCATTCAATTAGAGCTTTCAACCGAAAATAAAAAAGTGTCTCTAACATGAAAATTGACCGACTTATGATCAAAATAAGATCGGTATCCGCTTTTTTTAACGAAAACAATCTGTGAAAACAACCCCCAGAGTACCCCCTGATTGGAATTGATCGCCACGCTTCTGTGATTCTCTTTACATATGTACTATCAATATACCCACGGAGTTTGACCAACTTGAAATGCCTTATTTTAGAAAAATTGAAGTTTACTGAGATTTTTTTTTTAATTTCGTGTTTTTAACCGTTTTCTTAAAAATATCTCCCAAAATACTAAAGATATGAAAGAAACCATAGGGTACTAAATTGTAGCTTATTTGATTGAAAAAATATCCCTGTGTGCAGATTTTTTGTACAGTGAATTTTCGACGAAATATAGCCGTTCAACACCTACATTTACGATCGAACTTCATCTTATTCAAGCGCTTTAAACTCTCCCTATTTAAAAGTTGAAGGATCTCAAGTAATTCAATTCAGATAGTCTTATAGCTCTTGAAAAGCCCTACAAAATCATTTCTGAAAAAATGTCTGTCACCTAAAATGAAGGAGCTATGTTGAAAAAAAAATCGAATTACCCGCTTCGGAGCATAGTAATCTACAAAACCGGTATATTCGGCCGTTAAACCTTATATGTTCCAGTTTTTCCAGCCATATTTAAAGACAGAGAAAAAAAAACATCTGCTCACATGCGTGTGTGAGTGTATATTCAGTTGATTTCTCGCCAGTGTATTCTAAGGTTCCAAGACATATTATAAAACTTTCAATGTTTTCAAGGGTAGTTTTCAACAAGGGTTGGTTGAAAGATTATTGAATTGTATCCTAAAGCATGAAACAATCATCATTTAACTATTTTCACCCATATTTAGGTTTTTAATATTATTTTATAATTTTTGACAATAAGAGGTAGTTTTCACCTCTGAAAAACAAAAAGCGTATAACGGTACAATATAGAAAATGTACTAGAGGATGAAATAAGACTAATCCCAAATTTTTGCACACATCGGTGCTGGACGAAAAAATTGCGATGTTTTACCATTATTTTAGCTTCATTTGCTGACCTAGTTGGCTAATAACAAAAAAAAACAAAGATAATGGTATATTCAAAATTGGCAAATAAGAAAAATGAAAATGGACGGAAATCAAACGAAAATTGAAAGGATGGAACGAAGAATCATTTTGGATGATTTTTTTCGTTTCTAGTTGGATTCCGGCTCATCAATATTTCTTATCTATATTGATATTTCCATTTTTTTTAAATTCTCTAAGAAATGTGCTTCAATTTTTCGAAAAGTTCCAATGATATAACATAACACAGACAAAAGACATTTTCACTAATACCTTTCTTCTTGAATGAATGAGAAAAAAAAACCTCCGATATCACCGACACCCCATGGAGTAACTATCTCAGATGCCGATAACTAGATTTGTTTCGTCAATCGTGATTAGGCTTTTTATGTGTGGTGATAAAAAGAAAAAGGGCAATGATAGAGAAGACCCTGAGCACAATATAAACTCCTAAATTGATTAGTTTCTCCAATGTTTGCCGGTATAAACTCGATATAAAACGTTTTACGAACTTACCCAGCCATAAAAAGTTAATGAATAACGATATGTGCTCAAGGACGGTAGTCCTTTTGGGGAAGTTCATGACATGTTCTCCAATTTCATATCAATACATTATATGCGGAATGTCAACTTCTGTTTTCAATAGCTGTAAGGAAATACCGTCTACTAACTGTAAGGAAATCTTCACTTTTTCTTTAAGATATTTCGTCTGGAATGTCAAAATATCGTGGGGATTTGCGGAGAATAATGTTATTGGGGTTCCTAAGGGAAATATACTTGACCCCATTAATTTCGCATATCAGTGAGCAGAAAAACTGATTATTTCAATTAAAGTAAAGATAGTTCGAGAAAAATTCAAGAGTTATGATGAATTGAAGAATGCAGAAAAAAAAGAAAGATATAGAGTGATTAATTTTGAACAATTGTTAAATTCTCTTATCTCAATCAATAAAAAAAATCAATATTCAATAACGAACCCACTAATAACAATGATATGGATAAACAAACATCATATTATTCATTGGGAATCATTATCCAACATTGAAATAAACCATGAACATTGAATTCGTGACACATCGAATTGAAATTTCCAAAATGCTCGTGTTTTATCTTATCGGTTGTCAAGAGTTTTCGTTCATTAATCATTTCGACGTGATGTATAAAACATGATATAAATTCTATTGTTTCGGGGAATATATATGTATTTGAAATAAGTGAATCTGATATGATTTGGTACTGCTTATAATAGCCTCAACTTCTGAATCGGTTATTTCTTCAGTTTCGAAATTGAATTATCTCAGTTTGAGGAATATATCCGGCATTTCAGCAGAAAATTAATCACTTGTTGTCGATCGATATCGTTTACATATTAACTGTAACTTTTTTTCGCAGTGTACTCATGGAATAACACTTCGAATTGAGTAGCCCCGGATTTAGCTCACCAAGAATACAGCAGGAACTCTGTCAGCGTCGAAGAATATCTCACCTGGAACAAACAGAAAAAATTATTAATACATCTAATGAGCCGAAAATGATAAAAAACTATGGATCATATATTCATATTTATATTGTGAATCCTATTGATCTGAAAGTGGAAGGAATATTAATTTTTTTTTCATTATTGCTAGTCTCAATAGAGTTCATTATTGTTTTGGGAACGCTGATTTCATTCTGAATTGAATTTTCAATCTAATGGATCTCATTATGAAACAGATTATGGACCTATGATAAGTGTATTATTATAACAAATATAAGTCGAAACTGTCCCGGCCAGTAACTCCCTATTTACTATTTGCCCCTCGTGTTAAGATGAATGTTCGGTTGCTACAATCCTAGATCTCAGTTCTGATACATACAATACTTCTGCAAGAGTCGCTAGAGTCAAAGTATGATATTATTCTTTTAGCAGACTCTTCGTGAGTACATCGCAAGTTTTTCGGGCCTGCAGGGCGTGTCCTGGAATTTTGAGTTCCCGAGCTTTCGGCTACATCTGCGGCAGCCATCTTCAGTGGCGTGGTCATAGTTGAACTCCTTCCTGTGAGTCTACTATGACTAATGGCAAATCTGGAAGTACTTTTTTGTTGATATCTTGTGGTCGGACCCTGTCGTACGTCGGATTATGTACTTCTATCTGACTTTGTCGTTAATGTCTTCAGAGAGGGATGCCAAATTTCATCTAAGGTCAGTCCATCTTCCTTCCTGTTGAACTTATCCTTATGTTCATATATCTCAATTGCTTCACCGTATAAGCGAGTGGAATAATGTGTTGTTTTAATCGAATTTTATCAAATTAACTATTATGATTATCTAGAAGGGCGTGTTCTGCTACAGCTGATTTTTCAGTTTGTCCCAACCGACAATTTTGACTGTGCTCACCAATCCATGTCTTGAAACTACGTTTAGTAGTTCATACATATACTTTTGCACATGACCACGGAATCCTATATACCCCAGCATTGGATTGAGGGTCTCTTGGATCTTTAGCAGATATCAGGTGTTCCTGTATTTTTCTCGTGGGCTTGTGAATTGTTTTGATGTTGTACTTTTTCAAGATTTTTTCAATGCGATCTGTAGTTCCCTTCAGGTAGGGCAGAAAAGCGGTTCCTGTTGTTGGAGTTTCGTCCTCAGTTTCAGGGTGTGGGTTCTTGGTAGTCTTTGGTCGTATTGCTCGTTCTATCTCCCTGTCTTGATAACCATTAGCTCGTAGAGTGTTTTTTAAATGGTTCAGCCAGTGGCGGATCCACGGAGGGGGGTTTCGGGTCCGGACCCCCCTTATTGGGAAAATAAGAGATTTTTTTTTCAATTTTTATCGGCTCCTAATCTCCCAATTTTATACCACAACTGTAACAAAATGAAATTATTGGGTTATCAGGTGTGGAAATGGAATTGAAGACATACAATAAACATCATTGTTTTATCAAAAACAGTTTAGACAGAGCAGTTTCGTGTTCCACCCTTAATAGTAGATTATACCACGAGTCAATAATGACAACTATTATTCTAGAGGAATGTTTATGAACCGAGCCGCGATAGCGGCGAGGATGTAAAATATTCCGAGAGCATAATAGCCATTATTGCGAGTGTTATACTCTACTTTATTAACGATTGATTTATACAATTTCTGGAGGTGTACAGGTGAATGATTCTTTAGTTTCTTCATTTCTATACAAATACACAAACACTACCAATGCGTTTGACACTGACACTTTGGAGATTGGTTATATCGTTTCTATGGTGATATTAATTTCAAGAACTTTTGTGATTGGACTAGAAGAGGAAATAAAGACTATAAATCCCTGCCATAAATCCCTAAGAGGATCATGTATGGCATTATACTGGGGAAACCATACGTATATTACTTATATTATGTAATAGTCGTAAACAAAATTCCTTATTCGATTAGTGTATTAGTTTAGTGTATTTGAAATAAGTGGTACAAAAATATGTTATTTTCCCAATGAGAATTCTACCCATCACGTATCAAACGGATCTTGATGAAAATTTAGCACAATTTATTGTTGAATTGATTTCAGGCGACATAAAAGAGTATACAATTCAATTGTTGATATAAAAAAATATCTGAATATATTTTATTTTTAAATGTCCAAGGTTTTTTTTGTTAACCAGAATGAAAGTCATCAATCAGAACAATGTTGTTGAAACTTTTCCTAGAGATCAATTAGCCTAACACCAAACTGATATAAATTTTTGTCTCATGAAGATGATAACATTGTTAGCGAAATGCACGTCATATCACTTTGGTGTTGATGGAGTGATTGATCTCTAGAAAATGTTTAGACTTTCACACCAGAAGTTTCAATCACATCGTTTGATGTTCCTGAGGAAAATTGTTCATTAAATTTCAATGAATGTTACCATTCAGAATAATGAAATGAGAACAACCAGATATTTCTGATACCTTTATTTCAATTCGAAGAAAACGACAAAATATTGAGGTAATGATATCCATGAATTGTAGGAAACCAAAAGGAACTAAAGATGAATTGATAAAGGAAAAAAAAACATTGATCATATAGAGAAAACATTCTTGAATTATTCACAATAATTTTTCGTATATTTATTCTGTATAAATACTTGGATTTTCATCCAATCTTTATTTTCGAACACTTTGGGAAACTAAGTTCTCATTTCTTCACATTCTTGTCGTTTTGGTGGATTTTTATTCTTTATATGAAAACGAAAATATTCTGTAGCAATTTTTTTTGTTCTTCGGTCCATTTCACCAAAATTCTTTTTTCATTTTTGTACAAGTATTATACGTACTTAGTGCTAATTTTAACGGCTTCGTCCTCGCTTAACTCCTATTTCAGTTAAGTGATTAATATTTTGTATTAACACATCAAAAGCAGTTTTCTTTTCTATTTTGTAAAATGCGCTTGTGGTATCACATCCTGTCAGACAATGAGCTGCTAGGAGATTTTTACAAATGGAGAGTCCAAGTTTTTCCATTATATCATGTATGGCATTTTAACGTTTATTTTTACTATGTCCTAATTGAATAAATAATTGGCAAATCAATAATTCTTGAGCGGTGCTATAATAATGTAGAAATGAAAGAAGAGCATCTGTATCTACCAATTTTACAAGAATAGAATCGCCATGCGCTCCACCTCGGCTAAAACGTGACGGATAATTAGCGGATCTGCTTCTTCTTGATTGCTATTTAGTGAATATATTTGGATCATCATTTTTAGCTATAAGAAACACGTATTTTGGGTCCTCAAAACCTTTCCATTTTAATCAGGAACTCATTATCTCCCAATGAACTTGGCCCATTCTGTACAAAATAATTCGTTTAAAAATTAGCAGCGATCTTTTGTTTGAGGAAGATTTGAAAACATTTTTGAGACAGATCTGAAAACATTTTTGAGACAGATCTGAAAACATTTTTTTGGGACAGATCTGAAACTCAGTTACATTTGAATCACTTCGTTTAGACCTTTCCGCATTCTTAGGCGAATTATTATTGTAGGTATCCACTTCTATTGTAGATTAGACGCATGTTTTTTATTTTGAATGAGCTGATGTTATTTCTAGTTGTCCAAGAAGAAATTTCTTGCTGTGGATTTTGCGTTCCAAAATTTTTAGGCCAACAATATTTTTTTTTCTCTGCGGTACCAACTTCAGTTTGTAGACCCCGTTTTGTAAGGTTTCGCACAACCAATTTGTCCTGAGTTTCAACAGATTCTCCAAATATAATGCTCTCTATTTTATACCTAGTGAAAGTTTTTGAAATAATTTTCCAAAAATGCATATGATAATGTAATTAATGATTAGACTAGCACAATTAAATACAGATAGGTAAAACCTCATGTTGCTTTTGCTCACTGTCGTTGAGCGCGCACAGGTCTTCCGGGCAAAGTGCATGCGGGAGACACGCGTGATTTCAATATCGGCGCAGTTATTACGTGTCCTATCGATCTCGACCTTTTACATTTTTTTTTTCTTCTGTGATTTTTTTGCTTCAATTCACTAGCAGAAAGTATGTGAAAATTCCTGGAGATGAAAAAGTTTTTCGATTGCTCAAGAAATCAATGCACAACAAATAAATACGAGTATTTCTTATTTTTTTCTGAGAAGAAGAAGTGAATTTCCAAAAATGCGGCCGCATTGACACCAGCGCCAAGATTTTTTCTTTCGAAAAAAAAAAACTTTGATTTCTCTAATAGTTTTGGAGTTATCACGAGTTATATCTAAAAAATACGTTTTTTGGATTTTCCATTTTTTCACACATTTTTTGCTATAGAAAGAGTCAGCCCCAGCTGGCGGTGTCGTAAATATCGATTTGTAATAGCCAATAACATTCCCAATAACAATACACCACTCGTTTTGTTCTACCTCAATTTGTTTTTTTTTTTCGTGATAGAAGCGTCTTTCGAGCGCGTTTTTGCTCCACTATAAGAGGGGAGCAATATCAGTGGATGATCGACTAGCTGTAACGTTAATCTACGAGGATTTGAAGTTTTCGGCAATTATATCACCTCAAGCATTGAGCAATATAATACCAGAAACATGCTAGTAAACTTTTGAAGTTCTCAGTGAAGAATACATGAAGAAAAGTACGTAAGAAATGGTTATTTCAACAGGAAAAATCTGTATATTTTTAAATTCCCAGTCACTACGAAAGAATGGTTGAATATTGAAAAATATCCTGAAGAGGTGGTGTGAAAGGGCAATAAATTTTCCTTCGAAGTGCGCAGGTCGGTCCGAAATATCCAAACTAGCTGAAATATCGCGGATCTCTCCACTCGTGCCTTGTTGCCAAATTTATGGACGCCCTAAAGTACATTAGGTGCAACGGGTATTTTGTGAAAGTATACGCTTTCACGATTGACAGCGCCCCCCAAACAGAATTTTGTTGAACTAAAGATATATTTCGACTTTCATTGGACACATGATGGTGCATCCACTTATTATTTTTTCAAAACCAGATAACATTTTTGAGTGACGTCAGAAATGGATGTATCTGATATCTGCCGATAGGTCTCGGTATGTAGGACCTTTCAAAAAATCGACATGGACCTCCCACATAGTTGTACGGATTTATAATGGTAGAACTTTACTGCGTCCGAAATACGGACGCACTATTGTAGAGGACGCAGCAATGAATGGTACAAAGCCAACGTATGGACGTAATAAAGTATGCTGGATAAATATATATATATATATATATATATATATATATATATATATATATATATATATATATATATATATATATAAATCTTACTTATAGACCCCCCCCTTGACCTGTTCCTGGATCCGCCACTGGGTTTAGCTCATCATTCAGAGAATCCGATTCGCAAATCTGATTGCTCTATCGACCAGTGTATTCATTATACTATTCAAGCATAGTATAATATTCATCTGATAATGAATAGCTGAACTATCAGCCAAAAATAGCTCGGACTTGCTGGAGGTTATAAACTTTGTCATAGTCCTAAATTTACACTTTAAATGTTTTTTTTTGTTCAGGTACATTTTGAAATGAATTGTTTATGCGACTTGATATTTCAAAATTTGAAATTATCATTCGTATATAATTCTTAGGGGTCTGAGTTACTTCCAGAATTTGTCCATTTTAAAACGATTTATTGAATTATATACACAATGTTCTGAACATTTTAATTTTATGCATATGTATAAAAAATTTCAAGCAATTCACCCAATCGAGGTTGGAGAACAATTAGACAAAAGAAGACCGTGAATCTGCAATTGATTCGTCAATAGGAAGTCCCATCTCAAGACTCTAATGAACGCAGTTATGTCAAAATGGTTAAGGCTATCACGGCCGAGGTTATTAGTATAACTCCTTTTTTTCGGGCTTGAAGGCCGTCGTTCTTTGGAATTTCTTTCTCACGTTTCGCTAGCGCGAGTGGCCAGCTCCTTCAGAGGCTTACTCATTTCCGATGACTAAACGTTTCGATTTATTGATGCAGGTAGTTTGGAGTGTTAATCACTTCTGTCGGGGAATAATCATCATTATTAGTTGCCGCACTACCTGCCGTGATTTCATTAGTTATTCTTGATTTCCTCAGAATGGGATTCCAAATTCTAGACTCAACGCTTCTTCTTTTCTGTTGAAATTGTCCGCATGTTTTTTGGATCTCTATTGCCTCCCGTACCAGTCGGCTAAGGTAACCCTGGTTGGGGTTCCAAAGAAGGCCTTCAAGCCCGAAGAAAAGTTGTTATGTCACTTGGGCTTGAACTATTAACACTTAGAAAATACAGGGATATTTCCCATCCCAACACCCTGAGACTTTGGAATCCAGGCATTTTCGCCATTTTCCCCTTCATCGTGGCATGCGATTTACCACTCAAGTAGTTACTTTCACATCGAAAGCAAATAATGAAATGAGATCGTTTAATACGATACTCTCAGATCCGAAGACGAGAAAGCAATTACCTTGCCTTCCATTCACCATGGGATGGAAACCAATTTTTAATTAAAGTTACGGCGAGTGAAATCGATGGCGACGTTAAGGACGAGCCGCAAAACATTTATTAAAGTTGTGAACTCACGAAGATATGAGGTTTTCTTAGTTGTGGAAAGTTAACTTCGACAAGGGACTATGTTATTCTGGCCAGCACTGATTGGATAACGGTAATCCACTTAATTGAAAGGGGATTGGTTTGATCATCTCAGTCTCACCTTCGTCCTTATGTACTTCGGCGATTGGGCAGGGCCGGTTCGTCGAACGTTGGAGGTGAAGTATCGTTTCTTCTATTTTTTACTTTGGAAAATCTAGTTGTTTCATTTCGGTGAATCATATCGATCAACTTCATAACATTGAATATTTACTGAATAAGGATTTCTGATTATGCAGAGGACGCTGATGAGGTCAACAACTGGAAGAAATAGAAATGAAATAGGCACATTTCATGAATGAGACCTCAAATTGACCAACCCCTCAAAGATGGAAAGAGCAGGAACGATTTCGTTTCCGTAGAACAAAACGCGCGTTTCGCTGGGAAAGTTGGCATCTTCAGGAGCAAAAAAGAAACAGAAAAAGAACAGAATCGACAATGATATAAAACAAATTGAAACACGTATCGCTTTGAAGGTTCAAACGAATATTTTGAAATAATCTAGAAAGTCTCGTGGAGCAAAAAATTATGTTCTACTACCAAAAAACCATGCTGAAACTTAGGCTTTGGTCTTTTAGGACAGAGTTCATAACACCAGGAAAAGCTATGGGAGGGATTATAAGGAAAATGTGAAAATTGTGTGGTATATAACAGTGACTATTTCCCTCGATGCGAAAAAACGATGAAAACGTTAAAGGCTAGGCTGCTTTTAGAGAGTTTTACAGCGAATAAATGAATCAGACCTTTTAACCGATTGAACTGATCAAAATATACCGGGCGTTTGGCTCACTTCTCAGGTAATATCTCGAGTACTATATTGTTCCCGTGTTCTATTCTGATGTTTCTTGAATTGACGTGTTTTCTGGAAATAATCCCAACATATATCCCTCCTTCACCAAGCTCCATTGACACAAACGCGTGCATTTCCATGATTTTCAAAATTTTGCTTTCAAGCAGAACGCTTTCTTATGTAATGATTTGAGATAAAATCAAATTATCATACACTCAAGTCATTTGTTTTTGTTATTGTTTTGTTTGAAATTGTTTGTTGCTGACAAACGTCAACCCTTAGAAATCGGAACTTGTGCGAGCAATGGATCAACGAGGCCTTACCTTTTAACGTGCGATTACCCAGCACGGTGGCCAGGCGAGGATTTGCACCCCGGCCTTCCGCCTGATAGGCAGATATACTAACCACTACACTACACTAACCCCCGAATGAAATCTTGTAAGAGTATTTGAGATGACTCAAAAATATTTGGATCATATTTCCTAGAAAGAAAGAAATGAAATGAAGATAGAAGGACCCGTGCCATCATAGGTAATGAATGATAAGAGAATAACAACTGTCAACATGGTAAACACCAAATGATGTGTGGAAGAGGAGAGAGCATAGATCTTCGAAAATCTTCGAAAATATTCCAGCCTAAGTCTACACCCTTTCTATATTTCAGTGCGGTGAATGGAAATAAACATATCAATGACTTTATCTGCCAACCAACTGTGAAGATCAGATTCTTTCTTCATAGTACTTCCCATCTCAATGTTTTTTGCACGGAGTTGAATGAGAAAGGAACTGGAAACTATTTGATGAGGTATGTGGTAAGAGATCATTGACTTATAGTCTGACAATTTGAACATTATAAAATTCCACACTGAACAAAAACAAATGGTAGACCCAGAAATATATCTTTGAATACCTAAATAATTTTTAGGAATCTATTGGGAATCCTGTGAATCCAGTTAATTTTGTGATATATTCACGAAAAAAACATATCAGGTATTTTATTTAATTGAAAAAAAAATGTTCATATCATACTAGACACGGCTTGAAAACCAAGATTTGTGGCCCCAAGAAACTGAAATGAAGAGAGTTATCTGCTCTTTACGACCTGTTGTATAAACTGTGTTCTTTACTTCATAATGTGAGAACATAGGGGCCAAAGACAATCGAAACCGGCACTGTTTCTGAAACTTTTGGCTGAGAACAGTTTCTGAACTAATTGGCAGATCTTTGGTGGAAGTTCGCTTATTCACTTAGAGATGTTTGGATGAGGTAACTCCCTCGTCTGGAGTTCAATCAATTTAGGAATGACCGTCATCACAATAGATTAATAAACAGCGTAGGACAACAGCAAAGCGATGACTCAAGAAGCTTACCAACTTTCGAATCGCTCTGTCCAATAGAATTAGTATAATATGAGTTAGGTAATGAATTATATAATACCATTGTTTTTAGTTTATACTAAGGCTATATGGTATTAGTGATTTCGTTTCCAAGTCATATAATTTGTTCCGTTCTTCTTACGGACGTCGTAGCTTAAATCACACATTTTCTTGATTACTTACATAGAATTCCAAAAGATGGCAATCAATTCAGAAACAAAAGTGAAATTTTCTGACATTGTCGTTGATCATTCATGTTTTGAAGATCATTTTAGAGCCTGAACTGTCCTTTCCTTCATAAACTTTTTTTTTTTACTTCTTCATTTAACTCGGCCTGCTTCCACTACCAAGGCCAATCACCGACGCCGGTGAGCACACTCTCCCCAACTGGAAATTTTGCCGGACCTTCTGGGGCCTATTTCAAGAACGTACAAGTCTTGTAGCTACAAGAGAAACACAAAGAAAGACGATGATAAATGATTGTTTTTTACTCATTTTTCACCTGTACCTGCATTGTCTTTCTCTAGTAGCTACAAGACTTGTAATTTCATGAAACAGGCCTCTGGTATTCCAACCTAAGGTAGGGATCTTTAACGAGCCCAACATCCATGGACTCGGAACCGCCGGCTTTACGTCCTCTCCGAAGGACGGCATATTCTCAATATATCTTGTGCTCATCGATATATTGTCTGAGAGCTATGATATGCTATTTTGCTGCAGCTGTATGGGCTTTCGACACGGTACTCATAAACTTCTATCGTCAACTCTATTTTGAAGCTCCATTAGGTTTCTTTGAACTTTGTCGTGTATTGTCAATCAAAAGGAAATTTTGACACTTTACTGTAGATGGCGTAACAAAAACGCTTCAAATCCTCTCTACACAGGCATTGACTAACTATATCTCTATAAACAATCATAATACTAGTCCAGGCGTTGTTTTCCACATTGCCAAAAGACTAGTATAATGTCTTTTTTCCATTCCCACTTTTTTAAGCCGTTTGTTACGTATTTGACATCTGTTCGGTAACGGCTTATTTAGAATACAAGTGTATTCTAAATTAATGACGACTGCTTCAGGAATTTTTTCATTGAAATGATGTAATATGTAACATTTGACCTGATAAATTTGATATCATGACCACAATCAATTGCTCAAAAACCAAATTCAGCGAAGTTCTGTTTCAAATTATTTGTTGAATTGAATTAAAAATGATATTTTCAGGAAATTTCTGTCTAACAGTTTGTTGATTGGTACTGTGTATAGTTAAATCCATCGAGCGAGCAATTGTTTCACCCACTTACTGTCATCCAGTGTCTCGTTGATCATTGAAAATGAGGAATAACGAATAAATTCGTACTATTCCAGCAGAAATTATCACACATGCATGGTGGGAGTAGAACAAGTAGAGTACGCAACTCGAGGATAACGCTAATTACGTACGTAATAAGCTACTTATTCTTCTCGTAACGCAATATACCATTAGGATTCATTTCAATTGTGACAAAATGAAATGACTGCGTATCACTACGTCGAATTCCCATTACGCCGAATTCCCACTACGTCGAATTCCCATTACGCCGAATTCCCACTACGTCAAAAAGCATCCCCACCACTTACGTCACCAAAACACGATCGTTATCGAAGCTGGATCCCGTTCGACGTAATGGGAATTCGACGTAATGGGAATTCGGCGTAATGGGAATTCGACGTAGTGATACGCACTCGCAAAATTTACCGGATATTCTGCAATTTCCTGTTAACCCAATCTGACTTAACCTAACTAACCTAACCTGAAAGAAGGATGAATTTCGCTGTGCTGTTGATATTGAAAGTGCATGGTGTGGCACTACGCCGAATTCCCATTACGCCGAATTCCCATTACGTCGAATTCCCATTACGTCGAATGGGATCCAGCTTCGATAACGATCGTGTTTTGGTGACGTAAGTGGTGGGGATGCTTTTCGACGTAGTGGGAATTCGGCGTAATGGGAATTCGACATAGTGGGAATTCGACGTAATGGGAATTCGACGTAGTGACACGTCCCGAATGATATCAATTGAGATAGAAATAACAAATCGACCAATGAACGTATCACGGATATCAGAATTTCCACACAATAGAAAAACAATTTGTGTTGTTATAATAATATTTCTTTCAATAACAAATTGATAAATGAACGTATCACGGAAATCAGAATTTCCACACAATGGAAAAACAATTTGTGTTGTAATAATACTATTACTTTTTATTTCACTGAAAAAATCGAGTGAGAGCGCAAGAGGAAAAAATAAATGAATGGCGAGAACGAAACTCAACTGAATTGGGATTACTTGCTGAAACATTGAAAATTCATTCTGGCACAACGTATATAGGTACCATGACCTATGCTGTTCAATCGTCTGCCAAACAGACACTACACGCGGGAGCTTCCGATGCTACAAACCCATTCATACATTTATTCGAGTGGGTGAGTCTGGGACTTCTAAGAGAGAAAACAGCTTCATTTCAGACCAGTGGGACTGGGAATCCAGACCAAAGACAATCAACTGAGAATTTTTCCTTCAGGATGAGTTTTTTGTGGTTCCGTACCATAAGCATTACAGCCACTTGGCTTTCTCCAATATCTCCTCATATAGATAGCCCATCGAAAAGTAACATTTGGGGTAGCGTTACCCAGAGGACGTAGTTTCATTTCTTGGATGTCTAAAGGGGGTTAGGATAAGCTCAAATCCATATTTGTGGGGTCGCGACCTTTATCCCGTGGCCGCTATCTTGGAAAAAAAGGTCCAAATGGTTTCAGCTATTTATCTGGCAAACTATCCATCCTATAGAGCATTGAAGTTGATATTTTTTGTTGAAAATCAAATTCTCTACAACTTTGCTATCATTAATTTTCATCGTAAAATCGAAAATAACAAAGTTATTGAAGTAGTATAACATTTAAGAAAAACTTTTTTTCGGCGGAATAACTTCTCATTCTAGTCATTTCTCGGTAGTGTAGAGGTGAGCACATTCGCCCTTCAAGCGGAAGACCGGGATTCGATTTTCCGCTGGACCACCGTGCTGGGTAATCGCACGTTAAAAGGTAAGGCGTCGTTGACCCATTGCTCGCACAAGTTTCGACTTCTGTGGGTTAACGTTCGTCAGCTGGTTGACGGAAACAAACAATTTCAGAATACAATTAAATGACATCACGACATTTTCATAGTGGGGGTTCCAACGAAAAATTCTCAATTTAAATTTTTTTCACAGCGCTCTGAAGTTTTCCGAAACCTCAAATACTTCCTAGGATTAGGTTCAGTTCTCTATTACCTTTCATTTTCAATATAATAATTGTTTTCCAACATTTTTATTTCATTATTGATCAGTTATCGACCCTTTTCCCAATATGAAACTTTGGTTTCATTTTATTTCTTTTGAAACAATTCCAAATCTGAATGTACATTTCCAAGAATCCTTTGCAGATAAGAAAGGTCCACGTAATTGTTTATGAGTGGAAAGGGCATTAAACATATCATTTCCACTATTATAATGGTAACATGCAATATGAAGAGTAACCTGCGGAACAGTTCATGATAATTGTACATTTTCCACGTGGTTTGTTGGGATTGCTCAATCAAGCAAAGTTTTCACTACCACCTTTCTACTTCCTATTTCAATTTACCTATTTCAATTTACATCCCTTGAGTTTATTTACAAATGGATCAATCGCTGAAATATTAGAATGGGCACGCTTAAAATTAAAAAAGTCAAGATGCTTAATTATCACGAAATTGATAATCTTGCCCAGAGAACTCGAAACCTTACCTGCAAAACTGAAAATACTTTTCACAATCAAAATCCTCTGCATGTGGCGAAATACATGACACAACAGGGAGAATTAGTACAGGTAAAAAAACAACTGCGCCTTCTAAGAGCAATGACGAAAATAAAAAAAATAATAATAGTGACATCGGGCAATTTTTTTTCCAAAACTGGCTACCTGGGCCTTATCATATTATCTATTCCAACTGTCAGTCATACCTAAACGACAAATATACAACTACAACTTATAAAAAAAAATACATTTGCCCCTTCATCGCCTCTGTATATACTTTCCGAAAGACTGTAATCAATTTCCGTCGGTTACACTCCACTAATGTTGAAACAAAATTGAACACTGTGGAACAGATACACTTTTTATGGAATATTCATGTAAATTTATGATAACACGGAATGTAAATTAGGGCCACCGTTATAGCTGGATAATTACTAACACCTGTGCGTTGTAAAACAATTACTAAACAACAAATTGCCGTACAAGCTCACAGCCTGCTGGGCTTTTGATCTTCCGAATATACAACTCAAGAATGAAATAATGGTTCTAGCTGCTTGGGAGTTATGGGCCTTTTGCATCGGGAATTATAATAATGCCGCTTCCTTGCTGCTACCTGCAAGAAAAGAAAGAGGTAGCATTTGGAGAGAAGTTCCACTGAACTCTCATTTGCACAGGACACAACTGATGAAGTTCCTGGATGAAAATAATAATAATGGGGAAAAATGAAGAGTACTTAGGTTAATACACTGTATAGATAATTCACATGATGACAAAAACGGGAGAACATGAAGGTAACTCCTAGAAAATAAGTGAATATGTGACTAAAAACTTCTGGAGTTGAAAGTTTAGGCTCATGAAACACACAGAAGTGTATGGTTTTTCTAAACGAGTAATGACACTCAGACAATTATCTGATAAATTTTTCTCTTATCCCCTTCAGCATGTCAAAGGAAAATACATTTTTGCAGTTGAAAATTCGATTTCCATAGCTGGATTTTCCAAAAACTCATTATAATCTACCAACATTCTCACGAAATAGGAACTCAGACAAAATATCAATCAGGCCACAAAAAGTTTTGAGCTCATGTTGGAACTATGTGGTTTCCTGAATGGGGGAGTAGTTCATTATCCTTCTATCAATCAATTAAAATATTTTCTTGAACAATATATCCAAATTTCCAACGCCAAATTCTTCGTCTACGCTCTAATAGCCATCAAATTAGTAAAATGTGGAGAGCTCTGATATTCATTCCAACCGAAACTCTCAAAACTTCGAGGGTTATTGTTAGGCTCTCAAGGGTAGGGAAATTTCAGGCATTAAAGATCAAATGCAAGTAATAAAAGTGGATTACTGAACGCCATCATCCATAAGCTCGATTCCGGAGTTTGAAAGCGTAGTCCAGCAGAGAATCCTCTATAATCCTTTTCTCTCGTTTAACAAATCCGATCACACTTTCCCTACCTAACCGAACCGTTTCGGAAGTTTCCTGCTATGCTGTTTCCTTGAATGATCAATCAAGGATATCAAAGTGTTTCCACGGTCGTGAACATAATTGTGAGCGTATTAGATTAAAATATTCCATTACTAATTGCAATACTGTCCTCACGAACCTTTGAAGATGAGAAAAGAGATTGTTTCATTGTTGTGAACGTTTACCTAAACATAAATGATCATTATTATTATTTTTATTTGGTTCATTTATCTGGATCGATCAATTTTCATTGGGTCCATGCCCTATTTTGAAGAATAAATCGGGCCAAGAATAATACCTAAGTGCTATACGAAGTAGCGATTGTAACTAACGCCAGGATGCGTCAAACGAATAAATAAAAACATCAAGGGTAGTATGTAAGTATGGTACATACTGTTACGATATTTCCTTGGGTTCGTTTATTAAAACTCCAAAACGGCACCAAACTACTTTTATTAAAACTTTATTAGAATACAACACGATCACTCAAAGTGCTCAGCTAAACTATTCAATACTCTTTACTAAAACTCTGCTTATAAAACTTTGACCCTCCACTGAGCTCTGAATTCTCCAATCTCAATACCCCTCTCTAGTAGAAACTCTGAATTACATTTTCTATTTATAATCTGATCGAAGCGGATCGATTCATCTAGTAGTTTAAATGTTCATTTCGCGCCCCAAACTTTCGAATCTAGAGCGCCTAGAACATCGGTAGTCTTCGCTCGGAAACGACTCGATCATTCAGCTGTTCCGAAAATCTGCCTCAGGAAGCGGCGGCGTTAGGGGATTTCGTAACAATAAATTTATATATTGAAATATCATTACATTTCATTCGCACTCATCAAATACAAGTTTTTTACAAGAATATTCGTTGGCATATTAACAGTCACACAAATTTTATAGAAAAAGCATCTGAAGTTTCTATTACCACGGCAAATGATTCTCAAATACGTGTAAGTTGTAAAAACAGCCCGTCATCAGAAGCTTTTTCAGCTTTTTGTACTCTGTATCTCTGTTCCTTTGTATGATAATCGTGAGGGTCACTTAACTTGAGGATTTTTTCCAATCATTATAAATTTCTGTATTTGATTTCAATATGAATACAAAACTCATTGTAAGGATTTTATTTCTGCGGAATATGTCACATACAAGACTACCTCGACGGCATAGGTATCTAAAATTTGTCGAATAACATGTTTTTGTAAAATGAAGAATCCTTGGAGCCTGAAGTAGGCAAAAAGATGAGTTTTCCCATAAAAAGTGATTCGAATTCTCAATGAAAACACTTATTCTTCCAACGAATTCCACTCCATTCAATTGAAAATATCATGAATTCAAAAAAATATGAAACATACTTATTCGTCAGAAGACAGCTGGTGATGGTTTGAATCGAGAATAACCTTGTTTGCAGGATTTTTTCAATATTCAACTTACTTATCAATATTTCCATGAGGACCGTATCCTGTAACTTGTTTTTTTTTCAGACGTCCATCAGAGGAATAACTCTTTCTACTTGTACATTTGTGCTTTTTAACAGAAACCTGACCCACCGGGCACAAACGGTTATAACCGAGCATACAATTACATACCAGATACGTGTATCCTACTATGGTGACATCTTATGTCGGGGAGATTGAAGAGTATGTACAACAATTATATTCATTGCAGAAAACTGTGATGAATTGAAGATTCAATTTCCAGCTTTATTACTGGTGGAATTTGAAAATTCTCATACTACAATTATTGTGTCATTTTCCAATTCCGCTGATAGTAAAACTTAACTTTGGAGTTTGCAGCATAAACTTAATCCTGAATAAATTACGGAAAGCTCGGTGCTTCGGTTGTAATCCGTTTTTTAAAGTCAATTTCCAAATTCTGAAAAGATGTGTAGGAAGTTTCCACGAAAATGGAACTATATCATAAAAAAGAGGTTTCAACCGGTGCGTTTTTCACTGTGGTTTAAACCAGTCACAACCTCCGGTTCTAATCAGGTTGGTTTTAACCGTGCCATCCCTGCTCCTGAACAAAATTTGAATATGTGATCGAGTCTTCCTGTTCATGAAATGGAATATACGCCTCGCTATTTACAAGGGATTTTGAGGATATTGGAGACACCAGGGCATTATCGAACTTCTTGTTCAAGCATGTCGGCAGTGAGAGCCATGTAATGGCTGCTATAATATGTAGTACCGCAATGATCGTAGAGTGCGGAAAGTTTATAGAGACCGAAAGCTGAATTATTTGCCTTATAATCACGCTTGTCCAAGCCTTCTAGAAGAAACTTAATTGTGAGAGACAATCACCCTCTGAACGTATCTATTGGAGAAAATTATTTCCAATGGATCACCAGTGCCACAGGAAACTTATGAATTGACAACGATTTCTCGCACTTCCATTTTTCTTTACCTTTACAAGAGAATATGTATTACTGAGAATGTTAATATCCCTTTTTAATTGGTATCCATTGATTGTTGTACACTTCCATACAGGGTTCTGAATCTGAATATTTTTTTTCAATTTTCTGAAGCAAAAATTGCAATTACAACTTCTATGAAATGAGTAAAATAAAAAAATAGAAACACTCTATGTTGATAGATATGTGTATATCATTCAGAGACGTTAGATTCATTTACAAAATGGAAGAAAGAGTGAAGCAGCTATTCCCCTGCCTATATGGCATGACGGGTACTGAGTTACATAGTAATCACTTTTTTTTGTTCAATTTGTATACCAAGCATATACAAGTTGAATCAAATAGACCCTCTACTCTTCCTCCTATATGTAAATGACTTATCGCAACATATAGTAGACTGCCATGTTACTATGTTAGCTAATGACACCACCATAACTTTATCGGGACAAAATGTTAGACAACTCGTCTGCAAATCAAATTGTCGACCAGTGCATGGAGTCAAACAAATAAACTTATTTTCTACTCTATCTAAAATTATATATAATGATGCTTCTCTCTTTCCCGAAGTGGATGAATGGATTTTCGAAATGGTACAACACTTTCCAAGGCAGAGACTATCCAATTTCTCTAGAGTTCAAGCACTCATTCGAAAAAAATACGAATATATCAAACACCCAACAATAGTACACATTCAGCTTCGTTTCAATGAATGCGCCTGACATACCACTCATATATCTTCAATCTCAGTTATTTTTCACGAGGATTGCTACAAACGAGCTTTTTTATATTTGTAAGGTTACGGGAATAATAGCGGCATCTTTGACAATGGAAGTGAATGAATTTACCTGTTATAACGTAGGTTATACTAGAAAAAATAGAATAGAACGACGATAGAATAAGTTGATGAGTCAGTATCGTTTCATCTCTAGTGACTTGTGTGAAGTCAAAGTTGTTGAAGAATATCTGATATACTGTGTGAGACCGTGTCAGTGTTCGTGTGTTTTGTATAACTACATTGTTATGTACACATTCTGGTTCCTTGAAGGATGAAGAGTGATTCCAGATCTCGTATTCACTTTCGAAAAATCGTGGAAGCACCTCTCGGAGAGTGAACGAAAGAAGACGAGGAACTTTCTGGAGAAAGACGACGAATTATTTGTGAAAAAGAAGATTAGAGGTCGTACCAATCTTGAACTCTTGAACAACACTGAATGAACACTAGTGATGCTGCTCCCATCCGACATCCACCAAGGTGATCACGAAAAAAATGTTTCAAGAAGGGGTAATAAAGGGAAACAATTGTCTTTGGTCATCGCCTGTAGTGATGGTAACTAAGAAGTATGGATCGACAAGATTCTGTGTGGACTACAGAAAAGGAACACGATGTGAAATGATGTGTTGATAAGAGAAGAATAGGGGTTCAGGAATTTATTGTGAACGGAATCTGAAAAAGATTTTATATTCTACTAAATCAACTGATGGAACAGGCTAAAAACTATGGCATTTATTTGCATAAACCTAGATGATTCTTTTGAGACCTCGTTTCGGCCCAAACAAAATATGATAACTGACTAGCACGAAATCCATTACTAGCGGTTGCAATCTCATTATAAACCCACTCAAGCCAGAACTCACATTATCTCCGTAGTAATCATGCTCACATTACCCGCGAAGTATAACGAAATTTTCATGAAACTGAAATAAAACTAATATTATGTAAAATAGTATAAAACATAAGACTACTATGGTAATATGGTTTAATTAAGTGAGACATTTATATTCATAAGGTCCTACTTACCCTCTGTGTTCATTAGGTCGTCCGCGATGCAGCAAATGAATTTTTGAGTATATGAGGGCGGGTTTGTCTAGTAGTTTTCAGGCGAAGTCTCTGCAGAGGAATTTCGTGAGATGAAATGTTTTCCCTCCATTGTACGACGGGAACAATGAATTCATGAAATTCCCGAATGCTGTGATTTGAGAAGGCATTGAAGGAATTGCAATGAACATAAAAAGTGCGAAGAGGAAATGTCCTTGAGATGTATTCTTTGTTCAGACAGATAGCAAATTTTCTCAAAACGGATGTTACACCCAATTACAGAAAATGTTGAATTCAAGTACTTAATACACTTAGCATACAAGAACACGATAGCTTCTGATTAAGCGAGTCTGTGTAGCAGGAAAATATAGGAAGAGAAAAGAAGTATATGATTGTTGTCTTTTTCTGATCGGAGTGAGTGAAAAAAATACATTACAGAAGTAGGTACAACAAATTCTTTCCTTTGATATGTGTTTATCATTTTAGGCGTTAATTCAGTTCACAAAAACGAAAAAAGAGTCTAAAATATCAACTCCACTGCCTATATGCCTCGACGGGCGCTGTATCAGATGAAAGTTACTTCTTCTCGCTCAATTTGTAAAGCAAACACACGAAAATCTATTCAATAAAATCATGTTTTGAGAAAAAAAAAATGTTCGTTTACGTTAAACAGCTGACGAACGTCAACTCTCAGTAATCGAAACTTCTACGAGCAATGTATTCACGAGGCCTTATCTTTTAACGTGCCCAGAATGATGGCCCAGTAGGGAATCGTACCACGGTCTTCAGCTTGATAGGCGAATGTGCTTACCTCTACACTATCGAGAACTGGAATGCATATCATAATGAATACTTGGCTCGACTTGATTTGAAATCATAATTTTTGAATTTGAATGATAACATATAGTCAGTTTCAACATATTCTACGAGTTCAGGTCCCATTCGACATGTACCATTTTATGAACAGGAAAATATGTCAAAATTTCGGTATATTTGCTCTGAATTTCGATATATCAGTAGGTACAATCAACAGTTTTCGTGGGAAACTTTTTCTATAGTTGTCCCAGGTAAAGGTTATGTGTTATCTAAAATTGAACCAAGGCACTGAAATATTGACGCAAGACTATAACTGTTAACATGGATAATGTTGACGAACAAAGAATCATTTGCCAAATAGGAGTATAATAAACTCATAAATAGTTCAGAATAGAAACTATTCAGTTGATTTAAGAAATTTGACAGGATTTCATTCTGGTTCATTATTTCAAGGTCATCATCAATCCATTATTCATTCCAAGAAATTTTTTTGCTTACTTATAAATCCAATGAAATTTATGAGGTCATGTGAAATTAGAGCAACGTTACACTGATAACAGATCCCATGGGCTGTTTTCACTTCGTTGCTACAGATACGCATGAATGTCAATTTTGACGTTTCTCATGAATTAATATAAATTCAACATGTCACGTTTTGGTTGTGATAATGATAAAAAGATAAACGAAATTATCAAGTCAAATATACCCAGAAGTACTGTGCACAGTAAGAAATTTGTTTGGAAAGCTTTCATTGACTTTTGCAGTATTAGAAATTATGAAGTAGGCGGAAGCCGAAAGGTAAAAGAAATAGCGTCAATTTTAAAAGATTGGGCCGTGAATATGAGAAGAAAAGATGGTACGCATTTTGAAAAAGCTGCGGTCAAAACTATGTGGAATGTAACAAGTAAGGTTTAACAAGAAAAGTATTTTAAAGAAATGAATGTTATAATTGACCCGTTTAAAAGAATTGTTTTTCAAGAAGCGCGAGCAGCCCGCGATTGTTCACTGCGAAAACTGCAGTCTGATCCTACTAAAAGAAAACAAATTTCTGTAGCATTAAGTTTGACAGAAGTAACCAAAATGATCAATTTGTGGGATAAAAAAACTCCTAAAGGGCTGCAACGGAAATTCTACCATATAGCAGTGATAGAATTAGCTTGGAGAGGTGGGGAAGCTGCTTCATGCTTTACGGACTTTTTTTGTATCGAAACAAATAACGATGGTTCTGAAACAAATCGAGTTGAATATAAACCTATATTCAGTAAGACTTGCCAAGGCGAATCAAAAATGTGCACACAAAGGAAATTTTTAGTGGAAAACGATGACAGCAACATTTGTCCTGTCAGATTGTATAATAAATTAATTTCAAAAAGAGGCTCAAATATTTAAACAAACAGATTGTTTTTAAGACCAAATCGTCACCGGAATTCGAAAAACGACCACTGGAATGATAATATGTCTATAGGGAAAAATACAATTCAAAACTGGACAAAATCATCTGCAGAAGCAATTGGCTCAAATACTCAAGAGAAAAAGATTACAAATCACTCGAACAGATCGACCGCAGTTAGTCAACTGGCAAAAAATGGGGTTCAAGAGCAGCAGCCCATAAAGATTACAGGCCACAACAACGCTAAATCCATAAAACCTTACTCGAATATTGACCAAGAACATCACAACCTAATTATTAACAGCATGCGTTAAAATACATCGTCGTCAGTTATTGAAACTAACACCTCTGGATCTTCGTTTAATTTTTCGAATTGTTCATTTACTAATTGTACTTTCAAATAAATAATTTTGTGTTTGTATTTATTTCAGAAAAAGCAAAAAATTTTCTTCCGAATAACACTTGAACATTGATAAATCCTCAAAAATTTAATAACAGATTTCTCAAGCTTGTTGCTTATTGGAAACAGACCGACGCCGTAGGCGTTATTACTACTGAAAACAAAATTTCTGACCACTTAAAGTATTCCTTTTCAAATCGAAACTTTGTAATGATGATCTCAACTGAGACGAGTTTGCATATCAGCAACGATAAAATGGGAAATATATTCACCAAAGAGATCCCAGATGGACACCAAACCGGCACTTTTCTTGAAACCGAAAACAAATTCCGAGTAATAAACACAACTTTTATCCCCAATCTTCGAGTGCCGCTTCAAGAAATAAACCTCGAAATGTTCCGAGATTAAAATTATCACGGTTATGGATATTACCAGAGACACTTTCAGTATGCAGAAAATTTAATTTACCAAACGACGTTTGCTGCTGTATGGCCACAAAACCTCCAGAAGGAAACGGCTGTCATTTAGATTTCCCTGGGAAATATGCAGTGCCAGCTGAATTGGAAATTTCAATTGAAATGGCTCTGTCGGATGCGACTTCGTCTGATGATGCAGTTATAAGGGGTCATCACGAGTGGGGTGAAGTGCAATGCTGGAAGATAAACTCCGAATCTTATTCCAGGGAATCCCAAGACATCAAGAAACATTTGAGCGGGTGGAGTATGAATAGTAGAATAAATTGCGCAAACTTCGAATGTATTGTTGTTGGTTGTTTTACTGTGTTCAAATGCAATGTTACGAGCCTCAGTACACTGACAATGAAGGTATTTACATTCGCAGACCCAGATATCTCAATCAATTTGTGTGTGGATGTCTTGGGGGAAAATAACGTTACACAGAAATCAATAAAAATATTCTTGGATAGCCAGGCGGCTCTAGAAGCACTTAGTCATACCAATTAACGTCCAAGTTGGTACGAATTGACCAAACAGGATTGACCTCGATAGGAAGACTCATCAATTGTATATGGTCTGGCTTCCTGGCTAAATTGTCCTAGAAGGTAATGATGCAGCTGACTACCACGCCTCTGGCTTTGCTAAACAAACACGATATCTGAACAGCAAAAATAGTTTTGGAATTCCAGCATAATCCGGCAGGATTGGCCCATTCCAAGGCATTTTTGCATCCCAAGGAAACTGTCACCAAGAAATAGGCAATATGCATGATTTTGTGTTATGTTAGGAAAAGGAATTGGAGCTGTTAAAACGCAGTTATAGTTGATATACTGATTTCAGAAGGAGCCGTATTCCTTCAAGATGCATTATATGTTACCAAAGTGCAGAAACAAAATTAGAAATACACCCGATAAAGTGTTTTTTCGTGTTCCAAGCGATGCGTAAGTTATAATAGTATATTATGCAACGATCGTGTAATGATGGTTACATGAGCATTAACCGGGATACGAAACGAGCCGAAGGTGAGTTTCGTATGGTTTATGCGAGTGTAATAACCATTACATGAGAGTTGCATACGCTATTTTATCTACACCCAATAAATAATGAAGAACTGTATATATTATATTATTAGGTATTTATATTGAACATAATAATAGTAGTTAATCAATCGTATTTCTTTGAAAAATTCTACAGAATTATAATTATTAGTATAACCAGTGAAAATACAACAATGAGAAATGGAGAGGAGAAAAAAAAATGGGAAAAAATCTATGCCGAGGTCAGGAATTGAATCCAGACGATTCTGACCACTGCCGGCGCCATTGACCACTCGGCTATGAGAGCTCGTTCGGTTTGATCGAAAATAAAAACATACATGTTGCATTTGTCAAATGGAAAATATAATCCCTTCGATTGTATTTTCTCTTGTCTAAGACATCTGTGGAGGAGTCGCTGGGGTTTCTTCTATATCACTGCTATAAGACATTTTCATACGATTATCGAAAATTGACTAAATTCTTCAAAAATTCAATAGCTTCTGATTTTGACTTCACAAACGTCAAAATGCAAAGCTTGCACATCATGCTTGATTGAAAAATAATGGGTTTCTATTGGTTGAAAATCTGTATCGTAATGGATTTCATTATAAAACGAGTTGGTGGCATATAAGTGTATTATTAGAGTACGGGTGTAGATAAACATATAATATTCACGAAAAGTGAATGAACATCATACTTGAGTGAACTTCAATGGTATAATATTGCATAGGTTATCATGATATAGGGTTTATAGGAGTTATATGATTTTTGGTGCAATTTCAATGACAAATGGTTTTGTATAGGTTATGTTTTAGCATACTGTATTTAGCTGCTGTGTGCATTTCTGAGTTCAAATTAACTGTTTCGTACTGATATATGTCATATTATATAATAATAACCTCGCAGTTTTCACTCATTTGATCTCTGCTCAAGTAAAATCGAGAGCTGATGCATCATGAACGTATCTTTTTTCGGTGAATTGTCCGATTTTGCTTGAACAAAACCAATTTCAGTATTGTCCTGGACTCATTACAAATCTAGATTTACTAGAAATCACCACAGGAGTACAGGTTTGAACTATTTTCCTGGCAAACGAATATCGACTCCGATAAATCCAATTTCTTCTTCTTCAACGTCACATTTAATTTCGAAAGTTTGAATTCCCCCTTCTCATTATTCACTTTTCAATTGATATTTTGTGGGTTTGTATGATAATGGTATATTATGCAACGATCATGTAATAATGGTAATTAATACACGAGCATTAACTGGGAACGAATCAAAATATTAATAACCATTACATGAAAGATGCATACGCTATTTTCTACTGAATAATAAAGAACTTTGAATATTATATTTATTTTCGTATCGAACACAATAACAGTATTTGCTTGTATTTCTCTGAAAAATTATACAGAATTGTAGTTGATGGTATTACCTCGGGTATTGAATATAGGAAACACTATTAACATTTCATTTATATTTAAATTGAAAATAATAATTATAATTATTCCGATTTCTCAATTTAATTCAAATTTATATTTCATGCATATTTCTCATTATACGACATGACTGCTTATGGAAATGCCGTTAATCAGAATAATTTTATCTTCTATGATATTTTTTCCGTTGAATCGAATGGTTTCGTTCGTTTTCCGGTGTATATTGCTACCGATTTCTCTTGGAATATGATGTCTTTCGAGGAAATGAAAAAGATGAAACAATCACTTTTTCGCATTTCTCTCGGTTATTTTGAGGTTATGTGCGAAAGTCATTCGCTTAGGTGTTGTATCTTTTCAAGATCTATGACTTTTCCATTGACAACTTTTCTCTGAGACATCACATTTCGTCAGAAATTGCGACAAGATCATTTTAACCCCTTTTCCAGCTCACGCATTTGTTTTTTACATTCAGACCACCCAATCATTTTCCAGAAATGAAACGTCAAATATCAGAAACAAAGATTAAAGGTGAACTCCCTATCTACTCCTTGTAAAAAATATTAAATTCACAAAACACATGTGCTTCTTCCTGCTGTAACATACTATTCAACTTTTGTCAGTTTTGTCAAGGTAATTTTCCGTGAGTCTATAATATTATGTAGGAATGACATTCCGTTAACAACAATAATTTTGTCATGAATTTGCTCATGAGCTATTGATATTACTAAAGTAAATTGGCGTTTTTTTAATATCGTGATTATATGGCGATTAAAAAGTCATGAAGATGTTGAAGTTTATGGAAATCTGTTGAATATCGTCCAAACTATCATGAATTATGACTCTTGGCATCAATGATCAATAAAAAATTGGCGATTAAGATAAATACACTATTTTCGAAGTGTTTTTGTAGGTATGAGTTATTTTCATTGTATTCATCACGCTACATCCCAAATAGCACACGACGTCCTGGAGACGAACCATTTTTGTCCCAGTTACATCGATACGTCCCGGGACGTATAGGAGACATTCGAAGAACGTACATTACCGGATGTACCATGTATGTACTGGTTAGACGTCCCATGTAGGTACATACTTGGTCCCGTTCCAATCGGAATGTAATAAAAACGTACATGCTTGGAAGTACTATGTACGTACTTTATTAAGTGTCCCTGATACGTTTACATTAACTCCTCTTCGGGTACGTACGAATTAGGGACATACCAGTGACGTGTTTTTTCTGTGAATCCCATGTACGTACTGCTCAGACGTATCATTTACGTACATGTTTGGAAGAACTATGTTCGTACTATTTGGACCTTCCAGGTGCGTACATATTGAGTCCCTTTCAGATACGTATATTTCGAAACGTTTGCGGGACATGATAGTAATGACGTACATTTTTGGAAATCGTATGTACATACTATCTGGACGTCTCGTTGACGTACTTTTTTGTACATACTGTTCGGACCTCCCAAGTACGTACGGATTGGGTTCCTTTCATTTTCTACATTTCTGTTAGTATGTACATACTGTTTGGACCTCCCGAGTACGTACGTGAGAGTGATCACTTATTATTCAAACATATATCAATATTGGTAATGCAATATTCATAATGAATTATTCCTAAAAAAATTTGGAAAAATTGAAACATCGACATGTGGTGAATTTAAATACCAGAAAATTACATACAGAATTTTTTGCACAGCAAGTTTGATATTTCAAAACCGCCATCACATGAGACAGTGATCCTCTAGTGTTTTTTTCGAATATATTTTGATTGTTACTGAACTTTCTAAAATCTTAATATTATCTCGAACTTGAAGTCATCACATCTATAGCACCCAACTCCTTCTTAAAAACAAGTCTCTCCGTGCCGTATAGCGTAACAGTGGTCGACAATAATATCTCCATAGAAAAGGTCGAGAGTTCAAGCCACGCAGCAGCCAGGTCTTTTTTCCAGGTGAGTATTCGGTTAGATGGTTGGTAGTAAAAAAGAAATGAATAATCCCGAATGTGAAAACTTAGATTCATTAAGTGATATCAAATGATATATCATTACGTTGTTTTCGAATATTGATCTAATATCGCCGAATGTTCACAATTTTTTTTGTGGCTACTATTGATATCATCTACAATATAAGGTTAATATTCCCGTTATATTGAACCCATATTGGTCAAATATGTTTGTTCTACTTGGGATAGCGCATACAGAATGGAAAATGTACGTTTTCGGAATGTCCCAAACAGTTCTCCTTTCTGTACATTTCAGGTCCTGTGTGGACTAGAAAAGTACGTACCTGGGATTACCGACTATGCGGAAACGGTAAGTCGCAGGGAGGTCTTATGTACGTCTGTCGGAGACAAAAGTACGTCCTAAATACGTACAATGCATCCTCACCGTACATATGCAGTACGTCTACTGGACGTACTTGTGCTATTTGGGATATATATATATATATTTTTCTTGGTTTGGAATTCAGTTATTACTGAATAACTGCATATTCATTATATAATTTCAATTTCAATGATTTTATGTAAACATGAGATGTTCTCACCATCTAGTGGTAATTTTTATACTACCGACTAGTAACAAGCCCAATTGAACCCGAGCATGTATGAGGACGTCCGGTACAACGCTGCTAGGCATTTCCTTCAGAATTTACTCCACCACTCCCAATAAAAAACGGTTCTCTAAAAGGCGATATACATTATTCCGGGCAAGGCATTTTTCCTCATTACGATACAAGTCAGGTGGCTTATGGAATAAAAGCATAGTGTTCCTTGATATATGAGCCCCATTCCTACTGTGAATATTTCATTGCGTTACAAATGGTAGTCGTTATTATTATTTCACCCCTGTGCATTTCGACCAGGTAGGGGTTTAATTGGCACGGCTACCGATACTAACAGGGATTTATTCCACTTTCAACACCACTTGTCACTGATTATATTACCGGAATACAGCCCATATTTATCAGTGTTTACGAGCGGAACTCGCAACTGTCAGCGCTGTTTGTCGCAGGACGCGAAAGTATACGACCACATAAATTTTGTTTAGTTTCGGAAATAATTTAATAATTACTGTTTCGCTTCTGGTGATAGCAAACAAGAGAAATATTCCAAAACAGACGAGTTTCACTTGTACCGGTGAATAAAACTGGTATATTAGGTTACTCATAAATCATAGTTGGTGCATTCCAAAATAATGGATTTCAGAACATTTCTACCTCCTCAACAAACAAACAATATTCATTCGATTTCATCTCGAAATCAGGATATGAATGATTGGTCCAGATAAGAGAATGATGGATCTACGAGTTCATGTTTACTTTAATTCACCCTAAAAAATATCAATTCAATATCTAGTCGAGATCGTCCACTTTCAACTTTATTTGTCACTGATTATAATATCGGAATACACCATATTTATCATGTTTACGAGCAAAACTAGCAAAAGTATTCGACCATATAAATTTTGTTTAGTTTCGGAAATTATTTAATAATTAGTGTATCACTTCTGGTGTTGGTACTGAATAGAAATATTCAGAAACAGGCGAGTTTTCACTTCTACCGGTGAATCAAACTGGTATAATAGGTTACTCATAAATCATAGTTGGTGCATTCCAACTAGTATTCAATCAATTCATTGATCGAAGTTGATATATTTTTTGGGTTTTCTTTCCCTTGGAAATGAAAATAATGGATAGAAATACTCAGAAACAGAGGAGGTTTCACTTGTATCGGTGAATAAAACTGGTATATTAGGTTACTCATAAATTATAGTTGGTGCATTCCAACTTGTATTCAGTCAACTCATTGATCCAACACTAATAGAAGTTGATATATCTTTCTCCCCAATTTATATTCCAAACTGTATACAAATTCTCTGGAATCCATTTTTTGGGTTTTTCCTCTCCTGGAAATGGAAATAATGGATTCCAGAACATTTCTACCCCCTCAACAAACAAACAATATTGGTCCATGATTGGTCCAGAATGACGTTCGATCAAATGCTTGTACAAGAATTCGTTGAGACCAATTAACTCGTCGTTTGCTTTAATGTGGTTGACAATAATTTTCCTTGCTGAATGGTGATGATTCGGACTTCCATTGTCTATATTATTTTCACTCTATTGAAATCTGTTGCTGAGAACGAAAGGATGAAAATACAAATCGAATAAGGTAATCAAATCCAAACGAATGGCTAAAATGGATTTTTTGGTCAAGAATATAATCAAAGGTTTGATTGATCAAAGAAAATAATGTTTCACCAGCCCTGATAATATGGACAATAGAAGTTCGAACCATTACCATTCAACTTGGATTTCTATTTTGTGCCAGGAAATACTTCACTTCTCGTCAGCTTCTAAAGATCTACAAGGCTCGGATACGACCTGTCATGGAACACAGTTGTCATGTATGGAGTTCGGCACCAAAACATTAATTGATGCTTCTCGATTCTATTCAGAGAAAGGCAATTCGTCTTGTTGGTGATTCTTCGCTCACAGACTCGCTCACCTCATTGGAACATCGTAAAAGGGTCGGAGACTTGTCTCTCTTCTATAGATACTTTCACGTTCGATGCTCTTCCGAATTGTTATCAATTGTTCCCCCGTTGGCAATATCTTCACGGACGACTCGACGAGTACAGAATTCCCACCCCTTTCTTGTGAATTTGGAAACCTGTCGAACCTCTCTTGCTCAAGGATCTTTTTTCAATAGAACCCCTTGCCTGAAGAGGTTTTCCTGAGGCTTACAAACTTCAGAAATTCAAAGTAAATGTTGATTCGAATCTCCTGTCCCTTGATTCACGCAGTGTTCTTTGAACATGTATGGACGTTAATATGTCAGTAATCGAAAAAACGTATTTCTCTTTATTCTTATTACACTCGTATTCCTTTTTTCAGCAGACTTGTATCCCATTAGTTGCAGATGAGTTCCAAATATTTTGATGCAGTTTACACCCAACAGTGTGACTGTTGGATGTAAACTGTTAGATGTAGTTATCGAGCAAATAATAACGCTTCTTGAGTTAATTTCATAAATCTTATATTTTTTATTTTCACCATTAGGTGTGTAAATAACATTAAAACAAAATAACTATAACCAAATTCACAACAAAACATCATAACATTCATTGATTTATCTCAATAATCTTATAAAGAACCCGAATTCATCATTCAGTATGCCGTCCTTCCCGTTCTATACAAATAATAGTCCTTTCATTCACAGACTTGGTGGCATTTTTAATAAATAGGGGATTCATGTTAGAACAACACTCCCGAGTGGTATTCTCCAAATGTTCTTTGTTTGCAAATGGTCTGTGCTTATACACTTTTTGTTTCAGATAACCCCATAGAAAAAAGTCCATCGGAGATATGTCCGGTGATCTTGGTGACCAATAATCTTCCCAATCTCGTCCTATCACTTTGCCCCTAAACATCTGACTGAGACACTTTTTCACTTCTACCGTTTGGTGGATCGGTGACCCGTCAAGCTGATACCACAAATTTCGTCTAACACTTAGAGGCAGATTATCCAAAACTTCAGACAACTGATTCATAATGGAATTTCTGTACATGGCTGCGTTCAAATTTTCTCTAAAAAAATATGGTCCAATTATTTGATTATGTAATAACCCACACCACACATTTGTCTTGAATGAATATTGGTCACGGCCTTCTATTACAAAATTTGGATTAGTGTTGGACCACCAGCGACAATTTTGGGAACTAACTGTTCCGTTCGACGTGAAAGTTGCCTCGTCTGTCCATAAAATCCTGTAGGGAAATGCGATATCATTTTCTCTCTCACCTTGGAACCAAAAGGAAAATCTTACTCGAATATCGAAATCTCTTGCTTTAAGAGTGTGTATGAACTTTGGCTTATAGGGATGGAATTTATTTTTGTGCAAAATTCTTCTCACAGTTTCTCTGCCAACCCCTGTATCTTCACTAATACTCCTAATATTAGTTTTTCCGTTTTCAACAACGCTCAAACAAACATTGAGTTGTTCTTCTTCATTATACTTTATTGGATTATGTGGTTTCTTGAAACGATTGTCCACAGAGCCAGTTTCTTTGAATGTTGTCAATATCCTTCCCACGGTACTAAAGTGAATATTTCTTCCTGGGTGCCGGCGATTGAAAATACAAGCAACATCTCGATATGGCACATTCTCACCACATAAAAGAACGATTTCCACTTTGTCTTGCGTGGATAACATTGTACATAAAACTTATTTGTGTATGAATGTACGAAAATATGTACACAAAACAACTCGATTTTTTGAAAGCAATAATTTGACATTAACCAAAACTAAAAATTTGTTTCGAAAGCCTACTGAAGGAAAATTTTATTTCGATTTGATCAGTACCTACTATTTTCTTCCCGACATGTTGCATTAGTCTTGTAATTTTTAAAATCACGAAATTTTATATCATGTTTAGTACAAATCGCTAGAACCAAAGTCTTTTGAATAGTTTTGAAACTGTAGGTCAATGTTTAGTTTACAGAAAAGTATGATATTTCGGGTTAGTTTGTAACTGAATTATTGGTCAGAAAAATAATCAAACTGGATGAAAATCTATAAAAAAAAGAAATACGAGTGTGATAAGAATGAAGAGGAATTCGTTTTTTCGATTACTGACATATTAACGTCCATATATGGAAAAACCGAATCAGTTTAACAATGAAATGAAAAAACTAGATGAACTTTGCAACAACAAAGACGAATTTCTGGAGGTGTATTCATTTCTTTTTCTGGTAACATGCCAATGCGGGTATTTTCTGGGCAAGATATGACATCGAAGTCTCGTATTCATCAAAATTATGAAACTTGAATCATGTTTCGTTCGAATCGATAGAGCGAAAGATTCGAAAAATTAAAAAAATTGGAAAAAATTCGAAGTGACAGTAAAGAGTCCAAATTTCGAGCAAAGGTATAAAATTGGAAACTGAGCACTTTTTCTCTTTGGCATTTTTCGAAATTTCCAAAAAAACTGATTTTTTGAAGATTTTCGAAAAAAATGTCAAATTTGACAGGTTCAGAGTATCACATGACAAAAGGAAAGAGGCTGTTTTTTACTAATTTTTCAAGCACAAACTAACTGCCAAGCCAAATTTTCATTATATCTATTAATAAAAAAAACTTCCATATATCGCGAACTTTATGTGTGACACTGTATATACATATATATATATATATATATATATATATATATATATATATATATATATATATAAATATATATATATGTATATATATATATATGTAAAACTTACCCGTTCTGTTAAGATAACAGAATGTTGGATCTACGAATTGAATTCTTGTTTACTTTTTTATTTTGAGGCAAAAGCATTCAAACAAACCGAATTAGATAAAATCACTCGATTTTATCAATCGGTTTGTTTTCATACTTTTGCCAAATAAAAAAGTTTTTGTGGAAAATGAAAATTTATCGATTAAATTTGAAGGACTCGTGGTATTACCTTTGATAAAAAATGTCACTAATAATGTTAATGTTTTCGTGAGAGAATCACCAACCCAATCTAGATGGTCAAATTAACCATACTGGGGATACCAAGAGACACACTAATAGTCAACATGGTTGAGAGAGAAAAAAGATTATGTTTACTAGCATAAAATGGTACTGATATATAAGATACATCACCATCTATCATCGGACTACTTGAGAAGAAAAATAACATACAGTGCATTTCTTTAATTTCATGAACGGGTCAACTAAACAAATTAAAACTTGGAAAAATGGAAATAATACATGAAAACTATATTTTGGAGTAAAATTGACACATAAAAATTTCAAGATGACGACTAGGTGCTTTATGGAACAAAAAAATTAAATGGAAAGGGGGTCTTGTGATACATCATTTTGAAGCTCCTGACGAATACTTTACATCCGAAGTCAATATTTTCACCGCGCCCAGTCGCCATGTTGAAATATTCATTTGTCAATTCTACTCCAGAATAATGTATTTATGCATCAATTTCATTATCCTAAGTTTCAATTTTTTGAGTTGACCCGTTCAAAAATTAAAAGTGGGAAAACATGACAAGAAATGCACTGTATAATGAAAATGACCACCAGAAATGAGAGGTGTACTGAAATATCGATTTATCGTGCAAAAATGTTAACTTTAAATAATTTGGATGATGGTATCGAAGATTATTATTCGATAGTTCAATAAAAAAAATTGACATGCACATAATGGGCGAATGATTTAATAATTTTTTCTTGGTTTCAATAATTCCATTACTATTTCAATGTTTTAAAAGTGTTATTGTATTCATTAGTTTATATCTGTATCGATACTTTGGTTTCACCTTTGTCGCCTACTCATATGTCGATGAGTATGCAAGTATTATATAATCAGTGAAATTTCATTATTTTTGAGTAAAACCAGACATATATATTTGTTATTCATAATTTGAATATTTTGACATTATCCTATCATGTTAGTTAGGACCAAACATATTGAATATGCTATGATGAATAACAGAATTTCAATAACACTGTGGTGTAATAGACGCTTCGAAAATCGTGATTGGTGCAGTACAAACTAGTATTCACTCAATTCATCATTCTAACATGACATGACCATTACAATCTGTAGTTTATATAGATTCTAGGTAGCCTAACACCTCTACCCAAAGTTGAATTATTATTTGTGGGAATTATTAGATTTCGATTTTTACCCTCGTTTAGAAGAAGTCTATTCGAAGTAAATCAGTTACTAGCAGAAACAATCAAACCATTCACACCACTGTGACACTTCACCAAAGTGGTATATTCCGCAAAAAAAAAAACATTTTTTTGGAACATTTATACAAAAGATAAATAAAATAAAAATATAGCCACCAAAAAATATAGCCACCAATCTGTCTTCCTCACTATCAATAATAGTATATTATGCAACGATCGTGTAATGATGGTTATTAATATATGAGCATAAACCGGGATACGAAACGAGCCGAAGGTGAGTTTCGTATGGTTTATGCGAGTGTATTAATAACCATTACATGAGAGTTGCATACGCTATTTTATCTACACCCAATAAATAATGAAGAACCAAAAATATTATAATATTAGGTATTTATATTGAACACAATAATAGTAGGTAATCAATCGTATTTCTTTGAAAAATTCTACAGAATTATAATTAATGGTATAACCACGGAAAATACAACAATGAGAAAAAAAAAAATGAAAAAAAGTCTTTGCCGAGATCTGGAATTGAACCCGGGACGTTGGTAATCACCGCACGCGCCGCTGACCATTCGGCCATGAAAGCACATTCAATTTGAACGGAAATAACAACATATGTGTTGCATTTGTCGAATGAAGAATACAATCCTTCCGATTGTATTTTTTTCTTGTCTAAGACATCTGTGGAGGAGTCGCTGGTAATTCTTCTATATCACTGCTATAAGACATTTTCATTCGATTATCGAAAATTGACTGAATTCTTCAAAAATTCAATACCTACTGATTTTGACTTGACAAACGTCAAAATGCAGAGCTTGCACATCATGCTCGATTGAAAAATAATGGGTTTCTATTGGTTGAAAATCTGTATCGTAATGAAAATCTGTATCGTAATGGATTTCATTATAAAACGGGTGGTGGGCATATAAGTGTATTATTAGAGTACGGGTGTAGATAAAATAGATGATTTATTAGACCACGTTATGATTACACATTTGTAGCAAGTCAAGAATACAAATCAGTTACATACTCAGTTTCAAAATATGCTCACAACCAATAGCTTTCCTCTAATAAAATGTTCATTAACTAAATGAATGAAACTGAAGATAATTCACAAGTATAAGCGACATACTATTAAACAATATTTCATGAATTAAAAGATAGACGTATTGATAAATATAGCTATGGAATTATGAATTCATAACATTGAATCGCAACAATTCAAACATAATATAATTGAGAAAGAAAAAAGTCAACTATCATAAAAATATCACAGATGCTCGAGTTATACATTTATGAGAAAAATAAGATTATCACCCACATGTCATTTCACCATTGGAATAAACCAAACCGCAATTTTCATTTCCATTAATGAAATAGAACGATTTTTCTGTAAGAAATGATTTTATCATTATTTTGAACCTATCATTACTGAAGCTTTTTATGCTGCTGGGGAATTTATTATATAAGTAGAAGTCAAAAGAGTTCCTTGATGACGTAACGAGTCTATACAGCGGAATAATCAATTGATGGTTGTTCCTAGAATCATAATCATGATTTCCAGAATGAGTTTGGTCAACATTTTTATTTAGAATCGAGAGTTTCCCCATAGCGTAATACCATAAGAGAGGTGAGAATGGGATAGTGAGAAGTAAACGTGTTCCATTTATAAGGAACTGTAATTAACCCAGCAAATTTTCGGGGTATATTGGAAATATGGCCTTCTACACTTGTATGGATTCCAATATTAAATCTTTTTTTCTCGGATTGTGGTAGGTGGTAGGAGTAATTACCTTACTCATCAAAAAAAATTTTTATTTGATTTCGTGAATTTGTATAGT
The DNA here is from genome assembly GCA_032362365.1 of Zygogramma bicolorata. Classification (NCBI taxonomy): domain Eukaryota; kingdom Metazoa; phylum Arthropoda; class Insecta; order Coleoptera; family Chrysomelidae; genus Zygogramma; species Zygogramma bicolorata. The sequence goes on from JAVJAQ010002244.1 coordinate 917,170, forward strand.
GTAACAATCTTCTCTAAGGAAGGCAATGCTCCAATTTCCATCATTGTTGAAAATAAACCATGACATGAATGGAGTTATTCAGCTTCATCAGAGCACCGAAAACCGACCACACCCTCAGAAACAAAAACAAGGGTTACATTTTCCGCGCGACTAATCACGTAAATCATGTGGATCCGCAAGTTAATTACCGCTCGCTTTGTGCGCCCCCAAAAATTAGAGACCCACCCGGAAGGAGCCTCCATAGACGGAAGTGCTCCGAAAAATTAAGTTTTTCCGATTCGCACGGGCCACGGGCCGGCCGGCTTATTGTGTTAACTGTTCCCATTGTGCTCGTTGCGCCGTTCTGCCACCACTTTTACGATTCGTAATTGATGCTTTGAAGTATTCTTCCTGTTTGCCAAACAAAAACTCGGTGGCGAGAGAGCGACTGCATGACTTATTCAACAGAGGCGGGGATTTTAATCAAATTCTGGGTAGTAATTCGTGGAACAACACACGACTCTTCTATTATGAAAAAAGGCGACTTTTTCACGGTGGTTACCCTTTTGAATTAGCATAAATCGTTCCTGCTTTCTCGATTTCTTCGTGGTTGAACCGACGAGTGCACCTTTCCACCCTCCTTTCGTGAATCATATCGATTTCTTTTATTCCGGGGTCATTTTACTCGAAACCCTCAAAAATTGGAAGTCAATGCTTATTTGTATAATTTATCCCTTGGTTCCGTGATGTAATCTGAGCAACATTACCAATACCAGGTGAAAAATTAAGGCTCAGAATATGGTGGAGTTAATGTAAGATCACCGAACCCAAATATCAGGAGGGCCTTGAGAAGTGTCTAGTGCATTCCCAACCGAACTCGGGTCAATTATTATTGCAGCGGAGAAAATAACTGGTTCAGTTTTCTAAATTCACATCAACATTAGATCAGCACTGCCACCCATTAAAAGAAAAAGCAGTGTACATGAAGGCTAGTTATAGACATGAGTTGAGGCCTCTCAGATTCACAATATATTACTTTGAACTGGCCCTTATTGCCATGAAGTCCGCTGCGTTGCCAACACTCTAGCCAGAGAGACATCTGTTCTCAGAGCTCTTGATCCAAACCTATCGTTAGGGCTGTTGTGTTGAGTATTCAAATTGTTTTCGTTGTTGCATTTTGCCACATCTACAATGTCGTTATTGATGCTTCCATACAATTCAAGAAAAATTAATCGAAAAAATTGCCATTGTACTTCCAAGCGAGCGCTGAGAAACAGCCCAAAGCACAAAAGAAAACGAAACACGTATTACTGATACGAAAAAATGTATATATCCGATATTAGGAAATGAGCAATACTAGCAATGAAAAGACCATGAGTTTCATAAAGGCTAAAATACTACCATGCTACGTCAAAAGGTAACACGCTGATTCTCTACCCGTACTGGCAGCTGATTTCGAAACCTTGGTACTTCACCCCTTTAATACCATGACAGTTATTATAATGGTTTCGGTAGGTGTTTTGACGAAGTGTTGCATGTTAAGTTTCCAGTAAGGGGAGAACTCACCCAGTCCTTGGCGATATTTTCAACAACTTCAAAACAGTGGCTTCAAAAACTCAAAGGAATCTCACTCCTTAACAAATACAGAACTTTTTTGTTATATATGGGGTACAGGATACCACATGTTTTTTAATAAATGTTCCTTGTGAAGCTACTTCATTGAGAAAAGCTTCACGCACAATATAGTTGAATCTATGAAATACTGCAATAAAGTTTGATTACTTTTTATAGCATCGTCAGGACCGCTGTTCTTTCATGAATATCTCCACGAAACTTCTATATAAGGATATAGTGTGTATTTGTTACTTAGGATTCTGTGAATATTTCTTCAGCTATAAAGAAGAACAAGATGTTCACTGAAGGTCTGATAGTCCTGATATGGTTTTTTGTTATATATGGGGTACAGGATACCACATGTTTTTCAATATATTTCTCATGTGAAGCTACTTCATTAAGAAAAGCATCACGCACACTATACTGAATCTATGAAATACTGCAATAAAGTTTGATTTCTTTTTATAGCATCGCCAGAACCGCTGTTCTTTTATGAATATCTCTAAGTTACTCAGGATTCTGTAAATATTTTATCAGCTATAGAGATGAACAAGATGTTCACTGAAGGTCGTCCTGTTGAGAAATTACATCACCTACCCAGTTAAGTACGTAGAAAGGTATGAATACGCTATAGAACATGGCTTGCAATTCAATGAGAAATATAAATATACGAGATATTCCAGAAACTACAAGAATTAAAAACATATATTGCAAGCAGACAGACAAATATATCTCCTTTAATACACTCGAAGATACAACTTTGAGATAGTACAGCTCATCCAATCCATCCTGGCACAAACTCAGCTACTTTTCCAGTTGCACACTGCTAGTTTAGACCATGACGAAAGAAAAAACACCCACAAAGAACACAGTGAAAACAAATAATAGGTGTTTCTTTATCTTACTATACTTTCAAACTGATCTAACTGGTTGACATCACCATTGTTTTGCTTGCTTGTTTACTATTTTACTGTTCATACTCCATTTTGTGTAATTGTTTTTAATGACTATGTATTCCATATTTCATCACCTGATTTTATTTTTTTTATTTCAACTTCAATCATCACTTGTATATGTGACAATTTCCATGCTTGTAAAAAAGTCTGAGGAAATAAAGAATTGTATTGTATAGCTGTGCATATACGTCATTACTTCTGTGTCAAGATGGATTGGACAAGCTGTATTAATTTCATTTTATATTTTAAATTTTTTTCAATGCTTTTTGCCAATGGTTATATACATTATCATCATTTCTAGGACTAGAATCCATCGTTCAATACGAAAAAATTTAAAAATATTACAAACCATGTGAGATCGATCGCTGAAGGTGCTTCCTAGGAACTTGGATTTCTATTACATGCGAAGGAATACCTCACTTCTCGTCAGCTTCTAATGATCTACAAGGCTCAGATACGACCTGTCTTGGAATATAGTTTTCATGTGTGGAGTTCGGCACCAAACATCCATTGAGGCTTCTCGATTCTATTCAGAAAAAGGCAATTCGTCTTGTTGGTGATTCTTCACTCACAGACTCGCTCACTTCATTGGAACATCGTAGAAGGGTTGTAGACTTATTTTTTCTTCTATAGATACTTTCACGATCGATGCTCTTCCGAATTGTTATCATTCGTTCTACCCTAGGCAATATCTACATGGATGACTCGATGAGTATAGAATTCCCACCCCTTTGTTTTGAACTTGGAGGCCTGTCAAACCTCTCTTGCTCAGGGATCTTTTTAAAAATTGTTCTGAAATTGTTCAAAAATTGTTCGTTCCGTTAACCAGCTGACGAACGTCAACCCTCAGAAGTCGAAACTTGTGCGAGCAATGGATCAACGAGGCCTTACCTTTTAACGTGCGATTACCCAGCATGGTGGCCCGGCGAGGATTCGAACCCCGGCCTTCCGCTTGATAGGCAGATATGCTAACCACTACACTACCGAGACCAATAGAACATCTTAGCTATGGAACTCCTTGCCGAGAGGGATTTTTCCTGAGGCTTACAAACTTCAGAATTTCAATGTGAATGTTAATTCGTATCTCCTGTCCCTTGAATCACGCAGTGTTCTTTGAACATTACAGGGCTTCCCTTCCGTAACAAATATAAGTCCATTTTCAAGAAGTTAATCGTGGCAATATTCTATGAACGTTCTCCAAACCTATACTAATAGCTTACTGAGAGTTCCTGGGGCAGAGTTGAAAACAATTTTCAATAACCCTGAAATGAAATGAGATATAAGAAAAAAATTTAATTCCGGTTTGTATGGCATTTCTTGTCCGTTTATGCCGGAATCGAAAGAGCTAGAGTTGATTTTTCAGTTCATTCAATGGGTATGTTTCTCAATGTTCTAAATGAAATATATCAGGACAAGGAATCGAATATCATTCATATCCCATAATATAGAGTTATCAAATTTCGAACTAATCAATCAATACTGACTGGTGCATCGGACATCGTCAGCCAAATTCTGCAATGACGCCACCGACGACCGTTAATGTACTGGGCATTCCCTTTTGTTCCCGACTCTCCATTGTGTCATTTTGGAAATGGCTAATTGATGCTTTTGAATTATTTTTCCTGTTCGACACTCTGAACTACAGTTTTGGTGTTATGAACGGCCGAATTATACAGAAGAGCGCACTGGATAATTTATCGGTTTCATGTAAAAGATTATTTATGAATCGCGCGATACGTTCCAGCATTCGGTGAAAATGTTTGTGAATGTTGCAACGGATCGATCGGTCTCTTTTTTGAATTTGTCTTTTTTTATTGTTGTTAGTGATTTAAGCGATATGAGAGTAGTTATTCGTTGGCTTTCGTGATTTCCGTACGATAATTTAAAATTTTGTCTACGCACTAAGCTCGTGAGAGAAACATCTCAAGGATGGAGTTCCTTCATTCTGTTCTCATCACACCAATTCACGTTTGGTATCGATTAGTGAATATCTTTGAAAATCGAATTGCCGTCATTATACTATTCAAGCATAGTATAATATTCACCTATAGTACATTCACGTAAAATATAGAGTGCTCGTAAACAAAAATATGCGTGATGGGCCGAGTAGATCAGGGTAGGGCTTGGAAGTACTGAAGAGGTATTTGGCGTTTTCATTGAACTCCTCGACAAAATCCATAGTTTTGAATTGACTTCATTGATTTTCTGTGTTGGAGTAATTCACGAACAACACTGATATATAATGACTCAACATCCGCCTGTATGACTGACTACCTTCGTAAGAATATTATCAACCAAACTTTCGCGATTTTCATGCACTTCATCTTTGCATACGTTGAGATCATATTCTTCTAGATACTTACCAACTACCATATCTCCATTCTTTTAAGGGGACTATTAGCATTTGATACGACTTTTTAATGAAATTTATTTATATCTGTACTGGACATATTGACTGAAGTAACACATGCACTGCCAACTTTAAGTATTATCACCATTTAATATTCAGTATCAGGCTGTAACAGCCTTATCAAACTCTGTTCGTTATTCGATATCTCAGCCAGCCAATCGAAACGCGAGGATATTGTCAAATATCATCACACAATGCGATATGTCCTTGCTGTGGTCTCAATTGAGGTAAATTTGAACCAATCAGAACGCTGTCGGATCGTCGTACCACCTGATTTCGGAACTTTTTGAATCCAGCTTAACTGTTCATGGTCTGATCACGCTAGATGCACTGTTTAAGCCCAATGTATCTCCAACGTGAATAAGTTTATATGTGATCTGTCAGCCAACAAATGTCCAGGGCGTGCTAAAATGTTTATCAACTGATTCATATTCCTAGGTGAAACCAAACGATTGAGAATAATTTACATTTACATTCTCATTCGAATCGTTCATGTCATTAGATTTTTTGAAATTGTCATTCGTTTATGACTCTCAGAAATGATTAACGTTGGGAAAGAAACATCGCCTCTTTCTATCCGTCATATTTCATGTCAGCAGGAGGAGTGACATCTGAAATAATAGCTGCCAGAGAAATTTCAGTTTATGTGATTGAACCTATATTGGTTATAAACATTTTTCATTTTTTCAAAGAAATTTATGACCCTGGTACCTTTATACTTGCTCGGCAATATGTTCTTTGTGACTGTTTTTTAAGATATTGTTTCAAATTCGACAATCAACAATAATTATGCGCAACGATAAAAACCATTTCCCGACGCCCATGACCTTCTCTATGCCTATGCAAGTGATTCGGAGAAGACCACGCCCATCGACCGTTATCACGAATACACGCGGGGAAGTTATCACAAAGGTTCGAGGAACTTCGATGCCTGTTCAAGAACGAAACATTCCAGAACTTTGGACTCATATTTAGCAGCAAGGTGAGCAGCGGTAATCAGTTGAATAGCGACGTCGCGTTTTAGAAAATGAATAGGCGAAGCAATGCGATAGTTATTTGAGTGAGTCTGTTTGTTTCATTGTTTGTTTGAATTGTCACTTATTTTCGTACCCAGAGTATAAACGTAAGAATACATTATCTTGTAAGGAGCCACATATCATTTTGTAGATCTTTCCTTCTTTTCTGGCTGGGAAATTTAACAACAATCGATTAGAGTGCTGACGGCATAGTGCCATAGGTTATTTTATCGTTCAGTCACCATTCTGAACATGATTCATGGTGTGTCATGTAATATCCTACAATCTGCCCATTGGTCTTCAATTGAAATTTGGATCAGAGAGAATCATAAACCATTCTTGAATCCCACTCTGATGTATTATATTTTACAGGACTTCTATGCTGAAGTGCACAATAACATATTTCTCATGTTATTCCGAAGTTCAAACCCATCTGCTCTAATACCCCAGTTGAACGTTTTTATTCAGTGGATTTTAATACAGTGCGGTAACCACATCTCATACCGTAAGCTTCCTGCAGATATTCACCCCACCGAAATTACAAATCACAATAATCCCATAAAGTCAGCCACCCTTTATGATGAGCACATCGCGTAACATCGCACTCATATTTCGACGACTTCCCCTATCGAGACTGCTATAAATAACCTAATCGTGATAGAATGGCATTCCACAGCTGAAATGACATTTGTTCTTGTTCAATGAAGGGGTTTATTATACCAGAGAGGACCATGAACCGCCACTGTTTTAATGGGGACATCCAAGTCATCTCGATGGGGTAGAATTATAACCGAAGCCGTTCCCCTTCAATAATTGATACGGAAATGACCATTGCGTAGACATTTAATATGCTAGAGAGAAGCTTTTAGCCCAGAATATTTCATCCACACAGAAGCGCTTCTCAGTACAGAACTTTCGGACAGTTGACTGTTGATGGAAGCTTTCATTTTTTTGTGTTGTGGTTTAGTGCTCGTCATGAATAATAAGGATTTCTCTTAGGAGGTCGGCAATGTGTGAAGTTTACGTTTTAAACATTCGATTCAAGTTCTATCAAATTTGAATTATCATTACCATGGTATTGATACAAATAATGATCGTAAGGCTTCGTTTAGCATCGGGAATAGTAAGTAAAATATATCGTAATTACAAAACACCCAAACACGCTTGAAGAACATATTGTACACTGAAACAAGTGCGGCAATTTTGTCAACTGTCTATTGGAATTCAAACTTTTCCTAGAGATCAATTACCCTAACACCAAACTGATATTTTCGCACTCGATGCGCGTTTCGCTAACAAGGTTAGCATCTTCAGGAGAAGAAAATTGATACAATATTGTTAGCGAAACGCGCGTCGAGTGCGAAAATATCAGTTTGGTGTTAGGGAAATTGATCTCTAGGAAAAGTTTCAACTTTTACACCGAAGGTTCCAAAACTCATTTTTTATATTGGAATTCACACAATAAAGTTTTTTTTATTGAGTTATCATGGATTTTCAACAAGAATCGGTCAATTCTACCACTAATGCGTAAAATATTCCTTCTGCTGTAATAACATGATATGAAGAAGAGTTACTTTCGAATGCATTTCTACAAAAAAAACTACCACTCGGTCAATCATTTATTCTCAAATATATTCATATTTTGAAATGTTACTGAAAAATCTGTTTCTATTTTCACAGTCACTTGCTTCACAAGCATTTGCTTTAACTTCATTCACTATTACTAGGAGAAGTGACAGTATAAGTATTGATGGATGACCCTTAGGAGAGTATAGAGAAGAGTATACCAACCATGTGAGTCGCGCACCGCACTTTTATTCTGGATTTTCCTGAAAACATGGAAATTGCTGATCTTTGGGAAAAATTTTGAACCATCTTTAGAAGCTGTCACTTAATTTGCCTAGGCAGATGAAGTTCGTTCAGTGCCAGTGACACTAGAAGTAGAACGTAACCATGGTGATACTGATAAAAAACACTCTTGTTTTTTGAAATCTGTCACAGAACGTCATACATTTCAGACGTTTCAGTAGAAAAATTGTAAAAAGTTTGAAATGTATTTACTGTCTATATAATATTTCTTGGGTTGAGCTTCTGTCTAATAATGAATTTTGTCACATTAGCATTGAAAATGTTTATTTCGTTTTATGTTAAATGAATAATCACCCCCGATTCTCTTCCAAATCCACACATTCATCATACTTTTGTATAGACTCTTCGGTTTTAATACAGAATGTGGAGCGTTTTCTGCCGCCTTTTCCTTATTTTCCGCTGAATGTGGACATCTTTCAATCATTTTTGATATTATTACACCATTCCAGAATAATGCGAATTTTCCATTGAAAGTAGAAAAAGTCCTATAAGATGAGATACAATTCACCATACTTTTCGGGATGAAACTTTTTTCGACTGGTTACGTAAATAACTTTTTACTATTGAATAATGTTCAGATTTACTTCGAATGATCTCAAACTATCAGCATTTTTATCCCACGTGGAAGAAGGGAAAGATTGTGGTATCACGGAGAATAAGCAGGTAATTTATATTTTTGCCAGAATGACACGGAAAACTATCGTGTGTCTGGTGTGAATTCGAACTAATAGTATTCATTTCAACGAAGAACAAATAACTCAAAAATAAATCCCACCACAGTGAGACTATTATAATGCCAAAAAATACTTTCACAGTTATTCCGAAAATCCGCTTTTCGAAATATTCTTGGTGTACTTGGTGAACTATTTAAAAATCGTCCAGCCACCAACTATCAAAGAACTGCCTACACTGTCGCTTCTCTATTCTCTATGGTTTAATAATCTCTAACTGAAGCTGTGCCCTTCAATAATTAATCCATGAATGACCATTGCGTATACATTTATGTGTGGGAGCATAGCTTTTAGTCGTTCCTAGTGTTGGTAACACGGATTCAGCATTTCTCATAAATGCTAGTCGGCTTATTAGAATACCCGGTTGTGACGCTGTCAAGGAATGCAAAGCAGGCTAGTTAGGGAAAGAAACTCACAGACAGAGAATAGCGAATAAGATGCGGGTTATGACAAAAACCAGGAGATCCATTAGGGCTGTAGATCACGATAGGCAACAGAAGGGTAGAAAACTCAAAATGTTATAAAAAATATAGGTGCGCACATTGTATCTAATAATAAAATATTTTTTGCAATAATCAGATTTTTATCAATGGTATTATGCTTGCTAGATATGCTTTCGTCAGTATCAATAAGGGAATTTCGGTAGCGGGTTCTTTATATAAATAATCCATTCAATTGATCAGATAATTTCCCTTTTTCAATCACTCTACGAGTACGCTCAGAAGGCGGAACCTTGTGCGGGAATGGGGGGCTAATATTCTTGGTTACCGTAGATATTTATTAGTATCAAAATCAGCTTTATGAAAATCTATGTTTGACAATACTCAATATAGTTTCCTGCAAGATTTTTTCCATAATGAATTTAACAAAACGGTGACAAATGTTTCACTTCTTCAAGAGCAAAGTTGAAAAATCATGAATATAACATACTATCTCAACATTAGGGGACTTTCCTTCCACAAAATTTCAGAGATTTAAAAATGATATTAAATTACTTTCATTGTATTTTCAGCAGATAGACAATATAATACGAACATAGAAATTTATCAAATTTCTCGAAGCCATTCACTCAAGCCTTTTTTTCTGGAAAGTCAATCGATGTTATTGAATCGTACATTCTTCATATTTATCATGAAAGTAAAGGATAATCTCAAATATTCCTCGACAACTTCGTTGCTTCATGTAATATGCTCTCTGAAATAGATAAATAATTTAATTGGGATATAAACCAGCAAGAATAAAATACTTGGCCAAACTTCGCGTCGTTTACTTGCAGAAAATCCATAGCATTGCAGGTATCATCAAACCGTTCCATCAATTGAATATGAAGTGGATTCATTTCTAAATCACAATATTATAAAATAGAAAAATGTAGCTTCCTATGTTTTTATAGCACTCATATTTATAGATACCGTTACTGCAATTCAGTCCTAGATGGATAACCCAAACGAATACTGTAAATTGATCCCTCTGACTGACTGACTCGGTCAGTTTTTAGTATTCGTTTGATAATGTTCATGATAAGCATTTCAGATAATTGTCAAAACGATCAATATCGCAACATCTGCCCCCCAGAAACTTGAATTTTTTTTTCAAAAGACTCGGTTATTTCAATGGTAAAACAGGTGCGCCCTCAGTGTTTTCCTTTCCATCATTAAGCATTTCAATAATCAAAGATGAAAACACAGGAACTTTACACTGGTGTTTCCAATGAAATGTCATGAAACCAGAAAAACAAAAACTCATGAGTTTGTTTATTGTATGCCTCCAGACATCAAGTGATCTGATATGCTCAATAGAATAGGATAAAACAGCAGGAAGGTTAGTAACAAATGAAACTGGCAAAAAAAGGAAGTTTCATTTGTCAAGTCTCATACTGATCTCCCATCTCATAGTTACTTACGTCTACTTCCATCAAATCATTCCACTGACACCATTGTAGAAGCTATAAACAAAACTCACAAGTTATAGATTTTTTTTACTGTAGTCAAGGAAAAAATCAAATATCTCTATTTCTATTTGCACAACTGGATACCTTTGTAACTACGAAGAAGTGCATTCAAAATATTTGAAATACTGCTATTCATATATTTCTTATATGCAATAATGACACATATTGCAAACCCTCCTACCGGTATCGTTCAGTGTTTTCAATTTTCAGTTGTATACAACACCCGACCTCGTTTATTTTTAGATTTTTTCCTCAGCATGGGAATTACACGAAAGTGTTGTTTCCAATTTCACAAATTACACGAGCAATTATCTGTAAAATATTGGAATGGGCAGTAAATTGGTGTTGGATGTTCAGCTGCCGATAGCGTGCGTTGTTGGTCATTGAACACAACGCCTCATTTCACGAACTACCAACAAATATCCATAGATAGACCAGAGGAATTAGTTCAAAAATCATGGATACCCCGTTCGTCTATGATGATTTTTGATGCCATATGGAATGCTCTACAAAATAAACGTTGTGCCTTTTTCCAATCAAGTTGGAGTAGGCAATGTTCAATGAAAACCGAAATAATAGAGTTGGCTTCTTCTTAATGCATTTCTTCATTTTCCCCTCCAAACATGAATATTGGTGAGAAAGCACGAGAGCAAAGTTGCAAACATAATATTCCCTATAAAAATCAGTGGTTCAAAGTTGCGAATGTCCTTTCCATGAGCTACAGAGTTCGACAAATAACAGAAAAGAAAATGAAAAATCATATAACAGAAAACATTAGCCAATATTGATGAAAGTCCATAGAAATGTATTTGAAAAATACTTCTCTGTGTGATTTCCACTGGACAGTTCACCAAGAAGCTATTCATTGTTTAATGAAACACGTGAAGCGGTGTTGTGAAGTATCTAATGAAAATTACACAATAGAGTGTTTTTGAGTAACTTTGGAAATTTATTACATTTTTTCATACGTCAATCTGATTTGGAATCAATTCCAGTCTTTGCATAATCATTTCTCAAAACACTTTTTTTTTTGTCCCACCCCTAAATATGCTCATTTCTTTATAGTTCACTGAACGGATATGTAGGCGATTCCAGTCAACTCAATTGTTATGATTTCATATCCACACAAGGTAGGATATGGATTTCACCAATCACAAAGGATTGAATACCTGGTTACTAGGGTCAGTCTTAAAGAAACGCCACAATTCTGATCTACCTACCAAGCTATGAAAATTTTGCAAGAAAACATTTTCAAAAATCAATGATTTCAGTGAATTAACTATGCAACAAACAAAAATTAGTGGCACAAATGAATGTTAACCATAATTGTAATGTCTCTGTTATGTCGTATTTAGGTATAACATTTCCTCTTGTACAAACTACTATTATTATTATTTTAATTATTGGAAGTCATCGACTTATGTTGATGATGGCACTGCCTTGCACTGACGAGAGGCCAAATAGCCCGAAACCGGTCTGCGAGTGTGTCCCGTCCCAGTAATTGAAAATCAATTCTGGTAGTTGATTCGCCAAGAGCATATGTGGAATTTCTTCTGTGAAGAATCCCGCACTAACACCTGTTGGATGTAAACCAATGCCCTTCGTGGTATTAGCCAGGGGAGTAGTTGTTTTCTAATAGGTGTTAGTCCGTCAACCTACAGTGTAGGTGAGTTGAGGCTGACCTGAACAAATCGTTCATTTAAGGATATTTCATTAGTTGCATGATCGTCATTGTTATTCAAGGCATACATATATATTTATAATAATATTGACAGTAAAATCACTCTCTCTCACCAACCGCGATTTTCAACAGATTTAATAATCCACATACGATGAGTTGAATATGAATTTGTTTCCTTCCCATTTGAAATGATTGATATATTTTTTCAAATAATGAAAATAATATATTTTCAAAACCTTTCTGATAATTATATTGAAGCTATTGATATGTTTCAGAGATGAATTAACTGCAAAATAATTGATAAAGAATGGAATCAGTGTGATATATTAGATCTTTCTTTAATCAGTAGAAAAAAGTGAAACTAAATCTCAAAAATAGATTCTTGAATCACTGCGTACGGATGTTTGAAGCTCACAAGATGTGAGGGAATACTTAGTCAGAAAAAAATGATTGTGATCATTCAGAAACAAAAAGAGGAAGCTACATCGTGTTTTCCCCATTCGCTCTGTGAAATATGAAATCTCTCGAAGAATAATTATTAATGAGACCGATTTAGATTCAGAATGTCATGTGGTCACAGCCGATTCCAACCTTTAGATTTTTTCGTTGATTTTCAGCTCGCCAGCTTTGGAAATGAACTTTCCACAATTTTGAGCTGCGAATTTTAATTTCATGTACCAGTTCTTCGTTCCTATGTATTACCACAGAAGGACTTGTATTTCACGAGAAAGATTCATCGACAAAAGAGCTTTTTTTTATATGAATATCTGTGAAAAAAATCACGACGCTGTATTAGTAAATCATTCGCTATGATATTTTTGAGTGTCTTCTACAAGAATCACTATTTTTGACTGGGATATTCTTCTCAAATTAGAACTTGAATGGACTATCAGGGCAGTTTACATAATATCGAAACAATATCGAGTAGGGGCAGAAATACTTCTGGACCATTAGGTATTCGATTTTAAATTCCACTGATACGCTTTCTATCCTCAAAAAGATGAATCTCATTCCTGCCAACATTGTTTTCGCCATATCAATCTATTGCATATTTGAAAAACTGAATAGAAATGGCCGTTACTTAACGAAAATCCATATTGAACTAATAATATATGCTTGCTTGTAAGATTTTCAAATATAAGGGATTACTAAACCGCGACACGTGTTCCTGCTTGAAGAAGCTATTGTATAGCGAAACACGTGTCGCGGCTTAGTAAACCCTAATATGTGAAAGTCTCACAGGCAACTTTAATGTATTATTCGTTCAAAAGTTGTTTCTTTAAGGTGTATGAATACTTCTCTCCCTTGTATTCATTCATTCCAAAATAGTGATTGTTTTTTTAATTTCTTGAGAATTATCGAGTTATGTCTATGATTCTGTGCACCAAACGAAAGAATACCAGTTCAACAGCTCCCTGCAGAAAGTTTATGAAACACTTTATCTCGAAATCCACATGCGTAGAGTATTCTGAAAGGTTTTTCTTCTTTCAATTTCGAGCCGTTTCTCAGGTAACAAATTTCTAATGAAAAATGTTAACATTCCCAAATATGACTCTATTCAAGATTGTGAAAAAATCTAAAGAAAGTAGACGTATTGAAAGTAATCGAGAGATGTAACAATGAAGAAATGGATATTAGTACCTATAAATCACACTATACGGCAGTATTTTCAACCATGAAATAATTCCATCGGATACTCCATATAAATATTTCAGCTTCAGAGAATAACAAATAGAGCCCAATTGACGAAATATTCAATCTGTCCATGCGGTATTCTTTACTACTGTACTAGAATGAGATAACGATCTAGAACATGATATTTCAGTGTTACTACCAAAAATAGAGCTAGTTTCTTTCAACAGTCATTGTATGTGGTCGTTCATTTCGAACGGAAGTTCGTATAACGTAAACTATTCAAGACATTTCCTATCGATACATCGAGAAATGTATCAGATCCTATTTTCTATTTTTGTTCAAATAGAGAATGCGATGCGGAGGAAAAGGGTGTGAATCAATCGCTTCGGGCGTTATACTTACTGATTGGCATGAAAGCATACACGACGACATTACTGGGCGTTTTCATAATGATTGACAGTATCTAACTTTATAAACGCAGTGTGTGTCACGTTGAATGAAATTCAAGAGATGGTGGGGATACAAATATAAAGAATTAATTATATTTCATAAATTTTCAGTGTAATTTCAACTCATGGCATACTTAATCTTGATATCCGAGTATTAGAGCACAATTTTGAAATCGATTAAAGAATATTTTGCGGCACAAAAAACTAGAATTATTAATTATTTTCTGGAAAAAAATTCACAACACGTTCTTCAACAACTTAATTTCGGTTTTTGAGCTTTTTCAATTCTGGAAATGTAAAATTCGTGTATTTTGATAAACAAATCAGAGCACTTTGCATCTCCAACAACTCTGAAAATCGCAGTTTTCAACTGAGATATGGGGTATGTGCCTACTAAAAGTGTGATACAGTATATATACTTGCATATGCATGGTTAAATCTACTTTTATTACAAGTTTCCATGAGAAAACTACGAATGTGAGAAACAATAGTATATTACAAACCGAGGTGGGAAGTGATTCATTCCTGTCGTGAGATCACTTAGTAAACCGAGACGCAAAGCGTCGAGGTTAGCTATGATTTCGAGACAACTTCCTACCGACGTTGTATACTATTTTATTCACAATCATCATATTTCGATTCATATTAATAGATATTTGTTTCGTTCTGAACATATCTGAATATTACATTTAACGACAAATTACCAAGAACGAGGTTTTCTCAGAATAATCAAGTAGATATATTTGTTGAACTAAAACCAACGTGGAGCTTGGAACAACTGATCAGACTTTTATTCACAGAACAGATAATATAGTACAGATAGACAGGTGGTGCACAGACAGACAGGTGGCGCCAATTACTTATTTTTGTTATACTTCAATAACTAATTCTACAAGCATTGCATATATGGTTGTAAATAAACCTCTTCATTTCATTTTTCTACTCCCATTATTTTAAATCGTTCATTAGGTATTAAAAAATTAATAACAGCCGCTTCCGAAATTGTTTTTGTAAAATAATGGTATATGTATCATTTGACCTGATAAATTTGATCTCATGACTGAATTCAATGACACAAAAATCAAATCGAGCAAATTTTCAATTTGAATTATTCGTGATATTGAATTAAAAATAATCTGATAAGGGAATTTGTGTTCGACAGTTCGTGTATTGGTACTGTATCTTGTTATATCCATGAAGCAAGCAATCGTTTTACCTACTTGCCGTCATCCAGTGTCTTGTTGATCATTGAAAATGAAAGATATCACATATATTTGTGCCATACCAGCAGAAATCACCGCACGAGCATGGTGAGAGTATAAACAGTACAGTACGAAACTCGAGGATAAGGCTAGTTACGTGTTCCGCGAATTGCCGAACTCGGCTAAAGCCTCGTACTCAGAATATTCTTTCGTGCGTAATAGCCTACTTATCTTTCTCGTTACGTAATATAGTATTCTGTTACCTAAAAAAAAAATAATATTTGAAAATTAAACTCTAGGCCTTGTTTTCATTTAATGAGGAATCTGCACATTTGTGGTTTTGCTTTAGGACCGACAATGTGTGAGTACAAGTGCATAAATGTATTTGTATGGTTTCATTACGAATACTACTGTGGAACTTCTTGGTAGTGTATACAACTCAACGTGTTGGAGATATTGTATGTCATGAAAATAGTAAACTTCATACATTCCTATGCGAAACATAAGAGGACTTTGACACCGGTGAAACAATTAGTTTTAATTTATTTGAAATCGTAAAGAAATCTGTGATATTTTTTGTTGAATATAGATTTTCATAAAGTATCCACCTCAATTCACCTCCTTGAAAAACTTATTCTTTTTCTCTCGGTATTTTATACTATAATAATAATAAGTTTCAATCTCCTCCATCGGTGTGAAAACGATAAGAAATCAACAATTCTCCGTTAATCCTCTCAGTACGAAATATTCAAGGATATTGCCGAATTTGTCAGTTATTCTCGGTAGATTTATTAGGGTACTGCTGACGGAAAAAGGCCGAGAGGGCTATTAGCGGAAAACCTGTGGGGCTGAGGGTAACAATTCGTGAAAGTCCTCTCTTGCAATCCGTTACCGACACGCTTACGGGATATTCGACACCTGACAGTTATTTCGAAAAGCATCAGAATAAAGAGGGCAAGGATGAGGACTCCATTCGCAATCGAAAACATGCGACTTGCTAACCAGTATCACGTTGAGAAATGAGCAATGAGGAAGTTCTATGATAAAAAAAGTGACAGTAAGTTTTTATGGAACAATTTGCCTCAGGCGACATTCGACCATCTTGATGGATGCGTCGTCGATCTTGAATATTCAAATATAGTTTTGTCACCATTCAAACTTCAATCACTAGTTACCCATAACTAAGGTCTGTCAGCTGAGTCATTGTAACTATAGCGTATCAAGCTGAAGTAATATGAAACCCATATGCGGCTGCCGATCTAACTAGGAGTTTTCTTAGTTACCGATCTCGGAAGTTTATGATTGATGATGATTCATCTGACCATCCATGTTAACAATCGGTAGTCCCACAGGGATCGATCTTGAGCCCTGTGCTCTTTGCTTTATACTCTAGTAACCTGCTTGGAAGTCTTCAGCATCGCAATGTACATCTCTACGCTGATGATACGCAAATTTATTTCAGCTCTTTTTCTCATGAATCCATTCATTCTGACATATCGAATGAAGAATTTGACATATTTGTGAAGAAAACGCATTTGATCACTGTCTAATCATAAATCCAACTAAATATAAAATTTTTTTTTTGAGCCAGAGAATAAACGATATACCATTCGAAACTTGATTGTTATAAAAATAAACGATGAAATTATTCAATTGGTAAATGAAGTCAGAGTCTTGTCGTCTTGCTGGGCTCTAATCTCCCTCTGTATGAAAAATTCTTGTTTACGATTGATTTATGGAATAAGAAAAACGAAAAATCTCTCACAGACTACTAGAAGCAGGATGGCTGAATATGGAAAATGGGGGAACTCTCTATGCTGGTAACCTCTTCCATAAAATTATAGTAACTTTTGTACCCTCCTACTTACATAGAAAAATTACATTTCGCATGGATGATCACAATGTTAATATCCGAAGTTGAGGAGTACTGCCCCCCTCTTTCAGAACCGATAATAACGGGAAATCATATATCTATCAAATCTGCAAAATATACAATATGATTGTGCCAGATTTGAAAGTTGAGAGATACCATAAATTGAAAATCCAATTCAAAAACTTTTTATTTCACTTTTATCAATGAGCAGAGCTCCGTAATAAGATTGTAGAACGGATTAATCTGTTTTTTTAACATTTTTATTTTTTATCAATATGGACTGTTAGTCTTAATTAGGTACTGTTTACAGAGATGTTTTTGAGTTGAGTGGAAGAACAACAATGTAGCTTTTTTCCACCAATTTGATCTTCGCTCTTTAGTTAATTCTGCATCTTATAAACTATGTAGGTATAGAAAAATCAGTCGAATGTAAAATCACTTATGAAAATAATAAAGACGATATTATTATCTTTATTATTATTATTTGAACCTATCACTTCTTTGACGCATTCAACGTGTTGCCTGAGTATATTTCAAAGAATCTCTCACATATCCATTGCATCAGTGTTTTAAGACATTCCATATAAATGTTAGAAATACGAAGTACTATTGATATTTGTTTATTACTTCTCATTAAATTTATAGAAAGCACAAGAAGAATGTCAATATTCTCAACATGCCAAATCATTCTATTTGTTGACAGTACTACGATGATAACGATTTGTCGATTCTTTCATGAATGCAGAAAAAGTGATTAACCGTGTTCAATTCAACAATATCAAATTATCCCTCAGTGTTTAACATGTCAACTGAAGAATAAAGGAATACCTTTAATTCCGTTTCGAGCGAATAAAAAATGTGTCGCGGCCGTTAGCACCCTCTATAACTGGGAGCCATTTTCAAACAAGTTTAAAATTGATGAATCGCAAATAACATATTTGAAGACACAATGAATTTGAAGTCAACGGGTTGGTATCAGTTATTTACGTAATCAGTTATGAAAAGACCCATATTGTTCGATGAGTGTAATATTTGCCAAAACGAGCGAAGCGAGTTTTGCAAATTACGCGAGTCGAACAAATAAGTCTTTTCATAACGTATTTCGTACAAAATTTTATCTAATGATATCATTTCATGAATATAATATAATGGTTTTCTCGTGATATGGGACATTGGCGTTGGCGCTTGTCAAAATGAATATTTAATAAGCAATGTCAAACGTGTCAGACTTATGTCAAACGTATCAGACTTATTTCAAAAATGAGTAGTTGTTCCGACGAAATTGCGTCTGATATAGAAGTATCGGCAAATAAAGCATTAAATGAATTGATACCTCAAAAATCAAAAGCTAGATATGACGCAGCTTACCAAAAGTTTGAAGAATGGTGCCAAACGAAGAAAGTTACAGTTATAACTGAAAAAGTAATGTTGGCATATTTCGAAACTATAAAAGCTATGAAAGCTTCAACGATGTGGACGACATATTCCATGTTGAAGAGTGAACTAAAAGTTAAAAAAGATGTTAATATCCAAACTTACACCATATTGATTGCATTACTGAAAAGGCGGTCAGTGGGTTATCATGCAAAAAAATCAAAAGTGTTCAGTAGGGAACAATTCGAAACTTTCATAAAGGAAGCTGATGACAAACATTTTTTATTTGCGAAGGTATTCATTCATTAATTTTTATATCAAAATGAAATATTGATTTGAACTATCCTTCTAGGTTGCAATCATAATTGCCTGAGACCCCAAATAACTAAGCATGAACGTTTCTTCGTGGGTTACAGAGAGAGTAAGTGCAGTGTTCAGCCTGTCGGAATTAATACGTTCGGAAAATTGCCTAGAACGATTGCACAATTTCTTGGCTTGCCAAATCTTACTGAGTATACTGGGCATTGTTTTAGACGTACTTCTGCTTCATTGTTCGCAGATTCAGGAGCTGATATTCTCAGAATAAAACAGCACGGGGGCTGGAAGTCCAATACTGTTGCGGACGGTTATATTGGGAATTCTTTAGGCAATAAAAAAAGAATTGCTCAGGATATCATGAATGGAAAATCTGAGCTTGAGCCAGCTTCGAAAAGAATGTTTAGAGAAGAAACGAAAGAGATCAGAACAGAAAAAGTTATAGCAGAATTAGGAGAAACATCGGGTTCTGCTTTGAATTTTGTTAATTGTACTTTGAATAATCCTGTTTTCAATATTTTCAAAGAATAAAATTAGTAGTTTCTTGTTCTATTATTACACAACTAGTTGCGTAATGAATATCACACAACTCTCATTCACTTGTCTCAAGTGACAGTTTTAAAAACACTGACGTTTCAAAATTCACAAACGTCATGTAATACCTGACTTTTCGAAACTGAATTAGATAAAAGTTATTTACAGCACCCCAAATTCAGTGATATAATATACTAGAAGTGGAGCTGGTGAATATATAAATAATATTAAATATAAATGACACGTAATTATGGAATTTTTTACAAAATAAATGAATATAAATGAAATAATATGTTGAGTTGATATCAACTGTTCAACGTGAGTCAATTCAATGAAAAAACTCAAATAGTCAATAATTATCATCTTTTTAGTAATACAAACGCCTTAATTTTTTTTGGAAAATTATTATATCAATAGATTTTTCATACAAGCAGGTTCTTCATTGTATTCTCAGGAAGCATTGTAATATATTCCTTATCTACCCTAGTACGAACAAAATTCATATGAAACCTATTCTCCTACTTTGTGTGTGTTTTATATGCTTTTAATGATTTAGTAACATAATTTCAAACATTCAATTTCAAAATTCTCTCATCAAGATGATAAGTTTTTTTTTATTCCATGATCAAGAAATAACAGATAGTAAAATGATCTCAACGGGATTTGCAGACTATATCTGCTCTGAACGCGAGAACGATTCCACTCAAAATTTGGATGAAATAAATAAAATAACTTATCAATGGCATATTGATATTTCTCAAACTGCACATTTCGATACAATCTCCTGTGGCGATCTGGAGCAAGCATTTCAAAAATTGAAACCAAAAAGAGTATCCGGCCCAGACAATATTCCATGTTATATTCTCAAAGCATGCAAAGATCTGTTGCTATACCCACTTTTGATTATTTTATATAATAAATCATTGAAAAATAGTACTTATATTCTCAAAACAATTTAAACAAACTCGAATAACGCCGATATTCAAGAAAGGCGAGAGAAATGATATAAATAATTATCGTCCAATTGCTGTACTCAATTGTATCGCGAACATTTTTGAGTTTATCATTCATGAGACTACTACATGATTTCGCTAAATCGTATGTGGCAGCTGAGCAACATGGTTTCACGAAGAAGATATCTATAGAGACCAGTTCATTAACGTTTAGTAGTAAAATATCTGAAAGCATTGATTCTAAATCACAAGTAGATTGCATTTACACAGATTTTGCTAAAGCATTTGACATATTGCTAGCTAAATCGAAATACTACGGATTAAGTGATCACTTATTACAATTTTTTTATCATACCTAAAAGACAGAATTCAACATGTTATTCACAAAGGTGAGGATTTTCAACCTTTTTTAGCAGGCTCGGGTGTACTACAATGCTCGAACCTGGGGCCATTACTTTTCAAAGTTTTCATCAATGATCTGCCAAGAGTGGTGTCATCAGAAAGTTTATTGTATGCAGATGACTTCAAAATGTACAAAAAAATTGAAGACCTCAGTGATTATTTAGAACTCCAAAACGACATCAATAACATATTGACATGGTCCGTAGAAACTAAACTTGCTTTCAACTTATCTAAATGTAAAGTTATCACTTATAGTGAAAATAAAAATAGACATAAATAATTTCTTTTATTTAATGCAAAACATTTTTCTTGAACGAATCGAAGGAATATATGATCTTGGGGTTATATTTCAAAGTGACTTGAAGTTCACTAGGCACATTCAAAATATTGCTAAGGAAACTAACAAGCTGATAGGTTTTTTGAAACGCAGTACACAATCATTCTCAGATATCAGTAGCATACAACATCTGTTTGTTACAATGGTGCGCTGCAAAATAGAATATGCAAGTTTGATATGGGATCCTAGACAAAAAATCATGAGCCAAATGATAGAAACTATACAAAATGAATTCCTGAAATATATTTATCACAAAAAATACAAAGTATCACCATAATTTGCATGATATAGTTCGATCAGAGAGGAATTCAGCTTGGAAACCCTCGAGTGCCGAAGAATCCTTATCAGCTTGATATTATTGGGCGAACTATTGAACAGTCAAGTAGACAGTAGATTTTTACTTAGTAATCTTAGTAAATGAGCTCAAAATGATACAGATTTTTCATGACGATACAGTTTTCTGATCAATTGCAAATCCATTTCAGTGACGGAAAGCTACATTGAAAATTCGGATTAGAATAAAATCAGTATTTTCAATGCAATATTTATTTCTATTGAGACTAGCAATACTGAAAAAAATTTTAACATTCCTTCCACTTCCAGATCAGTGGGACTCACAATACAAATATAAATAAAATATTTTTCATAGCTCTCCATCATTTATCAGGTGCAGAAAAAATTGCGCATGCAAATCTCATGTAATAGTCATTACATGATCTTGCATAATATACCATTTCACAAGCCTGTAATGTGGATGAAACAGGCAACAACGAAGTGTTTAGAAAGCGTTCTGTTCGAATAACGCCTTTTCTCCAGTTCATTATTCCGATAAATGCCCTTTTATTTACACATAGCTCCAGTCGTGTCTGTGAACCAGTGGCTGGGCTTATGATACATTCAGATCGTTCGATGCTGATGCATGTAAGACCTTGCTTCACTCGCACCTGATAACTCAATTTGCATTTTAAGTTATAGGGCATCCTTTGACGGAACACAAAGCGCAAAATAATTCGACGGGGAGCACGGAAAATAGCACAAACCAACACAAAGAGAACAAAATTGAATTTATGGTGCTTGCTTTCCACATTTGGGCCCCTCTAATTGGGGAAATAAAAATCCTCTGCCGTGGTCAGCAAACATTGTAATTGGCGGAAAAGTTTCCGAAGTTGAGAATCACAACGTCAAATGCAGGAATTTTGGAAACAAACTCGTATTATTGGTCGAGGAATAACGAGTTATTCAGGGAAAGGTGCAGTCTGCTAATCGAAAAGTGAAGGCTGGTGGTTTTTTTTCTCCCATATCCCAAGTAGCACAAACATATTGGACCAATAATGATTCAATATAACGAGAATATTGACCTTATATTGTAAATATCATATTGAACAATCGGCGATATTGGATCAATATTTGAAAACATTGTAAGGATATATCGTTTCGACTATACCGGGTGACCCAAAACCAATTTACCCCCCTGTATCTATGTTTATGTATTTGATCCCATAAATGTACAATTAAACAATTAGCAAACTATATAAGACACTTTCGGTTCGACCAGGAGCGCATACAATTGTCGTATTACAAATGGAAAGTATTTTTTTATGAATATTTTTGGTAGGTTGTGGAATGAAAAACGAATGAATAATTGCGCAAATAAAAACTATATTATTTACAATATTGTACCCATAGGGTGACACGGGGCAATTTCCCTTCCCCCCCTCCCGTGTATCTACGTTGTGGAATTCAACAGTTATCAAACCGGTTTTATCGGAAGCGCATCGAATTTTCATATTTCAAATGAAATCTATACTTTTTTTGGAAATTACGATTCGGTATAGAAATACCTTTCTATTCTATATCAAAATCATACTCTCAAAACACAACCTGCTGATAAAGTTAATACCTTATGAATATTACTTTTCGTATTTCCCTAGTAGTAATATCATGTCAGTAACATTAATTCATGGCCAACTTTTTTATGCGGATCAAGATTTCTTTCAAATTTAATTTTTCTTCATTTTTCAACATCAAGTCTATCATTCCTTGGATGCTAACTATTTTCAACTTTGGTGAGAAACTCCAAAACATATTGAAACACAAAACATGGATTGTATACTTTGAAAATTTCCATGAAAGCATTTAAAAACTGATAGATCTGATATTGAAGTATTTTTTTATTATATCTCGATTATACCAGCAGAATGTGAAGTGGAATTATGATTACGATATATCAATAGAAAAGTAATTTTATTCCGAATCGTAATTTTCAAAAGAAAGACCAATATAGAATCAATTTGAAATACGGAAACTCGATGCGCTTCCGATCAAACCGTTTTGAAACTTACCGAATATGAAATATCCATAGAAAATAACACCAAAGATACCCTATGGGTACAATATTGTGAATATTGTAAATATTATAGTTAGAGTCAATTAAAAAAAATACATCACACATCACATCTACTAACCGAATGGTTATCTGGAAAAAACTCTAACTGCTGCGGGACTTTAAATAGCTATCTTCCATATTGTGATGTCATTGTTGACTACTATACAGTCTATGCCACGGAGAGACATGTTTTTAAGACTGAGTTAGGTGGTATAGATGTAATGATTTCAAGTTTGGAATGTGAAACATGCTGTGCAAAAAGTTTTTCTTCTTCTTTTCTGGTACTGAAATTTACCACATATCTTTTTTTCAATTCTTCCACATTTATTAGGGGAATAAATCATTATAAATATTGCATTATCAATATTGATATATGTTTGAAAAAGTGATAACTCCCAAAATTCCAATACCCCTCGTAGGTTGCGATTCGAAAATGATGATTTGAATATTTCCATTCTAGTGTGAAAACAATATTCAAGCAATATCAGAATTCGCACAGCTATATTGCAGTACTATGTCAATATGCTACCCAATTTGATTATTCAATACTGTAATCTACGCTCCCAAACAATATCGGACATAATATTGAAATTCTGATGTTGAAAATTGAGAACATAAAAAATATGCATACAATATTGAAATCTCTATGTTTTCAAACTGCTGTTATTAATTATCACCTGATATGGTAATTCTGGTATTGGTAATAAGTTATCAAACTTATATATTATCAATATAGCACCTTACAGTATTCAGTTGAAATTCATTGTCAATATCGAAACAATATTCATATTGAAATATCGTTTTTTCAATTTCGATTCAAATTACTTCAACATCAGTTTTTCCACTTACGATATATTATTATTGGACCAATCTGAATTCGGGTTTCAGCAAATATGATGTGCTACTTTATAATAATAATAATAATCGAATTTATCGATATTAAAAATAGCACTAAAATACAAAGTAATGAAAAAGTCATCAATCCTATCAAATAGCGGGATTCAATTTTTGACTGGGTCACAAGTGACTCAGACCGATCTTGCTCTTCCATCCAACCAAGAAAAAAAAATTTAACACACATATTGAGCATATGTACACAGAATACATCACCCATAGAATTCATAATATAAACATATATACCACATATATATACATACAAAATACATATGTAGATAATAAGTAGTTGTGAGAGAAAGCAATAAAAAAAATTCAACTACATTACACAAACAATCACGAATCACCTTTGCAGAATCAAAACTGAATTGGGTATGCACACATTAAAAATAAGCCCATTCCATTATTCAATACGCAACCTTAATATTATCAAACTGAAAAGATCATGCTTTATTTTTGGGGATTTTTTATTTATAATAGTTGCAAGATTTTAAATCATATGCCAGGTGACCTATTTCTTGTTTCTATTCGAAAAAAAAATAGTTATTTTGAACAAAACAATATTTTCCTTTTTATAGATTCCACAATCTTTATCCTGTGACAACTGACGTTGTTGTTGAAGAAATATATTTTGGTTTGGGAACAAAAAAATATTATGTGGTAGACAATGTTCCATATTTGAATAAACTTTGCACATGAAGTATAAAAGTGTAGCCTACACACTACTACTACTACTACTACATTTACAACAATCGAGTTTTTAGTTGTGCGAGCTGAGCAAATTCGTAGTACAAATTAGTTCTTAAAGGAAATCGGCACCCCTACTATAGAAATAGGAAATGCATTACAGGAAAGATAGGAAGTAGTCTTGGAGTATTAAGCAATCAAGAAACAGAGTGGTTCCCTTCTGGGAGCAGTCCTAATATTGTTTGACAAGATAAAAGCTAAATATATAGTCGAGGGGTTGACCACATGGGAATTCCGGTGTACAATTGATGGGAATTCCGGGGAATTCCGAGGTATTCCGGGGAATTCCGAGGTATTCCGGGGAATTCCGAGGTATTCCGAGGGAATTCCGGGGAATTCCGAAGGAATTCCGAGGGAATTCCTGGGGAATTCCGAAAAATTTATAATTAAACTATAGGGATTATTAGTAGGTAACTTCAATTTATTTGCGCAATAATAAAAAAGCATACAGTAAAATTTCAATAATAATATAAAATCATAATTCAAAAACAAAACACCGTTGTGAAGTAATCCACTTCCACTGGACGAAGAAAGTTAGGAGCTTCGTTTTGAAAGAGTTTGTGGCGAATTTCCAATTTGAAATACATTTTGTTAGCGAAAAATAAGCCTGATGACAACAATCTTCACGATCTGATAGACATAATCTGATATGTCCCTGGAGGGGTGTGTTGGGGAAGTTTTTGCAAATGAGTTAATAACTTCTTTAGTGAAATAGTACCTCATTCTGATTCGGATATATAAATAAGGCATGTGAAACAAACCAAAAAACTTTGTTTTATAGTTTGTGCGGCCTCGAGAGGGGTGTGGTTGGGGGTAGTTTTTTCAAATAATCCGATAACTTCTTTCAATGGAATAGAAATTCATTCTGATTCGAATATATATGAATTGGGCTTGTGGAACAGCCCAACAAAACTTTGTGTCGTGGTTTGTGTGTTTGTTTTTGGGGTCAACGTTTGCGACTGCCATTATTTTCCTCAATATTTCAAAAATGACGTGTCTTGAAATTTCACTCTACAAGAAGAAGGGGCACCCTTGATTGTGGAAGAGAGACTAGATCATAATTGGCAGATAATACACAGGTTGTCATATTGTTGCCAGCGGTTATCGAAATTGAAATAAGACGGTTATAGCTCGCGTTATAAGATCTGAGTTATATAGTCAATGACTGCAGTCTTTGTATGATTTCTGAAGTTTCTTTGCAGATCCATCATGTTATTTGGACGGTTTTATATAATTTATCGGTTTGTAATAAAAAGATGATCGGATATATTGTGGTTCAGTGTCAACTGTTCTCATTCGAGTTTATACAGGGTGAACACACCGGTGAATAATATTTTTTTACTTTCCTAGTAGGTAATATTGAAGGATTATCGATAATTTTTGATATTATGGAATATATGTTTTTAAGAAAACAGTTCATTTTCGCTATATAAGCGATGACAAAAACGTATAAAAAGGATTTTCTCCACAGATTGAGTATCCCGTAATCATTTAGCGGTTGAAAATAATAGAACGTACTCAATAGACCATAAAATACCGTATTTTTTCAATGACAAATTGTATTTTTTCGATACTTACTTATTTATTCTAACGGATTCAGAACTCGATTCTATAAGGAAAAATCTCAGGGAAAATGATGATAATAAAACAAACCTGAGTGGAATCAGACGATCCGTTCCCTTTACTTTACGATTGTGACTTGCATTATATAAATGATTTATTTTGTTTCCGATATAATAAATACCAGCCTCAATGAAAATGTGAAAAGTTTCGATATGTAAAATCCGATATTATTCAGATTGGGTCATAATCATGACATAGTCTACTTGAAAGTCTAAAGTTTATGTTCCACACAGAAATCTCAAAAAAAACTTTTGTGCGAAATTTCCGAAATATATCTCTCATATTTCGTCGGGTTTCCTCGGAATTCCCCCGGAATTCCCAGTATTTCCGTCATTTAGTTTTGAAATTTTATCGATATTTCTTCAAATTGACATTTTTTTTGTAGATATTCCTAGGAATTCCGGGGAATTCCGAGGGAATTCCGGAAAATTCCGAGGGAATTCCGGTTTACGGGAATTCCAGTGTACACATTTTTCCTCAGTGGTCAACCCCTCGTATATAGTTAACGTTCCAGTGGATCCAGAACTACCCTCGAGAGCTGCAGTACACTACCCCATTTCTCTTGGTATAAATATGCAAGTACACGTTCCATACGTAATATTTCAAAATGCAAATTGAGCAGTGTCATGCACGTGGAACTCCGGCTTGCTGGTTCATATCATTCGGTGAATAAGTGCTGCCCCTAAATCTTCTCACTTTTTCGTTCCATTTTAACTTATTATTTTCTCGTATAGAGGAGCCACCGTGTGATTTGTGTGCTCCTGTATGCATTTTAATATGCTGAAATGAAAAAGTTATGGAGGGACACTTCGCTCGACTCCTATTCGAAACATTTATCATGCGACGATTGTGAGGTGAATAAATTCTCCTTCAGGCGCCAGGTTCTCCTTCGATTCATACAGGGTGTGATGCGGCGAGTAGACGTTGAAATGCAGAGTATAGCATTTTATATTCGGGAAAATCTTTACGAATATAGGAATATTATTTCCATTTTTGGGTTCACCCATATACATTATAAAATATGGGTCTCAAAGAGAATAGAAGAGAAAGAGAGAGCATCGATGTTCAGACAGAAAAAGGAACAATGCCATGGTTGGTAATATGATTAATATACCGATAACGTCTCATTTGTGACTTAACAATGCCTAGGGGACAAAGGAGGGTATGATTAAGATAGGAAAATTTGGGCATTTTCTGAAAATATTTTCAAAAGCTTTTGAATGCTCATAAATAAAAATGAGTCATGTAGTAGTTCTTTTTTTTTTCTTTCTCAATCTAGTATAATATATCTTATGTATAGAAAAAATAATAACTTATCAATTATTTTCGAAAAATGAGAAGTGGAAATATTGCTTTTCGATGATTACATAAATGATCAATTGTCAGAACTGACATTTTTTATTAGTGTTGTTGATAACTAATGAATGCATCGTTTTCTTTCAGATTTGTTCATTTCATTGAATTATTCGGCATGTCAGTTTGAAATTTTGATGTTTACGATGTTTTTATCGTGTTTATTTGTTGATTTCATTGCTTTTGAATATCGAAACGTTGTTACTGGTATCTCATTGTCCACCCATTATCCCTTAGGTTGCGATCTCTTCTCGCTAGCCAGTCAAATAATACTGGAAAAACCCGACTGCACATTTTCACTCAGTGCAAATTTAGCTTTAGACTGACAAGAGCGTGTTGGCGACATCTGTACATATTGTACGGAAACCTCCAAAAGCTCAATTATCCACCAAAAATCAAGCACTCCAGATTTCGCCACTCTCATCCCAAACTTCTACAGGTACAAGTAAACACACCAGGGTTTTCAGGCATCTTGGGCTCGCTGCTCTATTACTGATCACCAATACCATCTTCAATATCAAAAACTCAAAAAGCAAAGAGAGTGGAGCAGTGAAAAATCGCAACAGTTATCATTTCTGTTAGCTGATTATCTTCAATTATACCTATACCAATATCGTTTGATTGCTATCAACACCACAAGAACGTCTGATATGTTCAAAACCTCGCCACAGATTAATTAATCTGTGACCTCGCCTAGTTTATAACGCTTCTATAACACTAGAGATTCTATCGATTCGCAACAAGCATAGTCCTATATCTCTAAAACAACATAATATATCAACAACTATATTTCTACATATTTATTACATTGCAACCACGGACCTCAGGTTACAACCCAGAATACGCACATAAGCGGAGTTGTCAAACATTTGTGCTGAAGAAGAGCTCATTTGAAGATGTTCTGGAACGGTTTGGAAGCTGAAAATTTGGAAAAATGTTTCTTCTTTATTGACCTAAAATTGTGCGATATCCCATGATCGGGAGCAGACAGCCCAGAAAAGCATACCCTCCTTTGAAGATTTTTTGGGGAGAAGCATTGTACATCGGTCGATGCATCATCTACTATAAGTCGACATAAATTAGATATAATAATGGCATCTGGGAGAAAAATATCATAAAGTTTTGAAAATTTGTGTACAGAGTCTCAATACCCATTCAAATATGGATTGAAAGAGTTCCTACCTCCCCTCTCCTCTTCAAAAACCACCCTTTAATGATATCTCCTGCAGTTTCAAATTTCCTTAAAACGCATTAGCCCGACAAAAAAAATGTAAAGAACACAATTTATTCCATTTATTCTTCTGTATCTTTCACGTTCCATACATTTTCTCCTACATCTAGCTATATTTACCGAAACAGCGTTTGAAGTTGGAAAACTATGGTAAAGAGAACACAAATTCACTAAAATTACGATGATAAAAGTAAGCATATTTACAGAATCTTAATCGCGAGAATCGGCTCGCTGTTTTTTACCTTGAATGATATTTTTAAGCCTAATGATTGGGGTTGGACAGGACATCCTTGTCATTGACAAGGATGTCCTGAATCATTGGTAGAGAAAGAATTACTGTAGATAATCCAATTATTGAATAAACAGTTGTTGGTTCTCAATACTATTGTATTGTAGTACTAGAAACATTTTAAATTTTTTTTGCTAGGTATCTAAACAACAATCTGCTTTGTATATTACATTTTTCTGTAGTCAACTAATTTTGAGTTATCACTTGTTTTTGCGTACCTTCGGTATTTCATCTGAATTTGTGAGGTAAGGATGCCATGATTAGCACATACATGATGTAGAATCTTATAGCAAATACGTCAGGGTAACGGTTTTCGAGATAAATGTAAAACACTAGCAAGAGGTAACATCGAAGGGTGGTTGAAGCACTCTCGTGAGAAGCACTCTTTTGTTCTATACTCACTCGCCTTTAGAAAGGTCATACCCAAATTTTAGAAAATTTATAAATTATTTCTCTTGAAAAACCTAATTTACGTCGACTATATTGAGTTTATGTAATATCGAATTGAAAAATATGAAAACTTCCTATATTTCGGTGCGCATGGAAGTGAGTAAGTGATAATGACGTCATTTGCCAATCGAGAGACACCATAGTTTCTTTTTTTTATGTATTCCGAACCATATTGAATGCAGTTTGAATGGAAGAGTGGTGATACAGCCAGTCCAGGTATTTTTTACGGTCTTTGGGTTGAATATTTTGTATTTCCAAATATATAACTCTTTTGGCAATACTCCTCAGCCCTTTCGTTCATTCCAAAATTCATGCCAAATGACACTATAAGTTCTTGCAAAAAAATTATACGTTATGCTAAAAGAATCACCAAAATGAAGGGAAAACGGAAAATTTGGTTAATGTAAAATGTTTCTCTTTCCTTGATAAGCAACAGCAATATCAATTGAAACTTCATCAGAAGAATCATTAATACCCACTCATGAATGGAATTTGGTGCACGATGATTCACGAAAGTTGTTTATGTTCTACAGATGTTTTATGTTCTTATCAGGGTTTCTGGTGACCGGAGTTTTAGTAGAAGCTGGTGCGATAATATCGTACAAGTCTTATACAATTTTTTGACAAATGTCAATGCAGAAAATTGCCAATAAGAAATATTGGAAACGAAAAGAAATCTACACATGAGTGTTAAGTATTCATCAAATGCTAGTTATATTTCTTCACATGTCATTATTTTTATTTATTTTTAATTATACTAAGTTGATTCAATCCCTTTCATGAATTTTCTTTTATACGCCAATGCGTTCATGTTTACTTCAAATTCTGATTTCCATGTCTTAGTTTTTAGACTTTTTTGCTTATGATTTCGCGAAGAGAGTTGAAGGGTTTTACGGATATATACCAAGTTCTCCAACGAGATCGAGTGCGTCGCCTGATTCGAACAGAGATCGCTCATCAATTCATATATAACGCTTCATTGATATTACCGCGTCTACTGACTATTTTGTTGATCAGTGATTTACTTAAACTTGCTGATTATAGTGTGCTCATTATAGTGCATTATTCCTATCACTGGATAGCTTGGAAAACACCATAGTCTGGAGAGGGGCCCCATCTCATCATCGGGAAGAGACTGGAGATTTGGGTGAGTCCAAAAGTAATTTTCTTCACTCTCTCGATATTATTATTTGATACAGTCCACTCAGTTAACCATTTTTTGAGCTAATACAAAACAATGAGTTTTGAGGAAGGAAGCGGATTCAGTTTCCGAAACGTTAACGGTAAGTATTTTCATATATATATATATTACTTCTTGAAATTTTTTTTAATAGGTAAAATTTAGTTATACGAGAAGCTGCTGACGACTTGGACTTGTTATATTCAAAAGAAATTATTTTTCAATTGACGCAGTAACTTTTCGGTGTAGATAGAAGTCTACCATTCTACACTTGTAAAGGTTCCAAAAGGAATACTGAATTTTCCAGTGTGGTAGGTTAGAAAACCACGAAGAAAAAATACACCTCTCATTTTTCGAATGCCCAATCTAGTGCTCTATCATTAATCTGCCTTCGGCTAATATCAACCTCGATAATTTTTGCTATTGTTTGAAACATGTCGACTCTCAACGAAAAATAGATCACAAGTTTCCATAGAACATTCCTTCACCGTCCTCTATATTGAATGGTATAAAATAGTTCGAAATGTTTTTATTTTCGTTGACCAGGTGAAGAACGTTCAACCCTCAGAGGTCGAAACTTGTGCGAGAAATGGATTAACGAGGCCTTACTTTCTTACGTGTGAATCCTAAAACAGTGGCCAGGCGGGAATTGAACCCAGGTCTTCCGTTTCATAGGCGTACGTGCTTACTGCTACATTACCTAGAACAAAATAAGTAATGGAAATGTCTACTTCAATTCTTGCAATCATAAATATGTGGTAGTACTTACTCTGCTCAAAAATGTATATTTCTACTAACACTATTGGTATTGGTGAGTTGGATGGTGACAGATGCGCTGCGACCTTCTTAGATCTATTGTGCCCCATCTTCTTCTGCTATCTTGAGGTGCTCTCGTTTATAGCAGCCCCTCAAGCATCAATTCCTTCAGGAATTTAAGGATTTTGAGGGGATCTATTCGTTGTATTTCTGGAATCTGCAGGTGCTGTACTCCTCTAAGCCTAGCTTCCTTAGGTGTTCTTTGAGTCTGCAGTGCCCCGTTAAAAATCCCGTGATTGCCTTTAGACTACTTTTCATTAGGTTGATCAGTGTCTTCGATCTTGCTCGGTTGAAGTTTCCGATGAGATCTTTGGCCTGCCGCAGCCCTGGAAGTCTTTCCCAGTGTGTTGCTCTCATTGCTTCTTCCGTTTTATTGAGTTCTTCTTGGAAGTAAGATCTTCCAAGTCCGCAGAATGGTTCTGGCACGATCAGTGGTGTTGTTGGACCTTTTCGTGCCAGGATGTCTGCTTGTTCGTTCCCCTCCACTCCGACGTGCCCTGGCACCCAGAGGAGGGTCACCTTGTTGTTCCTGCCTAGGTCGTTAAGTTTGTCTAGGCATTCCCAAACCATCTTCGAATTGATGCAAGAGGAACTCAACGCTTTGATGGCTGCTTGGCTATCGGAGAGGATCACAATTTCCTTGTTCCGATATTTCCTGTCGAGGTTGAGCTGAATGCACCTTTCTATGGCGTGAACTTCCGCTTGAAAAATGCTGGGGAATTGGCCCAAGGGCTCTGAGTATTTGGTGCGAAGCCCATAGACTATACTAACACTAACTACTAAACATTCTTCACATCACGAATGAAAACTTCAAAACTTCAAAGGGCTTTACTCACGTTGTTCAATTTCAAACACGTTAGTTTTTTCGTAGACATAATGGCATAAATCAGTTAACAATTCCATAGTATACGGATATTCAGCCCTAGGGAAGTAATCAAACCACACGAATATTTCATTTGTTTGCTGAATCTCACCACAGCAAATTCAAACAGAGATGTTTACATTATGCAAACCTGAAACATCACCCTTGTTTGCAACCCTAGTTATATAGAACGTGACACATTGCGAATTCATTTTTGGGCAGAGCATTATAAAGCATAAAATAAAATATTTTTTGTGAATTTAATGCAGGAATTGTATCCTGCCATTCGTATGATCAGCTTGGCATAATGTGTTTGTACTGAGAAACCTTCAATGAAATCATTTATCATATCATTATTTGTCAGTTGAGGTTCAGTTTCAGGTGAGCACTGACAATTATTGTTCCATCCGCAAGCGCTCTGCTATTTTTGACGCATGCTGTCAGTGTCTAAAATGCCATTTTATAACACTGGTTTTAAAAGTAAATCATTTTCAGCACTAGTGCTAAAAGTGATTTATTTGACTTTTCGGTCGATATCCTTCACCCTCTCGCTTCAAAAAAGCCACAAGCTTGTAATATCTGCTTATATCATGATTATTTATGTTCATCATCGACTTCAACAAAAAGTAAGTCGACCGAAGCGTTGACGATTTCCATATTTTGGACTTTTCTTCAAAGTATGCAAGAAGCACTTTTTCACTGGCCTCCTTGCCACTGACATTTTTCTGATCACACCATTTCAAGAAACGATCGTATGAAAACTCGTACTGTCGCTTTGACTTACTAGGCAATAATTCAAAAGCAGCTTTATTGGCAGCTTTCCATCGAGGAACGAAGAAACTAGAAAGAATAATTCGTGACTTTAATTGTCAACAAAGACAAATCAACAAATTCTGTTTTTGATTACCTTGGCAAGTTCACTTCACTATTTCATCGAGAATAATAGTTCTGATAGAAAAACCGATTTTGATCGAATTTCTCAAATGTAATGATTCATTTTTCAAAAGAGATCATTGAAGTCATTATTCATTACCCAAAAATAAACCAACGCCATAAACAATTTCGAGCCTGAATCCACAACCTCGTGATATGCTGCCTTACATCTTGTCGGCGGCCATATTACAAATTACACCTAATGTACTATTGAAACGCGCGTTTCGATAACAAGGTTATTACCTTCAGGAGAAGAAAATTGGATTGATTTGATGAATACCGAAATTCGGTTTCTGAAACAAGTTAGCATTAAGAACGATTCACCAGTTGCAGAAAGAGTATCTTCAATTTTCTTCTCCTGAAGATGCTAACCTTGTTAGCGAAACGTGCGTCGTGTGCAAAAATTTCAGTTTGGTGTTAGGGTAATTGATCTTAAGGAAAGGTTTCGATTCCTTAGTGCTTTTTCCTCGAAGTTCATCATGAACAGGACTGCTACAACTGGGGATAAGGAAGAGCCCATGGTCAGTTCTGTGACGTGATGTTGAGAGTCTCCTCCTTCTTCGATCATTACTGGAAAATTGTTTGAAAGACAACATATCACAACACATAGACTTTATGGTAATTAGACAATTATATAAAAGTAACTTCAATTGAAATATATGATTGATTTTTTTACATGTAAAAGTGAGGAATGGAAGTGTGGGAGGAGTTACTTTTTCTATCGGGCAGTGGACACCATAATGTGAAGTTTACATAATAAAGTGGTCACTTTAATTTCATCTCCTTGTCGACTGCATACCCGAATTCGAAAGGATTGTTCTTTAACTCACAGTGTCATCCAAACTTCTCATATATATATATATATATATATATATATATATATATATATATATATATATATACATTGGTTCTTGTTATTTTATTTACAGTCAAATTATAGTTATTCGGGGCTATTTGGACTTGTTCCATCTAAAAGGAACTGTGTTTCCATCAACCCAACAACTTGATGGGGTAGATAGGAGTCTTTCCTTTTACACTTGTATATATTCCACTATCGATGTTGAACTGTATTGTAATCAGAACTTAAGATGTGCACCAAATATCAGATTGATCAGTTAACAGGAAGCAGAGGTTCAAATTTCTCTAGAAATATAAACAATAGGACAAGATAAATAAAACCGTTTGAAAATACCTTCGTCTAGTTACTCCTCATTGGAAACTAGACGAAAGTCCCAGCCAACGTCGAAAATATCTTCTACGTGCCTTCCTCCCGAAAGTGATCTTCCCACTCGCTGCCTGGCATTATTTCCGGAACAACATCCAGTACAAACACAAGCACACGACGGTCGGAATGCTTGGAATCCCTCGGGCTTTGTGCAGCTCTCTCGCTGGAGGAATATTGAACACGATCAACGTGTTTTTAAATATATTACGAAATAATAGTGAATTTATAGCGTCTACAGCTCCTCATCCCTTGGCGAACGGAAATGAAACAATGGGGCGGCTCCTATTTGTTATTGGATATATCTGCAGGATCGTTTGCTGAGGGATGTCCCCAAAGTCTTCCAGAAAATTGAAGCCGGTCACGTCTCAGAGGGTTATCGGGAAATTTCGAAGCTTTCACAACGATCTTTGTACGTTTGATGTTTTTTTTTGTTCCACTGTGATGTGTACTCGCAGGTTTTAATCTTTTGAATGTGTGAATATTCTCAGGATTCTAGTTATATCAGATACTAGCTGACCCGTGCCCACTTCATTGGGCGCTAATTATTTAACAGAAGCCTTTTTACAGGCCGCTTTACATTTGTTACACATAAAAACATGCATCAATGTAAAAAAAACCTGAAGTTATACTGTTTCAAATGATACAAATTCCGCAAATGTTTTGCAAAAATAAATAATGAGAATGAGTACGCCAATTACAACTGAAATAAGTCTCATCGTGAGAATAACGGAAATTAATGAGGCTTACTCTTTGGAAGTATACCAAAATTGACGCTCTCATACCCGGCTCCGGGTCTGAGAAGGGTCACGTGCATTTTCGACATCCTTGACCGTTTTTGAGTACTTTTAGCATAGAGTGAAAAAATTCAGAATGATACTGAGAAGTCGATAGAACATGATATCATATACAGATTTAGTTATAGCTATGTATCAACCTGTGTAATGCAGTCGACTCACTCTTGATGAGGCTTTGTAACAAGTTATGAAATGGTATATCCATCCGGTATTTGGAAATAGACCTCTCACAAGAAACACAGTGAAGTGACTATTTTCACATAGTGTTGCCAAATGTTGTGGGTACGGGAGCGTTCTTATATAATCATATTCTATATACATATATATACTCGACACGCCCTCTGCATTCAAATCCTGGAACTGAATCTGTATATAGAATCATGCTCAACCGACATTTCAGTTCCATTCTTCATTTTTCCCTCTATGCTAAAAGTACTCAAAAACGGTCAAGGATATCGAAAATGCAGCTGAAACTTCTCAGACCCGGAGCCGTTTGTAGGAGGCATCAACCTTCAGGGATATGAAACTTCGATTGACTGTATCCGCAATCGTCTCCAGACCCAAAGAGAAGCCTGATTTACCCAACTTGAAATATCCTTTCGACTCCTTTATTGATCTCTTTATGATTTTTACGATATTACTTGGTTTTTCATTCATTTTCAGTAGTTTATCTGGTTGGATTCAAAGTTGCTTGCATGTTGAATTTAATTCAACATTCAATTGTTTGATTGTTGAATTTTATTCAACTTTTTTTTCTATTCGCACCATTAAATTTTTTATGATGATAGCTTCAATTTCAATTTAGATTTTTTCATCAATGTTTTCCATCATGTTGGGTTAGATGATTTAGAAAATGAAAGTTCAGCCTAAGGAGACTCAACAAAAGAATGTTCAACCACATCCTAATAAACATAAAATTATTGATATACACCTCTGTCGATGAGTTTGACTGAATTCGAAACGGCGTCAAGTATTATTTCCCATCTATGAACGAACCCTCCCATTAGTTTTTTCAGAAGTCACACCCTGAACCACCAAGCACGAATGTTTTTTACTACTATCCTGAATAATTCCACGAAAATTGAAAATTTCTCTCTAGAGATGATAACCCTTCGTACGACCTTTCCGCAATATAAACGTCAGATTAGTTGATTTTAATAAAAATGCCTCTTGATATCCGACGAGGAAAGATTGCGCGCAGCAGGTCTGTTATCCTGCAGCCTACATCAACGAATAGAGCAAAAAATATCTGCTCCCGTATATCAGGAGGCGCTTTATGGGATATGTAAATATGAAGAAATATCGCCGAATATGAGAATCTCGGTTCAAACTGCAAAATGGAAAAGTATGAATTTATCTGCTCTCTGACATACGGTTCCTTGTGAGATGGATTGTTGGATTTATTCGGAATATATTTATGGAGCAATAAATGTTAAATCGCGCCGTTCATATGCGTCATTTGTTGTTGCAGACACTTGACAGTACTTCGATTCCTGCATAGGTATTGTTGTTTGAATATATGATTCGGTATTTTCTATAGAAGCTTCCGTACTGGAAATTGTCAATGATTTCATTTTTATGACTTCTGATTGTTCCGGGTGATGTGAACTTTTGAAAATTTGAGCGAAATTGTGCTGGAGTTCACACGTTAAAAGGTAAGGCCTCGTTAATTCATTGCACGCACAAAAATCGTAAGGAAGAGTATGTTGGTAAACGAGAAAACCCGTTTCGATCCCCGTTTCTAGTTCAAATAAACTTCAAATTCAAAACGAGAAGAACTCAAGGATCACATCTTGGTACAAAAAATAAATTACATTTTGGGAAACTTTTTCTCCGAATAGTGGAGATCAATACACAACTTCTACGAGAAAAGCGAGGAAAAAAGCAACATTGAAAATAATTAATATACTTCCGATGAGTTTCGAATATCATCTTGAACGTTTGATTGACGAAAGAGGGAAAGTGTTCATCTTAAACAGCTACTTTCCTGTCTATGTACTTCAAGCGATGGACATTTTCTTGCATGATTCAATAACCATACACGAAATTCCTATCAATTAGTTAGAAAATATAGAAAAATACCACACCGCATAATATTTCACTCTGAAACCCAGTCAAGCGCGTTTTGCCCTTCGTGAGCAAATCAAAATTCTATGGAACTTTCTCATTGAATATACCCGATATTTCGGAACGAATTAAATTTGGAGTTTATTAATTAACATTTCAGTGACATTTATTCTCATGACTATCAAACCGAACCTTCGGTATAATTATATAAAGAGACATATTTATTTTTGTGGAGAGAAAGAGGTTTCAAGGAAATGTTTTTTTGGCTTCTCTCCCTCCGATTCTGAAACAGAAAAATAAAATTTTTGATTAGTAGTTTACTCTTCTTAGCGGGATCTCGCTACAAAAATGATTTTCTCGTTACGATAATCACATCACAACTGCGTACAAAATCACACCTACAAACCTCAAAGGGTGTTTTCTCGTTTTTTTCAAATCACAACAAAGTTAAGTGAAAAGTGGAATCAGTGGAAGAGCTGTGGTATATGATTTATATCAAGAAAAGCCCCATCACTTTAGTAGAATACTAAAAGAAAATTCTGCAGGTTCAAACTGGGGGATTGAAATTATACTTTTGTCGAGTTTAGTTGGGATTGGGATCAGTGTAAGTCGAAGAAAAAACTATTGTTTTCTTGCTAACGTTTCGAATTCAATTGAATTTATCCTCAGGGCTCAAATGTTGTTTTTTCCGCGCTAAAATTCCTAAAATATAAGGTGTTCATTTTGTCTTGTTAGAGAATATGTACCACTGTGCCCGTGGATCACTTCGATTAGTTCGTTTCGTGTATCTATAATGTCTGAACATACTTTATATTTTAAGGATTTTACCACGGAAAAAACAACTTTTGAGCCCTGTGGAGGAATTTAATCAAATTCGAAACGTAGGCAAGAAGACAGTAGTTTCTTCTTCGACTCACACTGATTCCTATCTAAACTGAACCCGACAAAAATTGATACTGGTTCACTAATTTATCAGATATCAAAGATATAGCCCGCTCCCGTAGAACCAAAATTCGGTTTTTTTATTCGAAAATTCTTCCAACTAATACATTATTTAGTGGTCAATTTGAAAAAGAATCGTTTTCGTATTCGAATTTAGTATGCCTCGAAACCCCCTTTCATGAAGCTTCATTGAAGAAACAAAAAAAATTCTTGAAATATAAAATCTCTCATAGCTCTCGAACTGAATATTTCTTCGAAAAATATTCTTCTATATCATAGTTTGTCAGTGGTCCGATCTGATTCAGCTTTGTTATTCATCTGTATATTGGAACAAATGGAAAAATGTCCTTTTTCTTATCCTTTCGAAATGAAGAATGAACTTATTACGAAACTATTTGCTTCACTAATTATGAGCGTTTATTTAAAAAAAAAACATCTCAGCTTTCATTCTCCAGTCTGAACTGTCAGAATGCTAATTTATAGTCGGGCCGTTCAAAAGATAGAATTCACGGAAGCGTGAACAGTGATGGTCGGTTCATACACCACAATTTTACTTTTAATTTATCTTTTACTTTTACGTAAAGAATTTAATTGGACCGTTCATACACCAGTGTTGAAGTAAACAGGACGCATGCGCAGTGATCAAAAACAAACGAAGGAGAGGAAGTAATCGTGGGTTACGTCATTGTTTTGATTTGCAACTGACCAGTGACGACAACCAAACTGTATCGGAAAATGAGAGTATGAGAGATATTTCACAGAACACCCATTTTATATCATTTCTGTAAAATATTCAGAAGAAGAATAGGGCTACGTTTCCCAATAATGTTGGTGGCACTGCTTGCTGTGATGACTTCACATGCACGCATGCGCAGTCCCTCAAATTATCTCATTCCTAAAGTAAAAGTTCTCATCCTTAAACTAAATGTAAAAGTGCCGTGTATGAACGCTTCGATTGATTTACATTGTGACAACTTTCTTAAAGTAAAAGATAAAGTGAAAGTAAAAGTGTGGTGTATGAACCGACCATTTATGCCTGCATCTATATAGAGCCTGCGCGGCGTACGATGCCACGCCTTCTGAACTGGAATAAATGAAGAACTGTTTACACTGTACTGTACTCATTTGTGCTTTGTATTTACGTGTGTTACGTTAATTCAATAACGTGATCATTCTATCTTCTCAGCGGCTACACTATAGTGCTGGATTTTTCCTAACAATGACCTTATACTTGATTTTCCATGCAGCTATCTCTTAGTCTGGATCGCATAACGTGATTTTCATGAATATCTGATTGGAAGGGGCCTGTTTCAAGAACGTTCAAGCTTTGTATATAGTTCAAGTCTTGTAGCTACAAGAGAAACAAAGAAAGACGATGATAAATAATTGTTTTTTACTAGTTTTCTACCCGTACCTGCATTATCTTTCCCTTGTAGCTACAATGTAATTTTATGAAACAGGCCCCAGTAGGGCATTCTGAAGAACCAATGAATATCAGTATAGTGGAGAACCATTGTGAAAATCCTCCCCTAATAGTATTCTCAATGAAGCATCACTGCAGAAAATCTTTCATTTACTTCTCATTTTCACCACTGCGAATGGGGATAAACAACACAACCCCTCGGGAGTAATATATATTTATTAGGCTGAACCAACTCCTTGCTCGATTAAATAAATATAGATGTTATTTTGAAGTGGCGAGATGAGTAAACCTTTCGGTGGTTTATATTTATCTTTCCATTCTGCGCCCGTACACTGGAATTGTAGGAGGGAACAATTAGCAATTTTCCGCAATAACAACGTATTGCTGTTGCTTTGGTGCTCGACATTGTCTACGGAATTTATTCCGCAGCTGTTGTTTCATCGGGTATTTTTGTTAACACAACGGTTGTTTCTGGATATTCCTTCGAAAAAAATTGATGTTGATATGCATTTTAATTTCCGTTCACCAAAATCAGACGATTTATAAACGATGAGAAATAAATCAACAATGGAAGAGTCGTATCTCATGTAAATGATTTATTTATAAATTGCAAAACGCTTTCGGTTTTCACGCCGTCATCACTTCGATACCTGCAAGTAAGTGATAGTCGTGAAATTTGTTCCGAATTGAAATTTAATTTCTTTTTTGAATTACGACTCGTCGAGTATTTACAAGAAGATCCTTTAGAATT
Organism: Zygogramma bicolorata; assembly: GCA_032362365.1. Lineage (NCBI taxonomy): Eukaryota > Metazoa > Arthropoda > Insecta > Coleoptera > Chrysomelidae > Zygogramma > Zygogramma bicolorata. Next base: position 958,417 of record JAVJAQ010002244.1, read on the forward strand.
GAAGTGAAAACCTCAGTAGAACACTATCTTTACTTTGCAATAAGTACTCCTCTGGGTTAAACATATTGAATTTTTTGTTCAAAACATTTTTATAAAATAATTCCCAGCATGCACGATACCTAAAAGCAAGTGAAGTTTGACATTAACTTAAGGTCATAATTAATTATAGAATATATTTGAATTGACAGATAACATATCTAGTGACCACAGTACGTTAACGTGGTCACTACATATGTCGTCTGTCAAAGGGGTACTTATTGTAAATAATCTAAATAGGTGATTTTTTTCAATGATAATAATTAATGAATAATAAGATTTTCGTAATATTTCAGAGTAATGCAAATAATGCTTTTTATGGATTAGGTTGTAGTTGGAGGCCGATGTGAGTTCATGGAAAGCTATAGAGTGTCATTACAAACACAGCACTATATAACACATGCCAATGGGGAGCACTCTTCACCCAATTTAATTTAAAATAATTAGAGAAATTCTAAATTTCAAATTGTAGTCTCGTTTTCAATGTATATTTCATTTAATTTCTATTGTATGTTCTATTCTATGTCCTGGACCTACCACAAATAGATCATTATTCTGTAATGTGGCTGAATGAATAAATAAATAAATAAAATATTACGGATCGCAGCGATTGAAGTAAATTTTATTTCCTCAGCTCGAGCAACTCACCCTGTGGCAAATGGGCTCACCGGTAACGCCTACGTAGGCTGACATTGGTAGCTCACTATTCGATTCATTCATTCGGATGAAATATATTCTTGCCAACGTTTTTGATTTTGAGTAGTCCATCATCAATGCTCCATTAGATTTTTTAAACAAAAGAAAAAATATATGCCTACGAACCAACAGACAATATGGATAATAAAGACAAAACGAAAAATATGAGGTTGACAAAATAGTCTTATATTTTCCGTTGTGTCTTCGGAATATGTATGTGTGAGCAAAGTTAAGAAACATAAGGTTGCTTGCTTATTACTCTCATCAAATACTCTTGAATAATTTGTTCAGGACAGTCTCAACTAACCTTTCAGTGGGTTAATTACGTTATATTATATTCGATGTGTCAGTGCAGGATTCTTCACAGAAGAAATTCATGCATATATGCTACAGGAATTAATTCTCAATTGTTGGGAAGGAGCACACTTGTAGACTGGTTTCGGACTATTTGACCTATCATCAGTACAAGATAATGCTATCGTACATATATAGACGATATAGAATTAATTTAATCATACCCAAGTAACACATCATATTGGCTGCATTTTGTAAGGTTCAATATTGATAATATATGGGTTTGATAACTTATAACTAATATCAGAAATACCATATCAGATGATAATGAATAATATCAGTTTAACAACATAGATATTTCAATATTGTCTGCATATTTTGTATATACTCAATTTTCAACATCGAAATCTAATGTATATTCGACATTGTTTGGGAGCGTAGATTGAAATATTGTATTATCACATTAGGTGGCATATTGGCATGATACTGCCACGAGTACTGCCATATAGATATGCGCATTCTGATATTGCTTGAATATTATTTTAACAGTAAAATGAAAATATTCAAATAGTCATTTTAGAATCACAGCCTAAAAAGAGGTATCGGGATTTTGAAAGTGGTCACTTAATGTATTCGAACATATATCAACATCGGTAACGCAAGAATCATCACAAATTATTCCTAACAAAATTTGGAAAAATTGAAATATCGTCATTTGGTGGATTTTCATACCAGAAAATTACGTCCAGAACATTTGGCACAACAAGTTTGATATTCCAAATTGCCATCATATAAGACAGTGATCCTTCAGTGTTTTTTCGAATATATTTCATTGTTACTTAAGTTTCTAACATTTCATTGTTGTCTCGATGATAACTAACTTGAAGTCACCACATCTATACCACCCAACTCCTTCTCAAAAACAAGTCTCTCCGTGCCGTAGAGTGTATAGTGGTCGACAAAAATATTTCTCTTCTGAAGGTTGTTGCAACCTGCATATAAGCCCCTGGGCAGGAGATGCGGATGTACCTGTTATTATCCCAAAACTTAATACGGCAAATATGAGCAGCACACAACATCATGCATGCAGCTGACAGGCCGATCCTCCTCGGTCCTGTTCTGTTGTATAAGGGTAGGATCGGACCGTACTTCCCTCGAAAGGTGGTTGTGCTGCCCGTGAAAACACTTTCCGCTCCCAGACCTCATTTGAAAATGTTTTCCCGTCTAGTGTGTGTTATGTTCATTTTACTTAGTGTTGTGTTGTATTATATTTTATATATTATATTTTATTTATACACCTATTTATTGTGGATATAATTATACACATTTTTTGTTAGTATATAAGTTAGAATTGTGAACAGAAAAGGGGAAATAAATGTCTTTTTATTTTTATTTTTTATTTTATTTCTTCTGAAGGTCGTGAGTTCAAGCCCCGCATCAGCCAAAGTTTTTTCCAGGTTAGTATTCGGTTAGTTAATGTAGAATGTAGATGATTGAATATTTTCAAGTTGACTATTCGATAAAATAAATATGTATAATCCCGAATATTATATAAAAAATAATTAGTAACATCAATCGAATATTCCTTTTTCGTCGATATATCATTAACAATCTTGTACCAATATAGTTGAAACGATATATCCTTACATTGCTTTCGAATGTTGATCTAATATCGCCGAATGTTCACTTTTTTTTTGTGGCCAATATGATATCTACAATATAAGGTTAATATTCCCGTAATATTGAACCAATATTGGTCTAATATGTTTGTGCTACTTGGGTATTCCTCGTAGTATCATACCTGGACCAAGTCTGATGCAAACGACAGGGAAAATAGCCGTCGTCGCGCCATTTGCCCGTAGACGAGGTACCAACCAAACCCTTATCCAAATGCCCCAAATTCTGCTAAAAGAAAAAGAATTTCACAAATAGTCAGTGGACATGCTTGATAACTGGCTTTTGATCAAATATTCTCAATGAACAATTCGATCAAGCCAGTCTCAACTTACCTACAAAGTAAGTTAACAAACTAACACCTATCATAAAACAACTAATACCCTGGCTAATATCACGAAGGTTTTTGAATTATATTCGACAGGTGTCAGTGCAGTATATTTCAGAGAAGAAATTCCTACATATAATCCAACGCCCTTCGTTGTATTTGCTAGAGGAGTAGTTGTATCCTGATAGGTGTTAGTCTGTCAACTTACAGAGCAGGTAAGTTAGGACAGGCCTTAACAAATTGTTCATTTAGAATATTTGATTTAAAGCCATGTGAGACATATGAATCATACATTTTCTTGTTCTGTCTTCGATATCAATTCATGTATATCAGTTTGAACATATTTTTTTAATACTTTCGCCAAGGAAATTATGATGATTTTGAGCCTTGAGTATCAACCAGCTCATCCAAGTCTTTACTGAAACAAACAACCCCCTACTTGGCTACGAATTTTTGAGTACACCCAAACATGATGTACTCGCTTCGTAACAAAACAGGATGAAACTTCTACTGAGAGATGTTTCGAGAGAGAATATCTGAATTTTCGTCTCCGTTTGAAATTTGGTTTCTTTCAGGAGAGGAAGGGGTGTCATCGTAAATTAGGGCAAAACTTCAACCCCTGGCTTCTCAGGGTGGTATTTATTTGGGAGATGAAATAGTGAATAAGTTGATTTGAAAACGATAAGTTTTTCAATAACCGGTCAGAAAATGTAATTCATGCAATTTATAGTCTACATTGAAACGAATCGTTTGAGTTGGTATAGGAACAATCTCCCCCGAACGTTTGAAAAAAAGTTGTAAATTGAAATTTCATTATTTCACTATCGATCATATTATCTATTGAATTTCAACAGTATATATAAAAATCAATCAATTCATTTTGTTCTGTTTTCTCTTCAGAATCTGTTGGCATTGATTCATGACCTCAACATTCAGAGATATTTTGGCTCTTTCTTTCATTTTTACAAAAAATACAAAGAGAAGAATCAATTGTCAAACGATCCGTTCCAATATTGATGATGATTTTTCGGAGCATCAAGATGATTCCGTTGGAACAAACCTACTACAAAACACTGGGTTATGATGTTTTCTCGAACTTCACTATTTTTATTTTCATCTGAAGGGAGGATCTCCTTTTGGATTTTTTCTCACTATAATTATGTGTCCGATGGTGTGATTATGAAACTCTAAAAGTATTCAGTTGTAGGAGTTTCTCACTCGTTAATATAGCCCAGTGAAATCTCACAAGTCAATGTTGAATCACACAGAAATCCAAACTGGAATCCTGATAGCTCGACGTGAATTCTTGAATCCCTAATGAAATTCACAAAATAATTTGAAATTTGGAGATCCAGGTGTTCATACAATAATATCAATTTTGAAATCATAGTGTGACTCCTCAAATAACCAGTTTTTTGTAAAATTCAGATATCCTAGGTGAAATTCAGGGATTTGTAGGATTCCAGAAAGCCACGAAAATCCAATGGAAAAATATCTCATTTAAATATCTGATGAACATTTTTACAGAAGTGAAACACATCTCGATTCAGTTTCAATTTTGAAAATGAGTTTATTATAATCTCGGAGTGTATTCTTCTGCATAGTTCCGCTTTGATAGCTCTCTGCATGCCTCTGAATAGCAAATATCATAAAAATTAATGCTAGCTACATATATTTCACTATGAAAATATATCTTCACTTCATTCATAATTCACTGCGCCATGCCATAAAAGAATATTAAAATTGAGTACGAAAATGTCCTATTTCGAAATATACTTCCAACATTCTGGGTTGCTCCCATTTTTTGTGCCGGGATGTATTAATTATTTATTACCTTATAAAAGTACATTGTTGAATTAATATTTCTGGCCTCCTGTCGATGGAGTCCCTGGATGAAATTCATGAAGATAACACAACATGTAACGTCAAAGCGTTTGCTATAAAATAAATCGACTTTAGTTCATCAACTCGAACTATATGACCTCATAAAGAACTTGGGTTACCGTTATGGAGATGATACTGGAGAGAGGTGATTTGTAATGGTTATGCTATCATCACTGAAGTAAAAACTTTCATGATCTCATTATATGAATATATTTATTAGTGCAAAAATAACGTTAGCCTAACATTTGATCAGACACAGAATCTTTAACTTTCATTTATTATTGTTCTAAAATTGTTCGTTTCCGTTAACCGCAGCTGACGAACGTCAACACTCAGAAGTCGAAACTTGTGCGAGCAATTTATCAACGAGGCCTTACCTTCAAACGTGCAATACAAGTATATATGAATAATTGTATTTTATACCTACAGAATATATGTCTCTACAGCATTAAAAAAAACTTGACATTTTTGCATCTCTATTGATGCGTAATGTCCCCCTTTTTTTTAACGTGAAAAATATACTTTTTTTTTCACTGCCAAACAAAGACTTCAACTGCCAAATAATTCACAGAATAACCATGAATTATTACTTTGTAAAGGATTTATGTTTTGAAGAGTTAATTATTAATTAGTATTCATCATAAAACAATTCCAATTATTGGAATGGTAATTGATATTAATTGAATGACTTTCAACATAAAATCCCGAAGATGTTCCATATTGCTGCTGATCAGAAACGCTACATATTTCTTGGATAATAGTTGATTTCACGATTTTATCAGATATTTCAATTTTTTTGGAACAATATGGACAATTCAATATTTCGTTACAAACATAATTTTTTTTTTATATTTTTATTGTTCTAAGATTGTTCGTTTTCGTTAACCAGCTGACGAACGTCAACCCTCAGAAGTCGAAACTTGTGCGAGCAATGGATCAACGAGGCCTTACCTTCAAACGTGCAATACCCAGCACGGTGGCCCGGTGGGGAATGGAAGCTCGGTCTTTCGCTTGAATGGCGAATGTGCTAATCACTACACTACCGAGAACCAATGCTCTTATTGTTATAAAAACAATAGTTATTTTTTTACTAAGTATGTACAATGAGTGTTTTTTTAATGTCAGATGAGAGTGTTAATTTCTCACGAATGAGCCACGAGAACACGATATAATTACTCGAAATACAAACGACGTTTTTGTACAATTACTCCAGTAAAGGAAGTAAAATCTGGCTGGACTAATTCGAGACCAATTGCCGATACTTGGAGTAACTTGAATTTTGTTGAGGGAGGTGCCCAGTATCCGAGTAAACAACTTCCGTTACTGGGAAAAAGCGCGGGGGTGGAGGGGTGGAACTCATTGGGGGGGGGGGGGGTAAAAAAAAAGACACCCATCGATGAATTATCATTTTTTAACATAAAACATTGATTGCACTATTTCATAAAAAGGCACCTCTTTCGAGTGATAGCGCAAGGAAGAGTGTGATTTTTGCAAATAAAAATTAAGAGTTTTTAAAGTTTTTTTGAATTCACTGAAAATCTGTTAGTATTACAAAAAAAATTATGTATTACCTATATGAAGTATTTCAGTTGACAAATAAAGTGGTTTTTGTTTTATTTTTGTACGATTAACATTAAAGGAGATATGATATGGCAAAAATGGTTGCTTAACGAAAAATAAAGAAACCGCATCGTTCTGGCGTAAATATCTCGAAAAATATAACTTTTACAAAAAAAAATGATTTCCATCATTTTGCAAGATGACAAAATCGGGAAAATTTTGAAACCAACCAGAATCGTTTGAAATAAGAAGAAAAAAGTTATAGGCAAAATATTTTTTTTTCAAAAATTTTTAATGCCAAATTTTTAGCGCCATATGGGCTAAGGTGCTTGGAAAAAAATCCTCTGGTGAAGAGTCAGAACACTTCGTCCTAAATATGTCCAGCCATTTTTGGCCCTATCGGGTAATTATTGTTTATGTTTTGGCCTGCTAAAGTTGGGTAAAATCGTGTATTTTCAAAAACATTTTCAGTTTTTGGCCAGCAGCGTGAACATTATTCATTTCAAACAGCCAAATTTTTCAGCATTCATTCCAGGATAGTTGTTTTTCAATTTTTTGTTATAATTTTTCATCTGTAAGCAAATTTGCCCGTTTGAAATTGCCTATTGTATGTTTATAACGGTAAATGCTCTTTTTTGTCGGGCGAAATAAAAAAATCGGCCCATCCAATTCAAATGAAATTTCGGCGATAACCTTAGTTTTGAAATGGTTTCTGGTACATCTTGTTATCATTAGCAAAAGAAAAGTCATGGTCAAAAAACCTTTTTTTTTTTTTATCAATCACATAAAATTTATAAGTTTTATGAACATTTTTCATGCAGTACTGTATGTTCAGATGCCAATTAAATTCTGCTGTCAAATTTCAAATCCCGACTCTTGACAGCAGTCAAATAGCCGTCAAACCAAAACTAAGTTACATAAAAGGTACAAAAATCTAAGATTTGTGCATTTTTTGTTATTATTTTATTATTTTTATTATTATTGAGTGAGGAAAAAATTGTGTTGTTTTTTTTATTATGAGACGAGGGGTAGTTAACTTCGAAGTCTCCATTACTTCGATTTGACTTCCATAAAAAAAATTGAAATTTTTCAAAAATGTATAAAAACCTTTTGCTTATATGTACGGGGGTTTTTGGACGTGCTGATCCCGAATTTCACATCCAAATTTAAATCCTCTCGATGTGACCCAAAAAACCTCCAGGTACCTATTTTCACGAAAATTCATTTAATATTGCCCAAGATATTAAATATTCATTGATTTTGGGCCAAAAAAACAGCTTGGCTAAGTTTTACAGCGTTTTGGAGCTTTGCCCAGTAACCAAACTTGTTTACTCGGATACTTGGATAGCATGTGTGTATAAGCACTAGTTAGTGAGCTCTAATATTTTACAAAATTTTCATTGATCCAAGTCAACTGAAAAAGTGTAAACCTACTTGTAGTAAATTGATTTTGTGGATTATCCTATTCCGAGAATTGAGATCCAAAAAGTCGAGTAGTAAGGGTGTAATTTATATTTGCTTCCATCGGTGCGGCGTGGAGCTTCTAGCCAGGTGTATCTCAAACAGTTTTCATCTCAGTACCCATATCGAACATGTCCAAAACAACGATAAGCAATAATTTATCACAAGTAGATGAGGGATCTCTGGAAAATCTAATTAACAAGGTATGTTCAAAATTCATCTCTACCCTAGAAGACAAACTTGAGAAATTTGATAAAACTCTGAATAAGCTAGATGCAAGCTTATGTAAAATGGAACGGAAAGTAGCACTGAATGAAAAGAAAATCGTAACCATTTGCGATCAGCTAGATGAATTTGAACAAGAAAAGAAGAAAAATTCTCTGAGAATTTCTGGAATACCCGAAATAGAAAAAGAAAATTTGCTAGAAGCAATATTGAACTTATTCTGTTCCACAATGAAAGTTAGATGTGTAGCAACCGATATTAACAACGTCTACAGAATTGGTTAAAGAGAAGGCATCTCATCCAACAGCAAACCAAGGTGTGTTATTGTTGATCTAGTTGCATATCTGAAGAGGGCGGAAATACTGAATTCCAAGAAGCTGCTGAAAGGTACCGGAATTTTTCTCAACGAAGATCTCACAAAAAATCGCTGCAAGCTACTCAGCTTGGCGAGGCAAAAGTATGGAATCCATAATGCTTGGTCCCGAGACGGCAGAATTTTCGTGAAAGACGGTGATGTAAAAATTATCAATGCAATTGACGATGCATGATTCCAAGTTCCTCATTTAATTCTAAAACTTGGCAACGTGGCATTAGCATGACTTGTGAACGCTATTTATCTATGCTTAGTATCGATAGGAGTTTCTCTCACTATTGTTTTTTCTGGTAATACTTGTTTCTTGTTACTCTAAAGTTTTTTTTTGCACTTCTTGTACTGAACCATTTATTCATTTTGATAAATACCTACTGGGTTTATCGGATTTGGTATTACAATTAGATTTTTATCTTACGTCAGATATTTTCGATAACTATATAGGTAGTTCAGTTGAAAGTCATTACATAAACATTTTCATTTTTTAATTATGTAGACTACATTGTTATATTATTAATTGATATTATTATCTTTCTATACTATTGTTTATTACATAGAGCTTATCTAAATGTACACATATGAAAATATCTGCATATTATCAAAACTCGAGGGGGTTACGTACAAAGACAAATGAATTTTATCGAAATCTCAACTTAGAGCCTTATGATATCATCTGTTTGACAGAAACTTGGCTGAATGACGATTTTCATGATTCTGAGCTATTCACTGATGATTATGTGGTGTACAGAAAGGACAGGTATCTTGAACGGATTTCAAAAAAATGGGGCGGAGGTGTATTGATAGCTGTACAAAAACGATTCAAATCTAAGTTAATTGCTCTGGATACTGCACTCGAAACGATATTCGTTGAAATAGACATATTTGGAAATAAATTCATCATCGCAAATATCTACTTCCCACCTTCTTCAAAATCAGCTGATTATGTAAATTTCATTGAACTTTCCTCCAATTTGGACGGAATGATTTCTAACAATACTTCATTTATAGTTTTAGGAGATTTTAATATTCCTAGCATAGATGGGGCAAATACCGCTTCGGTGAAAGCAACTGGGGTAATGCACAAATCCTTTCTGAACTAGTAAAAAGTTATAATTTGAGCTCCTTCAATAATATCCTCAATGAAGATATGGGAACTCTCGATTTGATTCTCAGTAACAGAAGTATATTTGTAACCAAAAACATTCACCATTTGACATTAGAAGATAGGAAACATCCAGTATTGGCTCTAGAATTCGATGTCCTCAAAAAATCGTATGATTGCCAAGAACCCAAAAACTTTTCCTCCAAATATAATTTCAAAAAAGCAAATTTTGATCTTCTATGTGAACAATTGAGAGACTGTAACTGGGAACTTCTCGCGCCAATACAGGATGTTAACGTGGCAGTAGACTTTTTTTATTGTAAAATATATGAAATCTTTGACCGTTGCATTCTCAAATTCAAAAGAATCCGACAGGGTTATAAAAATTTTCCTGCCTGGTTTACGCCTAGCATCATCCGTAAGTTGCAGGAAAAGGAATTCCACAGAAAACTCAAAAATACGTCTGAATATCACTTGAATGAATATAAGAGATTGCGATCTAATTTGAAACAGGAAATTAAACAGGAACACAATTCATACATATGCAATATTGAAAATAATTTACAAACAGATCCACATTCTTTTTGGAATATGGTTAATAAGTCCAAGAAATCAAACTCTGAGAGCTCACACTTTTTAGGCCCGGACAATTCGTTAATCAAAGATAGGAATCATATTGCCAATGGTTTTGCAGAATATTTTAACACTGTGTACGAAAAAAACTTCTCATCATACGACATAAATAATATTAAAAAAACATATATCAACCAGTATATCGATGCTCCATACCTGAATTTCAATAAAATTACAGTAGATGATATTTTGAATGCCTTTAAGAAACCTAAACCAAAATATTCGGCAGGCCCGGATGAAATACCAGGCTATATCTTTAAAGCAGCCCGTGATTATTTAATATATCCCCTGCTAGTTATTTTTCAAAAATCCCTAGATTCCAATATCTTTCCGAATACATTCAAAACCACAAAAGTTACACCAATACATAAAAAAGGCTCAAAGAATGAATTCAATAACTATAGGCCCATAGCAGTTTTAAAGTACATTGCGAAAATCTATGAATTTATACTCTATGAAAAACTTTATTCACATGTACGTCAAATGATATGTATGCAGCAACATGGGTTTTGTACAAAAAAGTCTATTCAAACAAATTTAATGCTTTTCACAAACTATATTCAATCTGCCTTAGACAAGAAATCCCAAGTCGACGTGGTGTATACTGACTTTGCGAAGGCATTCGACAAAGTTGACCATGATATAATGTTGAAAAAAATTTTTTCTTATGGAGTGAGTGATGCCTTGCTGGAACTGTTTTCTTCGTACTTACAGGACAGATGGCAAAATGTTAGCTTCAAGGGAGTACAATCTTATTCATACATGGCGAGGTCAGGCATACCCCAAGGTTCAAATTTGGGACCACTTCTCTTTCTTTTATTTGTGAATGACTTACCTTCTATCATTACATCACAGTGTTTACTCTTCGCAGATGATCTTGAAATTTTTACAAAAATAGATGATCTCAATGATTACTTTCAGTTGCAGAATGATATAGATAAAATACAGGAATGGTCCATGCGTAATAAATTATACTTCAATATTGACAAATGTTTCATCATGACATACAGTAAACACAAGCATTCAAGTCACTACATATATATCATGGGAAATAAAGCTCTGGGAAGAGTGAGTGAAGTTGTTGATCTGGGTGTTGTATTTTCTCCAAATCTCAGCTTTCAATCCCACATCCGAAATGCTCTATCCCAAGCATACAAATCAGTTGGTTTCATAAAACGCTCAACTCTTAACTTCAGCTCTGTTGAATCTATTATATACCTTTATAACGCACTCGTCAGAAGCAAACTCGAATTCGGATGTTTGATTTGGAATAACTATCTCAATACAGGAAATGTTAAACAAATAGAGACATTACAAAATAAATTCATCAAGTACATTTTCTATAAAAAATATAAGGCCAGTCCTGGATTTATTTCATATCAACCCTTGAGACTCGAACTGAAAATCATTAAATTAGAGTACAGGAGAATCTATCGCGGTCTTACTTTTCTCTATAAATTGATGAACAATCATGTAGACTCTCCTGAACTCCTACATCAATTGAATTTGTATGTTCCCGATCATCGAACGCGTCCTAGACGCCTCACCTTTCTGGTTAACACCACTAACGCCTTAGACTCAATATGTCGATCATACAATCAATACAATCTTGAATATGATCTGTATTTATTTATGTCAAGTTTTATGTCCTTTAGAAAAGCCGTTATCGAAATTAGTAATAAGTAGTAATATTACGTCGCTGGCTTTTCGGGCTTGGGGGCCGCATACACGGCCCTTATTCCAAGCAATATTGTCTTTGCACCTAACCCCTAATTATGAGTACCTAATAGTGCTATGTTGTATTATGTTATAATATATGTAAGAAACAGAAACATGTAATTAGGACAACCTGTATGTGTCTGATAAATAAATAAATACTTGACACCTTTTTTGACAAATTCCAAAAAAAATTAAGTTTATCTGAGTGGTCTCGAATTAATCCTTCATTTTACTAAAAAATTTACTTCCTTTCTGGAGTAAATTGTGAATGTGAATTCACATCGTTGGAAATATATTGAGGATAAATTCTTCCAATACATCGCACAATTTCACAGCATCCAGTTATAGTATATGAGAAAACATAATATGACCAATTTCGTGAATGCCCCGACAAGAAACAGGTAAAAAAGGTTAGTGAAAATGTTCTGATATCTTATTCTGAGGAAAAATGGAAAATAATAAAACTTTTCACATTATGGAGTGTTAATCAATCTTGAAAATTGCATTGAATGTTGAGGAAAATATTGATATGTGGAAGATTGCAAAATTGACAAAAGCGTCCGATACCGAGGAAAAAGATCTATAGTTTTGTCGAGGGATGATATCAACATATTTATTCAACATACTGATAAATCCTCATACAAAAAGTAACAGATTATTTCGAAATATTCTAGAAGAGAATGTATTAACCAACATGTGGAAATAAATAGAATAGGAGAAATTCCCAGCTTTATTGCAAAATGGCTTGGAAAAGACATGTAAATAGATCACTGTTTCAGGAGAAGCTCTGTAGCTCTTTTGGCCAATGCAGAAGGCAACATTACATCCATAAAACGTCATGGTGGATGGAAATCTACGTACGTAGCAAAAGCATATATAGAAGATAATAGAAATATAAAAAAAAAGATGTTTGTAACGATATATTGAATTGTCCATATTGTTCCAAAAAAATTAAAATATCTGATAAAATCGTGGAATCAGCTATTATTCAAGAAATATGTAGCGTTTCTGATCAGCAGCAACATGGAACATCTTCGAGATTTTATGTTGGAAGTAATTCAATTAATATCAATTATCATTCCAATAATTGAAATTGTTTTATGATGAATACTATTTAATAATTAACTCTTCAATACATAAATCCCTTATGAAGTAATACTTCATGTTTATTTTGTGAATTATTTTGGCAGTGAAAGTCTTTGTTTCGCGGTAAAAAAAAATCTCTTTCTGACGTTACAAAAAAGGGAATATTTATATACGCATCAATAGGGATGCAAAAATGTCAAGTTTTTTGACGATTGTACAAACATATGTTCTGTAGGTAGAAAATACAATTATTCAGGTATACTTGTATTATTTGAAAAATTTCTTACAATGAATGAGATGGTATAATAGTTACGTGATTTGTTTTTATTACGAAACGCATGTGATACGGTAACAGCGGCTATTGTGAGTGTAGAAACTGAACAACGAAATTGTTATTGAACTATACGCGATTAATTAATCAATAATTTAAAATAATATTTTTGTCCTGTGAACTGGTGACGTGAGTACTATATTTCATGCCCAGGAAAAAAAATGACAATTGACAGACCGTATTCTTCTGAAGAATAAAACCACCCCATTATGCTTTTCGCCACATTGAAAATATATCTGACCCCTATCCTTTTTATCCTGCCACAAGAAAAATTTTTAATCTCCATGCCTCCCAATATTTTTTTCGTGAACGCCTTGGCTGTTGGTCTTATTGGTAACATGAAAAAAATACGTTAAATATGTGTAAAGTGAGAAAAGCAACTTTTGATTTCGAGGGGACCTCTTGACGAGATTTATTGTTGAGTCAAACATTTCCCAATATGAATGGCTTCAATATAATAGACTGACCTTTTTCCTCGAAATGCCAAAAAAGTACAGAAGAGAGTCATGAATCTTGACAGTTTTCCAATCGCAGAAAATTGGTGTTTTCCATTGCAGGCCTGTTAGGCTTGTTGAATTTCTTCGCTGCCGTCGATGAAAGGGTATAAAACTAATATCTATAATAATATATTCACCCACTTCCAGTATGATTTTGCCATTACCCATCATGACGTTCTATCAGATAAATGTACACTTTCCAATCTCCTCTTGTTTTCACACTCATAACTGACTGTGCGAAAGCATTCAATGAAGTAAATATTGAAAAATTACTGGAGAGACTAATGGTCGTTTCATACACCACACTTTTAGTTTTACTTTTTCTTTTACTTTTAAGAAAGTTGTCACAATGTCAATCAATCGAGGCGTTCATACACGGCACTTTTACTTTTAGTTTAAGGATGAGAACTTTTACTTCAAGAATGAGATATTTCAATGATTTTAGGGACTGCGCGTGCGTGCATGTGAAGTCATCACAGCAAGCCGTGCCACCAACAGTACAAGGAAACGTTTTCCTCGTGAATATTTAACATAAATGATATAGAAAGGGTGTTCTGTGAAATATCTGTCATCATCGGATACAAAATAGCAAATTGCTAATCAAAACAATAACGTTACCCACGATTACTTCTTCTTCTTCGTTTGTTTTTGATCACTGTGCATGCGTCCTATTTACTTTAACAATGGTGTATGAACGGTCCAATTCCATTCTTAAGGTAAAAGTAAAAGATAAAGTAAAAGTGTGGTGTATGAACCGACCATAAGTATACTAGGATTATCAGAGTAGAGGTTGCGGTTTGAAGAATCTCATCCGTTGGAATGAGCGGTTTGACGTAGGGATCACTCCTCATTACAATTTCCATTAATAATTTCAAGACGAAGACCTGGGTACCTACTTTCGAAACAACCTCCAGTTCAATTAACTAGTAGGAGTAAATAATAAATAAGGTTTATAAGATATAGGATTCTATTCGTAGCTTTTTTTTAGGTAAGTAACCTACCACAATCCGATAAAATAATGATAGGATGTGTTTCATTCAGAAGGAATTATTTTTAAATGACGCGACAAATTTTCGGGGTGGATTGAAAATCTGCTCTTCTACACTTGTATCGATTTCAACATCAAGTCTTATTTTCTTCACCACATAATGATGACTTTCAAACAGTATATAGGATTCGTAATTCAAAATACAAAGTACTTCAAAAATATTATTTTCATTGTTGATTTGTTCAATGCTCTTGTAAGGTCTAAATTACTAGGCAGAAACCAAGAAAGATTAAATAGAAGGAGTCGAGAATACGTTTCCACAGTAATTATATTTATGTCGGAAGGAATGATCATTTTCCATATGAAAATTTTGGAATCGTATCATTAGAAAAAATACGATAATCACAAATGAACAATGAGATTCGACCGTTTCATGTGAAAATTGAAAACTGTAGAGATCAACTATCCCAACACCAAGTTGACATTATTTGCACACGACGTGCGTTTTGCTAACAGCGTTTGAATCTTCAGGAGTAAAAAAATTACACTGATATCGAGTATTAAGTATCAACTGATATTATTCGCACTCGACACGCGTTTCGCTAACAACTTCAGCATCTTCAGGAGAAGAAAATGAATACTGATATCTTGTATCAATTTTCTCCTTCTGAAGATGCTAACCTTGTCATCGAAACGCTCTTCGAGTGCAAAACAAGATGAGCTTGGTTGTTAGGGTAATTGATCTCTACAAAAAGTTTTCAACAATAATTACAGTCTGTACCTGATATGTATTCTACTCGATGATAGAATGTTGAGATGTTACAAATATTCGAGTGCGTATAAAAAATATAATAAGACATTAAACATCGATCTAACAGACTGCGCCACATTTATACAAACGTAGAAAGAATGTAAGACGCTCATGAAATTATGTAACTCAGACTCAAATGATAGAAACAATGCCATATATGTTCTTTTTCATTTTCTCTTCTCTTACTCATGAGTACGAAATACATCTTTGTGTTTGTGAGAGTATCTAATGAATAAACAATCATTTTGCTTTTTGGTATTGTTCGACTATATTTTATTGATTTTAATTTATTTTTTCAATAATACATCCAGCAGGCTGATGACCATTTACAGGTGTATATAACTAATAAACTATTGATAAACTGAACCAATTGCTAAATAATAAAAGGACCCTGACATCACATAGCTAATTCTGCAAGACAGTAACGAGTTGAAGTTTAAACTCAGATAGAGAAAGAAAAAAGATATCTATACATTGCAAACTGTTGAAACTACGACATATTGTTTTGAGATGACAGTAAAAATTATGCTCAGGTACAGCTATGTGATATGTTATATTAGATACAGATGGTGGTACATTAAATCAATTAGAGATAGTAAGGAAGACGAATCAATATGATTATCAATAATTTTATACATAAAAGTCAAGTCAGTTATCTCGCGCTGTTTTTTAAGGGAAACTAAATTGAATTCATTCAAGAATAAATCATAATAATTTTGCCTCTGAGGATGGATGCCATGTTTTTTATAAAAGACAAATTTAAGAAACTTTCTTTGCACATTTTCAATAGCTGCAATATATTTTGAATGGCAAGGATTCCACACCACACTACAGTAATTCAATTTACTCTTTATCAATGACACATAGACACAACGGAAAGCATCAAATGAATTGAACTCGCTACAAGAACGTATCAACAATTCCAATGAATTAATGGCTTTGCCTATAATACTCTCTATATGGTTGGAAGAATACGACTACTGATCGAATACTACTCCCAAATCTTTGAATTGGGTAACTCCTGCCAAAGATAAGTTCTTTAAGTGATAGTCGAAAAAAATTGGGGTAGATTTTCGCGTGATAGTCTTATTTTTACATTTATTTTCAGTGCACCAATCATTAGGTGACGCAAGATCTCGTTGTAGTATTTCACGATCTTCGACCGATTTAATTTCTCGGAAGATTTTCATATCATCAGCGGAAAGTAGTTTATCACATTGTATATGGTCACAAATGTCGTAAATAAAGAGCAAAAACAGTAATGGTCCGAAGTTTGAGCCCTGTGACACTCCAGAAGTTGCTACGGAAGTAAATGATTTGACTCCATCATATTCAACAAGCAATTTCCTATTCGATAGAAATTAATGTAGAAGCAATTGAATTTTGTAGCATATTGTAAAACGAGATCATTCAACTTATAAAAAAATCTGAAAAGCCTAATCCATTGAAGAATTTGCATTGGTTCATTTTCCTTCTTTCTATAGGTTCTTGTATACCGAATCAGAGAAGGAAAATGTCTTTTACAGCTCTCCTAACGACCCTACTACAATCACAGCAATAATGAAATCCACTCCAGCAAAATGTCGATGAATGCCTCGTTGTCAATGAGCCGAAAAATAACTTGTAGCCAGCGACGCGTGGTGGAAATCGAACCTTTCGAATCTCTGCGCCGGAAGGGTCACTCAACTGTCGCGTTATCGGAACTTTTCCACGAGAGGAAAATAAATGAAATCCTTGCGGGGCACAATGGATTGACAGACTGTCTTTACATCAACACCTATTTCCTCTGGCAACTTTATGTTACCAGAATGCCCGATATGTTATCGAAAGAGCCTTTTTCACTAACATGTTGGTCCGTATTTATTTTATAGCAAGGAAAGCTCTGCTTCCTTTTTATTTCGTGTTGAATTGTACTTTTTCCTTTGAGGGGCGGTATTAGATTGGATCAGTCAGCGGCGTGGTTGGGATTTACTGGAGTGGAAACAATCGACTTTGATTGGGAAGGGATTCGATAAGATAATATGGGTCACGGAAAATACTGGAACATTTCGGAGGATTTTCGTCAAGAAAAAAATTTTTCTCGTAATATGATGAAGCAGATTGTGCACGATCTACCTAGATGATGAATTTTAAACATACTTTCAAAATGAAAAAAAAACAGAAATTCGTGATAGCGATTTTTTCAAGAAATGAAGTTCGGTATTGAAATTTCATATAATAACCATAGGAAACATAATCAATATATGATTGAATGAAATCTTTGATATTATATCATATCATATCATTATGTCTCCGTTTGATGTCTCCATAATGTCCAACAGGATGAAGCTCCCCGACAATTACGTTGTAGCAAGTTTAGACGTTGTCTCCCTGTTCAGTAATGTTTATTGAGATGCTTGTATCAGAGCAATTGGTAAAAAATGGCACTGTTTCAGCTCCATTTGTAACGTACAAAAACGAACCTTTTTTGAATTGATTACATTTCTCTTTCATAATGCAGTTTTCTCCCTCGACAATAAAGTAGACAAACAAACGTTTGGTACCCCAATGGGGGCAAAAATAAGTGCCATATTGGCTTGTTATGTAATGGATGACCTGTTAGATGTAGTCATTGATATTCCCCCTCTCCAGTTGAATTTTATTAAGGAATATGTCGATGATATTATTCTCGCCTTACCTGCTGGTTGCACTGATGAGATTGTGGAAATATTCAACAGCTACGACCCGTACATCTAATTCACGGTTGAGTGTGGAGACGATGAACGTAGTGTGCCCTTTTTTAATACGAAATTCATTCGTACACTTGACAATATCATCATCATCGATTGGTACAGAAAACCCATGAGTTCGGGTAGATACATGAATTACCTGTCGTACCACAAGGAACCCATCAAGGTTAACTTAGTTGAGCAAATGAAACATTGAATACTCAGCATCTCGGATAGTGCCTACCATGCCATGAGAAATAATACGACTGTTGAGTATTCTAGATGTTTGGCCAATGTATGATTCAGGACAATCCATACAAGGAATGTTATAAATGACATTTGATCTATTTTTAATCGAAATTGGAGTCTTTATTCTACTATGTAATTTGGAAATTGTTACAATTTTTTATCAATTTTGGGGTTAATTCTTGTATGTAGGGTAAAAATTTGTAAATTGTTGTTGCACAACAATTTACAAATGTTTAAAATAGCAAAGAAAAATATCGTAACAATTTCCAAATTACATAGTAGAATAAAGACTCCAATTTCGATTAAAAAAAAACAAATGTCATTTATAAGATTCCTTGTATGGATTGTTCTGAATCATACATTGGCCAAACATCTAGAACACTCAACAGTCGTATTATTTCTCATGAAAGTGACTGTAGAAGAAATGTAAATTCTTGTGCTCTATCAGAACATGTTAATAACAGAGATCACCGTATGAATTACGGACAAGCTGAAATTTTGGATAGTGAAATAAATCTTTCTAAGCGTGTATTTTCAGAAATGATACATATAAATAATAATGACCATTCCATGAACAAAAAAACAGATTTGAATGGTCTTAGCAAAATTTACCCCTTCTTGATAAAGTATGAGAAGGATAAGAAAAAATCACCCTCTATTTCGACTTTTCCACCGTAATCTAGAAGTGAAATTATATCATATGTCTAAATTCATTTAAACGTCACTTTCATATTTTCATGTAAAATTTTTGCCTCTTTTATTATTCAATCTCACGTTAGTAAGTAACCATTCCATTATATTATCATATGATAAATTGTTATATATTATAGACGTCCTGAGGAAGGCAATAAAGATTGCCGAAAGCTTGACGAATAACAAAGAGTTTTCTTTGTGATATAGCCCAACACAACTGACTGCAACCCCAAAAGTTTTACTACATATATATATATATATATATATATATACATATATATATATATATATATATATATATATATATATATATATATATATATATATATATATATATATATATATATACATCCAGCTATCTTCCTGGCGTCTTTTCACAACTCAATCTCTGAGCGTCCGTCATGTAGTTCTCAAGAAACCTGTAGTTGTACAGATGAATATTTTCAAGATTCATACACGACGTGTCATGGAAACTGTTTGGACTTTGTTTTTCGACTATAAATAATTGGAATTTTCATTTGTCCATTCCTTAGCGTCCTTTCATGGAGCCCCCTCTCAGCGTCCAATATATTCAAGAATTTCCGCTAGCTGGCGTCCGCTTTATATATTTTACTTTCGTCCTTCCGATTCGTAAGCGCCCGGCGATGATGCCAGATTAAACCATAACGGCAATAGGTAACTTTAAGATGCTACTCGTGGGTTAACTTTATGAGCTCTGATATTTTGCTTTGATACCTTTTTTAATTTCACTATTTACTTGTTATTTTTATCTAGACACTCATATGTGATTTGTTAAATATATACAATTTATGTAAAACTGACTTTTTCTACAGCTTATAAACATCAGTATTAATTGCCTCACAACCTGTGGTCATGTTGTTCGTTATTTAGCTTTGTATTAAGCTTACTCAATACCAGTCCCTACAAGAAATTATATATTTTTCTTCAAACATTACTAAATCATGACATGATCACATATCTGGAAAATGGCCCTGAGAATCACATTCCAACTCATAAAAAATAAATGAATATATTAAGAAAAATTTATTTGTGGAGATACTCTGTTATAAAAGGGTACACGGCAAAGTGTTCACTTGTGTTTGTAATGAGCAGCCAAAATGTATGTTGAGAGGGGGGCCAAACATATACAGTGTCATCCCCAAAGTATGCACCATATGGGAAACTTATTTATTGAGGGTTTTTCGACAAAAAGTTATTCCTGATAAGAGTTTGTGTATCCCCTAAAACTAAACATGCACCAACAAAATACAGTAAAACACACGTTATATACGAGGAGCCTTCAAATATTTGATTTTGAGACAAGAGTATTTTGAAAAATCTCGGAAAATGTTGTTTGGAAAAGTTGTTCCGCATCAAAAAATACATCCAGATTCGAAAGCATGGCCATCTAAGTGAAGTTTTACTTTTTTACCCATTTTCTTCATAACTATTTTGGACAAGAAAATCTCCAGAAAATCAATGAGTTTTTTCCAAAATACCTATTTCATTTTGACCTTTTGTGACTTAATATTATCGAATATTAAGTTATTGTTAAAATACTGTATAATTTTCAGTAACATTCGGTGTCAACAAAAAATAAAAATAACCTTGCACCAAAAACTTAGAAAATTATTTAACTCGTCAAAAAAATTGACCGTGGTTAACACCTTACTTGTGTGATTTGTAATACTACAGACTTCTAAAATAAACCGTGGTATACAGGATGCTGTCTATTTATCGTTTTAACAAATTTTTGTTTTTGTAGTCCCCATTTGAGAAAAGTGGGTAGAAAATTAAACTTCACTCAGATGGCCATGCCTTCAAACCTGGATGTATTTTTTGATGCTAAACAACTTTTCCAAATAACATTTCCCGAGATTTTTCAGAATAAGAGTACTTTACTATTGTCTCAAAATCAAATATTTGAAGGCTTCTCGTATATAACGTCTGTTTTACCGTATTTTGTTGGTGCATATTCTGTTGCAGGGGATGCACAAACTTTTATCAGGAATAACTTTTTGTCGAAAGACCCTTTATAAATGAGTTTCCCATATGGTGCATACTTTGGGGTTGACACTGTATAGGGCTAGAATTGGTAGTCTTTTTCAATTAAAAAAGGTTACTACAGTTGCCACTGTACGGATGGATATAATAATGACTGCAAAAAAAATTTCATGATTCCACGCCAATATTTTTATAAGAAAATACGAAGTTGTGAGACACTGAATGATATCAAATATTTTTTGTGGCCCAACATACCCGAAAACAGACGTAGCAACTTATCGCACCAAAAAAAAATCATGCAACTCGAAAAACCTGCATGAATACATGCAATTTTCTGGAGTTTTAGGTGTGAGTTTTACAACAACAGCAACAAAAGCATAACCAAACCTTCCCCTAAGTAGAGCGTTAGGCGTTAGCACTAGAATCATTCAGAAAGAAGTAAATGAAATGGTAACTCTTCAAATAAGATATTTCTCGTTCAGAAAATATCGAATTTCAAAATTTCAACACTACCTTTGACGAAAAATGCAAGAACCGATTCTATTTCACCTAAATACTGACCGTTTTATTCCAATAAATTTATTCGAGAGGTTTCTTTGTTTTTTAATGCTGTGCAGATCCTTCCCATATTTTTTTTTTAATTAACACGCTTTCATTAGCTTGGGTTGTAACTATGTATGTAACGGAATCTTTGAGCAAAATTTTCACCAATTTCCAGAAGTCTGATAAATTTGAAACTTTGCATACGTATCAAGGACCGATGACAATGCAATAATTTGATCATAGTTTTCCATTATAATAATAATAATAATAATCTTTATTTTGCAGTTGAAAATTACACACAATATACAATAACTGAAAATGACGTCGGAATACAAAAAGAAAATAAGAAAAAAACAAAAAACATTGTTTTAAACACTATAATAAACTAGCTACAATGAAATAAAAATAACAAATTTGCTCGTATTGGTTTCAAGAAATACATACTCGATATATTCACTAAAAGAGCTTTGTCTGATTATCCTTATAAGGACCACAATTTATTAATCCTTATTACCAGGATAAATAAATTCTATTATAGATCCTCTGTAGTGGAGTAAAAAAGATAGAGCTAGCGCGCGTTCTGCGCATGCCTGCAGTTTCGGACTTACTCTTTCGTTCTTTCGTTCGGGCACTCGGCACAGCACAACGGAGGCAGAAACGTTTTCAGGGTAGTTGCGTTCTCACAATGTTCATTCCTTATCTTACATGCGTAGGTGTACATGAGTCTGATACATGCAAATTACTGTTTATGATATTTATGTAATATATAATATAGTTCCCAGCGAAATACAGCCACGGAACTGCTGAAAGACGAATGTTGCCAATAATCCTGAGTTGGGCTTCGACCGTTCACAAGATGCAAGGTTGTACAGTTGATCATGCAGTAATTTATCTAGGCTCGCGATTGTTTGCTGCTGGACAAGCCTATGTAGCACTTAGTCGTGTAAGATCTTTAGACGATATTCGGATTGATGAACTTGATTGCTCTAAGTTAACAGGAAGTACCCCATGCAATAGTGAAGCTTTAAATGAAATGATGAGATTGCGGAATGATTCGTAAGAAATATCACATTTCGACTAGAAACTAATTGATAAATTGAACTAAAAAATGAAAAATAAATAATAGTTTAAAAAACTAAAAAAACACGCTTTTATAGCTAACCGAACTAAAAAATAGAAAATAATTTTTAATTACAAAGAGTTTATATTACGGTAGTAGAAGGCTAAACAATCATTCATAGTCAATCAGCTCAAAATCAAATTATAATAAAATTTAAGTAATTAACAGAATAAAGTAATTCAGAGTAAAAAGCGTGGGGTGCATTTTACTACATTTCATAAGTCTCCTCTCAAAGATAATTACCGATAGAATGATTGTAATATATAATATATCAATAAAATAATTTAATTTTTTGTCAAAAATTGTCCTTCTGACGTGTATTCGGATTTTATCGAAATTAATTTTCCAGCCTCTAATACCTTGCAATATATTTTCGATGAGCCACCCTGTATATGATATTACATCGCGTATCCGGAATGAAAAACAAATGGTTTTCAAACCAATTTTTTTTTACCACCATGTATCAAAAATACCGATTATGAATTATTTCGATTCATTCAATTCATGGGGGCTAGTTGATGAATGATCTATTACACAATCCATAGAGGTTGTAAATAACGAATTGAAATTAATTTTTTGTTCTCCCTGTTGTGAGGTTCAAACCAAATAGTTGTGGAGGATATTGGACACACACGACATCCTATCACCACTCTGGCATGATATCTTTGAAGGAAAAGCCATCTGTATCACTACTTTTGTTCGGGTTTGGAGGTCGTCGTTTTTTGGAATTTCTTCCTGACGTTTTGCTGGCGCGAGTGGCTAGCCTTTGAAGAAGCTAGGAATGGTGTGGTTTCCCGCGAAAAGCTTAGTTCGCCTTGAAAAACCCCCTACTCTAGGTCTGTGCGTTGATGAACTCAAGCAGAAACAGCGAAAGAATACAAAGTAGTCATGAGTGTGTGTCAAAACCTCATTTGATTCATAACTTCCCTGAAATCGGTTTATCAAATATCACTCACTCATCACTCAACGAATGTTTGTCAACAAATACTGCACTTTTTAAAACACGCTGCCTTCTGAAATCAGCCCCTATTCAGCGTTGCCTCTTCTTCAGAAATTGAAAGACGCTTGGAAATCGACGGTCCGAAAGTAATATATACCTTTCAATGAATATTCAGAAATGCTCCTTGCGTCGCTGGCGGCAAACCTGATGAACTAATAATATACAAAAGTATTCGAAAAATTTGCACAACTATCAAGAAGGCGTCCAACGAATTTTCAAATATGTGAACTACTCTGGTGCTCTGAGTTCAGATTCTACACAGTTTCTTCAGAGCGTCCATATATGGACGCTCTGTTGGAGCCGGACGCTTGGAAGATAGTAATTTGTTAATGTACGGACGCTCGGTAGATAGTGGTATGCTTATATATATATATATATATATATATATATATATATATATATATATATATATATATATATATATATATATATATATATATATATATATATATATATATATAGGAGGAATTTACATTAATTGTCACAACGTTTCGTCAAATTCTCATTTGCCGAAACGTTGTGACGATATATATATATATATATATATATATATAGATGCAGCAACTTCTCGGGGTAGATTCAAGATCTGCCATTTTACACTTGTATAGACACCAATATTAATCATTACTATTCCAGATTGTGGTAGGATACAAACCCAGAAAACTACGGAAAAAAAGGCCTGAAAATACTGTGATTCCATTCAATCGTGGAAAACGAAAGGAGAGAAAACGATTTTATACCTGTGAGGGCGCTTCTCAGAAATAACTTGAGCTTCAGATACTTCACTCTGTTTGAAAGCTCAGTTTGGATAGAATCTTTCCTCAAAAATGATGAAAATCGTTGGAAGCGGCTAATAAACTCTCTGCTCTCTGCATGCCCAAAGCACCGGCCTACCCCCAATTTTTTCGATATTATCAATATTATACATCTTCATATAGTAGGGATCAATTGTATTTGTCATGAATAGTATCAAATTTTTACCATTTACCACCGCGGTTTTAAATTGCTTGCATTCGGCACGACTGAACTCTATAATAGTAGTTTGTAGAACAGGGGTGGAAATGACGGCCATATCCTAAGGAAACGTTGAACCCAATATCCACCATAAATATACATTTTATTCAAACAGGGGAATACTTCGGAACCCTATGTGACACTGATAGTCGTTCCACTAGAGGGGGTTTGGTATTCATTAGAATTCATCGAAAAGCCTGGAATTTGGTAATTCTCATTGAACTTCTATCAGATGTTATCAAACACCAATGATTTTCATATCTGATAACCAGACGAGTAATTTCAATTTCATTTTGATATCACTTTATTGCCATACATTCCGTGATCTCATTGATTTTCACAAGCGGACAATTGTTAAATACACAATTTCCATCATATCCAGAGTATCTGTCATAATAATGTATACTGGGCAGTGATGGTTACTGAATATAAATACTCGAACACAGTTTCAGACCTCAGTTTGGTCACGTATGATTTTATATTCCATTGTGATGGATAATTATCACTGTTGAAATCAATTTTATGTGTTTTCTCTCCGTTGATAATAGGAATGCATTGAATTATCATTTTACCTGTCTACAATAACCAATAAAAAAACGTTATGTGAAACACCAAACATGATCAGATCCCTATTGAGTCAAAACGAGCATTTGAACACGGAATAGAATTGGAGAAATTGTGTACAATTCGTATGTGGTAGTATTTATACTGGTGGAATATCAAGATCATCAAGTATATGAACTGCTGAATAAAAAAAAATAACTTGAAAAGATAAAAAAAAGATATGTCGAAATTAGCTGAACACATGTTGACAATTCAAGAAGGCGTCCAACGAATTTTCAAATATGTGAACTACTCTGGTGCTCTGAGTTCAGATTCTACACAGTTTCTTCAGAGCGTCCATATATGGACGCTCTGTTGGAGCCGGACGCTTGGAAGATAGTAATTTGTTAATGTACGGACGCTCGGTAGATAGTGGTATGCTTATATATATATATATATATATATATATATATATATATATATATAGGAGGAATTTACATTAATTGTCACAACGTTTCGTCAAATTCTCATTTGCCGAAACGTTGTGACGATATATATATATATATATATATATATATATATATATATATATATAGATGCAGCAACTTCTCGGGGTAGATTCAAGATCTGCCATTTTACACTTGTATAGACACCAATATTAATCATTACTATTCCAGATTGTGGTAGGATACAAACCCAGAAAACTACGGAAAAAAAGGCCTGAAAATACTGTGATTCCATTCAATCGTGGAAAACGAAAGGAGAGAAAACGATTTTATACCTGTGAGGGCGCTTCTCAGAAATAACTTGAGCTTCAGATACTTCACTCTGTTTGAAAGCTCAGTTTGGATAGAATCTTTCCTCAAAAATGATGAAAATCGTTGGAAGCGGCTAATAAACTCTCTGCTCTCTGCATGCCCAAAGCACCGGCCTACCCCCAATTTTTTCGATATTATCAATATTATACATCTTCATATAGTAGGGATCAATTGTATTTGTCATGAATAGTATCAAATTTTTACCATTTACCACCGCGGTTTTAAATTGCTTGCATTCGGCACGACTGAACTCTATAATAGTAGTTTGTAGAACAGGGGTGGAAATGACGGCCATATCCTAAGGAAACGTTGAACCCAATATCCACCATAAATATACATTTTATTCAAACAGGGGAATACTTCGGAACCCTATGTGACACTGATAGTCGTTCCACTAGAGGGGGTTTGGTATTCATTAGAATTCATCGAAAAGCCTGGAATTTGGTAATTCTCATTGAACTTCTATCAGATGTTATCAAACACCAATGATTTTCATATCTGATAACCAGACGAGTAATTTCAATTTCATTTTGATATCACTTTATTGCCATACATTCCGTGATCTCATTGATTTTCACAAGCGGACAATTGTTAAATACACAATTTCCATCATATCCAGAGTATCTGTCATAATAATGTATACTGGGCAGTGATGGTTACTGAATATAAATACTCGAACACAGTTTCAGACCTCAGTTTGGTCACGTATGATTTTATATTCCATTGTGATGGATAATTATCACTGTTGAAATCAATTTTATGTGTTTTCTCTCCGTTGATAATAGGAATGCATTGAATTATCATTTTACCTGTCTACAATAACCAATAAAAAAACGTTATGTGAAACACCAAACATGATCAGATCCCTATTGAGTCAAAACGAGCATTTGAACACGGAATAGAATTGGAGAAATTGTGTACAATTCGTATGTGGTAGTATTTATACTGGTGGAATATCAAGATCATCAAGTATATGAACTGCTGAATAAAAAAAAATAACTTGAAAAGATAAAAAAAAGATATGTCGAAATTAGCTGAACACATGTTGACAGCAAATGATAAAAACATGGAATACTATACATTCGCTTGTCGTCAAACGATAGTGAAGGGATTTTATTTGTTCATTGAGTATAGACGCATGGTGAATGGAAAGTTGACTGGAAATATTCAGTTCGTAGGAGGTCGAGTCAAAATAAACACTTGGTAGAAGTGTTGATGAATGAATTGGACATGCCAGTATCACATTTTGAATCAAACTCGCCAAAAATCGAATCTTCGAAAGAGTTTTCTAGAGAGATGTTCCCAAGGAGAAGGATTCGATTTATTTATTTCAACCTTTCAATTCATCAAAGATACGATGAGTAAATAACAACATTGTCAATTTTGCTTCTCCATAATATTATAGTTACCAATTGCACTGAATATACCAATTTCCTCTGAGAACAGATAGTATAAGAATTGTAAGCATTTTCAACACAGCAAGTACGTATTCCGATCAGTTTACAATTTGTAAGAACATATTATTTCCGCCACTTGAATATTGGTCCTGACCACATATTTCAGAAACAACTTCAGATGGAAAACATCATAACAGTATGAACAAAACACTTTTGCGCCATTCTTGTAGTGTTTGTTGACCACAAATCTTTATCAATGTCGAATAGATTGGAGAATTCTGTATTATTGAAGAGTTTAGATTGATTGATACAAACCAACCAAAATATATATCGCGCCAGCAAAATCACAATACATCTTCTGTGCCGAAAGCATTTTCCATGGGAATATATGGCGTCACGTAACCAAAGAAAACCTCCATCATACGACGCAGTTCAGAAGAATTCGTCAGTTTTGCTAACCTGATATTTCAAGCGGAGTGCGTATATTCTCTTTCAGTAGGTACGTGCCAGCGTGAATTCCGAAGGAAGATGTACTTTGAACACAAAAGTGGGTTGTTGATCTGGTTCCAAAACAAATTTTTATATCCTAATCCGTTGTGTTATTATTGAAAAAGAAACGTTGACAAGTTTTCGAAAATATATAGTAAAATGTCTTTATGATAGAGCAGAAATACTATGCGAATTATTGAAAGAAATTTATAAATGAAACAAATCAAAAAAAAAATTATGGAATTTCAAAATCGTAACATACCCCACAGTGAAGACATTCAACATACACAAACTGCAGTCCCTGTTAAAGAAATTGTATTTTTTGTCCCTCGACTGTCTCATATTGAACATATCGGAATCAGGTCTAGCATTGGATCAACATTCGAAACAACAAACACTTCACGGTCAATCCTGAAACATAACCAACCAACACAAAACAGAAAACACAAATGATTGTTTTTATATAGGTGAAACGTCAAGGCCCTTTCAAATGGGAAAAAGTGAACGCAAAATGAACCCCAAAAACAGGCATTGATGAGAGCAAGAGAGACAATGGCAAAGAACAAAAATTAAACGAATATGGTTTCACCATGCTGTCTGCGGACACTTGCGTCGATGTTCAAAAAAAATTCAATTCTCGTTTCATCGCTCCCACGTCAGGTATACCACAGGGATCCAATCTTGGACCACTTGTGTTTCTCTATTATATTAATGATCTGAATACCTCATCAACTTGTCGAAAACTTGCTTTTGTAGATGACGTGAAATCAGTGATAACTTTCCCTCATGACTGCTTCTTATTGCATTCTGATTTGGGTAAAATTATATTGTGGTGCGATAAAAACAAATTCAGCCTTAATATTAGTAAATGTTTCGTAATGAGTTATTCAAGATGCAAAAGCCCGGTAACTTTCAATTATTCCATATATCAAAACGTATTGGAACGTCGCTTACAGATTGGAGATCTGGGAGTTATATTTGCTCAAAAATTTTCATTTATTCAACATACGAACCAAACGGTATGAAATGCCCTTGAAGTTCTAGGTTTCGTTATCAGAAATTCTCATCGCTTCGAAAACAAAAAAACACTGAAAATACTCTACTTTGCATTTGTTTGCTAAGAATTAGAATAAGGGTCAATGATTTGGAACCCTATTTACGATTGTCATTCTAAAGAAATTGAATCTTTTCAGATAAAATTCCTCAAATTTCTGGTATTTCGAGAAGACAATTATAATCCTGTGAGAGGGCTACATAATAATATTCATTTGAATAGATGTGATGTTATTTCTATGTCGAACAGGCGAATCATCGCTGCTATCTCATTTCTTCACAAATTGATTCATAACAAGATAGATTGTCCATATCTCTTGCATGATATCAATTGGTTTGTGCCTCGCCTAGAGTCCATACCTACTGTTTCATTCCATATCACTATCTCGCGTACCAACTTCTCACTTCACTAATAGGCTACTTGCACACACACCGATTTTGGACGGCCGGTATAAAATCGGCCGATATTTTATCGGTAGCGGGTGCTTGCAGACTCACCGGATTTTTACCGGTCGAACAATCAGTTGCTTTGTTGTCGTGACACGAGGTTATTGAAAAAAAATGTATAATTGCCGGTAAACAATTGGTGGGTGTGCAAGCGTGTATTTAGTTACGTACGCCACTACCTCCCGGTAATGCCGGCCATGCAGTGGCAGTGGACGGCTGCTAACCGATATTTTACCGGCACCGATCAGCGGTCGGCGTGTGTGCCAGGTCCCGTTCCCACATGTGGTTCACTATTGGAATTTGGACGACCGGTATAAAATCGGCCGTCCAAGATCGGTGTGTGTGCAAGTAGCCATATATGTCAAAACTTCAACCGTTTTTCTGGAATATGCGACATCAATTTCGACACATTAAAATCTATCAGTTCCTTATAATTGTGTGAACTGTCAAATAACTGAATTTTGTGTCTTTGTATATTTGTATTTTTCACTTGAGGTTTGTGATGTCAAAGTTTGGGTATTCAGAGCCTGTGTTGTGAGAATTCTGGGGTGGTGGCTGGAAACAGATGTCGTCCCTTTGTTTACCACGTGGTTATCTGACTTGTCGGTATATGCCCTACTTTTTACCACTCTTTTTCTGTGAAAAATATTTCAATACATATTTACGAATTTTTTTCATCTCATTTCTATGTAAATATTGATAAACATTGATCTGCTATCGATTATTCATTATATCGTATTTTTGTATTTTCCTACAATTGGGTTTTTGTACCTGTTGGAAATAAATGGCTTATGTATGGCGTATATGCCCTACTTTTTACCACTCTTTTTCTGTGAAAAATATTTTAACACATATTTACGAATTTTTTTCATCTCATTCTTATGTTAATATTGATAAACATTGATCTGCTATCGATTATTCATTATATCGTATTTTTGTATTTTCCTCCAATTGGGTTTTTGTACCTGTTGGAAATGAATGGCTCATTATTATTATCATTTTCGTCGAGTTCGTTATAAACCTCACCTGGCTACCCATCTTGAATGACAGAATGCTATGTCAATCTCACATCTTGGACTTTTCATTTTTTCAATAAACCATAGAAGGGAAGTGTTTGCGATAACTTTTGAAAACGGAAAAAAAAATTGTTTCCAACAAACCCAAGTATTTTTATATTTATATTTGTTCTTGTATTTTCATGATAGGCAAATCCAAGTTATACGAGAAGTTGCTGATTGATAGAAAATGTTTCATTCGGAAGAAAATATTTTTGATCAACGCAGCAACTTCTAGAAGTGGATTAGAAATCTACATTCTCCACACTTCTATAGATTTCGGAATTAATTCTTGTTTCCGCAGAATGTGGTAGATTACTGACCCAAAAAATTCACGAGGAAAACTTTCATCCTTCACAAAAGGATGATTTTCAAAAAGTGAACGATGAGATTTCTGTGAACTTTTTGGGAAAACACATTGAATGTCAATTGAGTCTGCATTCACTAGATTCACTCTCAGTTGCAAGAAAAGCACCTCCATCAGCGAATTCGGTGGTTGATGACTCTTTACTTCCAAATGTTAGGCGGGACACTGTCTGTTACTTTTCGGAATTCATTTCTGTATTCTGTGTCATGATCATCGACTAGGGAGTACAAAGTATGATATAGAATGATTCGTAATTTCCTGCATGATTTTCAGAAATATACTTGGTATCAATAGTAATTTTCCTAACAAGTGCGGAAAGTGATTCTTTCCCGCACGCGACTGCCGTTAACCCGAACGACGCGAAGCGGAGTTCGGGTAAGCAGTCGAGTGCGGGAAAGACACTTTCCGCATGAGTTAGGAACAATACTTTTTCTACAAGCGTAGGAAAGAAATTCATTTTTTCAATTATTTATTCATGCAAATGGAAACAACTAACAAGAGTAACATTTTCTATCCACTAATTATTCGTAATATTTATTATAAATGTACAATTTGATGCATTATGTAAATTTATAGTAGAAGCCAGCATTTTGTTTGGAGATGTCTGATTTCCTGAAGAAGAAGGTAACTCGGGCAATACATTATCGAAAGAAATCGAATGTGCAGGCACAGGCATCAAATCGTCGCCGATCGATATAGACGTGGATGGTTCTAAAATGCACCCGGAAGACGAGGTAGTGTTTAGATTGAGAATTTTGTTGGACATTTTTTTTCCGATTGGTGGAGTCTTCTAAATATTCCTCTGCAACTAAAGTCGATTTCCATCCTCCTAGGCGTTTGATATTAGTTATACCCACACCACAGTCAGCAAGTAAAGTGGCTGAGGAACGCCTGAAGCTGTGACCAGTGTAAAGCTCTGGATTTTGAAGGCGCAGATATACTGCTATTTCGGAGGGTATCTTTCCTATGGTATTGATTTCTACACATTGCACAGTACATTTTCCACTTTTGTAATACAAGAATAAACGACGGTGAGGAGTATCTTTTGGACGTGAATGTACATAATTTCTGTATACGTTCAAAAACTAACCACCATTTGCTTCCCCAGATATCACGAAGGATCTAGAGGAATGATTTTTGGAATCCTTGATATCAACAATTATCAGGTTTTCTTTGTCGTCTATGTCGTCAATGGTGAGTTTTGTCAGCTCTTCTCGTCTGCAAGCACCAGCTAATCCAAAAATTGCTACTAACTCAATCATGAGGTATATGTCATCGGGTGCTTCAGTCATAAATTTTGAAACGTCTTCTTGAGTGAAGATTTTGGCCTTTTTCGGTCGAAAACCGACATTCTGTCTTTTAATGAATGCAATTATTTTGTAAAATTTGCTAATATCCAAATTTTGCTTTACTTTGAATACACTCTTCAACATTGAATATCTTGCCCATAAAGTGTTCGGCTTCCATGTTTTAGACATTTCTAGAAAATAAGCCAAGAATACTTCTTCTTTATTTGGTGTTTTCACTTTTTCATTGTTGCACCATTCAATAAAACTCGTGTATTGTCTCACACCTTTGTTTAGATTTCGTTGGCAATAACTCTAAGTTCGCATCTGTAGCTGCTTGCACGATTTCTTGTGGAAGTTCTTCATCAGATGAATAATCCATTGTGGCAATTTCACTGAATCGAAAATTTTATATAAGTAACGCTTTGTCTGTCACTCTGACAATTACAAACAAATTTGTGTATTGATCGGCCTGACAACATCAATTGTTACCTACTCGTTATCAGATCAATCAAAGCCTATATATAGGGTGATTTTCATAACAATACATTTTTATTTATCAATATTTGTTCATTTTTTCAATAAATAGTGCAAAATGATGGATGATTTTGAACAAACTCACTTAGTATTGCAACAAAAAAGCTTGAACTTTCATATTTTGTCACCCACCAATTATATTTTACGAGGATATCATGTAAATGTTTTTCCCGCACTAGTGTGGGCAAAAATTTCCCGCACTAGTGTGGGAAAACTTTTCCCGCACTAGTGTGGAAAAATGACACTTTCCAAACTGAATTGCTTGCGGGTAGAGGGTGAATCACGCACGCTTGTAGGAAAATATTTTTACCGAATATCGATCCTCATCTCACATAGTAGAAAGATGAAACTTTTTCGAAAGATACTGCACGAACAGGTCGAGCACCTTTACCACAAGATATCTTTTCCAGGGACGCCTCTGGGATCTGTAATCTCGAAAAGGAGGAGGATTTAGGAAAAACGTTCTCGATGTTTATTGTGAAAATCAATAGGAAGAGGCAGCGAAAGGTAAGTTCCAATCAGTTACTCCCGAATGTTATTCTAGTGTTCGGCTGCAATGCGGGAAGATAAAAGAAATAGGAAAGGTCAACTACAAAGTGCCCCGGAAAATAGGATCCGGGTGAGAGATCCCTTAACTGTTCCTTGCCGAAGGGTAATATCAGAAGTTTCGCCGTTTGGGTGCCCATTGTGAAATCAAATATATCTCTAAGGGAAGCGGTGAAACGTCGAGGAGATGTGTACAGGGTAATTTTAATTCAAACCACACCATGGGAGTTGGTGTATATGCTTTCTTCTTGAGATGGGTGGAGCCTAATACATATAGAACCAATGTAGTACAAACATCATATTAGATGAATATCGATTCCAAGTTGGAGAAATATAAACATATCATAAGTGTAAAATTTTATGGTGAGCTGATATGTATTGAAATTGAAAAAATGAACGCAATATTTCACCATGAATGTTGATTCTATATCGACCCAATATTTGTCCAATGGCAAGTTGTTGCTTATAATATTGATCAGTTTGATAGGCTGTCACCAATATCAGGATTACCATACCTGCATATTCAATGATATGTCTGACACAATCATTGACATAACAAGCAATGGACTGGGGCACGGTCCAGCTCTTCCGGTTGACTGACAGTCATTCGGTATCTCAAGTTGAACAGCGCCGAGTGATGGGTGACCACCTCATGCAGGGAAATACCGCGTCAAAGGCCCATACAACTGCAGCAACATAGTATATCATAGCTCGCAGGCAATATATCAATGAGCACAAGATATACTGAGGATATGCCGTCCTTCGGAGGGGACGTAAATCCGGCAGTCCCGAGTCCTTAGATGTTGGGCTCCCTACCTCTGGTTGGAATAATAATAATATTTATTCCAGTCAGATCATATTCACATGATATTGGAAAAGTCAAGGAACACAAAAAAACAGCACCTATTGTATATATCAAATCAGATCGAAGGACAATAATAATAATACAAGACAATAATAATGAAAGACAGTAGACGAGAGACAATATTGGGACCATTGAAGTTAATAATAAAAACCTGGACATCCGAGTGTGATAACTCAAGTGAACTTTTTGTTCATGAATTCTGATATATCATAGTAACACTCTTTGCAGAGGAAGTCTTTGATTTTCCTCTTGAAAACATTGTGGTTGTCTTCCAATCTCATACAGGCAGACAGATGATTCAGAAATTGAATTCCTCTGTACATTGGGCTTCTCTCACACAGACTGGTTCCATGTTTAGGAGGTCTAATTAGTTTCGAGAATCGAGTTGGGTACTCGTGAGAATCAGAATCATGAGAGAAGTTATGATAATAATTACTCTTTATCAGAGGGTTCGGCAAAATTTCCGGTTCGAAGAAGTGTACTCACCGGTGCGGCGTCGGTGATTGGCCTAGGTAGCAGAAATAGGCCGACGTTAAATAAGAGAATGAAGAAAAATGTACTAATCCTGATAGAGAGACGAGTGGGGAATGAACAAAATAGAATACTTTAAGTAATTTTTTAATTATTTACTTCAATGTATCAAAAAAAAGAGAGAAGGATAAGGTAATTGAAGTATGAAGTTATCACAATTTTCTCTTACAATATAATTTTTAAGTGCATAATTCTTTCCTCTAATGTGTTCCGCATCGTGTTAGACATCATGTTATGTGGAAGACTGTCATGAAGGCCAGTCCATCAGTTGCCAATGTCAATAAATCGAATGGATATTTCAATATTGATTTTATATCTGTTCTGAACTTCAATTTTCAACATTGCAATTTCAATATATGTTACAACAATTGGAAAATGTTTATATTAGCTACACAATCGAAATAAAGAACACAGTCAAAAAAGTGACTATTCAATAACCATATCAGATGTACAGATAGTTGAAGTTGATACAATTCAAAAACTGTTGCACGTCATCATGAGTGTGGTAGAATTTTGTAGTACACTGTAGCCAGATTGATATAGAATAAAGGAATTTTAGATATGAAAGAAAATGACGTGTTGACTATGGGAGAAAAGTAAACAATGTTTACATACCTCTTTGTTAATAGGTACGTGTATATCATTCATTGAAATGAAGAGGCTCACTCAAGAAATAATTCTTTTCCTTTTGTTTTTTTGGAGTTATATGTCCTTTCGAAGGTTTCAATCATATATAGCTTTGATCTGAACAAGTTCTGCACTGCAAATACTTACTTCGTCCCTTCAAAGTATGCATAACACCTGTATCCGATACTTCAGCATTTGTAAGCCTGTTGGTGTTGTGTCAGCTTTGTTATCTTTAATATTATGAGGAATCGCACCAACATTATACATACTTTACTTCAAATCGGCTGCAACACGATAAAAATGAATATTTGACTGTGGATTTTAAATATAATTAACTACGTTATATTCAATTTAGCTCTCTAACAACCTTTAAAGGAAGCGGATGGACATTATTATCTCTTTCTTCCCCGAAATAAATAATCTAAGATGTCACCAACTCCTTCTGCATTTTTACGTAGAGCCTGAGACTAGTACTTCTTAGAGAAGCATCGAAAAAAAAAATTATCACAATTATCTCATTTGAAGTACCAGAAAGACTTAAATTTTTTTTATATATGCAGTTTCATACGGAGGGGAAGCCCTGTGATGTTCAAAGAACACCGCTTGAATCAAGGGACAGGAGATACGAATTTACATTCACTTTGAATTTTTGAAGTTTGTAAGCCTCAGGAAAAACCTCTTTCGGCAAACAGTTCCAAAGCTTAGCTGTTCTATTGAAAAAAGATTCCTGAGGAAGAGAGGTTCGACAATTCTCCAAATTCACAACAAAAAGGGTGAGAATTCTGTACTCGTCGAGTCATCCGTGTAGATATTGCCAAGGGTGGAACGATTGATAACATTTCAGAAAAGCACCGACCGTGAAAATATCTATAGAAGAGAGACGAGTTCTACGATGTTTCAATGAAGTAAGCGAGTCTGTGAGCGAAGAATCACCAACAAGACGGATTGCCTTTCTCTGAATAGTATCGAGAATCCTCAATGAATATTTTGGTGCTGAACTCCACACATGAAAATTATATTCCAAGACAGGTCGTGGAGATCATTAGTAGCTGTCGAGAAGTGAAGTATTTCTTCGGACGAAATAGAAATCCAAGTTTCTGGGAAGCACTTTCAGCGATCGATCTCACATGCTTTTCCCCTGAGAGATTATCACTTATCGTAATTCTTAGCATCGACGTACATAATTGTCAATTGGTAAATAACAGCCTCCAAGCAAATTGCGGCAACATCGAGAGTGCTGCCAACTGAATACCAAAGAATAACAGGCGCCAAATTTAAAATCCAATGTAAACGTTCCAATGGATCTCTATCAAGGGATTGCAACATTGTTAAAATTGTTTATACTAAAGAATAGCTTCAAACAGTATACAGAATAAGTCAAAACATTTCGTTCGAGAATAAGTTACTTTTATTTCGAAAAGCACAACAATTTGCTACTAAGAAAAGTTGTTTGTAACTGGGGGTTATGTTTCAGTCTGCAGTCATTTCATAGTATTTTTTTGTTTGGAAATCTCCTTGTGGGTTAGTTTTTCCATTATATGTATTCAAAGTATTCTCGATAGAATCACCCTGTCAGAAAATTTTCAAATTGAAGTGAATTTTTAAAATTCACGGGTTTATATTCATCTATTTACCTGCCAACTTCATGTTTGTTGCAACAATATTCAACAGAATCATGAAATTCCCCAAATATTGCTTCCCTTGGTGTTGAAAAGTATACCTTCTCACGTAAATGTCCGAGATATTATTCGACCTTGAAATGTTGTTCTGTGGCAAGCCATATTTTGTCAACTCAGTGAAAATTAATTGTCGTGTGTCAGAGTTAGAAAGTTTAGTGAAGGTTCATCTCTGAAATGTCACGATCTGGCTTCTATACCTTTGTTATCTGAAGTTCTCAAGATGGTATGATCACTTTCTCGACACCAATTTTTTTTTACTCAATCATACCTTTTTTCAAATAACGCTTTGATGAACTTCATCCAGGACTTATCCACCATAGATAACAGGAGTTTTTTTAAATTGAAAAAATTTGAGAATCGCAGACTAGTGAAGATTTCTTATGATTACTATTATATTTCAATCCTTGCCATTCGAATGAAGTTTATCTCAAACGAACACTTTCTCCCTAAAGTAAATATTGATGTTCCGTTTCGAATATCCCAAAGTTTTCGAGGTTTCGAGTTTCAACCAGGTGCTCATCCCTTCGAAAAATTGTTAAATTATAGCCACCCCTCGATTCGTGAAAAACTCAAAACTCAAAATAAACATTGATATTGCTGAAGCACCATCAAACTCCGTGAAATATCTGAGGTATCGGAAACTTTCCCATCTCTTCGAGTAAAGAGAATGAAGGAAGGAGCTCTGATTCAATTTAATGTGGAAGAAGTTTGAATTTCCAAAAAGTTCCACAGAAATAGATATGAAATTCGGAGTCAAATATATTCAGTGCTTCCTAGATATGTAGGATATATTGTCAGGTGTTTGGGGAATGGTAGTAATCCATGTTTGCTTCTTTTAGGCATACCTATTTCTTGTTTTCGGGATGTTCCTCCACTATTTTCCTCTGTCTGTTACATTCTGCGTCTCTCTTAGTAGTATTATATTAATTTCTCATCAATATGGAAGAAATTCCACCATCAAAGTATGTATCAGTGACTGACACGATGAATATATGATTATAACAGTATGAATAAATTTTAAGATTTAACCGTTAGATACTATGAGGTACAAGATCGTCATGTGAAATGGAAAATAACATTTCCTATGTTCAAATACCTTTTGTGTGTGTAAACTAACGTTGCGATTTCGTCATATAGGTACGGACATTATCAACGATTAGAAATATTAATAAGACGACTATTATATAATGTACCTATTATGAGTCTGTTTGCTCGACCTTAATAATATTCAGTAACCACGGCAGTGATTGTTAAATCATTAAGGTAGTACCTTCATTTGGTCGAAATTTATAGAAAAGGCTGAAATACATATAACTGTTAGATTCAGTGATAACACGCATTTCTGCGGAGCAAGATTGACCTTTTCGTTACCGAGGTAATGAAGTCAACATTTGCATGGGCTCTTATAGGAAATCGGAAAATTTGACGCAAAATTGCGTTTTTAGTAAAGAACGAATTTATAGACATGCGCAAAAAACCGATTGTATTGAACTATAGCAAGATTGAAAATTTCGTGCGAAGTTTGAATGCATTTCACCTTCTAGTTCTAGTCAGATACTTCCTTGATTTAACTATGGTATTATATTGTCTTTATGTTGATTCTGTCCATGCGATTAATTTGACCAATTGTTCAAATATTAAGATTATTAATATCTATAAAGAAATATCTTTTAATATAAATATCATCTGGCAAAGATTATATAGATACGTGATATTTGCCAAACTGAATACATAGATTCTTGTGTTGATTATCATGAGATATTATACGATTATTATAATTTTCGATAACTATGTATCATGTATAGATGAACAATAATGTAGTGTATGAAATATTTGTCAGAACGAAATAATAGTGTTCCTGAAAATTCGTATATAATATAATACAATTTTCAAACAAAAAACTTCAACAAAAATTTTTATCAACCGTGGATAAAGTATAGTCTCTCGGTGATTTAGGCCACTCGCCTGCGTCTCGTGGCCTTGAAAGTCACCTCGTGAATAATAGCCATCAGTATACGCTCGTTGAATAATATACTATTATAGCATTCGAATAATAAATAATGTCTGTTTAGGATGAAACTGCACTAACGTTTAATATAAATAATTTTAATGGTATAAAAACATAAGAAGTTTCATAATAATAGCATGGAACTTACCGAATACTTATGAAATGAAAATTGTAGAGAACTAATTGTAATCGAAAGTGTAATTTGGTTGAATATTGAAATACCGATCAATATAACCGGCACATCCACCATATTTCACAATATATGAATAGCTAAATTAATGTTCGTGTCCGATGTATTTCACATATGAGATGTTCATAGGTAAAATGAACTTTTGAATGAAATACTGGGGTAGATTCCCGTAAAATGGGAAAAGCTATAAAAATAATTTTGAGGCAACTAATTCAAATAGTTATACCATAAGAGACGATCAAATGTAAAGTTTTAGTTTGGTTTATACCGTTTGGAAACAGTTCAATTCGTTTTCTTTCGTTTTGAATCCATTGTAAGAGGTAACTGAGCCCGAAGAGAAATGGTATATTATATAACGAGGCGGAAAGTGACTTGAGAAAAAAAGCAATTTTTCGAGAAAAAAACTGTATCGTCTATCGAAGTGTTATTCCGTTTTATTCGACTTTTGGAAAATATATTCAGTATTGACGTAATTTTAAATAGTTGATATGACCCAACTGAATAGGTAATGTTATTGTTCTATGTCCTGAAGTGTTTTTTTGAGTTTCTTCTCTTCTGGAGAAAAAAAAAGCTTTAAAATCATATGATAACTGACTTTGTTTATACTGGTGAAACATCAAGGCCATTAGGTATAGGAACAGCTGAACATAAAATCAAGTTGAGAAGACGGGAAATTAATAAGTCGAAATTAGCTGAACATGTATTATCAACAAATGGTACCCAAATTTGTCGAATGAAATAACATTATTCTACTTATGACACAACAGAATGGAAAACCCAGGCATGTCGACACCAATTTTTTTTTACTCAATCATACCTTTTTTCAAATAACGCTTTGATGAACTTCATCCAGGACTTATCCACCATAGATAACAGGAGTTTTTTTAAATTAAAAAAATTTGAGAATCGCAGACTAGTGAAGATTTCTTATGATTACTATTATATTTCAATCCTTGCCATTCGAATGAAGTTTATCTCAAACGAACACTTTCTTCCTAAAGTAAATATTGATGTTCCGTTTCGAATATCCCAAAGTTTTCGAGGTTTCGAGTTTCAACCAGGTGCTCATCCCTTCGAAAAATTGTTAAATTATAGCCACCCCTCGATTCGTGAAAAACTTGCTCAAAATAAACATTGATATTGCTGAAGCACCATCAAACTCCGTGAAATATCTGAGGTATCGGAAACTTTCCCATCTCTTCGAGTAAAGAGAATGAAGGAAGGAGCTCTGATTCAATTTAATGTGGAAGAAGTTTGAATTTCCAAAAAGTTCCACAGAAATAGATATGAAATTCGGAGTCAAATATATTCAGTGCTTCCTAGATATGTAGGATATATTGTCAGGTGTTTGGGGAATGGTAGTAATCCATGTTTGCTTCTTTTAGGCATACCTATTTCTTGTTTTCGGGATGTTCCTCCACTATTTTCCTCTGTCTGTTACATTCTGCGTCTCTCTTAGTAGTATTATATTAATTTCTCATCAATATGGAAGAAATTCCACCATCAAAGTATGTATCAGTGACTGACACGATGAATATATGATTATAACAGTATGAATAAATTTTTAGATTTAACCGTTAGATACTATGAGGTACAAGATCGTCATGTGAAATGGAAAATAACATTTCCTATGTTCAAATACCTTTTGTGTGTGTAAACTAACGTTGCGATTTCGTCATATAGGTATGGACATTATCAACGATTAGAAATATTAATAAGACGACTATTATATAATGTACCTATTATGAGTCTGTTTGCTCGACCTTAATAATATTCAGTAACCACGGCAGTGATTGTTAAATCATTAAGGTAGTACCTTCATTTGGTCGAAATTTATAGAAAAGGCTGAAATACATATAACTGTTAGATTCAGTGATAACACGCATTTCTGCGAAATTTGAGCAAGATTGACCTTTTCGTTACCGAGGTAATGAAGTCAACATTTGCATGGGCTCTTATGGGAAATCGGAAAATTTGACGCAAAATTGCGTTTTTAGTAAAGAACGAATTTATAGACATGCGCAAAAAACCGATTGTATTGAACTATAGCAAGATTGAAAATTTCGTGCGAAGTTTGAATGCATTTCATCTTCTAGTTCTAGTCAGATACTTCCTTGATTTAACTATGGTATTATATTGTCTTTATGTTGATTCTGTCCATGCGATTAATTTGACCAATTGTTCAAATATTAAGATTATTAATATCTATAAAGAAATATCTTTTAATATAAATATCATCTGGCAAAGATTATATAGATACGTGATATTTGCCAAACTGAATACATAGATTCTTGTGTTGATTATCATGAGATATTATACGATTATTATAATTTTCGATAACTATGTATCATGTATAGATGAACAATAATGTAGTGTATGAAATATTTGTCAGAACGAAATAATAGTGTTCCTAAAAATTCGTATATAATATAATACAATTTTCAAACAAAAAACTTCAACAAAAATTTTTATCAACCGTGGATAAAGTATAGTCTCTCGGTGATTTAGGCCACTCGCCTGCGTCTCGTGGCCTTGAAAGTCACCTCGTGAATAATAGCCATCAGTATACGCTCGTTGAATAATATACTATTATAGCATTCGAATAATAAATAATGTCTGTTTAGGATGAAACTGCACTAACGTTTAATATAAATAATTTTAATGGTATAAAAACATAAGAAGTTTCATAATAATAGCATGGAACTTACCGAATACTTATGAAATGAAAATTGTAGAGAACTAATTGTAATCGAAAGTGTAATTTGGTTGAATATTGAAATACCGATCAATATAACCGGCACATCCACCATATTTCACAATATATGAATAGCTAAATTAATGTTCGTTTCCGATGTATTTCACATATGAGATGTTCATAGGTAAAATGAACTTTTGAATGAAATACTGGGGTAGATTCCCGTAAAATGGGAAAAGCTATAAAAATAATTTTGAGGCAACCAATTCAAATAGTTATACCATAAGAGACGATCAAATGTAAAGTTTTAGTTTGGTTTATACCGTTTGGAAACAGTTCAATTCGTTTTCTTTCGTTTTGAATCCATTGTAAGAGGTAACTGAGCCCGAAGAGAAATGGTATATTATATAACGAGGCGGAAAGTGACTTGAGAAAAAAAGCAATTTTTCGAGAAAAAAACTGTATCGTCTATCGAAGTGTTATTCCGTTTTATTCGACTTTTGGGAAATATATTCAGTATTGACGTAATTTTAAATAGTTGATATGACCCAACTGAATAGGTAATGTTATTGTTCTATGTCCTGAAGTGTTTTTTGAGTTACTTCTCCTCTGGAGAAAAAAAAAGCTTTAAAATCATATGATAACTGACTTTGTTTATACTGGTGAAACATCAAGGCCATTAGGTATAGGAACAGCTGAACATAAAATCAACTTGAGAAGACGGGAAATTAATAAGTCGAAATTAGCTGAACATGTATTATCAACAAATGGTACCCAAATTTGTCGAATGAAATAACATTATTCTACTTATGACACAACAGAATGGAAAACCCAGGCATGTCTCTTCTAAAGAGAAGCCGATCTATCACCATCTAGTATTCAGATATCAGGGGTAACTATTCCTACAAAGTCAAGTATCTCGATGCTAGGAATAACGATCAGTAATAACCGCTCACGGCAAAACCATATGAGATCGATCGCTCAAGGTGCTTTCCAGAAACTTGGATTTCTATTTCGAGCGAAGGAATACTTCACTTCTCGTTAGCTTCGAATGATCAACAAGGCTCAGAAACGACCCGTCATGGAATACAGTTCTCATGTATGGAGTTCGGCACCAAAACATTAATTGAAGGTTAGGACCTACAGTGCATTATGTCTTTCATTCAATCGTTCGACCCTTCGGAATTATCTACACGGATGACTCGGCGAGTACAGAATTTCCACCCCTTCTTTGTGAACTTGGAGACCTGTCGAACCTCTCTTGATCAGGGATCTTTTTTTAATGTAACAGCTGAACTTTGGAACTCCTTGCCGAAAGAGGTTTTTCCTGAGGCTCACAAACTTCAAAAATTCAATGTTAATGTTAATTCGTATCTCCGGTCCCTTGATTCACGCGGTGTTTGTTCTTCGAACATTACAGGCCTTGTCTATCTTGTGAATCTGAATATAACATAGGCTTCTTGCATTTTGTTGTACGGAAATAAAGAGATTGCTACTTATCTACTAAATAAAGATCAATGTTG
Organism: Zygogramma bicolorata; assembly: GCA_032362365.1. Taxonomy (NCBI): domain Eukaryota; kingdom Metazoa; phylum Arthropoda; class Insecta; order Coleoptera; family Chrysomelidae; genus Zygogramma; species Zygogramma bicolorata. Next base: position 1,002,099 of record JAVJAQ010002244.1, read on the forward strand.
AATGGCTCTTCTGATAAGGAAAGTCCGATAATTGAAAAGATCGTATTCCAAATAGGTTGTGTCAGGATCATCATTTGGTATGGCTATTGATGAATTGATCATGTCAGTGTCACATTTGGACACCACCTACAAAAAAAAATTCAATATAAATTTTCGAACTCACTTGAGAAAAGTGGCAGAATAGATTTCGAAATTTTCAATATATTTTTCAATTTCATCTTCAATTTCATAAAAAATTCGATACGTTACTGACAAAACTGTCAGTCGATTTTGCTACTTCAAAGTTTTGCAATTACTTATCGGGGCAAATTAAGCAATTTGCCCTACAAGCAGATATAAGAATTTGAAACTTTTCCTTTCAAGAGGAGAGAAAACAAAAAAAAAATTCAGGACATTTCTACCTACTCAAAAAACATCCCAACAAAATTAAATGTCTGATACAATGGTGGACCCGGTAATAGGTACTGAGTGTCTGGGTTTTTCTGAAAGTGAAATAGCGAATGCACTATCAAATATCCGTGCCTGTACAAGAGTCTGCCTTCTGGACGCACTCTAGAAAGTATTTGGCATTCATTAACCCTTTCTATACGAAGGTGTTTTTTTTTATGTAGTACTCCCTCTACGCAGGTTTTTTTATTTGACGTATACGTACGACAGTCGTACTCAGAACTAATGCCTCCTCCACACTACTCGCGAAGTTGAGCGATGTTAGACGAATACCATAGTGTAGACAGGCACTTCGGCTTAAGCAAAATTTATGCAGACACGAGTTTCGATGATGAATTGTGATTAAAATGAAATGTAGATCCACCACTGAAATATCATTGACCATTTTTAAGTTAAATTCTTTTCTATTCTCTAGAGTACTTCGCCGAGGAACATCGCGAATAGTGTAGAAGAGGCATAATGAAAAAAAATGAAAAATACTCATTTTATTCATAAGAAAATTCAATCTATTGATTCACAAAAAGAAATTAAAAATAATTCCACGCTTCGAAGAAAGAAAAGATAAAGAAATACTTTCAAAATTCAGAAAGTCCTTTTGGTGTGATACAGTTCTGAGCAAGGTGTCACACACAATCCGACGTTACAAATGTCGCACTGGTAAGTCGTTTCAGTTCTTTTTTTATTCGCAAAACATACTGCACACCTTCTCACGAGAGGTCTTGCAGTAGGTTTGGATTTCGGCTTTTTTTTATGAAGGGTCTTGGAAAATGCGCACCCGCTGAGGTTGTGAATACAGAGTTATATTACACATGTCTAGCTCGCCGTATACGTAAGACACTCGTGAAGCTGTCCATTATCATTTAAACTTGTACGACACTCGTACTCACATGGACGTACGAATACATACGGCACTCGTATAGAAAGGGTTAATAAGCTAATTCAATGCCCTTCGTGGTATTAGCCAGGGGAGTAGTTGTTTTCTTACTGGTGCCAGCCGAAACCTACTGTGTAGGTAATTTGAGACTGGCCTGAACAGATTGTTCGAAAGATGATTAAATTTTCAACGTTTTTTAAAACTGGTTGACAATGTTCTTTGCTGAATGGTAAAGGTTCCGACTTCCATATTCTATATTATCAACTCTATTGAAACCTGTTGGCTAGAACGGAAGGATTAAAATCATTCACTTGGTTTATATTTCAACCCTTCCGTTCTTACAAACAGGTTTCAATATAGTCAATAATATCGACAATGGAAGTCCGAAACTTCACCATTCAATTTTCAATGTGTTATGTGTGATTTCGAAAATTACTTGCCACCAATGAGAATTATGAATATATTATAGTATATGAATAGATATAACTAACTATCTGACATATTATAATAGTTCAACTTCCCAATAGTGATAAATATTTCCATTCATTTTAAGATTAGGTAAGGTTGAATTATCATGATCTGTTGCCGATAAATTATCGGTTATAATTGCACGAGTGCATAAAAATTACCGATAATTTTGCAAGAAAACGTGATATCTAAAAATTGCAAGAGTTCATTTTCATATTTTGGCGAATGTGCCCGAGTCCGAAGGACGAGGGCTCTTTCAGAAAATATGAAAATAACCGAATGCAATTTATTTAAGATATCACGCTTGACTGCAAAATTATCTGGTCATTTTTATGCACGAATGCAATTCATTGGAATATTTCACGAATGAAGAAATTCTCAAGAAAATGTTATTTTTTGTTCATTTATACTTTCCTCTATAGATTGTATGGAGCACTCATCAAAACGCGAAATGTTTTTCTATTTTTGAAGTCTATCTGACATTTATTTGTGTTGTTTACTGACGTCTAGCGATACGTTTTCGAATGTGTTGTTAAGGTGATTTGATACAATGCAATTACCGCTGTAAGTTTTCGATAATTGCATTGCTCTTATGGAACATTTTATATATGAGGGGAATATTCTCTTTATATCTGCTTGCAAAATCTCAGACATCACTGATTGCCACGAATTCCTCCCGCAATTCTGAAACGATAAAATCCGATAACGCGATTCAGTCCCAAGGCCAATCCGTCCGCCATCATCACAAATCGCACTTCGCACGTGCCCAGCATCCGATCCACTCGAATCTGTCTATCAGCATTAATAAGCATTTTGGAAGCTATTATGCATACCGTTATAACATGGAAATTATATTTGTATTCGTGCTCGATCGATTTGGGATTATTGGGAATCGCCACTTCTAAAATCGCTACGGATTACTGTCAATTATAATTATTATTGAATGCAAACGATTTTTTCTCATGACACTATCATAATAAGTAATAAGTGAGCTTGAATTTTCAGGAAATATTATGAGAATTATTTGAAAGGAGTGGAATGAAAAAAATATACAAACCCATCTGCTGATGATAACGTGATATCATTCACAGAAGTTTGATTCAGTTACAAAAAAGAAAAATCCCCTGCCAATAGGTCACGAAGGGCGCAGTTCTTGGTGTTTCAATTTGCATTTTAATCATATCACAAATTCCGATCTCTATTTCATGTTCCATGTCCATTTGTCATTGTTAATATGTCGATCACTGTCAAATTTGATATTCACGTCATTGAAATTTCAATAGACCTCATTGATATAGACATTTCTTGATACATAGTTACATCCAGAATAATCCTGTTCAGGATTGTAGCTATCAAAGTTCTAATATGTTCTCAAATTTCTGATCAATTTTCCGTCCTTCAGAAACACTTATATATTTTTGTTATTGCTCTTGTACACCTGACGAGTAAGGTCCGCTTTTCTTAAGTTGTGCTTTATCTGAGCCAGGCTTTGTTGCTATGGATTTGCCAATCAGCTTCCTTGTTCCTTAACGATTGAGCCAAGCTTAGTTGAATCTCTGCTGAGTTGAAGCGGTGCAACTGGCCCTAAGGGCCAGTTGTTCAGTTACGGTTCAATGCTCAGTTCTACAGATCCAAGTTCAGTGATGAACCCGGTTTAAAAATATATTTCCGTTGTACAATTAATATTTGAGCCCAGCTCTACAGAGCTTCGTTCAAGGAAATATATCTTATGTTGGTAGCGTTTGCACATGTGCAGTTGCTTCTTTCTGTCAGAATCAAACGTTGACAAATCCTATTTTTGAAGGTTCAGTTCATTTGTAATTCATTGTGAATTGAAAAAGTGCGAAGACCGAGGGGAAAGAACAGCCAATCCTAGATTTTTTCAACCTGACACAAAGAAATCGTGAGAATATCAACAAAGAGCAAATGAATGAAAATTTGAACAATTTTTAGGAGATTATGGCTTCGAGAAAAAGATCAGCTGATTTTTCTCCCAAAGAAGTAACAATATCACTTTGTTTAAAAAAAAAAGTATAAAGATATACTAGAAAATCAAAAGACCAATAGTAATATCAACAAAAAAAACTAGAATGCTGGAAACCAATTGAAACTGAATTCAACAATGAAAACGGACACATTTTTCGAGACACTTTGATTTTGAGGAAGGAATATGATAATCTGAAGAAGAGAACAAAAAAGAAATTCGCGTTTTTTTATTACGGTGTCTGGAATGAATATGTTTTGAAGTTTGAGATCATTTGATGAAATGAATCAAATATGCTGTTTATTTGTGCAGAAGTTATATACATTTGACAGTGTTTGAAGATACAAGATACATATTCAGAGTTCATTAAAGTATTTTACTAACTGATGTTTCACAGCATTATTGATAGGTATGTTGTTATGTTGTGAAAATGCACATATGGTTGAATATTTACATTGCCAACAAAGTTGACTGCTGCTTCCTCTTCTTAATTGTTTGGAGGATCTGGCTCATTCAAGAGTTCAGCAATATTCTCCAAAACAGCTGTGGCAATCACAACAGCCTCAACCTTTTCTACTTTTAATCTAATTCCAAAAGCAAGTATAGGTAATCTTCTCTTTCATTGTCCAAATTTTTTTCTATGCAATTCCTAGTTCTGATCTGAGATTCATCAAAGAGTTGTTCTTGTCTCCTCACAGGAATGGCAAGATTTGTTATCAGATAATTTTTGATTGCATAGCCGCTGTCACCTACTAGAGTGTATGCTCCAAAGTCTCCTCGTTCAAATCTAGCTCTGATGTTTGAATTGGCGAATATTTGTGAGTCATGAGTTGAACTAGGCCAACGGCACACTACTTCTTGAAACATGCAGTTCGAGTCACATATGGCTTGGACATTGAAGAAAAAAAACCTTTTCTATTCCTGAATATTTCTGCATTATTTCCTCCAAGTGATAAAATCTTGACATATGTATAGTCAATAGCTCCGATACACTTGGAAAATCGTGCCACACTGTAGAACTTCTGAGATGTACTTTTCAGTTCAGGTTGAGATTCAGGCATTCGAATATACTGATGATAGAGTCCTTAAATTACTCTGGTTACCTTCCATACGATACGACTTGCTGTGCCTTTTTCCATACCAACAAAATCCCCAACTGTCTGGAGAAAATTTCCAGTTGCGAAATATCTCAAAGTTACTAGCACCATTTGTTCAGTACTCACAGCATTATTCCTGAAATATACTTTGATAATAGGTTGCACATAGTTGGGAGAACTGAAATGCACCAACCAATCTGTTGTAGATGATATATGTGCTTCAATCTCGTTCATAACGAAGCGTACACCATGCTTGGAAAGCCAAAATCTTTGCACAAATTCATCATCTGTTCATTGCACAAGTTTAGGTAGTTGCTGAGCCATTACTTTATTGAGCATACAAAAGCAATCGGTGAAAAATGTAAAATTAGGACGACAATCACAAAATAATTCAATAGTTTACGTTATGTTACGTCAGTAGTACGTGGTTTAAGCGTTCAAATTCAACAGCTCAGTAGAGCTTCTCAAAATGACAGGCACTGAACCGAGCTTTGCATTGAACTAGCTTCGTACAACTGAACTATGATATAAAAACCTGGTTCAACCTTGAGCTCTGCTTGAACCGTAACTGTACAACTGGCCCTTAGTAACCTTAATTTTCATAAAATTAACCATCTTCCAAATATTAAGAAAAATTCTATATAGTTACTTTAAAATGTATCAAACATAACTTTCCTTCAGGTAAGCACTATAGATGACTTTTTAGTCGGAAGAGCTCTGCTACGAATTTATATAATATATTTCTGCACGATATACAAAAGTCCTTTTTTTTCAAATACATTGGTGAGTGCACACAGCCTGACAATTTTTGCTATCAGTTAATAACTCTTTCAATTCGACTTTTCGGAATCTTCTCATCCCCTATTGAAGGGTCTATGTATTCTTAACCACTGGCATTCATGTTCTATGTATGTTGAAAGTCTCTTCTTTGCGATAGAAGTCGTTTCTATGCTCATAAATTTCGAAACTCCATATTGAGCCGTGGGTAATACGAGAAATTGCTTCCTGTTGGATGACGGATGACCACACGACATGAATGTTCCATTCAAATTTGAAGAAGAGGAAATTCGCTACAATTTTTGTATTCACACTTTTTTTCGTAAGTTCAACGGGTGGCAAGTTACAAGAGGCGAAACGTGTACATTTTTCCAAAAAATCTTCCAACTCACCATTTTTACGGTACATGCTGGAGTTAGCTTGTTATATAATTTACAATATGATCCAGTGCAACAGTTTTCCAGTATATAATTATTGAATTATTGGAATAAGTAGTAATAACAAACGAAGTCCATAACGTTGAACTACCTCTACATTTAATATCAATTTTCTTCTCCTAATGAGACAATGGCGATTGAAGTATCCCAAGAACGATTTTTGGCCAATGAAAAAAACAAAGTCTGCCTGATTTCCGTACTGAAACAAAAATTGAAGCTGCCACTTTCACGTTTGAACGACCTGAAGAAAATGCAGATGTACTAATTGTGAACACAGAGATTTCCGACTCTTCATCATTTCACGCTGTTTTCGCCATGGGTGAAGAAGTAGACCTTCTGGTGCTGTTGACAGCGTAAGGATCGTCGAAGATAACATCTACACTCACACCGGAGACAACGGAGACAACTGTGACATTGGCAAGGACGACGATTACGAAGACACCATGAATCGACCCGGAACTTCAAAGAACAAGAAATAAACAAATCAAACTCGGACAAGAACATCTATAGATTAGGCTTACAGGGGATACCACAATAACTGAAAACAACGCGCTGTTAGCTCTACCTCCTGTTGGCGTGAAATTTACACAAAATGTAATAATTTTGTATAGCTACAAAACAATAATTATCGGGAGTGATTTCACAAGTGCTTCAGAATTACCGATAATTTTCCATGAAAGCATGTTGTCTAAAAACTGTATGAGTTTATTTTCATATTCAAGCAAAATATGAAAATAACCGAATGCAGTTTTTTTACTGACAACATGCTTGAATGGAAAATTATCAAATTTATTTTGATGCACGAGTGTAATTCGGTAGAATATTACCGGAGTTAGAACAATGACTTTTAAAATTCAGTATTTATGCCTGTTAAGATTACAAAGTACATTTCAACAATCGTTACTATAGATACACGGACCGAGCGGGTATTTTTCGATACCTACCGGGTATTTACCAGCCCGAAAATGTCTCGCCGAGAATTCATCAAAGGTAATACCACGAGTCCTTCAAATTTAATAGATAAATTTTCATTTTCCACAAGAACTTTTTTATTTGGCAAAAGTATGAAACCAAACCGATTGATGAAATCACGAGTCCGTAGGACGATTGATGAAATCACGAGTCCGTAGGACGAGTGATTTAATCTAATTCGGTTTGTTTGAATGCTTTTGCCTCAAAATAAAAAAGTTTGATTGTTTCGAAAATGAAAATTTATCTTATTAAATTTGAAGAACGAGTTGTATTTGGAGGGATTATTTTTAGAACAAATAGAAGGAAGAACAATTTAATTGATCAGTATTTCATTTACATGAGAAGGAACGGAGAATAGGTGAAAATTTTACAAATTTGAAATGTCAAACAACGATGTATGCCCTCTATGATCCAGAAGAGATATGATGCTTACGCATTGAATAGGATAATGCTTGCTGACGATACCAAGAGATGGCGTCACACCTCTCATTGTACAAGGTTGATATTTGATTATTTCTCATGAAATGAAAATCGCGCCAGAAGGAACATAAAATCATTCGTTATGTCGTTGTATCAAAATCTTCATAAAACGGTTTCTTCTCATACAACCAAAAATGAATTGTATTTAATAAAAACTAATTGTACGCCATCTTCATTTGAGTTAAGGAAACCTTAAATATTTGAATCGGTCGTTCGCTATATCTGTCATAAAGTTGGGGTTATGACCTATTTACGTGTTTGAGTGTTCATTGAAATGTGTTATGTTATTATTTTGCTGAAAAAGGGAAAAGTGAATGACTATCAATAATAAGGTAACTCTTCATTCATGATAATTTATGTAAATATGAGCCAGTTAATTGAACATCGACGCGGTAAACCGTATAGTTTTGACAGTTCAAAGGTAAACAACGTTTGATCGAAACAATCGAAAGGACCAGGTAGTTTTATCGGTATAATACCCAATGATTGGCTATAATAACCATAGAATAACCCGCTATTATTTGTTGAAATGCCAAAAACGTCACATTTTGACAAGTGACAATAATAATCGCTGTAATTGATCGAAAATGTCCCGCTTCATATGGGATTTATAACATACGATGGAAATATCCAATAATAAGGAAATGAATAGCTATAAATTATTCATCAGAATGAGAAAAACAAGGACTTTGACGATTTTTGGAAAAATATTCCCGTTTCGACCACTGTAACTCGTCACCCGTTAAACTCATGTAAATAAGTGTGGATACAAAAATTGTAGGGAATTTTGTCTTCTTCAAATTTGCTTCGAACATTTTTATCGTGATGTCAAGCTTAAAACAGTTGAATAAGAAAAAAAAAACATTTTTTCGTACCTTCAATTCAAGATGGCGATCGGAAAATTGGATTATTCATCAGGGTCCCTAACCTAATAACATATCCCAAAATTATAATCACTCCACCTTTGGTGCGGCAAAAACCCTTATTCACTGGAGAACTATGTCTTCAGGGAGCATATTGATATTGAAAATGATTTCATAGCTCCAACAATTGAGAAATTGATTTGATACACACTCCAAACAGTATCCGTCCCAAGTTGGACCCTTGGGGAACCCCTCCCTTTTCCCACCTGTCTCAAATCAAACTCGATCAACCCATTCGCACGTGAATCGCACGAGCGAGGGTGTGGTTACCAAGGCAGATGCGACCAGCAAGTCGTTGAATTTTGTTACTGTACCAACCAGGTGGTAACCGGCAGATGTCTTCAGATAGTGGCAGATGCTCGGGCACACTCCCACGTGCCATAACACGAACGTATGGACTAGCGAGGAAGAGGCGATTGATTGATGGCACGGTTTGATCTGATGATGTCGGGGGACTAGGTCATTAATTAAAATTCGGGGTGGGTATTAGTGGCAGAAAATTATACGCTTGTTTGATGAGCTGGGAATAAGCACTGGGTAGAACACAGTCTCTCATTTGTAACGATTTGGTTAGAAGAAAGTTGTACAAGGTGATGAATGAAGCTTATTGAATTAAGTTCAGATAATTTAGGTCAATTAGATGACACCAAAATGTATTGATTGATATTTGAATCAATGGATTTTATTATAGCATAAGTTATGATTTGTTTCAGTCGTGTACTATCAAAACACTGAAATATAATTCATATATAAAATATATAAAAATGTATTGATTGATATTTGAATCAATGGATTCATTTTATTATAGTATAAGTTATGATTTGTTTAAGTCGTATACTATCAAAACACTGATATATAATTCATATATAAAATCGAAGCATTATACTCGTGAGAGATAAAATATTTGTATCAGAACCAAATTAAAACAAAAATCAATCGTTATCCCCATCTCATGGATATAGGAGTAGTACGAATAAGGGAAAGGCGAGTGATTGATAACCCGTTTTGATATGATGATGACAAGTGACTAGGTCATTAATTTCAATTCGGGGCGGGTTTTAGTGACAGGAAATTTTATGCTTTTTCGATGAGCTCAAGATAGGCAGTTAATGGAGAAGGATGTCTAATTTTTGATAATTTGGAGTGCTATATTCATACAATTTGATTACTGTTTCTTTCCATTTGGAACTCAAGAAATACCATTCATAATTTCGTGATTTTCTGGAAATTATAACTTAGCAAACACCGAAAAATATAAGGAACTGAATTTTTTTTTGGAGATAAATTACCTTTATACCAAACTGATAATTTTGCACTCGACGTGCGTTTCGCTAAGGAGGTTAGCATCTTCAGAGGAAAAATTTATATTTATTATCAATTTTTTTCTCCTGACCTTGTTAAAGAAACGCTCGTCGAGTGCAAAAATATCAATTTGGTTCTGTTTGAATGACATTCTTTGTGGCAGATGGATTCTTTCATTTAGTTTTGTGTCAAGGTGATGAGGTATTAGGGTAATAGGAAAAGTTTCACTTAGGAACTGAGTGAGAGTCTATTCAAGGGGGGACAATTTCCAAAACCTTTGATGATCAAATATTCTTATTGTAGATTATTTTTGAAGGTGAAATCATATTTGGCTTTTGAAAAATCGACCATACATAAAGGTGAAGTTCAAAGATACCAGTTGATTTTTATCAGGCAAAATCAGATTTTATGACAGGTTAATGATAATTCATTTATGTACTGTTTGAGTGTCAATATTTTATGGTGGATGGAATCTTTCGTTGGAATCTATCAAAGTGCAGTAGGACAGATTTATGATCTACCACGATGAGTTGCCACGTTAATAAAAAAAAAAGATCGGATGATATGGATCGCGCCTTGCTGCCGTTCTTGAAAGACTTGTCAAATCTCAAATTTTTGACATTTACAAAAAATACCTAAACAGAATGTTTACAAGAGAGTCTCGAGAACGGAAGCAGATTTGGTTTCTGAATAATAGTAATAGAGCGTGTTCCAATCAGAAGGGACTGTTTTATTTAAAATAACGCAGCAACTCATCTTGAGAAGAAAAAAAAATCTACTCTCCAACACTTCAATCATCAATGTTATCAATTTTTATTACTTCAGATTGTGGTAGGTTGAGAACCAAATAAAACTGAAGAGAAATTTCATTTATATTTCTCATTTTCTGAAGCAGCAACTTTTAGGGGTAGAATAGATGTAGATACACCCTTCTAGAGTTGTGTAGACACGAAATCAATTTTTTATCATTTCAGATTGTGGTGGGTTATAGTATACAGAAAACTCCAAAAAGGAGCATTGGATATTCAAAAAATAATCAGACTTGTGAATTCAATCACAAGAGAAGTCAATTGTGATTGTGATCCCAGTCCATTTCAGAAAATTTACAATGGGAAAAATTAATTAAATGGAAATGAGATTCCAACAAATTTTATCTAACCTACCCTTGCCCGCACACAGAGCTCTGTCTTCTGGGATCATTGACAAGGGATAATATAAAATAGAAAATTGAATCGAGATTCAAGAAAGACAGTCTCACAACAATGTAATCGACTACATCTCAAATTACAAATATCAAATGTTTCGGTTCACCACAGAATATATGCACAAAGAGTCAATTTCAATCAATCAATAATTAATTTGTTTCTGGAAAACGACATTTTTTATAACAAAGGGTTTAGTCGTTAATATACATCGAAAACTTATATTTTTTTGCTGTATTTAATATGTGATAAGGATGAACAATATCACACCCATAAAATATTTCGTTTTGCTGAATCGTTGTTAGTACTTTTCGTATGTATTGACTAGTAACATGAAAAAAAAAAAGAGAGAGGAGCCAAAAACCAAAAAAGGGAAAACAAATCAAGTGTTTATCTAGAAGAATTGACTTTTTCTCGTGAGCTCCCAAAAAAAATTGTTCACAATGAAAGATCTCAATTTCAGAGTGTTCCATTATCGCTTTTGAGACAGTACGTGTCATATTGAAGAGAAATTCGGGACTGGTGAGAAAATGCAGGTTCGTTGGTCTCATAGAATTGTAAATTGGGCCGTCAAACAGATTGTGAAAAAAGACTGGGTCTATTTCAGAAATTTGTGCTTATACCTAATCAGCTGTATTCATACAAGCGAATTGTTTTTCGGCAAGTGTCAGTTTCAAATTGAAATAATGATTTACGTTTACGGTTAAGACAAAATAGAATCGAAATCGAAAATAAGGATAAGTGAAAACTGGCCAATTTTATCACGGAAAACATAATTTCAATTCAGACGATGAACATTTATTTCTCACATTTATACAATTGATTGGGTTTCGACAAACAAAATGTGTGATACCACAAAAATACAGTGAGATATCGAAAATACATTGAATGGATGAGTTCTTTCGATAGTTGTCAAATTGAAATTAATTTGGGATTTTCTGAATTGTTATTGAACACACTGCACACGTGAGTCAAAGTCTGCATACCTAGGAAAAATAGTACATTGTTTACCAGGTAGGAAATCCCTAACATTCCTGGATGACTGTGAAGATTGTGCAACACATAGTCCAGGAATGTGACTTCTTCTACAAGGTAAACATACTATTTTTCTGCAAATCGTTTGAAATCCGACAGATATCAATCAATTTCGAAATAATCGCAAATAATTTTATTCAAAACTGAATGGTGCAATGAAATTCGTAATGAAATTAGTTGGGTTACTGTGGAAACGTATTGAGGTTGAATTGTCAAACTTGACGTTTATAAATTCGCTTGCTGGTGTTCTCGAAAGTAAAATGATAAGGGATGATGAAATTTCCATTCCTGGGACTTCCCCAGAGCTGCTTGAGGCAGTGAGTACTGCTTTATCAGAATAATTGCCAAAGAAATCAAGAGAGAAGTGTGTTTTATTGACAATCGCAAATAAACAATGTATTTTCAATCATTTACGTAGAACACTAAAGAACTGTAAGGAAATATTCAATTCATCATCTTTCTTCAGAGACTTTTGTTAAGAATATCAAAATTTTCTTGCGATTTGCTAAAGAGATATTTTTTATCGTTTTTTTTTCAAAAGTTGAAAATTTCATTAAATAATCAAACATGCAGTAATAAGCATTCATTTAGGTTGAATGATAGTGTCACAGATGTCTACCAATTAGTGAAGTGGTCGCTCAACATCAAATTTCGAAGTCATATTGTGTTTTGTGGGAAAAAACGAAATAAATGCAAATCTCCCATTTGATAGTAATATTCGGGAAAGGGGTAGTTGTTTTTTGGCAGATGCACGCCTATCGTCTGACTGGTGAAAATTCCATCTCAATATTGTACCATTCAAAATTAAAAAAAAAGTTTTCAAAATATCGCTGTTATCGAAAGTCTTCCAAAAACATACATCGAATCAAAATTGCCAATGAAACATGGTCATTTCATTCGCATTTATATCCATCCAGTTCGTTGCATGACTCGAACTAAAATGGTCGATTCCAGTTGAAAATTAGAAAATACATATTTCTGTTAGCTTTTCACCTGAAATTTCAGCACTTTATTATTTTTGAGTGGAAATTTTCAATTCGTTATACTGCATATTCATAAGAACCCTTAGTTAGTTTAACATTAAACAAAATATCGCTGAACTCGTATTTTGATTAATGTGTAATGTTAATTGGTAACGATGTGAATGAGAAGTTTGTATTTTATTGAACAAATCAATCAATTTTTCAATATATTTTTCGATACCAGGAATGAGATGATGGATTGAAAAATTCATCGTTGAATATCAATATTTGTTGGAAGTTGTGTAAAAAAATTTTTCTGTTCTTTTATGAATTATGAGCTGGTGTAATCATCCACCAGGATTCATTTTTTATTAATGCACCTTATATAAACATGTGCTGCAAACAGAACACTGATATTTATATTTGATATAGCGAAGAGTATTTCAAACTCACTTAGAATATTCAATTCAAAAAGTGTACTATTCAATATAAAGTTTCTACTGCTCCGACCAATATCATGACGGACATTGAATCAAGCGCGTTCCAAAGACGAACCTAATTTGTTAAAGTTGAACTTTTTTCTGTGCTCTCATTCATCAATACTTCAGATGCATGGTCTACTTCAAAGCCATATAACATTCCTGACAATTTTTTTATACATAGGTATGGAAAGTATCAAACAACACGAGGTGAAAGCTTCATGAAATAACATAATTTGGTCCCATTTCAGTCAATAGAAGCCTCTTCCAGAATCAGACATAAAGAACGACATTGATCGAAGATTTTCACGAAAAATAAATCGTCGGAATATGAAAGGAAGAAAATTTCACGAAAATAATGTGATGGACTTCCCAGAAAAGCCGTGTAAATATACCATTGTATAGGTATTCAGCGGAGGGTGTACAATTCTGAGGACAAAGAATGCTATTCAGATGGGAAATTGATCGAATTCAATTAGTGGAAAATATATACGACAACAGAATCATCGCAGGTTTGGTTTGAGCCAACGTGGGGGTATTGAAAGTTTCACACGAAGCCCCGGAAAGTAATTGGGTGATCGATCACAAAAATATTGTGGAGAGCAAAGAACCAGATAGTATGCTTTAGATTGAAAAATTTGGGCCTTTTCTGAAAATATTTTCAAACGCCTCTGAATGAAAGACTCCATCCTCAGGAACCGCTTTTTCGCCCTATCTAAGAGGTGCCACGGATCGCATTGGAAAGATATTGAAAAGTACAATATAAAAACAATATACAAACCAAAAAAGAAAATAGAGGAACAACTGAGGTCAGCTAAAGATCCAAGAGATCCGCTACCAAATGCTGGGATATACAGAATTCCATGCTCATATGGAAAAGTATATATAGGGACCCCCAAACGCAGTTTTAAGACTCGAATCAGTGAGCACAGTCGAAATTGTCGGTTGGGGTAAACGGAAAAATCAGCTGTAGCTGAGTACGCCCTTCTAAACAACTATAATATACAATTCGACAATACTTCAATTCTGTCAACGACGACGCATTACTCCACTCGCTTATACCGGGAAGCAATCGAGATACATATGCACAAGGATAACTTCAACAGAAAGGAAGAGGGACTAAATTTGAAAAAAAATTGGTATCCAGTTCTAAGAACAGCTAAGACGAAGCCAGATAGAACCAGGGAATCGGACGGCCAACAGAACGCGGTCGGACCAAAAGATAAAAACGAGTCAATTTCAGATTAGCAATCAGTCGTAGTAAACTCACATAGAGGAGTTCAACTAAAACCACGATGCTGAAGATGGCTGCCGCAGATGTAGCCGAAAGCTCAGGAAGTCAAAATTCCAGCAGACGGCCCTTGAGCCCGAAAAACCGAAGACGATTAGGATCTCTTTGGAATCAAATGTTCAACCCATATTTTGTGTTTAAAGTACAGTTTTATTTGGAACTCCCTCTGATATTATTGAAAGAAGACTAGAATGCTCTCACTTCTCTTGAAATTCCAGAAAACAATGTATTCTTTTGAACTGCGTCATACAATATAAGTCATCTATGGGTATGTGAAGAAAACTAATTCTCGCACAGCAGATGTGTTGTGATTTAAATGTGCTGTAATTGGTGGCTGGATACTTTTTATTATTGGTTGTTTTGCATCGAACGATTCAAGTATGAAAAATCCGTTATCAGCTCGTCGATAATACAGCATTCTGCATTTGTAGTCTCTACAGTTTTCTCTGATTCATCCAATTTTATTGAATAGTTGAGCTCAACAACCGCCACAGGAATATGGCGCATTAGTTTTTGGTTTCTCCAAGTATGCCGTTGCCTATCTAACCTTGTGTCTGTAATGTGTTATTTTATATCTCGTGCATCATGACAATTATTCAACTTCAATTGAAAAAGTGTAGGTTGGTCAATGTTAGCAAATGTGTTTGAATCGTGATCACACGGAAACTGATCGATCAAATAGTCTTCAATGGAAACATGATTTTTCAAACTTGACATCACGAGGCATATATTTTTTTGACACATATATTTTGGAAGTGTTTACAAAAGTATTATATATGAACAAAGATACTCTCCTTCGTAGTTTTGATCATTCGTTTGGTTTGACAACCTGTTGGGACGATCACTTCTTGAAACACAAATGTCAATTGATCCAGAAAACTTTTCTTTTTCCACAGTTTACAATCATCTCCTCTGCCGCCTTGGTAAACGAACAGACGCAAACCGTAATCACTGCAGAGTATTCCTAAGACCTCGCTGAAAGAGAAAATGATTCATCAACCATTGTAGGTATTCTGCGTCAACAATCGATCACCAGGTTATTGCCGACGGTGTTCAGCCTCCGGGATGCCCTTTCTTTATTCTCCATAAAATAAATGTCGTGGCATTCTTTATCGCGAGATTCCACTTCTTTCATTGTGCCATGCTTTCAGCGAAATTAATTTTTCATCATTATCCGATGATGGAAACTCATTTTCACCGACAACCGACGTCAGTAGCGTGTAATTATGTATTGGACGGTTGCGAAAATTTGCTGAGAGGGGTTCAGGAACTGAAGATTCATACAAAGGGCTATTGTTCAATGAACAGGTTCCCAAACATTTCTATTCGCCGAATCAAAAATAGAAATTACAACTTACTTATATGAAAGGACAACAAAACGAAATATCTTATGGGTCTGATATTATTCATCCTCATCATCTATTGAATACATCAACTAGATAGTTGCACAGAAGCGAGTCCTCCGTTCTCTTCTCAACATATCAAGTCGAACTAGCTGCAAACAATTTTTTCAAAAGTATTAGATTCTGACAGTGCCGTCTATTCTAATATTTGAATTGTCAGTATGGTGAAAGATATCTTACTTGAATCTAAAACCAAACATCAATTTGAAACTCGACAAAAAAATGATTTACCTATACCTACCGTTTAATAGACTCAATGTGTCCTTCAAATCTCCCCAGTCTATGGCACCAAGAATTTTTGATAAGTGTCCAAATGAGATAAGAAAAGTTGAGGGTATGAATGTTTTCAAAAAACGTCTTCGTGACTTTTTAATTGTAAAATGTATGTATGGTATTGAAGAATATTTGTAATTTTAGATGTATTCTCTGTTTTGTGTCCGGGCTATTTATGTGAATTTTATTATCTGAATAAACCTAAGCTTTTTTTTTACTATTCCTATACAATGTAAATTGTCGATTGGAAAATGAAGAATTGATTTGAATATAAGCTTTCGATGTATGTTAACAACCAAACCCTTTGTTATAAAAACTGTAGTTTTTTAGAAACAAATGAATGATTGATTGATTGACTTCTATGGAAGAAGGGAAAGCAAAAAAATTACGAACAGTCTCTCTTGAGAGGTACGTGTATATCATTCGAAGACATTTGATTTATCCACAAAGAGGAAGAAGAAAGTCCATCTAAAACAGTTACTCCTTGCCTTTATGGAGACAACGTGCACTGGGTAACATAAACAGGGTGTAACTGAATAAGTGTAAAACATTCAGGAAGGTGATTCCTCATCGAAAAAAAGATTTTTCATATAAAGAAACTTCATTGGAGCATCCCTTGTTAAGATACAGCCGTTTAAAGGGGGTACATAAAGTTTGTGATTAGATTAGCTTCGTATTTTCGCATTTATGACGATGTATCGCTGTAGCTGTTCGTAAAATAATTTTTCGCTGCGAACTAGTTTATTTTGGGCAGAAAACCCAAGAGACATTTTTTATTTAGAATGAAACAGGCTATCGGAAATGAATTTTCAAATGGTGAACAAATAATAAGAAAAAAAGTTACATTGGAAATAAATTTTAGGGGTTGCGTTCTCCACCCCTTGCAACCAAGGGGGTAAACCAAATAAATTACTGGGTAAGTGTCTTTTCGGTAGTACAAAACGTCAGGTTAATTTCAATATTCTAACTTTTTCAGTGCTTGTGAAAAAAATTGTTATACAAATTTCATGTACCCCCTTTCAGGAATGCTCCAATGAAGTTTCTTTATATGAAAGATCCTATCTTTTTTTGATGAGGAATCAACTCCTTGAATGTTTTACATTTACTTAGTTACACCCTGTACAGGCAGGGCAATAGCTGTTTTAGATGGACTCTTTCTCCTTGTTTGTGAATGAATCGAAAGTCTCTGGATGATATAGACGTTTCTATCAAGAGAGATTATTTGTAATTTTTTTCGTTTTTCCCCCCCTCATAGAAGTTTTAGTGTCCATTTTTCGATGCGCAGAAGGAAAAAGCCAAGAAATGATTATTCAAACTTCATACTCTCCACCAAAATACCCAAGTTCCTAACCGCTTTCAGAATTTTGCTGGTTCCGGTGGACCTCCTGCAGCTATATTCCTACCATTATTTTCAAAATTCGTCAAAAAATGTGAATAATAAATTCAACTATAGAAATTTGCATTACGGCTGCGTTCCAACCACAAATTGAGAGTTTTCGAAAAAAATTGAGAATTGATTACTCAAAAGAATTAATTTTGCTGTGCATTAAATTGAGGCTGTCTCTCTGTTATTTTGAGTTGATGTTATTATATTTTTGAACAAATCTGGACTTCAGATTCGCTTCTAACATTTCGAAAGTTTCATAATGAAATGCGCATTGAATGCAAGTTATATCGTTTGATGTTGGGGTAATTGATCCCTAAGAAAAATCCCAACTGTGACACCAAATCTCACAATTTCATTGTTGATTCCATTAATATAGTTGAAAACTGCCTTGATTCACCTACAAATTTTTATGGGAGATCATACCTGGGGTGTCAGTCTCATTCGAATCATCGAAATCAGATCCATTGTGAGTTTCTTATCATTATTTCAGCATTGAAATAATGACGAACCGAAAGCAGCCCTTTCTTGGTTCGCCCCAAATATATTATCTACATTAATAACATAATATTACACACCTAATAATACTTCATTTCATATCTGACTAACTTTTGATTACTAGAGCGGGCGCTGCGAAACATTCCGTTTGAAAAAACCGATGACCTCATTCTGATTGATGATTTCAGTTGTGGAAGACTTGATGAATAATATTATGGAGGTTGCCGGACAGAATTATGGTCCAATTTTTTTTTTCGGCCCTTCAATAGGAGTTTTCGATTCCATCGCTGTAGTTGTGAAAAAATATGTTGCATAGAATGCAAAAACCATTGACCGCTATTTCTCGACTGGAATGTTTTTGCAATATCCTTTCAAACCTGGAACTGAAAGTTGCCAAAATAGCCCGTTGTCAGTTTTATTATAAATCTTCTTCCCAGCGTCACATACCTTCTCTCGAGTTTTGGAGCGGGCCGCGCTTTTCTCAACAGTTTTTGTGACTTCAGTTATAGCTGAACTTCATCCATTATTATAACAGATACATTTTCCATAATTATAAAATAGCAGTGCTTCGAATTTTGTGATAACTTTTCTAAAAGTGAATAAATATCGCTATAATTAAAAAATTAAAAAAAAGGCGAACGAAAAATTATGGTGAACTGGTGAATGAACCAAAGGAAACTATTCAAATGCAGCAAGTCGACGCAAAGACGAAATTTCAGACAAATTTGAGAAGTTGTTTGATCCGAATGCTGATGAAGAACACTTCTCGTGGTTTAAAAGTTGCATGGCCAGCCATATCGGCGAAGAAAAAATTCCTTGTCGTCACTGCATAAGAGTGCTGGAAGAAAGAGCTTCATCATCAACACAGGGCGTAGCTGGCCCATCAACTGACCCGCAAATCAAAAAGAAACAACAGTGATTCGTCGAGTGACTCATGCTGTTTCATTTGTGGTAAAACGACAAAAACCAAAACAAAAAAAAGTAATCTTTCAACTGAAGTTTCAGCACCTTTGCTGTTTTTTAATACTTCGCGTCGATAATATTATGAAATTTTCACAAAAATTTGTTATACGAAACATCGGAAGATTTGTTTGCAGAAACTTCCAATATCATACATCTTGTTACAGAAATTTCGTTTTATAACCAAAATCTTCTAGTAACGAAAGAGTTCGACCAACAACAAACTTCACAAAAACAGTTACTTGCTGCTTTTGACGAATTAATGGCGGATATAAAAGACGGTGTTTCGACGACCGCTTTTGAATTGACATACTTGGCTCAACGCATGACTGTACTCGCTGAAGTAGAGGATGTAGTTCCAATCGTGATCTCAAAGTGATGCTGATCGATAAATTTGGTGACAAGGTTTTATTCTCATATCTTACTGAGAGGAAGCAATCTTCTATGGTTTTCATAGCAAGTTGTGTGGTGAAATTCTTATAGAAGATGCCGCGAATAAATGCACATTTACGCCGAAATGGAAGACTTTCATACAAGCCTCATTCAGCAGTCGGAATCTAAAATTGTCAGGCAATACACTCCATGAAGCATTGGCGGTGTTTAGTGATATGTATCAGTGTAATGAACAGAAAGACACCGCAACATACAGCTCTAGCCGAATTCATTCACCACCTACCTAACTAAATTCAAACATATTCTACACTGTTAAACAATCTTAGACACTGTGACAATGACTTTCAAGGGAACATTAAGTGGTGAAGATTCTATGCACGTTACAATCATGATAGTTAATCAACAATAGAATGATGAAAAGAATACCTCACGGGCATGGCCTAGCTCTTCAGGTTGAATAGTCATTCGATATCTCGAGCTAAGCAGCAGGGAAAGACCGCGTCGAAAGCTCATAAAACTGCAGCAAAGTATTATATCATAGCTCGCAGGCAATATATCAATGAGCACAAGATATATTGGGGATATGCTGTCCTTCGGAGGAGACGTAAAGCCGGCGGTCCTGAGTCCATGGTTGTTGGACTCGTAAAGGATTCTTATCTTTGACTGGAATACCAGAGTGTTCGCAAAATATCCGGTTGGGAGATATGTGGTGACCGGCGTCGATGATTGGCTTTGGTAGGAGAAACAAGCCTACGTTGAATGAATCATTTAAAAAAAGAACACCTCACACACTGTTAAACCGAAACTAACTGAAACGGACTGAACATATTTATATCAAGTCGTTCAACTAAAATCCCAGCTGGCTGCAAAAGGTTTTTTTCTTATTTGAAGAATAAACTGCAGCTCGTTCAATACCTCTGCAAGTATTCTCCAACTTTTCGAAAATCAATGCTGAAACAGAACTTTTTATTACCGGTGGATATGAAGACTCCAAAAAATCTGCAAGCTCCAAGGTAATAAGTCTTCTGAATTGCTAGACTTGAAGTCCAATCACCTAGAAGCAGATTGAAGGATTTTCAGCCATATTTTTGTTGCTGTTCGTGGAGGAATTGAACATGTTTTTATAAATTGTGCAGATTCCCATGTTTTCGTACTCAACATGCACTTTTGTCATAAGCTATCGAATAGTAGTTGTTGAGGGACTTGGTTTGAAGGATCGGACAAAAATACTCTTTCAAGCTGGGATTCAATTCAAATGTGTCTGAAATTATAAGAACTTTTGATGTTTTGTAATTACATTGCTTGAGGGCTGCAATACATGGGCCTCCGAACTTACTCCTATTCAGTTATGAAAGACGAGATGGAAAGTTGTGCAAATGGCAAAACCACATATGCCACATTCTTTGATTAGGCTTTGCAAATATAATGCTGAATGCCTGATAATGTTTTCCACTTATAGAATAAGCGATATCAATTGTATATCCCTTTTCAAATGCATCGGAAATTATTGTCAAAACTTACCTGAATGAATTTTTCACTACTTATTAATGGGTAAACCACTTTTTTCATTAAATTTGTATTGAATTAGATCATGTTTTTTTTCCATACCTCACCTAAACCAGGTGTCAATAGTCAATAACAATTTTTTTTCGCAGCTACAGCGATGGAATCGGAACCTATTATAGGGCCGAAACAAAAAAAAATTGGACCATAATTCCGTCCGGCAACCTCCGAAATATTATTCATCAAGTCTTCCCCAACTCAAATCATCAATCAGAATGAGGTCATCGGTTTTTTCAAACGGAATGTTTCGCAGCGCTTGCACTATACATTGAGTAGTTGAAAAATAACGTTTTCATGTATCCTTTTTGAATTATATATTCACCAGTTTGTCGCAGCGTCCATCCATCATGTCTCTTGTCACTTTTTTGATGATTTGTTGTTTGTTAATGCGGTTAGAATCTTTTCTGTGCTATTCAAGGTATCTGAACATTGTACACAGAAAATGGTTTCATTATTTTCGAAATTAGTTATCACAACCGAACTTGTCCGAAAAATACCTATTGAAAACGTGCATAGGTTTTGTGAAGACGAATATATCATGATCCACTGAATAATCCCCACATAATTTCAGCATATTGAACAATAACTTTCAATTAAAAAACTCAACGTATTGTTGCAGTTAGAGTAGTCGACACCGATTCTGGGAAAATCATAGACACATGGTCTCGCCAGGAATTATTGAGGTTTGAAAGAAAAATTATTAAAGTTTGAGTGTATTCTGTAAATTACATTTACGACATCGATGGATACAAAAATTTTATTAAGAAATTGCCCCTTTTCCAGCCATACTCAGAAAATATTTTTTCTGAAATGTTTCAAAATGAATACTTTTCACTCATTTCGAGTGAAATATTTTAACGTTAGCATTTTTTGGCTGAAACATCTCATTCCTAGATCAGTAATTGTATCTGCAATGTTTCTGAAATATCTATTCTGAAACATTTCCAGTGAAATGTTTGTCCCTAGGACATTCACAGTTTCCTCTACGTTTCGGTCTGACACATTTTGATTCAGTTTAATTTGATACTTCAATTTCAAACAGGTATTCACCCGATTACGGAAAAAATATAATTAATGTACATGCTAATTAGTTATAAATGAATCCGATGTGGAAGCTAGGCTAGACACATTTTGATTTAATCAATTCAATTTAATACTTGGAATCCCAACAGTTAATCACCCGATTACAGCAAAAATATAATAAATGTACATGCTAAAGCTAGGCTATCATAATGTTTAACGCATAACTGAGAAAAAGTTTACTGAGAGATTGAAAAATTTAAGAATGAATATTGGAATCTATACAAGTGAGTGAAGGAGGGCAAATTTCTAATCTACCCAGAGAAGTTGATGCTTCAATCAAATAACACTTCCCTCTGAATGAAACACGTTCTAGTAGTCAGCAGCTTTCCGTATGACTCAAATTTGTCTATCAGAATATTCCATAATTATTATCAAAAAGTAGCCAGGTGCGACCTATATCAACTGAACTCGTTGACAGCGTGATAAAAGCAGATTCCTTCAACAGTTAGGATGTGTTCTGGTGATTCAGATCCACCAATAGGTCCGTTCTTGATGTACATCTTGTGTTTACTCTTCCGCACTCCCAACAATCTGGATGTTTCTCAATGGTTTCTGTTTTGCTATTTGATCAAGTGTATGGCAGTATTGAACGTGAAGTATTTGTGGTTTGAATGTTGTTTTAACACTATACATGCTGCCTATCCGCCTCATATTTCCAAAAAGTTGAGGGATATGAGGTATGTTGATTGGTACAGAATGTGTGGTTTGTGAGGGTCGAATGTCCTCGCTGGGGGATGTGTTACGATTTTCAAATTTAGTCGGTGCTCTATGAAATTTTTTGGATATCCATTTTTTTTGACTTTATGAATTCGATGTTTTCATCAACCGACACTTGAATGGTGGTTTGAGTTGTAGAGTGAATATCTATTGCTGAGTGTTTTTTTCCTATATACTCGTGTCTACATGCAGTGTTGATTCCTTTTTCACCACATCTAGGAAAGGAAGTTCATCGGTATTTATATATATGAGTATAACTATAGTAGGATCTGCAGCGTTGTAAAAAAGACTCTTTAAAGTTTTTCCAGGCTTTCGGAATTTATTTATTCCATCATCAGGGAGACTATATAAAATGTCATATAAAATGTAAAATTCAAAAGATATAAGTACTTACATCTTTGTTGAGGATGTTTACATATATCTTGTTTTTGAGAATTCAATTTCTTAATAATCGTTTCGAATAAAACAGGAAGTACAATTTTAGTTTTATAGAACCACAACTGATCCAAAAAACAGATTGTGTACATAGATTCATGGAAACATAATTCATTTTTTATTTCAAAATTTGAAATTTCAATTCGGCAAGTTTTGATGTTTGGAAAAACACTATTCGTATGACATTTGACATTATTATTATGTGGTAAAGTTCTAATCAACGAATCGAACGGAAACCGCTGGGTCGGTCTCATCCATTCCTCAAGATTTTCAAGGAATAAGATGCCCCGACCCAACATTCCGCTTTATATATATATATATATATATATATATATATATATATATATATATATATATATATATATATATATATATATATATCTGGAGGTATGGTATCATATCGACTGAATGAATACGGAGATAATGGAATTATATCGGGTATTGCAGTCTGAGTTAATAAGTAATACACTCTTTATTTCTGCTCAAGCTTTCGAACTTCATTTAGTTCTGCTTCAGGAACGCTACAATGAAGTATAATTTCAGATACAAAATGCGGAATACAGTGGATCTACTTACGAAATGTTGAGATTACATAGAATTGAAGCTGCTAAAACATTGTTTTTCCATCATAATGGTAAATAAAGTAAAAACTTATATGTATATAATAAAAAGGTAAATGTTTTTCACGTTGAAATCAATAATATAAATATAGATAAAAATGTTTTTGTGACGTTAAAAAATTATGACTGACACTGATTTGATGTATATTGATTTGAGTATTAGAAACTAGTTTATCTACAGTAAGAAATTATAATTGAGGTCAAATCATTGATTTGTACATATTTTTTCTCTAATCATTGGATGGTTTGAAATGTGTTTTTTTTATCTAAATGTAGCAAGTAGGTATATATGACGTTCAGATTATCTATATCTTTCCTTGAGTTGATGCAATTAGAATCTTTATAGATTTATCATTTCTAAAAATATCCTCTTTTGTGTGTTATTTACAGAATCTAATTAGATTCGCCTATATAAATAATATATATATATATATATATATATATATATATATATATATATATATATATATATATATATATATATATATATATATATATATATATATATATATATATATATATATATATATATATATATATATATAGATACATTGAGAACATCAAGAAAATAATATTACACACCCCATAATACTTCATACTATTATATCTATCTAACTTTTTGTTACCTTGAGTATTTGAAATATGATGTTTCTATGTGTCTTCTTCAAATTAGGTATTCACCAGTTCACCAGAGTCCATCCATCATGTCTCTTGTCACTTTTTTGATTATTTGTTGTTTGTTAATGTGATTAAAGTCTTTTCTGTGTTATTTAAGGTATTTTATCATTGTGCACAGACGATGGTTTAATTAGTTTGTCAATTAGTTATCAGAACCGATTTTATTTCGAAAAATACCAGTTGTAAACGTGCATAGCTTTTGTGAAGACTAGTATTTTATGATCCACTGAATAATTCCCACATGATTTTAGTATATTCATCAATAACTTTCAATTGAAAAACTCAACACATTAGTGCACTTAGTAGTAATTAGAGAATACTTTCGAAAAATTATCTCAGGGAAAAAATCGTCGCGTCTGCGAAATATAATGAAGAGTACCCAGTAAAAATATAACGTGTTTGAAATATTGCAAATGGAGTCACTTGAAAAAATATCTGTAACTTCGAAAATAGATGTTTCAGAGATGTACTAGAAACGTATCATGATCAGAGCTTCGAAGAAATATCTCTGACATTCCAAAAATAGGCGATATTATATGTTTTCAAATGACACATGCCAGAAAAATTTCAATAGCAAATATAGTTTTCTGTTGTTAGTGCGAACAAAAGGACATGCGCATAAATACTCAATGCATAAAGTTTGCCTCAGAGTGTCCATCCATCTTGTCTCTTGTAACTTTTTTTCTTGTTTTTTTAATGTAGTGAAGTCTCTGTGCTAATCACATCTGAGCATTGTGCAAAAGGATGGTTTGATTAGTTTCGAAATGAGTGATCAAATGAAACTTCTTCAAAATATTTCTGTTCAAACTGTACTCGATAATGTGTATGAAAAATTTAGTATTTTACAATCCCTTTAACACAATTCTAGTAATTTCTACTTCAAGAGGTAAGTCAATTTCTTAACGTCTTTCAATTATTCATAACGCATTGTTACAGTGAAGGACCGCGAATTCAAAAAGTTTACAGGAACATGAATAAATGAGCATATGTGGTTGTTTTCAGAACTCTTATAAGTAGGTATTTGTTTTTTTAAAATGAGAAATGATAAAATGTATAAAATTTTGTAGATTTTACCTGGAAACGATTTTCTCCGATGACAGACACTTTGAAAGGTTCACGTCTACATGGTTTCAGCACTAGCCTTCATAATAGGGAAACAAAGAGATGATATGTCATTTCGTACAGACATTTCAACTATATAATTGACGAAAATCATCAACACCCATCATACAAGGGATATCTTCTGAATTTCCCATGTTTCAAAAAAGTGTCGGACTAAACACTCAAAATGATTTATTCAAGCAATGTTTCAGTTACGTGTTTTTATGTATTCACGAGCAGTTATGTATACAGTGCGAGTCTCTAACATGGAACAAATTCACTAGATCAAAGGTTTGTTTCTTTCGGAAATATGCTGGACACGTCGATTAGTTCTTTAAAGTGCCCTCATTTTCATGTAAAAAAAATTATATAATGTGTCTCGAATATGAGATATAACGTCATCGATAATTTTTCAAATGACAACCCTGCTTTTTTAATGACTTCTATTAAAGGGTTCAACAGGTTGCACATGCCTGCCAAATTTCAATTTTTTACTCCTTGTCTTTTAAAAGATATTTAACAAACATTATCTAATTCAAAAAATGAATTCAATTCAATAGTCTTCCGTCAATAAATGCTTGGAATGTCAGGGATACCTGACAGTGACATTGTAATAAAAAAGTTATCAAAAAAAAGTAAGGAGAGTAGTATCGCATTCCAATCATATTTGTGCACAAAAACTGTTAGTTGTTTTACAGTTTGTTGTTCGCCATTAGTAAAATACCGTACTTAACTGGAACACATAAGATTGAAATTCTTATGATGATTGGCTACAGAGATAGGACAAGAACACAAAGCAAAGTACTGTAAGCAAGATCGATAAACAGTTCCGGGATAATGGGCATTTAAGAAAAACAAATAATCATCGTCGGAGTGGGCTCAGGGAAGAGCTCAAAATAAATGTTCTTCTCTCTGTCGAAGAAAATCCCCATGTCCCCACGGGGCAGATAGCTAGGGAACTCGAAATTAGCCAGTTTTCAGTGGCAAGAGTTCTTAAAGCTGAAGATGATCCAGATAGAAGACTCCAGTTTTGCGAACAAATGATGGATCTACTAGACAGGAATGTTGTACAAAAGGTAAACGTTCCATTTTCTGACGAATGAACGTTCATGTTGAATGGTCTGGTAAATCGTCAAAATTGTAGTTATTGGGCAGACAGAAACCCACACTGGATGAGCGAAGGCCACACTCAACATCCAGAAAAAGTCAATTTTTGGGCAGGGATTGTTGATGATCGAGTTATCGGACCAATTTTCTTCCAAGAAAATCTTACTGGAGCAAGATATTTTGAATTCTTGCGGGAGGACCTAGTTCCGAGTTTGGCTATTTTGATTCCTTGTCCTATAGAAGCTGACGCCCCGAATAGAAACATCTGGTTTTAACAGGACGGCGCGCCTCCTTATTCAGCAAGACCTGTCCGTGAGAACCTGAATGATGTATTTCGAGGCAGATGGATTGGCAGAAGAGGGCCCTATGAATGGCCACCTAGGTCTCCGGATTCAACATCTTTGGACTTTTTCTTATGGGGTTACTTGATGAGCAAAGTTTTCAAGACCAAACCGGCAAATATTGAGGATTTAACAGAACGCATAAGACAGGAGTGTAGGCTAATTTCCGGGGAAATAATCAGAAATGTTTAAAACGAGTTTCAGTTACGTTTATGGTATTGTCAGTTAGTAAATGGACAACATTTTGAACACTTGCTAAAGACAGACTATTGAATTGAATTCATTTTTTGAATTAAATAATGTTTGTCAAATATCTTTTAAAGGACAAGGAGTAAAAAAATGAAATTTGGCAGGCATGTGCAGCTTGTTGAACCCTTTAATAAAAGTCATTAAAAAACAGGGTAGTCGTTTGAAAAATATATCGATGACGTCATATCTCATATTTGAGACACACTGTATAATTTTTTTTACATGGAAATAAGGGCACTTTAAAATACTAATCGACGTGTCCGAGCATATTCCCGAAAGAAACAACACCTTGGATTTAGTGAATTTGCTCCATGTTAGAGATTTGCACTGTAACGTTTCAAATGAAAAATGATCGGTCTCAGAAATATCTCAGACACATATTTTTGTTTACTGGATAGTGGGTGTGCAAACTTTCTCTACCGTCTTGTATTATGGGTATTGTCTCGACAGTCTCAACTCCGACACAGATTTCTTGCACAAACACCAAACCAATAACAGTAATTGTATCCAAGCCTGGCGGAAAAAGCACTCCCCCAGATTCCCTTTTCCATGTCCTCCCCAAATAGCCGTACATTTCCGTGAAACAACGGCCGCACGTTGCCCTAACTCCTGCGGCTCGACTGTGTGACATAATGAATTCTTCGCTGGCGTTGACAAATCACTGCAGAGACAAACACTACAAGCATAAAATACGATAAGTCGGCTATTGCCATACAACACGATGTCCTCGCGTTTCCTATAGTTTGATTGATTGAGAATATGCGTGATTTATTTCCGGAACAGAAGGTCCGACTGGTGCCAGTCCACACACAGCCAGTTTCGTTGAATCGAATGCGGTGTGCATTGTCATTTGTACAGATTCACACGAAAGGAAAGCCCTGTATTGTTCAGAGAACTGCACGTGAAGCAATCAACATTAACTTGAAATGCTTGAAGTGTGTAAGCCCCAGAAAAAAATTCCTTCAGTGAGGAGTTGTGACGGTAAAGTACCTTTTCTCAGATCTCCTATGAGATTTTAGAAATCCAAAAAAAAGCAGTCAGCTGACACTTGCACCGGTGGCATACTAGTCTGGTGAGCGATGGCCTAGGTAAGGATTTTTGTTGAGTAGCCAGAGGGCGCCACTCTATTTAACCAGTGATAACAGAGAAAAAGTACGTGGTTGTTATAAACAAAAACACCTTGTAGACTCATGTGGAGTTTAATGATATATTAATATGGAATGACATATATGAATTGCTAAATTTTTCTCTGGTAGTATTGACGAAATTTTTTATATTTAGGTGCAGAACAATAATTTCCTAAAGCAGTTACTGATATGTAGACATGAGAACCTTACACAGAATGTAGTATATCATATGATACCATTGGAATAATTTAATTGATAAATGACAAATTAATGGTATTGATACTTAAGAGGTAATCCATTAAACATTCCGTTGTAGGCTCACAACAAAACTCACAACCGTATTACCTTCACAGTGAAATTAAAATTGGTACCTTGAATCTAATATTAAAAGGTGAAAAAGAGCATTTTCACTGGTTGTTTTCCATATCGTATAGTTCAGGCGTGGACTCTATAGAAATACCATTTTGGTGTGAATGAAGGAACTTGGGGTCCCCAATGTGACAAAACTTACAGATTTCCTTACTCAGGAGTTCAAAACCGGCAATACGATACTGCAAGAGTGGTTTGGCTGCAGAACGTGCAACCTGAAGTTCTACTAGACCTGCACCATGTGGCAGAGTAGTTTCTCTCCGGTGGACTGGTTGGCTGGGCCCGTTGTTGTCTCGCTGACTTGTTGGTCAATGGTAGCAACTAGACAAGTACCCCTTTGGTAGACTGAAATGGACTAAGGCTGTAACTCCAGAATTCCCAGATAGGGCTCGCTTCCCAAATACCAATCGATCTAGGTGGCAAAACACTACTGGAGTGGGCTCGATGAGATCCAGAAGCAGGTTTCAGAATATTTGAAACCGGAGACTACAGACTATGGATATTAAGTAGAACAGGTGGCAAAACCTCCGAAGGAAAAAGGCCCTCAAATCTAAAAGAAATCGATTTGGGTTCAGAAAATCGTTTCTCTGGATACCTATGAAGACCCTGAGTAAATTCGACTCACCTTCAAGCTGAATGGCCTTCGCTGGTATCAACAAATTGCAAATGATCTTCATGTTGGAAAAATGTGCTCGAGAGCTTCACTCAAACGCCATGAAAAAACGGCTTGGCTTCAGTTTCGATAAAAACCATAAGAAAAAAACATTTGAAAACCTGCGTTTCCTTGAGAATCACGACCACTATAAAACAGTCGAACAAGTGTAAATTTCTGATTGGTGATATTCAATGACAGATGACAGGCATTTCTGGGCAATTCAAAATATTCGCGCCCTCGGCTTCGGAGACAAAAGTTAAGTATAAAATTACATCAACCTATGGCGAAATCTACGGAACAACGGAACACGCCGAAAATGGAACTGTCAAGTTCATGCCACCACTAGATAAAATTAAGAAGAAGACTGTCAGTGGACGAAATCATAACCCTGAAGATATTTAAATACAATTGACAAGACAAGAGAAAAAGAAAACAATGTTATTAAAAATGTTTTCTACGAGATTTATCCTGTAAGTATGGAGTACCTCCAGCTAAGTTCAACTATCTTGTTGGCTCTACACGAAACTTGAATTATCTTTTCAGATAGATCAGAGACCCTCATGAACGCGACTAGACTAATACAATGAACACTATAGCTGAATAAATCGTAGTGAACGATGAATTAAGTTACTGGTGATCTCTAAACACAACCATAATTATATCCTTTTCGTCACCAGGTAACAATATGAAAGTTTCACAGCATGTTTTCAAATATTCCGGTTTAGTCAATGAAAAAAGTTGCTGCAGAAACACTGAAATTACTGTCTACCCCTACAATGATTCAGCTATTAGGCATTGATATTAGTAACGAAAAATGGTAACATTTTCACGTTACAGAGTTCCAAAGTTCAGCTAATCTGTTGGAAAAGATCCCTGAGCAAGAGAGGTTCGACAGGTCTCCGAGCTCACTACAAAAAAGTGGAAATTCTCGATGGATCATCCCTGTAGATATTGTCAAGGGTTAAACGACAATTCACAAGACCACCGGCCGTGAAAATATCTATAGGGAAAGAACCTTCCGCGATGCTCCAACGAAGAGAGCGAGTTCGTGAGCAAAGAATCACCAAAATAACGAATTTACTTTATCTGATAAGAATCAATAAGTTTCAATGAATGTTTTGGTGCTGAGCTCCATACATGAGAACAATATTCTATGGCAGGCCAGGCCGTTTCTGTGCCTTGTAAATCACCTTCAACGATCGATCTCTCGTGATTTTTCAATGAGAGATGATAATCACTGATCGTAATTCCTCGCATCGAGATACTTGAATTTGAAGGAATTGTTACTCCTGACATCTGAATATTAGATTGAGATAGATCGGCTTCCACTGGGAAGAGTCATGTCTGGACTTTCCCAACATCGAAATTCACCAAATTGATGCTACCACATTATATTGTTCCTGCCAAGTCGTTGTTATATTATTGATCATAATACCTTCCTCAACTTTTGTTTGTAGTACTGATATGGGGACTCTGGAAGAGAAACTAGTATGAAGCGTAGTGTTGTCCTTGAAACTATGCATTGAACAAGATATTTCCTTCAACAATTCATTGATATGGAGCAGAAACGAAGTGGGTGCTAGAACTGAACCCTGTGGAACACCTGCATTTATTGAGAGAGTATCAGACCATATTTCATCAACAACCACATAAAGAGACCTATCAGACAAAAAACTCTTCAATAAAGCACACAATTGGAGAAGTAAACCATAGCACATTTGGGATCAATATCCAATAAAACCTACTGGGTTGATACAAAAAAAATCATGCAACGGACAACATTTAAAAGTTATGTCGAAACCATTCAGCAAAAGACAGTTTGATTCACTTCATTCTTTCACTTATAACTCTATTATCATAATATCAATTTTTGATAAATTATAAGTTCTACAAAGTCAAATATTTTGCGGAAATCGCAAAAATGCTTCTAAGTACTACACAACCTGAATCTTGTTTGAGACATTCAAAACTTGGTGTTCAATAGCAAATAATCGAGGCACTATTTTGCAGTAGGCTTCAGAAATTGTATATTCCACCCTCTCCAACATAAGAGGGAGAAATATTGTTTCAGATGAATAGGAAATCACAAGTGATTTTCTCAGATGAACCAGCTGAAAAATTTTTGTTGATTATGAAAAAAAGTTCATTGTCAATTTGTCATCTAACAAGTCACTCTGACGCTTGAGAAGATGCGGTATCTGAATTCCCAATAATTGATAATGGCAAGATTATCATAAATGATTCGTGAAAATAATAAATAATCTTTCTAGACTGAGTTGTTTATTATACAGGGGGATGAATGAATATGAATCGACGCCAACTTCTCCTAGTTGGCCATCGAATATACAAATAACTCAAACTCGGACTAGGCCGGAAAAATGCTACTTTCTCGAAGAAAAAGCGTTCAGGAAGTGGGTACTACCCGGACGGTTGCCGAAAAAAATAATTTCAAAAATGTTTTTATCACTACCATACTGAAAACTAAGTGTTTATTCAATACTTGGACTATCTTCAGGTAACTCTTCCTTTACCAATGAATTAAGACATTCTTGTCCATGACAACTGGAGCACATTGTAGAACATTTCAATCCAAGTTTAGCACAACCGCATCGTTTTCCACTACCATTTTTACAATTGCGAAATATCAATTTAAGAAGGAAAGTAGGAGCTGGTATCTCCGTTACAGGATAAGGTACCTAAATTTTTCAGACTGATTTCCAACCCCAATCAATTTGGCGTCAAAATCTTCCCACGCCAGGAGATTAAAATTCGTAAATATGCTGGCTTTTCTCATCGTAATTTTAGTGAATTTGTCGTATCTCTACCATCGTTAACCAACTTCAAACGCAATTTCTTCAATTAGGGTTGGATGTAGGAGAAAATATATAGGACATGAAAAATGCAGAAGTATAACTAGAATAAATTAAGTTCCATACACTTATCTTCTCAGGGTACCGGTTTTAAAGAAAATTGAAAAAAAAAAAGGTTGGGTTTTGAAGCAAAAGGGAACGAAGTACCCTTCTGAGAGGTAGGAACTCATTTAATCCATAGTTGGATGGCTATCAAGACTCTGTACCCAAATTTTCAGAACTCTATAATTTTTCTCCCCTAGATGCCATTATTATATCTAACTTGTCGACTCGAAGAACGACTAGTACTGAATAGTATTAATAATGTGTTACTCGATATGTCGAGTACAGATATGGACTAATTTGATAACAATGTCGAATCAAATGCTGATAGTCTTCGAGAAAGGATGAAGATAAGCCATTTGAGTAGTATCTAGAAGAATATGACCTCAAGGTATGAAAGGATGAAGTGCATGAAAATCTCGATAGTTTTTTCGATCAAATGCCAGTCATTTAGGCGTATGTAAAGTCGTTGTATATAGTGTTGTCCGTATTTCCAGTAGTTATGAGTCCTGTCCTGATCTACTCCACTCATCACATGTATTTGTTTACGAGCACTCTTTCTTCAACGTGAATACGCTCAAGTCTTCAAAGTGGATGAGATATTCGGTTATAATTGCACGAGTGCATAAAAATTACCGATAATTTTGCAAGAAAGCGTGATATCTAAAAATTGCAAGTTTATTTTCATATTTTGGCAAAAGT
Source organism: Zygogramma bicolorata (assembly GCA_032362365.1). NCBI lineage: Eukaryota > Metazoa > Arthropoda > Insecta > Coleoptera > Chrysomelidae > Zygogramma > Zygogramma bicolorata. Next base: position 1,035,399 of record JAVJAQ010002244.1, read on the forward strand.
GCCCGATTCCGAAGGATGAGGGCTCTTTTACAAAATATGAAAATAACCGAATGGAATTTGTATAAGATATCACGCTTGAATGCAAAATTATCTGGTCATTTTTATGCACGAATGTAATTCATTGGAATATTTCACAAATAAAGAAATTCTCAAGGAAATATTATTTTTTGTTCATTTATACTTTCCTCTATAGATTGTATGGAGCACTCACCAAAACGCGAAATGTTTTTCTATTTTAGAAGTCTATCTGACATTCATTTGTGTTGTTTACTGACGTCTAGCGATACGGTTTCAAATGTGTTGTTATGGTGACTCGATACAATTCAATTACCGCTGTAAGTTTCCGATAATTGCATTGCTCTTATGGGACATTTTATATATGAGGGAAATATTCTTTATAATGTCTTTCCTCAGCATCCACTCTATTGAATCCAAAAATTCACAAAGTACTGAAAACATTAATTGATAAACTTATGAACGAGTTATCGCCATATTTTCCCGCAGAGGGAGAGGAGGTGACAAGATTGAAAATACGTTTGAAGAATTTCCCCCTCACAATCGAAATCGACTCGTTCAAAGATTTTTTATTTCTTAAGCCAACTATAAGAAATCGGCATTGTTTCGTTTTATTGCTCCACAATATTGATTTGTCATAATATCGACATTATGAAGTAGTACGAGATTTTGTTGATATCATTTGTTTTCGTACCAGTGATTCTGCCTTCATGAATCGAAAGAATCCAAATTCTTCCTAATCTCCAAAGCACAGAGCATTCAATCTTTTTTTAGATACCCTGTACATCATTCATTCATTCCCGATTCACCAGTCCGTTATACATCGTTCCTATATTATTCAATACCCAATCTAATTTGCTGTCTGGCATCTTTAACAGCGGAGAAACCTATCAAGTACACTACAATTCATTCGGTATTCAACTGAAATGGAATTGCTGAACGAATTTTCACCAAATTATACACGAAGCGATGTGATTTCAGAGAAACCGTATCGATTTTTCTTTATGGCATATAAATGTGAGTTGCAATACGCCTCGAATAAGTAATACGTTGCTGTCGGTGTATATGTCAGACGGTTCAGTTTGCCAGGCAACAGACATTCCTTATTATTTGGGGTTTTCTTGTCGCGAGGAAGCACGCTTTGATATTTTCTATTTTCACACTCTTCATCACAAAATAAATGCCTTACTGATCGAACTAGGTTAACATGGCGCTCATTCGAATTGAAAAATGTTTTTTCTACAAACGTTAAGATTAAGATTAAAATACGGGGCTTCTGTGCTGAACAGCCACTACACTGCGACCTTTGTAGGTCTAATGTGCGTGCCCTCATGTATGCTAGAGTTTCTTGCCTAGACCTGTCCTTGTAACTAGACCTCATAGGCCAGACCTTAAGTTCTCCATATATTGGGAGGGTTGTGGTTTTTCCTCCCTTAACGTTGCAAACCTTAGCCTTGACAGACCTTCGCAGTAGCACAGTATGTGTGCTGAGGTTTCCTCATCCCTTTGGCAGAACCTGCATAAGGTTGTGTCTGCCAGTCCGATGTTGTTCATATGTTTGTTGAGTCTACAGTATCTTGTCAGTAGCCCAACCAGAATTCTAGTTGAATGCCTATTTTGACTTAGTAGGTACTCCGTGAATTTTGGCGATGGCTCTTCAATGATCTCTTTGGCCTGTCTTATACCCGGCGTCTTATTCCACCATTTTTGAGATTGTTTTCCTTCCAGGTGCTGTTACAAGTTTTTCGCAGCGCTTTTGCTATACCACAAAAGAGTTCTGGGCCAATAGGGGAGCAACATGCTCCTTCTCGTGCTAGTGAATCAGCCTTTTCGTTGCCCTTGTATCCTGTATGGCCTGGTACCCAGGCTGAAGACAGTCTGTTTTGACTGCCTAGCTCTTGTAGCTTTCCTAGGCAGTTCCAGACCAGTTTGGAGTTAACCTGCATGGAGCTGATTGCTTTTATAGCTACTTGGCTATCAGAGTATATAGCAATGGTCTTTTCCTTGAACTCTTGCCTTAATTACTCTTCTGCGCAGTGTCGTATTGCTGCAGTTTCTTCCTGGAATATCGTCACTTTGTTACCTAAGCTACAAACGTTAGTAAAAGTATAACTTCTGACACATGCTGTCAGTGTCTAAGATGCCATTTTATGACACTGGTGTTGAAAGTAAATAATTTTTAGCACTAGTGCTAAAAGTAATTTTTGGTCGATATCCTCTTCACCCTCTCGCTGTAAGAAAACCACAAGCTTGTAATATCTGCTTATGTCATGATTATTTATGTTCATCATCGACTTCAACATATAGTAAAGCATTAACAATTTCCATATTTTGGACTTTTCTTCAAAGTATGCAAGAAGCACTTTTTCACTGCCCTTCTTGCCACTGACATTCTTCTGATCACATCATTTCAAGAAACGATCGTATGAAAACTAGTACTGTCCCTTTGACTTACTAGGCAATAATTCAAAAGCAGCTTTATTGGCAGCTCGTTCAATTTCCGGCGGTAGAAATTCATTTTCTGGATCACTTTCCATCGAGGAACTAAGAAACGAGAAAGAATAATTCTGATATATTGACGTTAGTTGTCAAAAAAGACAAATCAACAAATTCTGTTTTAGATCACCTTGGCAACTTGTTTCATGATTAGATTAGATGCAATTGAATTCAAAACTGATTATCTCAAGGTTGTTATTTTATCAATCAATTAATGTAAAATAGGTATGCGTTAATTTGGACTTTTAATGGAGTTTGTAGAAAAAATAGTGTATGATATGTCTGATAAAAGTGATTTTATTTTGTTTGAAGGGATGGAACACTCCGCCTTCGGCGTCGTGTCCCAAACTTCCCTTCTCACAAAATAAAATATCACTTTCAGCACTTATATCATAAATAACTATTATTCACAACCATTAAACAATGTGTGTCGTTCCTACTCATTTACTTTTCCAACCTGTTTTGAAACTACCCAACCATCTCGTCTTTTTTTTTTGGGAACGTCATTCAATTATCGGAATTTAAGATGTGTCAGATCTTCGCTAACGTGTACACACCAACGTTATTATATACAGAACAAGCTGATTAACCCTGACACGATATTTTGGCTACCACACACTACATCAGTACTGAACGAACAAAAGAGATCTCGAAATTTCATTCATCTTCAATGATTATGGCCTCGAAAATAAACCGTCACATTTCTGTCAGTCATTTTCCTGAGTACAGCATTAGTCGCACTGTCACTCATCAGGGTCAGTCCATGTTCAATGTAAATATTACCGCCAATATTTCATTGAGTAATCCGAACAATGTATATTTGCGGCAATGCTCGTGAAATATTATTGGTATGCCAGACGCATTCAACAAACCCACACTGAAATATACAAAAATGTACAAATTTTAAGCCTATACTTAGGTAAATGACATATACTAATAATATCAATCGGAACCGTGCGGAAGGAACTTATTTCCCAGCTTTTTCTTTGAGAAAGTAGCAATTTTCCGACCTAGTACGTATTATGATGCAGCATTCAGAAATCAGTCAGAGAATTCGGATATCAGATGGAAATTCTCGAAGTCAAAATGGCAGAATCTTTCAAGTATAATATGAGCAAAACCACATTTAGTATTTGACATAACAACTCTCAAATAGAATTCGGGAATTTTTAATAGGTTAATGTGGGAAATTGGCAATAAAGATACAATGAAACAGACACCTGGTAGATTATAATCGAATCAGAATAATACTTGGATTGTTAGAATAAGAAAGGTTCGTTCACAAATACTCTAAGTTTATGCGCATAAATCAAATGTGAATGTTGAATTGGAGGAATATCATTCATTTCATGAGTGATTCATTGATTTTTTCAAATTCATTAAATTGTTGAATTGATGTGAATTTATTGTGTTTTTCCAACCTCTTGATGAGAGCCTGGAAACATGTCAAATCACTCTTTCGCACTCAGAGGTCGTTTTCAAAACGGCGATTTTATCCTCGAGAAATTTTAAGTTAATAAGAATTTGTATCCCCCTTACGCTGTCTGAAAATGTCCGAAACTCTTCATGGGCGAAATGAAGTCAGCATATATAAGGATCGAGGCGATCATTCTTTATTACCGTCTCCAACAGAAGACTATCCATTAAATGGAAAACCTATTCCATTCAATGATATTCCCACATAAATTGCCTCACAGTGCAGAAATTTTGTTAACCTCCACTCCGATAGATATAAATCTCTTTCCGATACATTATTCCCCCATCTTTTTAGATTTCCAACTCGCAATCCGCAGAAACCGTCAAACGAAATTAAGGATTCGTTAACCAAATCCATTTCCGGATCTGTTCTTGTCACAAATTTTTACCTTTCTGAGAAGGAGCATCGATAGCCCAGGAAACAGGAAATATTTTCAGTCACATTCATCGGAAAACGCGCTTGTTTTACTTTCATGTTGGAAAGTTACTCATTGTTCACTCAGACGAAGACGAGATGAGAAATAATTTACCCAGCCTCTTTCGAAACTCTCCAATCTCTTTTTTTTTTTCAAAACTTTATTCTTACTCATCGGAATTTATGTAGTGTTAATATCCCGCTAACGTGTAGACAAACGCAGCTCTATAAAATAAGCTATTCCTGACACGATTTCAAAGCTACTACGCACTATGAAACGTACCAAAATATATAGGTACTCACTTTTTCATCAAAACTCCAATCCTCTTCAAAAACTGAAGCCATTCCTCACCTTTTCATCAAAACTCCAATCCTCTTCAAAAACTGAAGCCATTTTTTTCATTGTGCAAAATAAAATGCCTTCAATATTTTAGTGAGTACTCCTGCCTACTTTCAGCAAACCTCGTGAGGCAACTGTGATTTGTGAAATATTATTGATATGCAAAACACATTCATTAGAACGGAACCAATATGTACATAGATCCACCTACATTATTGAATGAAATGCTCGATGAAATGCATTGAAACTGATCATACAAATTTTCATTTCTTGTTCATTTTTTGAAATCAATTCGAAAGATAACATTTCTCGCCTCGGTATGTAATATACTATAACGACGATCTTCGAAAGCTATGGCGTCTTTTTCTCTATATTGGTACAAAAGGATAACATGTTTCATTATCCAGAATATATTATGGTAATAAATAAAGTAGGTGATTCGAGCAATCGTATAACTTTTGAGACTGTTTAAGTTTCACTGCTGGACCAGATAATTAATAAACTGGTATGCTTCTATTAATAGGGTTGACATAGTGATAAAAGTTCATTTCGTATATGTCGATCTTGGAAATACAGAGGGATACATTTCGACCGAGCTACCAACCAAATATAACCAACTTACATGCATTCAGATTGCTTCTGATCGAACCGTATACAGGCCATGACAAAAATATTTAAATTGGTCAAGAATTAAGTACCGACATTTGGAAAAATATTGGATGATTTCTATGGGGAAAAGTTGTTGAGAAATAGAAATTTTTCCAAATATGAAGTCTTGGCCTAAAACTCAAAAAAATATTCGTTTTAATTATCCCCGTATGATAAATCAAAATTCTGATTAGTATTCATCAAAAGACGCTATATCCAAATTACCTGCTTTTTCTCCTTTCTTTGTTTATTTGGTGACTCAAAACTGTTTCTTTGTTGATAACGATATTCAACATCACTCAACAAGGCTACTGATTTGGTTATAGCTACTTTCATACGAACCAACCAAAATTATGATATATCATATGGGGGTGATTAAAAAAATGTTTTTCGATTTGTAGACTGAGACTTCAGATTTGGGTAAAACTTCCATTGATCACAAGCTTTTTCCCTATGAAATTGTCCAATTTTTTAAAAATTGGGGGTCTAACAAATTTGATATTATTTGCCCAGCCCTGTGTACTGTTTGACGAGAAACCAATCTAAATACCTACATGAGTTGGTTATCGAACATACACCAAATTTCGGTTCTTCAACTATTGTAAATAAAATAATCTTTTTAAATTTATTTATTTGCATACAAACACTAAATGAATAATATAAACACGTACAAATTCGTGAAATATTACAACGGAAATTCTCTAATCAGAGCGGTCCTTGTTAGCAGAACGGATATATTTCCACGACTCTCATGTTAGGCTTTTAGCCCCCACGTGGGCCAATTCACCGCCTATGGAACCTGTAGCGTAACATCGATATTTAATTCTTCAGTGAATTACTGTTTCAAGGCTGTCTCGAGAAATTTGGGTATGAAACTGAGAAAAATCATTCCCAGACAATTGAGTTGTATCTTCCGTAGTTTTCTCCCAAGTAGGTTTGCTGCTCATGAGGAATCCCCATAAGGAATTCCCATAAGTATTATTTCAGTCAAGACTTGTTGACTCCTCTAGATCCGGGTTCATAACGAACTTAACAAAAAAAATTCAAAATCGATGGTTTGTAACCAATGATGAACAATCCAAAACCGATCCACTGAATAAAAATTGAAAAAAAACACTGCGATGGCCGGGAATCGAACCCGGATCAACTGCTTGGAAGGCAACTATGCTGACCATTACACCACCATCGCACGTACGTTCATTTGATATTCGCTGGTTCAGAAACTGCGGAAGAGATACATACATTTCATTATAGTTATAATATAGACTATTATAATAAGATCATTCGATTCTTGACACGATATAATGTTTAAAATGAATCCTCTTTTTAGCTTTTCATTCATATGATACATGGAAAAAACACGAATATTCGAATGTAGCCACAATTGAAGGGCAAAATATATTTCATTTACGACTAATATATAATATAAGTATTATACTTGTGGTTTTTGAAGTATAATGCCATATATTAATCCCTTAGGGAATAATGGCGAGGGATTAATAGTCTTTATTCCCTCTTGTACTCCTATCACAAAATTTCTCGAATTAAATAATACCATGGAAACAATATAACCAAACTCAAAAGTGTCAGTGTCAAACGCGTAGTGTGTATTTGTATTAAAATGAATGAAAATGAAGAATCTTTCACTTGTACACTACCAGAAATTGTACAATTAGCTGCAGCAACAACATCTACCTTAATACCAGAAACATCGAAATCCATTTATAATAAAACGTACGCATCGTTCAACGAATGGCGTCTTCGAAACAAGGCAAACTCTTATTCCGAAAATGTTCTGCTGGCCTATTTCGCTGAATTGGGTGCAAAATACAAGCCATCTTCATTATGGTCATTCTATTCAATGATTAAATGTGTGTTGAAGATAAACAATGACGTTGATCTGGAAAAATATAAGAAACTACGAGCGTTTTTAAAAAGAAAATCTGAAGGATTTCAAGCAAAGAAATCTTCCACTCTGACCCCGGAAGAAATTAGGAAATTTATTGACAGAGCTCCTGATGAAATTTTTCTTTTGCATAAGGTAAATGTTCATATTTAATCTGATCTATTCAAAAACTCATGTTCTTATTTGATTCAGGTTATATTAGTTATTGGAATTATGGGCGCATGCCGCTCAAACAAGCTTTATGAAATGAAGATAGAAGACGTGAAGGATTTCCAAACAGAGTTATTGATAACAATACCCAAGACTAAAACTAAAATTGTACAAAAATTCACCATAAACAGTACGTTGTACAATATTGTAAAGAAGTACATCGATCTCCATCCGTCACATGTAGAAACCAATTCATTCTTCCTAAATTATCAAAAATCGAAATGTACAATACAACGTATAGGAAAAAACAAATTTGCAGACATTGGTAGACAAATTGCCAAATATTTAAACTTGCCAAATCCTCAAAGTTATACCGGCCATTGTTATCGCAGATCATCTGCCACTCTGTACACTGATGGAGGAGGCGATATAACTGGATTAAAGCGTCATGGGGGCTGGAAATCTACCCACGTAGCTGAAGGATACATTGATCAGTCTATGAGAAACAAAGCAACTACAGCAGATACTATTGCCAAACAGATAAATAGTAATGAAGCAACTTCTTCTTTTACAGCAACCGAAATTCCAAATATTCGTGTTGAAAACTCTTCCAAAGTTATTCATAATTTACGACCAATTCAGTTTATTAATTGTACTGTCACTAATTTAAATGTTGTTGACAAATAAAGTTGTTCATTAAAAATCTAAAATAAATGTTATTGACAAATAAAGTTGTTCATTGAAAATCTAAAATAAATAAATTTGTCGTAAATAAAGTAGAGTATACTACTCGCAATAATGGCTATTATTCTCTCGGAATGTTACTCCCTCGCCGCTAACGCGGCTCGGTTCGAAAAAATTCCTCGAGAATAATAGCTATCATTATTGACTCGTGGTATAATCTACTATTATACTCCTTAGGGATTCAAAGTACCCACACTTCCAGGGCATAAAGTGGCACTTTTATTTCCTATGGATTTGAGTATTCATTTTAAATCCCTATCTTGGAGACCCGTCGAACCCCTCTTGCTCAGGGAATCTTTTTTCGATAGAACAGCTGAACTTCGTTCCTGAGGGAAGATTTTCCTGAGGCTTACAAACTTCAAATATTGAAGGTTAGTATTAATTCGAGTCATCTGTCTCTTGATTGACGCGGTGATCTCTGAACATTAGAGGGTTTTCCTTTCGTGTGAAAAGTATACATGAAAAAAAGGCACTCAAATCATATTGTGGAAAAAGTTTCTGTCGATTATCGTCTGCACTGTATTCATTTGAAGTACAGTGTGACTATGTGCAGTAATTGAGAGATGATCTTTGGGGCCGTTCATTGAATACGTCACACTAAAATAAGCTTTTTTTTGACCCCCCCCCCCATTGTCATGCTGTGTCACACTTTTTGTGACCCCCCTAGAAATATTTCGTCACAAAAACTAAGACCATCCCCCTGCTGAGTATAATAAATCTTAAATGATAGTACACAAATTCTGAAAATTAATAATATTTATTTATGGATGGCCACAAATGATATACATATTTTACATAATCAGAAGATTCAATGCTCAATAACACAATGAAACAAAAAAAATCGCTTTATTTTGTTTCATTTGTATGGTGGAAATTCATTCGCAAAGATTTTAAAGAAATCTTCAGTAGATTTCTACTAAAATCTACTGAAGATTTCTATCATACCAAAATTTTTCAATTTTCGTCAGAAATCTACTTAATAAGTAGATTTCCACCAAAAGTGGTCACGCTGGCTTGTAGCGCTCATGACAAAAAATTATAAACGGCGAACGTCACGTTGCCGTATACCCCCCGTCCCCCCATGTCACATCTTGTCACACTCAGCCAACCCCCCAACCCCCTTGTATGCCAACGTATTTTATGAACGGCCCCCTTTAGATATTTTGAGTTTAATATTTCAAAAGTACAGAGTTTGACTCCTCGTATCTTCAGCAATGTATCGAATGGAAGATTATATAATCGACTTCCCGACATTAAATTGGTACGAGAAATGGAATGTCGACAGAAATTTCACAAAGGAACTCCTACCAGTGTCATCCGGCTGTATTTATATCCAATGAGTATTTCAAAAATATCTTTGGAAGAAAATCTTTTTTCCCACAGGAATTCCACTGAGAAAGTGGATGTCAAAGTAAATTTCTTTTGTGAGACGCCAGATTTGGAGGAGAGCGGAAAGAGACATTTCCCTTCTTGTTTACTCAACTCGATATCCCGGAACGTTAGGAAAAATTGAAATATTACAGTCCGGAATTCTGGGGCACAAAATTGACTCCTTAGGAAGAACAAATGCAGTTCGTTTCTGTTGATCGACACATCAAGCGAAATTTTCATGTAAATTGGAACCAATGAATTCGCTTATAAATTATTTTTTTTATTTGAAGCAAATTATATGGAAATATATCATATAATCTGCATGATCACATCGGACGCATTACATGCAACTTTATATATCTTGGAATTCAGATGTGACCCTATTCAGACTCGTTCATTCATAATCCTGATCATATACAAGGGGTGGTACGAAACCATCTGCGACTACCTATTTCAAGAAAACATTATTGGGGTCGAAGTAAGACTTTTTTCCAGTTGAACAAAGGATTTCGTTGGAAGGAGAATCACTATCAATAGGTATCCATTTTTATGTCAATCAGTAGATTCTGGATATTCTGCTTCAAGACATCATGTTGTGATCGATATTCATTGAACAAATGAATATGATTTCAAATATTCATGATATCAACATCTTCTGACAGATTACTGGTTTGGCCAACCTAATGTCAACGGGATATTAAGGAATAAATAGATCAAGTTCAATTTGATTATTAAATGTAGGAATGTGAAGATTGTGCGAACAAACTGTTTGATAATATCAAATCATCTTTCGAACAATTCGTTCAGGCCAGTCTGAAATTACCTACACAGAAGGTTTCGGCTGGCACCTGTCAGAAAACAACTACTACCCTGGCTAATACCACGAAGGGCATTGAATTATATCCGACCGGTGCCGGTGCAGGTTTCTTCACAGAAGAATATTTCAAATTAGAATTGAAAGAGTCATTACAGATAGATATCGAATATTGTCATTACAGATAGGTATCGAATATGCACTGTAAGCAAATATTTGTCTTCATTGGTTGAATAATCATTTCATTTTTTGTAGTAGGTCGAATTTTCCACAGTAACCATGGCAACCAAGCAATATCTAGGAGTAGCCTACTTTTTTCAAAAAAAAGTGAATTAAAGGTCATATCAAGGTCCTCGGAGACAAATACAATGTTGGATAGAAGCGACTACGTAATTTATATTCGAATGTTTTTCATTGGACCATTGGTACATGATCGTTGATAATTTGTATCTTCAATTTACTTGGTTTGTTTCTTTCCTTTTTCCTGATTTTGAGTTTCATTCAATTGTTGTGGATGAAATTAGTGTTATGATTCCCAGGTGATAACAGTAGTTCGCACAGCAAAAGTGGATATGTCCAATATCCATTCAAGTTGTACAGAAGGAAACTTCATTAAATTTGATTTTGAACGATACATATTTGATTAGTAATATAAAATTAAAAGAAGAAAAAAAAGTCGGTTTTGGCGAGACTGGAACCCACGACTATGAAGTGGATATTCTCAGAGTGCTAACAAACACTCTGATCAACAAGGTTACTTGGACTGTTCAACATCAGTTAATAATTACTGTGTGTAAACAGTGTTTTCTTTTTCTATCAATAATATACTCTTATGAATTATCAAGAGTATTGTATGGTGAATGACCTAAGTAAGATATTCCATTCGTTAATAACAATCAGTAGTTCGATTAAAAAAGTTGGTACGATGACAATTTGCCAGACAATCTATGCATATCACCATTCTCGCACTTCTACACACCAACACAGTGAAATACAATGATTTGTCTCCTATAAGGCTCGTAGTCAGGGGGGTTCAGTTGTGACCATCTGGAGTAAAACAAATATTCATGGGGATGCTTGAAGAGTGGCTTTAAATCAAATATTCCAAAAATGAACAATTTGTTCAGTCCAGCCTCAACTCACCTACACTGTAGGTTGACGGACTAACACCTATTAGAAAACAACTACTCCCCTGGCTGATACCACGAAGGGCATTGGATTACATCCAGTGTCTAGTTACTACAGTTTTGACTATTCGTTTCGATTACCAATTCTTGAGATTCAAAAAATCAAGTGAATCTCTGGCGTGAAATCCAGTCAAATCCAGGGGTAAGATATTTTTTCCATAAATTCTTAGAACCCCCTAAACAGTATCAAAGCCTCACATGTTTTTCAGGTAACTAATTCTGATTTGCTATGGCGAAAAAATGAAGATTCAATTCAGGTAATTGTTTAATGAGATACCATACATGTCGATTTCATATCGATCGAGCTTCTCTCAAGATATTTCCTTCGCACAAGAGTAATTCTCAATGAGTCAATTTCAAAAACATGCTTTCAATATACTCGATACCTACCGAGCATAAAACATCTTGATCGCCACTTGACTGCCCTCCTTGACAGGGCCCTTGAAGACTCAGGTCGGTCGCCCATTCGCCCAATTCATGCAGAGTGTATTAATGGCAGTAAAACTCTGCATATTATCCACTCCAAAGTTGATGCAAGTGGCGCACGAGCTTGGGTGGTCAGTAAGGGATGGCCATTATATGCTCGATTAAACCGCATAAAGTAGAGTGCCGAGTTTTGGAATATGGAACAGTGGCGGAGGAATATTGGGTTTCAGTTGGTGAAAATATTTTTGAATGACAATCACTACACTGGGCTCATCTATAACCTTCTATTACCTATCTGGCCTATTTTTCAATTATTTGAAACGTCATTCTACCCTTAGAAATTAGGAAAGTGTCAAGGTTTCCGGTAACAATATTTTTATTCACAATATATCGACAATGAGCTTGTTTCTAACTTCATTTCACGTTGAAAAGTGACCAATTCTTCTCTCAGAAGAGGACGAAGTAGGAAATTACTTTTCGTCTTCTTTTGGAACTTTCCAATCCCATCGTCTTTTCTTCAAACTCTACTTCATCAAAATTTCAATCCGTTTCAACACCCGAAGCCTCAATCAGTTTTCAAAAAAAAAATACTTTTTCATCAGCCATTTTCCAAAGTACAGCATCTGTTGCCCTGTAACTTATCAGGGCCAGTACATTTTCATTGCCGCCAATATTTCAGTGATCAATCCAAAATTTGTTTTTATGCAGCAATCGTCGTGACATAACCTAGATATACAAGGCAAGTCTTCCATGTGAGCCCACGCTAGAGCATTGCCCAATCCAAAAAGCATAACAGCGTATCGGTATAGTCCGCTCCCAGTCGAAAATGCAGTCTTCCCCTAACCGTCTTCATTTATGCCCACCTCTCATTGCTTGGCAACCTAATATAATTAAATTAGTATGATAAATCCATTCATCGGAACCAAACCCAAAAAGTACATCTATGTAGCTACATTATTATAGATTCAACCTCCACATGGATGAATGACATTTGCCAACAATGACATGTGTTGGGAGCTCCATGGAGCTTGTCAATTTCCAATGCTTGCTTGTAACACAGAAGGTATTGAAATTATTCCTGCAAATATTCAAATCTTGTTTATTTCATGAGATCATTTCCAATGATTGGGATAGCTAGATAGTATGATTATACATACACCTCAGCGAAAGATAAAACGCATCTCTTTATATAAAGTATAAGTTCACCTCGGCTTTCAGCCTTGGTAAACTATATTTTTCTCTCAAGAGAATTGACTCACTTTCCGCCTTGGTATTATATATACCTATATCTTGAAACAAATGATGCATCTTTCTTTCCAGTATATAATATTGTATTCTTTAAAAGTGTATAGGATATATGACCGGTGACTCAATCAAATGCTGCCTTCAGTCTGAGATGGAGATTTTTAGGTGTGACGTTTCGTCTGCAACAGCGATAGACATTGATCTCATAGGCAAGGGGTCTCGTGGTGATGGTGAAAGGAGCCCAGCCTCTCACCCGGACGATCCAGGTTCGAATCCTGGTAGTACCAGATATTCTCAAATTTGGTGTTTCCCGTTCAGACAAGAAGCCAGAGTGGTTCAGATTCCACTTCATGAACTATTGGGTCCAGAAATTCCTTTCTTGCGAAGCTATTGAATGAGCTTCAAAGGGGTTCCCTAGAAAGTAGGATTATTCGTTAAAAAACAGAAAAGGTCGAAGGGATCATCCTTGTCGCTATGTGCAGACTGATAGTGGACTCGTATCTGAAAGACAAACTTGGGTTTTTGGGAGCATTAGCTCATTAGATTCCCATCCTAATAATTTTCCTCATTTAAACCACCCTCTCTTGTTTGTCTCTGAAAGATGTTTCCCTGTGCAGATATGGGAGTTCTGAGAGATGAACTTGTATAAAAAACTATCCACTGAATCAGATATTACTTCCACTAACTCGTTCATATGTAGCAAAAATAATTCGGATGTCTGGTTTGATATTAAGAATCGTAGATAATTTGGCTCAGGAATGAGATTCTTGTCCTCATTTTGCTACTGACCAATCGAAAAAATATTATAATCAAATTTATTCTATTCGTAAAATATCTCACATTGATTAATAGTTATTTCTCGGATTTTTAGTGTTGATATCTTCACATATTTTACTTACGACAATAATTTATTTCCTCGCCATCAATTGAAGACTGCTTACCTGAAACAAAAAAAGACAATCAACCTCCAATGTAAAATAAAACTATAGAATGTATTATACCCATTTTTCAAGAATATATCTTTCTTTGATGAATACTCTTAACAAGGTCACTATGTTTCTGAGTACAACAGCGCTCTGATATACTCGGTAGATCATTTGATATTCCAAGTGAAGGGAAACCAATAAAGTCATAGTGCTACCAGGTCGGTACATGGGGTATTGTGTTCTGAATGACACCGAACTGATAATTTACGCCTATTCAACTTTTTCACCGACCTGTGGGTCTCATCAGCAGTGAGAAGGTAGGATGATTTACCAACACCTGATTCTGTGAACTCATGGCGTTTCTTCAATTTTATTTTGCTAGTATAAAAAATAGTTCATATGATATTATATGATAAGCGTATCGCACGATGAAGATTTTTGAGCGTGAGACCGATGATGGTGAGACACAATAATTGTCTGAATGAGATATGGGCAATACATTGGAGTTGTACAGCTTATTTTTATAAAAAGAACAAGTTTGAAATCCCTTTCGTGTGCGATTTGGGAATCCAGTTTCATAGTATTTTTGTCATATGTTCGTGAGACCTGAACTAAAAAACATCAATGACTATAACTCTATCTCGAGATAATTGACCGAATAGGTACTCTCTCTCTCTAATATACTTTAATATATCAAAACATTATTTTTGTGGGGTATGAAGTTTCGTGGAACTTTTTTTTAATTTGTTCACATACAAATCGATATAAGGATGAAAGAAAACTTTTATACAAGACGTGAAATCACAGAGCAAGAAACTAACGTTCTCTGTGGATATTCATATCAATCATTCACAGATGGTCGTTTCATGCCTAAAATAAGATTGTAATTCCTGTTTAGTTTTAGATACTGAATCCATCTTTGGTGAATGAAGTTCTGTCCATAGGCTTGTGCAAAGTTTAGGACTTCAATACTCAAGTAACCACAATTTTGCTACTCCGAAGTTCATCGCTATGAATTCCACCAAACCAAATAGCAGGTAATCATATTCAATTAATTGGTCAAAATATTTATGGATATTATCTACATTTATTGAAACTGAAGAAGTAAGATTTTGAAACATTTCAAACCTCTACGTCTACGTCTAAAGTTTTTTCACGAGACCAATGGTTTGAGATAATGATAAGAGATTATGTACTTTCAAAATCGTGTTTATATTATTGTGAAGAATATTTTGACGTCAGTTTTCTGTATTTATATACATCTCTGTGTGAATAAGTCAGAAGTGAGTTTTGCATTCATTATTTATCAGTGGAAACTTCAAACATATCGGGATAAAGATACCTAATAAAATTTTATGGATACCAATCTATGTCATGGACTCGAATATATCATATAACATAATGTTTATCTCGAAGATTCACTCCTTCCATATCTGCGTACCTAAAATCGAGATTTGATGCAAAATATGCTGTCATAATAAATGTTTCCCCAGTTTGGTGATTTTTTTTTATTCTCCATTCAACAGCGTCCTATTTCCGCTACCAAGGCCAATCACCGAAGCCGGTGAGCACACTTCCCCCAACGAGAAATTTTGCCGAACCCTCTGGTATTCCAACCAGGAATAGGGATCTTTCTCGAGCCCAATATCCATGGACTCGAGACCGCCGGCTTAACGTCCCCTCCGAAGGACGGCATTATCTGCGAGCTATAACATGCTATTTTGCTGCTGTTGTAAGGACTTTCGACGCGGTCTTTCCCTGCATAAGGTCACCCATCCAAGTACTAACCGCGTTCGGCGCTGCTTAACTTCAGATATCGAATGACTGTCAGTCAATCTGAAGAGCTGGGCCGTGCCCCCATTTTTGTTGAGTTGTTTGATAGTGCTAGGATAACACATTCAGTTATCGTTCTAGATTCATTTCAAATCTAGAACCACTACAAATCACGTTAGGAATGCAGCTTTGAAATATTTTAGCAGTGCACAGCATTAAGATCGATGATTGTATCGTCTGATGTCACAATTCGATTCGACCAATGTTGACGCGTTTTGTAAGTTTGAATCTTCCTTCCTAATTCTTCAATTATTATATAATTTTTAATAGTAACTGAATGAAGATAATTCCTTGTGATTATAATATGACCATGATGAAGAAATATTCGATACAAATTCACATTTGATGCATATTCCCTATTGACGAACTGAAACCAAGTTTCAGTGGTGTCCCTTCGTTACGCCCCTGAGGCTGAATCTTCATCCAGAACGAGATTCAGCACTTTGCCGACTGTGCTGTCCTCTGACCGAGTGCTCGTGTAACCATCCCACTATGAATTCCAAATGGATTTTAATATACGTATATGGAATCTAAACTCACATCCATACTTGAGTAATTTTATTAGAGCTGTTTCAGGATAGGCCGAATGGGATAATGGGATCCGCTAAAAACAGGATTCAACCGGGTTTGCTAAATGGTTTCCGATGTTCTGCCCAGTGTTGTGGTTTGTGTACAAACTAGTAAATATAATTTTCATGATATAGTGTTCTATGTATCGAGGATAGATGTTGACGCGAAATGTGCTGTGTTGAAAAATAAACAGCAAGAGAGAACGAGAGAGATGGAATTAGGAGAAATAAGTGGGCGAAGATACTCTATAATGGGAAGAAGCAGATATCTATATATTGTTTGGAAGTAATTATTTTGTGGTGGATGAGTGTTTTTCATAAATTAATAAAATAATGTAGAGGTGGATGTGTTAATCCTTGCGCAGATCCAATACTTCCAGAGGTGCGTTGTTTTCAATTCGGATGTGATCGGCCATTCTGAATAGTAGTGTTTCAGTTGGATGTGGATGAAATCCACTCATTCAGCATTTTGCAATGGCTTGTGAAGCATGAGAAGTTGATATAAAAAATCCAGTTTCATTATATTTTGGTGAGCATTGAGCATACTATCGCAATAGCTTCCGGTATCAGTAACTAATAAGGATAATGGGTATGAAGATCAATACTTGAGAGAGGAATGGTGTTTGAGAATGATGAGTATGAATCCATCCAATTGTTATCAAGTTATGTTGATCTTGATAATCAGAAATCTCCTTTTTATTTATTGTCACGCAAGAATCTGAGGTTCCTTTTTCCTTTGGTAGAATCAAGTGAGTTATAACTAGTTCATTCCTTTCGAGTCTGCCTGTTAGAACGCCACATGTCTCAACATTTCCAGAAGTATTACTTTGTGACATGGCTTGAAATTAAGTCACCATTTCAACTGGTACCACTACAGGTCTAAGTATATCATACTCCTCCTGGACACTGATTTTTAAAGGCTTTCTGGTGTGGTCTACTTTCGAAAGAACATGAAGACTCGTGAATTTTCGAGGATCGCCTGAGTTATTCAATGATCTCGAATCACATGTCCCAGATGCAACTTCAGTCATAGGCGAAAGCGAAGTGGATGTATTTTCTTGGGATGATTGGTTGTTATAGAAAGCTTCTAAAAAATCTTGAGATCGGAGAGAAAAGGAATTGAACAATCTACCATCAGAAATTTGTTAACCTACCACAATCTTAAAAAAGAAAAATGATATTGGAATGTACATAAATGTACAAGGGCGAATCTTTTATACAACCAGAAAAATCGCTGCGCTGATTGAACAAAGTTCATTTTGAGTAGTACAGCTTATCCGATCCATCATAGCACAAACTCAGCTACGTTTTTAGTTGCACACTGGCAGTGCAGACCATGACAAAAGATAAAACTCCTACTAGGAATTGATTTCAACACAGTGAACACATGTAATAGGTGTTTTTTAATTTTACTGTACTTCACAGAGATTGCTGGGCACATAAGTCATTAGATTTGTGCCACTATGTACCTGGCTACCCCTCTTGAATGACGAAATGCTAGGACAAATTTCACAATATCTCCGACAGATTTTCCAAACACCTACATTGGAGTGAGATTTTGAGAATAGTGACATAGTTCATGTATTTTCTGACTAACAAGTCTTGTATCATTCAACTAGAACTGTTTTTAGAGCAAGGTAGTATTGAAATCTGGCCTTCTACACAAGATTCCAATATAGACTCAGGTATTAAGGAGTCCTACCAAAAATTGAAAGTTGTTCATCGATCAAACATTCGAAGCTCAATCGGACACATTTGGTATACTTTCCAGCATTGTCTGACAGAAAACAAGTTCAATTTCGGTCCTCAGATTGTGACAAGCCAACTTGAATCTGTATCACGTTGCTCAAAACTATCGAACTTGATTCAGGGTAGTGGGTCCTCTGACAAATACGCACTAGCGACTGAAGAAATGTCTTCAAATATATCACACATCAATACTAACAACACTTATTAACTAATAAATAGTAATACCTGTTCATTATTAGTCTTGACCCGAATATTTTCGATAAAGTCTATTTATAGTAAAACGTTCAAACACGCAGAAATGTATAAACTGACAGAATGGTAGGCCTTCACTTCTTTACACCGATGTGTAATGATCCACCAAAAAACTTGTAGATTGGCATTCAGCAACGGCTTCACTGTTCAACAGCTCTCCAATATACAAATATAATTGCCGAATTCAAAGGCGAAAATTGAAATCAATAGCATTGATTTTTCATGCATCTGTGTTTTTTTATCGCACTGCCTGGGGATCAGTCTCTTCCTTTGTGACTTTGCTTTTTCTGAGACCGTTTTCTTCTCATTCTTTTCAAACACCCTTCTCTTCGTTTGACGCACAATCGTGGACTGTGACCGGTAAATTCAAGTTGTTTTGAGGAAATATCAAAACAGTTCACCATTTTTTTTTGTTAAGCGCACTACAACATCAAAAAATTTTAACGAAGAAATTCACATTGGTGAAAGGAAGTTGAATACACGGATCGATAGATGATATTTACTAAATATTTGATGCTGATTCCTTGATACGTATCACATCCTCACAACAAATTTTTTCTCTATTACAATAATAATAATCCTGAATATCCTGAAAGTATTGAAAAAGTTACTGAAACGAAATCAGTTCAATAGCATCCAACTTATATGCTGTTCAAGCAACGCGTTCCAACTAGTTCGTATTTATATTTTGCTTAGCATTGAGATAATTCATGAATGGATACATTGTTTTATTCGAATGGCGCCATTCACGTAGTTTATCAAATGATTTTCCACTGATCATATTTATCCAAATAAAATCTGCAATGATCACCCGTATTTATAAACCGAGCAAAATTAAAAATTGAATTACAATTATTTGTGGTCTGGAATCGATGGAACAAATAATAAATCAATTACCATTTTTGACAGTCCAGCTCTGTGACAGTGATGAAAATTTGAGTTCGATTGGCATCACTTTTACCATCCTGAAATTTGTTTGACAATGTTCTGAACTATCCATGCATTTCATGGAAATGTAATGAAGAGAATGAGATATAATGTTTGATAACATAGCTTCGATATAAAAAATTATTTCAATATCACTGTAGGAATCGCAAGTGGAATCTAATGGCAGAAATACGAAAATGAAATAATGTGTTCTCCGAACTCACAATTTCACAATCAATATTTTTGGTCTGGTATGAACTCCCCTTTTTACCAAATTTCGAACCAAAATATGAATTTGTTGACTTGTCTCAACCAAAACTTGTTAGTGAAAATTCATGGTGTCTCATCGTTAATTATGGTCGAAACATATTACAAACATTCTCATCCCTCAGAATCGTGCATAACTTATGATACACACTATCTGTATCAATACTCAATTCACCTGAAATATCATACAAAGAACTTCGAGAGAAGGCCAAAACAAAGGCCAGAAATGAAATTCACCGACCATAATTCAACTCTGATGTATTTTAATCCAATCCAAATTACACTTTTAGGTGATTCCACTATATATTATGTTTTTCGAAAGGACAATAGGAAATACGAAATAAAGCCAGGCAACATAAGATATGCTGCCAATATGATAGCAAATGAAAACAGGCGCGAAATTTTAAATCAAATTGGACAATACGTTCTGATTCATTCAACTGACCAGCAATCTTTTGCAAGCGATGTTTCAAGACCTTTGAAAACCTCAAGTTGGTGCCATGAAGTATCCAGTTCACCAATTAACTGATGAAATTGTACGATACTGGATGAAAATCTATGATAACTTCATTAGTAAACACTTCATTACTTGATTGTTTTTCAATGTGATGAAATTCATTGGTGATATTTCAATATTTTTCCCAAGAAAGGCATGATAGCCTCATTGTTTAGTGGAATTTCTCAGAGATTTTCCATTTATTTTAATTTTCAGAATCGAGGCATCGAAAAGACCTTGCTTGCTTTTGAAACTTGAAACGTCTATTCTACCTGTTTTAGCGGCCAATGTCAACTACACTCTGGGTGGAGAATGCAGAAACATTGAATTTTGTATACTTTTCGCGATTTTTTTGCAAAACAATTCTCGTAGGCACTTTTGACTGAAAAGAGGAACAACATCAACATGCATCCGTTCTTGTTTGGAACACTGTGTATTTTGCGCAAAATCATTCATTTATTTCATCAAAATAACGTATGGCTATCACTGCATTTTGTACTCCCAATAATAGCTCATATTTCATTTCCACTAATGGTCATTACGATTTCAAAAAAAACTCTGTGTCTCCTTTACTGATGATACACATTCGAGAGCACTCCGACTACCTTTTCCTAGCAATAATTAATTCGATTTTTTTCCGTAAAAAGTAAGCAAAATAAAAAGTACGTACGATGATTGATGATAGTTTTTTTATGGAATATGTCAATGTTTGGCACTTGTTACACCCAATCATTTTCACATTTATACTGAAACTGAAACTTGTCATGGCACTTTTCTTACTACCAACATTCAAACGCTTCGATTCCAGCTCAAAATTCGATTTGAAATTTGCAAGGAAGCTTATTTTTTCGAGCAATAACCGGGAGTGGTCATAAGTAAAGCAATGACCGTTGGTGGTGCCCGAGGTGGTGCCTCTGCCCTACATCCCATGAATATTACAATCTATTGTATAGGTATTCGACACTAGCTTATCTATTCCAAAGTCCTGAATTTGTTGAATGTTTTGTGTTATTTATTATCTATCTTACTTACTTCTGGAAAAATATCTATCTATACTAATATTGTGAAGAGGTTCGTTTCTGACTTTGTTTTTTTATAGGGGGTAATCCCCCACTATCCAGGGGTGATAAAGGCTATACTTCATCATGATTGAACAAAAAATTAAGTGAGAAATGTTAGTGTTTGTAAATGAAGTCGGAGAAAAGCTGGCGGGATGTGATGATTCAACGTGATGCCTAGATCCAATATTTGTCATATTTTGCATGAACATTCTCCAACAGAATTTATAGAAGACGTGTTTCGAATTTTATTGAAATTGATCGCTTAACGGGCTTGGTATTGTATTGGTATTGGTGAGTTGGATGGTGACAAATGCGCTGCGACCTGCTTAGATCTATTGTGCCCCATCTTCTTCTGCTATCTTAAGGTGTTCTCGTTTATAGCAGCCCCTCAAGCCTCAATTCCTTCAGGAATTTAAGGATTTTGAGGGGATCTGTTTGTGGTATTCCTCCCACAGTCAGCTGGAATGGTCCCAGTATATTCGATCTTTTGTGATGTACAGCAAAACACTCCATTAGGATGTGATGGGGTGCTTCTGGATGTTCTCCGCAGAACCTGCAGGTGCTGTCCTCCTCCAAGCCTAGCTTCCATAGGTGTTCTTGGAGTCTGCAATGCCCCTTTAGAAATCCCGTGATTGCCTTTAGACTAGTTTTGTTGAGGTTAATCAGTGTCTTCGTTCTTGCTCGGTTAAAACGGGCTTAAAAATGGATGGAAAGTTATTATCGAGGTGAATGAACGCACAGCCTAAACCGATAATCGAAGGGAACTGAAACTTACAGGGTGTCTTCTTTGTATGAGGTAGGCACCCGATAACAAGATTTTATAGAAATTCCACCTCTAAGGGGTTTAAAAACGGGGTCAGAGTTTGTATAGGACAACGTGATGCCTTGGTCCAATCTACTTCAAATTGCATAATCATTCTTCGACAGAATTGATGAAAGACGTGTTCGTGTTTTATTGAAACTCATTCATTTATAGGGTAAAAAAGGAGCTTAAAACATTTCCGACTTATATCAAACTCTCTTTCGAGTGTGGCCAGAAGGCAGAGCCTTGTGATGAACCTGATAACACGTAGTACAAAGAAATACACTATACAGGGTGTTTCAAATTCGATCCTCACCATTGGGATCTCGGAAACTATGAGAAATACGAAGACGGTTGAATAGGAGCAAAGATGCGCATTTACCTGACTAACAATACGCCGTTGAGAAAGTTCTGAGATTCCTAATATATCCGGAGATATCCGGAAAAACAGAAATTTCGGAAAATGGTTTGAATTTTTGTCTGGCTTTATTTTTCGGTGGATTCGAAAATAAATGGCACTTTCACATTGTCACTTTTTTCCTGCTACGTAATGGTGTTTTCAGATTTGTTATCCGACGATTCATCTTCCGACCACTATCATAAACTTTATTTTTTCTTATGGGCGCTAGATTGGATTTTTTATGTTTTGAATAGAACCAGATTTTACCTTTCCAATTATGTATCATAAGCTACTCGAAAAATTGGAGATATGGAAAAAAATTAATTCTCATCACGATAGGCTTTGAATTCGATGTTCTAAATTTGACATTCCTCCTATTACACTCAATGACATTTTGTCATTGTACAAGTCATTGAATTTTTGGCAAAAAATGGCTTTCCCGAATAAAGGGGAAAGAAATATGATACAAATTTATTACAAATACGATAGTGGACATCGGAAACGAATTTAAAGTTGTATCCCGGAAAACGACAACCTCATCGAACTATGTTCAAGTCAAAAAATATGGAGACAGAATCAACAATCAAAATTTTGTATATGAAGTGTGGAATACCATCATGTTGAAACCAGATGTTGTTATAGTTAGCCAAAGGTAGATCATCCAAATAGTCTTCGAAAATTGACATTAAAAACTGGTGATAGGTTTCTCCTTTCAGAATCCAGTCAAATAAATGAGGACCCAAAATTCTATCTTTGTAAATTCCTGCCCACACGTTAATACTGAATCGCACTTGAGGTCAAATTTCTCGGAACTGCCTGGGGTTGTTCATACTACTAATGTGTTCATTATTTCAGTTGAATATCCCATAATTCGTAAAAGTGCTTTCATCTGTCCCAATTACATTTTCTACTGGAAAATTCCAGGAAAACAGGAAAATCAGGTCTTCTCATTAGCCAATTACAAAATTCTGATCGCCTTTCGGGATCACTTGAATGCAATTTCTGAGATATGTGTATTTTGTAAAATTTTAAACTGCTTTTTTTCCGAGCACTTGTATGACAAATATTAA
Source organism: Zygogramma bicolorata (assembly GCA_032362365.1). Lineage (NCBI taxonomy): Eukaryota > Metazoa > Arthropoda > Insecta > Coleoptera > Chrysomelidae > Zygogramma > Zygogramma bicolorata. Next base: position 1,058,984 of record JAVJAQ010002244.1, read on the forward strand.
TTTCGGAGGAAATTTCCCCGGGTTCATGTTCATCTGCAAATTATTAATTTTTATTGAAAGTGACAATGTCTAACTTTCCTCATTCATACCTCATTTATCGAATTTTCTTCAGTTTCCTGGTCCATTCCGTTTCCGTATTTCTTCAGCTTTTCAATTGAACCAAACATAGTTTGATGTGGTCGTCGTCTTTTGGGGAATACATTTCCGATGTTCTAACACTGTTCCTATCGTATTTGTAATTGATATGTATCATATTTCTTTTTTCTTCATTCGTGAAAGCCATTTTTCGCCAAAAATCCAAGTACTTGTACAATAACAGAATGACATTGAGTGTAACAAATTGAAAGTCAAATTTAGAAACATCAAAGGCGAAGCCTATTATGATGAGAATTTTTTTCTTCAATATATATCTATAAAAGTAAAATCTGGTTCTATTCAGAACAGAAAGAATCCAATGTAGCGCTCATAAGAAAAAACTAAAGTTGATAATGGTGGCCGGAAGGCGAAACGTCGGAGCAAATTTGAAAACACCATTATGTAGTAAGAAATGAAATGGCTATGTGGAAGTGCAATTTATTTTCGAATCCTTCGAAAAATGAAGCCAGAAAAAAATAAAAACCATTTTCGGAAATTTCTGTATTTTTCCGGATATCTCTGGATATACTCGGAGTTTCAGACCTTTCTCAACGGCAGAGTGTCTGTCAGGTGAATGCACAACTTTGTTCCAATTCAACCATCTTCGTATTTCTCATACTTTCCGAGATCCCAAAGGAGAAGATCGAATTTGAAACACCCTGTATAATTACATCACAAAAATGATAATTAACGCCCAACGAAGTGGGCACGGATGGACCAGTAATTGATATTTGAATTATTCAAATCAGTATCAGAAAATATTCCCAATCATTCACTTGGGGTGGACGTACAGAATCGGAAAATCTATTTTTACCTCAAAGATTAGCGAATATTGGAAGTAAAGCCAATCAAACCTGGAATTGTTTTTACCGTCGCGTCGGACAGGTCGAACGGGAAAAATGGTAATTGATTTACGATTCGTACGACTTCATGGCGCCATTTGCGAATTTAGTTTTGGTTTCGTTCAGTTTTATAAACAAATGCAATGATTGCGGATTCGATTTGGATATTTTCAATCAGTAGATACTCGTTTTGATATACTCCGAGTATGATGACGTTCAAATATGGAAGTGTATTTACCGATGAACTTCCATTAGTTGAAAACTAAATATAAATATTTACTAGTTGAAGTGCGGTACTTGTATGGCATATACCACGAGGAATACGATTAAATTCATTTCATTCGGCAAATCACTGATTATTGAAAAAATGATGTTTATCTGAATCACTTTATTGTTTATTCCGATGGATATGATCAAAATTGGACATAGATTAGTAAAGAATTAACCAATTTATAATATCACTATTGCTAGTCTTCATTTCATCATGTTGCCTGTAAGCCCTCCATTTTTGCTATTCCGAATAATGCTTTCAAAGACAAGAATTTTTTTTTAATTATCAGGTTTCTATATGAACGCATATATGGGATAAGAGCCTTATTCATAATAATTTAGTAGCAACCGTTTGAACCGTCCTTCTAGCTTGCCCAAATATAAGCTTATACTTTTGCCTGATTGTTATTCGAGGAGGTGAACAGATATTGAAAAAAATATTTTAGGTTTTCTCTCTTCTGAAAATGAAACAAACCTTCGATCACAAAACGGTGTTCATACTGGCGAAACATCATGACCATTGAGAATGAGAACAGCTGAACATAATATGAAACGAGTTGGAAAGACGAGAAATGAATAATTCGAAATCAATAATCAATTAATAATAATTCACTCAGGTCAAAACAGAATGGAACGAAAAGGAAACTAAGCTGAAAGAGGCTACTTGAATATTATCAAACGGAAATGGGAAAATTACTAATTGCTCAGTGAATATAAATCAATGTAATCAATGTTGGACGCGTCTTTTGAAGAGGAGAGTGGAACTGGGAAGATTCAGTTCGAGGAAGGGTGTGAAAATTCAACACTTAGTAGAAATATTGATGAGTTACTCTTCATATTCTTTACATTATTTCAAATGACAAAATGGTCAGTCAATTTTGCTCTTTTGTAATAATAATAATAATTACTTATTCATCTTTTCGGAATACAATAGTGATATATGATTAGTCAACAAGTATACATTTATATAAAACTGATGAACAATATTCCAAGAGACCTTTCAGTTATTCGGAATTAAAACTTAATAAACACAATATCATCACAGTAATACATCAAAGCTACTGCAGAGATATTCGCCAACAGTATAAAAGCATCCATTCACAAGGAGTTTTTCCACCCCAGCCTTGAAAGTAAAAAAAAACGGTTTAATTTTTCATATCTGCAGGTGAGTGATTGTAAAACTGGATGCCTTAATAAAATGGACTTTTTTTGAAAAGTCAGTAGTATGCCTCGGAATTTTGATTGGACAGCCATGCCTTTCAAAATGATCATAATTGTCTGAATTATTCAAAATCTTGCTCAGATTTTTTTTCAAATACAAAAAGTCATAATATTGTTCTGTATAAGATATGGTTCACATGTATCAGTAGGTTCCAATTTGAAAATCAGTCAGATTATTCTCTTCTGAGAAATGAATATTCTATTTGAATTTGTAGCGAGTCCCAATGGAATAATGTTATACGAAACATGTGAGTAAACTAGGGCCTAATATACATTCAGTAATCGATGTCAATTTTGAACCGTTTTCAACTGGAGTATTGCGTAATAGCCACTGTTAATACTGCAGATACGTATCGAGGTAAATATACCAATTTGCCCCATAAACATATATTATAAGAATCTGAAGCTTTAGTGATTTTCACGGGAGAGGAAATACACAAATGGCTTTCAAAACAAGCTCATGAATAGACAAGTTGTTCATATTCAATAAATTAAAAATAATTATTGTTTGAACGGCATTTTTTTGTGGTGAATCAATATTTGTTCCGTAGTTTTCTGGGTTTCTAACCTATCACAATTTGAAAAAATAAGAATTAATATTGGGATCTATACAAGTGTAGCAGGGCATATTTCTGATCTACCTCGAAATGTTGCTGCGTCTACTGAAAAACAGTTCTTTCTGGTTAGAACAAGTCCAATTAGTCAGCATCTTCTCGTTATCTCAGATTTCGATCACTAAAAACATAATAAGAACTAATATAAATGTAAGAATATACTTTTTCGTCAACCGTCCGGGAAGGGGGTACTTCCCGGACGCTTTTTCTTTGAGAAAGTAGCATTTTTCCGGCCCAGTCCGGGAAATACGTACTTCCCGGACTAGGCAGGGAAAATGCTACCTTCTCAAAGAAAAAGCGTCCGGGAAGTGGGTCGGTTGCCGAAAAAATAGTGTACGCAACACGACCGAAAATAGTTTTTTTGGACTCGCAGACTTCCAGGACTCGCTACGCTCGTCCTAGAATTTTGTCCACTCGTCCAAAAAAACAGTATTTTCCGAACTTGTTACGTAAATTACTATATCGTTAACGTTTCGAAAACTAAATCCGTTTCCGTTCTCAAAACTATACGCAAATTCCTGTTTAAATGTCAGATTGCCAACAAGAGATATTGGCATTTAAACAGGAATTGGCGTATAAGTTTTGAGAACGGAAACGGATTCAGTTTCCGAAACGTCAACGATAAGTATTTTCATACATATATTAGTTCTTATTATTTTTGTGATAGGCAAAATTTGAGACAACGAGAAGTTGCTGACTAATTGGACTTACTCTATCCAGAAATAACTGTTTTTCAATAGACGCAGCAACTTCTCGGGGTAGATTAAAAATCTGTCCTTCTACACTTGTATAGATTCCAATACTAATTCTTTTTTTTTCAGATTGTGGTAGGTTTCAAACCCAGAGAATTACGGAACAAAGATTAAAAATAACGTTGCTCACCAAGACCGCAGTCAGAAGTAATTACCCCAGAAAGAAATGTTAACTTCGAAGTGTTTAAACATCCATGTGGTGTAATCTTTCGACAAAACATTACGTAATCATTATCATCATTCCCTTATATGTTTCACAATTATTGCCAATAATAACCAATCTTAGGATTAGTTATCGATGGCGTAATTTTCAACGATAAATATGCCCTAATCTGAAGAGGCCAACGTCGACGCTATCAAAAACAGTTAACTTTTGTTGGTGATAAGGCAATAACGATTCATTTTTGGAAAATAGGTGTGGTCATAATCATCAAAGAGGTTGAAGGTGTTTGGGAAAGAAACTTGAAACAACTTTTATCTCTTCGGTATTGTGCTGTGCCAAGGTCATCTTGCTGGGGTGTGTCTACATTAGCGGCGGTCTAAAGGCCTCTTGGATTCCGATGGGCAGAATCACCTTTCGAGTGAGAAAATGGAAAGAATTCGGGTGAGTACAAAGTGACCACTAGTCTATAAACTCCTGCAAACGTAACATTGAATTGTCTACCTCTATCTACGGCCTGAGATAACAATTTTTTCTCACTATCTGCTTCGGTATCTGAATTTGAAATTACGTAAGTTGAGGATAGGAAATCAGTCATCACATTATTAAAACATAATTCAGGCCTGTCTCGTAGATTGAACCATTCAAATATGAACAACGCAGAAGGATTGCTCCTTCCAAAGACAGGAATAATAGTCCTTGAACTCGCGACGCCTAACAATTTTTGGCAGGTTAATTCAATTACAACTTGATAAACGTCAATTACCAGAGGGCCCCATGAAATAGTAAATAACTTTTCCGATTAATCATTCATCAGGCGAAACTTTGATGGGTTACTGTCTAGAGACTTTGAAGGCATCAAGCGCTGTAACGAATTTAATCCTTCTTTCACATAATACATTTATTTACCGTAATTATGCACAAATAATTAATAGAATGTTGATGAGGCTTTCGAAAATAAACAAAACAGTTTGCGCCCCTCTTTGAACTTCTTCGGGATACAAATTTTCATATATTATTAATCATCCGATGCTGAAATGAGATAAGGGGCTCTTTCTGGATTCACATCAGGAAAGTAATATTGGAGAGACAACAGAAGTTTCAGAGAGTTCAGAGTGTAGTCGACTATACTAAACGCATGTGTTCGAAATCGTCTCTAAATTCATCAAAGATTTTAACTCGGTCGACACTGATAGAGAATGAAGCGAACAAATACCAAAAATTCTAAATAATCGAAGAAAATACTGCAGTAAAAAAATTTTTATTCACACATTCATTCGAGAATGTGGTCATTCACAACTCACTTCGAGGTTGTAAAGTGACGAATTGTTCACTCCGAAGAAGAAGAAGTCGGTAAAATACTTTGCCAACCACTTGGTGCTTTCCCGTCTTTCTCTTCTTTGATTCGAAATTTCATTCCGCCCATTGGAAGTGCTTGGATACTCGCTAACGTGTATACAAAAATGGAGCTGTTAGTGGCATGATATTACAGTTATTACTCATTATCTCAGTAACAAATGAACTGAAACTATATAGGAACCCAGTTTCCCCCTCAAAAACCACAAACCTCTTCAATAACTAAAACACTAGTTTCCAAAAATGGCACCTTATCATTTTATCAGCCATTTTCTCAAGTATTGGATTCGGCGCTCTCGTCACTCAAGGCCTTTTCATTTTTACGGTCGAAAATGCCGCTAATATTTCAATAAGATATCCAAATGTTACTATTTGCAACAACCCTCGTGAAAATATCCGATATCTGAAGAAGCTCTCTGTGGGCAAATGACATTTACAGAGGACAATATCGAGATTTGTGGAAACGTCGTTGAATTCCTTTATGTGCAATGACAATGAAAAGGAATTTCTCTCTCGAGAAATAATTAACCTCTACTTCCAGGCTAGGTGCAAGATATATTTATCTCTCGAGAAAATTGGGGACAAGCTCCAGACATACAGAGAGTTTTTATAATACAAAAAAGAATTCTACGGCTCATCTTCAGTTTACCTTTCCAGACATCTTATCGCGGAGTATTCAGAGAAAAGAAGATTTTAACTATTACCATTATCTACATACTAAAACTGTTACAATACATCTATCAGAACAAAAATAATTTTGACAGAAATTGTGATATACACGATCAAAACACAAGATATAAAAATGATCTGGTCATCCCGGAGACTTATCATGCATTTCATAAAAAATCGCCCCTATGTGGTGGAATTCGATACTTCAACAAACTCCTTGATTACATTAAGAATAGTGCTACATATAATATCTTCAAGAGTAGGTTGAAAAACTTACTATTAGATAACTGATTTTAAGATTTGAGTGAGTTCAATCTGTATCTTTCCCCTTATTCTAACTGACATTGTAGTACCTATTGAGCTTTGTGTCTTTTAATTGTGAGATGTTCAGTTTGCATCTCAACAATGTATCAGTCTGTCATCTCTTTTCCTTCTGTTTTTGTTCATCTCTTTTCGTTTTGTAATGTTGTTCAAATGATATAAATAATTATAACTATTTCTAATTATATTCAATATTTTCAAATATCCATTGACACCAATTGCAGTGATGCAAAGTGACGATTTTATATATTTATTTATGTTTGTTTATCGTATATTTTTCATCTTCTCGTATTTCATATGATTGTAGGTATGTTATACGTATACATCTAGATAATTTTTACATTTTGTGACACGTCCAACCCATTTTGTAATAGTTAAAGGATTTGATGAACTGAATTGAATTGATTCACTTTTCGTCTCGATATGATATACTATTATCGAGTTCTAATATTATCAAACAATAAAACTCTGAGTATGGAACAAAAAGTGGACTCGATATAAAATATCGTGGAAAAAAATGATTTGGAAACAAAACAAACAGCTTGTTGTATATGTGGTACCTTTAAGACGCCTTCAGAATGAAGTGGGAGTCAATCCTTACTAGTTGAAATCGAACGTTTTATTCCCAAATGTGTTGCTGGTGCGATAACAACTAGTATGACGAAAAACTCAGTAGGCATCACGGATATACCCTTATTGGTGCATAAATAACCATTTTGACATTGTTACTTAATTATACGTTCCTTTCTCTATTATATGACGTGAAGAGGTTTTTCCCTGCAATTCCACCACCTAAGAAAACTCTTGCAATATATAGTATTCTTGACACATCGTTGGAATAAATTCAAAAATTGATATAACGTTGGAATAATCTCAGTTAATCTCGGTTGACTTCCTTTCTGAACATTGAATGGTTCCTTCACCTTTTGGAGACAGACAAGCGATATCTCATTCTTCACTCATTCATAGTACCCCTAAGCGTTCATATTTATATTTGTATAGAATAATATACAGTGTGTTTTCTTTAATATTTTCGACATCACCTAGACTTAAGTGAACCTAGACTCTATCCTACAATGTTTGTTTGTTTGTTGAAATGTTCAACGTTTCGAGTCTCATGCTGGAGTCTTTATCAAAAACTCAAATACATATTTCCATGGATACATCATTTTAGCTAATCTACCCCATACGACTAAACCAGCAAAACAACAATCCTCTTTGAGAACTCCTGGAGAGACCATTTTCTTGGAACATTTCCTGAAGTTGATGGTGATAGTGTCACTTTTCTTCTGCGTCTAATTGGCGTAGATTATGGCGTGGCGTAACTGTTATGGAAATAACTCACACGGTGAGCTATTAAAATTCGACACCATTGCGTGTGCCAGAAGAAAATTACGAACTCCCTTATCAGATTCGTCCCGTGTAGTTATTCGACCCCCGAGCGAAATATGCAAATTATATTTATACGCCATCTACACGATTAATATCATAATATCGAGGCGGACCGTTTGACAAATTGACCAAGGTCGAGGAAATGTAGTCGGAATTTCCATACACTGGGTTTCACTACGATGACGATTTGTTTGTTTCCATGCCAGTCATCATTGAGCTGGAGAAAGGAATCGGAATTTGATATTTTTTAATTGGTTGGTTAGAGCTAATATTTAGATAATCACCGAAAGTGACCAGCTACTGAAAAGATGAACAGATTCACACGAAAGGGAAACCCTTCATTGTTTGAAAGAAATAGCGTGAATGAAGGGATATAAGATTAACGAATTAATGTTAACTTGGCATTTTTGGAGTTTGTATGCCTCAGGAAAAATTTCTATTGGCGAAGAATTCCAAAGTTCAGCTATTTAAGAAAGATCTATGAGCAAGAGAGCTTCAACAGGTCCCTGAGCTCAGAACAAAGGGGTGGGTATTCTGCACTTGCCGTGTCATCCGTGCTGATACTGCCAAGGGGGGAACGATTGACGCCGATTCAGAAGAGCATCGACCGTGAAAATATCTATGAAAGAGAGACAAGTCTCCAACCCTCGATGTTCGAAAGAAGTGAGCGAAGAATCACCAACAAGACAGATTGCTTTTTCCTGAATTGAATCAAGAAGTTTCAATGAATGTTTTGGTGCCCAATCCCCAAAATGAAAAAAATACTCCAAGACAGGTATCTGCGCCTTGTAGAAGTATTTCTTCGCACGAAATAGAAATCCAAGTTTCTGGGAAGCAGCTTCAGCGATCGATCTCACGTGATTCTTCCATGATAGATTATCACAGATCGTAATTTATAGCATCCAGACACTTGACTTTTCAGTAAAAGTTACACCTGGCATCAGAATATTGGATAAAGATAGATCTGCTCCCTTTGAGAAAAGACATGCCTGCGTTCTCCCAACATAAAAAACCACCAAGTTGATTTCACCCCATTCTATCATCTTCTCCAAGTCAACGTTAATACCAATGACGCTAATGTCTCTTTGCATTCCCGTTTCTCGTGCTGATATGGGGACTCTGAAAGAGAAACTGGTATGAAGAGTACTAACTGTCGTCCGCAAAACTATGCATTGAACAAGATGTTTTCTCGAGCAAATCATTGATATGAAGCAGAAACAAAGTGGTCGCCAGAACTGAACCCCATAGAAAACCTGCATCATTGAAAGAATATCAGACGATAATCTATAAACAACCAGGTATACAGACAAAAACCTCAAAGCAGACAATCGAGGAGGTGAACTATGAGACGGCAATTTAGAAAGAAGACCCCGATGTCAAACTCGATCACGCTTTTGAAATGTCGAGTGCAACAGCTAACGTTGCTCCGAATTTTTCGATGGAATGTTGCCAAATATGTGAAACATACGCCAATCATTCATCAATTTCTATCAATTTTCTTCTCCTAAAGATGCTGAATTTTCTAGCGAAACGCGCGTCGAGTGCAAAAATATCAGTTTGTTGTTAGGGTAATTGATCTCTAGGAAAAGTTTCAACTATTATTATTCTTTCAGATATTCGATGAGATCCATATCGATTTCTTTTTTTATAAGTTTGGGGATTATAGAAAGCAATTCAATTGATCTATAATCACAAGGCAAAGTTTTTTTCTTCTTTAGAAGCTTGCTGAACTCTGGTTGTTTTCAAAAAGACTATGAGATTTGCTGTTCAAAGAAAGGAAGTTTTTGTATATCTAAGTAATGCTGTGATATTTCAATATTCCCAACGAGTCATTTTGACAATACATTTCGCATATTTGAAGTTGTTACTTAGTCCCTTGAGTATTTCTCCCATTCACGGAAAGTAGATAATTGAAATTTCGAAGAGAGTTCAGAGTTAATTTTTGCTTTTTCAACATTCAGTGTATTCGTCTCAGCCACGTATGTTAATGACAGGAAATTATGCAAAATCTCTCAAAGTCATATATGGTTTGATGTGTCATCGTTTCATTTGAGAAAGATGGTTTTGTACAAGAACTATCTGTGGTATTTGGAGAGACATCTTTCTTAACAACATATCATTGATAATTTTGCACAACCGCGAAATTGTGGTTATGAACTGATCATAGAGATTAGCTGTAGGACAATTACCTCATAAAATTCATGTGCCTGGTATGCCCTTTATTAGGCACGCTATATAACAACGACGACCAATAATCATATCATATTAATATCAGTTTGGTGTTAGTGTAATTGATCCCTACGAAAAGTTTCAACCCAGTTGAGTGCCACTCCCTTTTCATTTCAACAAAGGAAATGTTTATGTAAGTTATATACTCCTTAGGTATGAATTTCTATTTGAAATATTCGTCGATCTCCTATACACAGCCTTGTCAATAAAACACAACAGACATTGTGAAATGTAAATATTTATCAAAATAATCCAAGACACCCGCCATATCAATGTCAGAGATGAAAAAGCCGATATCGAATATAAATTCAGTATACGATGGAAAAGTTGGAGGTATCAAAGCGTAAATTGTGAAATGGGAAAGATGAAAGAGCATCCAGCGTTATATCAAAAAGTTCCTTGGTGAATAACGAGTTCGTATGAATTTCTTTGATCGCTTCGTTTGAAAATGTATGAACTATCAGTCGATTTAAAATAACTTCTATAGCAACCATTCTTCGAAGTAGATATTTCATCATAAAAGGGACGTGAGCCGGGCGCCTTATATAGTTTTCTTTGATAGTACAAAAGTTATCCTGTAGGATTGTGGGTCAGCGTAATATGTTGGATGAACGCCAGATTGAAATCAAAGAATTGAGTTTTGAATGAAAAATATCCATGAAACATTTGTTATGTCCACTGCAATTATCCAAGTTTCGAATATTATTGGTTCGTTCAGAGTAACTAACGTTGATTTCAGACAGTGAATAAGTCTGTTTTAATCAATAAAACTCTTCGGGGTAGCTTGGCTGGAAAACAAAAATTTTGGACAATGAGAAACTGATTATGATCACGTGATAGTCATCTGAGCCAAACCGAGTTTGTTTGGGTATGAGGAATGAACAGATGGATCCTTTATGGCAGAGTCAAGTTTCAATGGCAACAGCACTTTATTTCCCTTTCTGTTTGGATACAGAAGGAGAATCACATTTTGGTTTGACTTCCATGTCAGGTATCAAAAAATAATATTCATCCATAAGTGTTGAGTAATGATTATGATTTGACTCTTTTTTGAATGTCATATTGAAGTTTATTACCGCACTAGTGCTTTTTTGAATCTATTATTGCACTAGTGCGGTAATAAGATAGTGAATGAATTTCAACCAAAATAAATCATTAATTGAATGACAAAACAAAATAACATAACTTTATTTTTCTCTCAAGAATTACATGACAACTTACTACAATAACAATAAACATCTAGCAAAATGGTAATTATCACTCACAATATCATACACTGAATGGTATTTTTCTCGGGCACCAGATTTGAAAAAACACTTGTCGCCGCATTTTCAATATCGGATGGTAGATCATCCCCACTTGAGGACATTTTCACTCAAGAAACTCAATGATGGTTCTGGATATCGATCTGACAATTCAATTTGACATCAATGAACGGCTTCGTTTATACCTACCGTTGCTACGGTTACAGAAATGTTCACAGGCAACTTGTGTTCAATTATCAGAAAACTGTCATGAGTACGTACGTCGAAGTGGAATATCAATGAGGTACATTTAAATAGTTATGAAAACGTTGACAGTTGTAGATAAAATTTGGTACGCAACACGTGGGATACTATGTTATTAACGCACTAACATGCGTGCGTTAATAATGTCTTTATCCCACTCGTCACGTAAATAACAATTTTCTACAACCACTTTTTTAAACAGTTCATTACGTATTCGAAAGCTGTTAGGCGGTTAATGGCGGCCGTGTACGGAAGTTTTTTTGTGAAATGATGAGATATGTATTATGATTCCTGAAAAATTTGATCTCATGACTACATCAAATTGTTCAAAAGTGTAATTCGTCGAGTTTCCGCTCCAAATTCTTTGTGAAAATGATTTATATATCATATTTTTAGGAAATATATTGTTCAATAGTTTGTGAATTGGTACTGAATCTAGTTATATCCACGAATCGATAAGCAATTGTTTCAAACTTGCTGCCATGACTTGCTGCCATGACTTGCTGTCCCGTCGATCATTGAAAGTGGGCGATAACGAAGAAACTCGTGCTATACCAGCAGAAATTAACGCACAAGCTTGGCGGGAGTGGAAAAAAGTACAGTACGCAACTCGAGAATAAAACCAAATACGTGCACTCACGAATTAGCGCACTCCGCTAACGCCTCGTGCTCACAATTTATCGCTCGTGTGTGATGGGACACTTATTCTCTTTGTTACGAAATATACTATGAAATTAGTAAGTGTTTTCCAGAGGCCAAGCCTGCAACCTTTCTTTTTCATGGTGTATGACCTGACACATGAACACTTCAAACGAACATATCGACCCTTTGTTGAGGGCAGATGAAACAACTTTCATTTTAGATACGCAAAAATTGGATGAGAAAAATGAAAACTCAACCGTAGACTCAAATTCCGAGCATTTACAGAACTTTTTTGAACACAATGAACTTATATTAATAAAATAACAAATCTGTGACTCGAAAACTTCTTCTATCTCTATGGCAAAGCATTGAAAAAATTCAATTTCAAAAAGTTAATATATTTACTCCTACGAAAAGGAAATTCCTTCAGTTGAGATGCTTTGACAGATTGCAAGAAAAATCGAATTTTGGATTTCATTCACAACCAATAGTGAATACTATCGACTTGAGTGCTACTATTAATTGATGCAGATAATTATGTTCATGTTACGAATAGGGTTTCGTCAATTTATACTGTTAGTATATAATTTTTTTACAGAATATTCTGTTTTTCGCAGTTTTTTGAATCTCTAACATGCCTCAAACTGGAAAAAAGTCAACGAATAATGCGGAATTCATACAACTGTGGTGGACATTAACTTAGTCTACCCCGAAAATTTGCTGAGCTGATGTAGAAAACTGTCCGCGGTGGTCCTGAAGTCTTCCCTTCTTACTCTATTAGCGTTTGAATTTTCTCATATTTCGACAGGTTAGAAACCCTCTATTTTTTGAAGAAGCTGCAGCAGTAATTTATCGACACTTCAAAGTCTCGCTCGCTGTCTTCATACAAATAATCATTCATTTGAAATTGAACGACAGCTCTAGAAGTGGTCAGTATTTATGATTGAAGCTTTACAATTCATACCTTTCACGCAATATAATCACAATGTTTTCACTACCGATCGTTACTTGACCCAAAAACAACAGATTTATATCTGAAAAAAGTAACACAAACATGCCCCTCCTGATAAACGTTTGGTAGTTATGTACAGAACCCATCAAGCAGTTTGATGATATATCGAGAATAAACACATAATAAAGCGACGAAAATACATACGCAGTCGATGGCAAAGAAGCATGTGGCGAGAGGGATATCAATCATAGAGTATTGAAGACATTCTTGATGCGTTTGCTATTTCTGGAGATGATATATGACCAATCTCAACGAAAGATAGGTTGATCCAGAAAAATAGGAGGGGATAAGTGGATTTTATGTGTGAACATATGTCAATTTCTCTCTCGAATGCTCAACAATTTGTATCCTTCAAATATGAAAAACAAATTCTTGGTACTTGATAAGATATTTACGAATAATTTTAATGAAATTCAGAAGAGCCATTATGAATATTCTATCTGAGCTTTAAGCTGGATTCAGACAGATCCGAAACCCGATGGTACGACGATCCGACAGCTTTCTGATTGGTCTATATTCAAATCTAGACCAATCAGAAAGCTGTCGGATCGTCGTACCATCGGATTTCGGATCTGTCTCAATTCAGCTTTATATCCAAAATTAATGCTTCGAATGTTTTTTTTGTATGTTATTCGAGGAGGTGAATAAGTATTGAAATAATTTTTTTTTTAATGAAGGAGATAAAAACACAGAAAATGAGATACAGAAGTTAATGTCGTCTCTTCGAATTCCGTTGTCCACTTGGAAATAATTGATATATTAAAAAATGGTCATTTGGAAGATATTTCGTATCAAGAATTAGAGACCAGTAAGCCAATAAACGGCACATTTCTATTCAGCAAAATAATACCCGGGATTGGTTTATCTCAAACTTCCTGATGAAAAATCGTTCCAGTATGTCACTATTGTCTTCGAGTCTTGGAAAAGATATCATTGAAGCTGTTGACCTGACAACCTTTGATATCATTCAAAATTTCATCCAGAAGTTGAAATTGCAATTTCATGACTGATTTCAGGAAACTCCATTTTCTAAGATCAAAAGTTACAATAAGTTATCAAATATATGGTCAGTTGCTAACGACTCGGTAAACTAGGCAGTAAGAAAATTATATCATCATCATCCATATCACAATATTTCAAAACTTCAAAATCATATTGTTAGATTATCAGTTACGGATGAGTATTAGGCCTAAAAAACAAGCAGCTCATAGATATTGAATGATGGAGAAGTTAGGGGCTGATGCTCGCTGGAATCCGTCTGCTTTCTTATTGAAACTATAATTCACAAAAAAGTTATTGATGAAATCATCCCTTGCTCGCACAGGCTCCACCTTCTGGAAGCACTTACGAGTCTATATTGAGGAAAAAAATTAAATAACGATTTTTTTTAATGAAATGCAATGATGATGAGTCGAAAACTAGAGGGAAGGATGGTATAAGTCTAAAAATACACCTGGTATAGAAAACTAAGTGAATGAGAACGATTTTTTTTTATTATAATGGCTACTAGAATAATTACCTAACGAACTGACTGACTGGATTATTATTGTCAAGAGGTTCTTTATGTCGCAGTCACATATTTATTGTTATGTTATGGTATGATATGGAAATATGTTTCCTGATGTTAAAATTGAATTGAATTAGTAAAAAGAACCGTTCGAAAGCATCATGTTGTGGTAGATTAATCCTTTCTTCGTAATTGCCAACAAAAAATGCAGAAAAAAAAAAGAATTTGTGAATACGAAACATCATGAGGCTGAGTATTTTCATGAATAGGACTGATATTGTATTATTTTGATAGGCAGAGAGTTAGACTTGATGTTGCCGACGAATCAAATGTGCTCTGTTCGAAAGGAACTGCTTTTTATCAATGCAGTCACTTTTTGAGGTAGATCAGAATTCTACCCTTCCACCTACTCAAGACCCTCATGAAAATCTACTTTTTCTGAATAATTTCATTTTTTCTTTTCTCAGCAGGAAGAGTGTCAAAAAATTTACGTTTTCACCTTTGCAATATATAATTCCAATTTTCAGGGCACACTATGATTTTTTTTAGGTTCTAAATTGCCTAATTCCATAAGCGATATATTTAGTAAAATTTCGACACCACCTCTGAATTCAGCATTATTCATTTAGGTGAATTCTATAATTTCATTTGGAAATATTCATTGGCAACAAAGTTATAACGAAGCATTATTTATGAATATGTCCACAAATTCTGAGAATTGAAAACACTGTCAATACAAATATGGGAGATCATTGGGGTTCTTGGTAGAAATTCGAATTCATAATACAAATTGTATTCGAGTTATGACGACATATTGTAGGATGTCATTTTGAAAAAAAAATAATAATATCCATAACGTCGAGAAACTGGCACCTTTCAATACTTTTATTGTATCAACGATTCGAATGAAACGAAAACTTTATTTTGATTCCAATTCCATATTTAACATCTCCTACGTTTGTTTTGACAGTGTTGCCGTTTTTCAGAATTTGTCTGAAATATTCATAAATAATGGTTTGTCATCAAAATTTATCATGTTATAACTTGGCTGCCAATGAATATTTTCGAATTGAATTCTAGAATTGATCTACATGAAGGATGTTAAATCCGGTGGTGGTGTCGAAGTTTCGTAGAAAAAAATTTCTAATGAAAAATGGCAATTTAGAACACAAAAAATTATAGTATGCCCTGAAATTTGGAATCATATTTTGCAAATTCGGTACCATCGTAGACTTCCTGACACGTTTTTTGCTGAAAAAAAGGTAATATTCAATCTGCCGGAAAATGTAGATTCTATTAGGGTGCTTCTGTCTTAAATGGGTCACACTGTAGATTCCAATATCGATTCTCATTTTTTTGTGGTTTGTTCGAAACACAAAAAACTACAGAGATAATGAAAACTATGCTGTTGTGGTCAACAGTAGGTTTTCTGGGAAATATTATTTGTATTGAAAACTGTTATTACTTTCGAATGCATTCTACTTGCTTGGGGTTTCAGAAGCGCGGAAGCTCCATCATCATCAACTCCTTCACTGAACGTTTCTTCTGTTTCATAATATCTACAACCCGCGACGTTTATGATCTTGCACACACAAAGGTTGCACTCCTTCGCGGAACAAGTGAGACCAATCCATCTTCCACGGTATCGTTGCTCCGGAATGCATAAATCAGATGCAGCTTCAAATATTGAAACAGACTGATATTTATGTACACTCATAAATCGGCCCCGGCTGTTGAAATATTGAGTTTATTTCGCTAACTCCGAAGCGGTTCGGCATGAATAAATCCGCGTATGATTCCCGCTCGCTAGATATGTTTACATGCAAGCTGCTCTTTTCATCTTCGGCACCATTAAGATCGGGAAAACGATAAAAATATACGGGGAGGAATTGTGTATTTCACTCATCGATATATTGCCAGAGAAGAGTAGATTCGGTGTACGCATATGCGATAGAATGAATTCGTTATGATAGTATCATTTCCGATTTACTGGAATATTTCTGTCAGGTTTTACCGATGGGTTCCGAAATAAATGTTTTTCCACTAACCTCTCTCGCTAACAAACTGTTCTCGGTGATAAACTACTTCTGTGCTAAAAACTGCCATTTATCGCTTGGCAACACTCGACTATCGTTTTCTTCATTATCGAGTGTTGTCAACTGTTGAGCCTAGTATCGACAGTGCGAGGCTGCTCGCTGTGAATGCCTAGGACCATCTGCCTCAGGGTGAGCTCTTCAGCTAGCAGCAAGTTTGTAACCACGAATGCTCACTGCGAGCACGCGAATCACCCGCATTCGTAGTGAAGACAGTCGGTACAATATGTCTGTATTTCCGAGAAAGGTGCAAGTTGATGCCGCTGCTTTTATTGTGATGGCGACGATTATCAAGAAATAACAGCAGAAAAAGCGACGTAAACCCCGTTGGTGGGTCAAAAAAATTTATAGAAATCGGTTAGAATATGGGAACAGACTCCTAGAAGACGTGAGGTTTGAAGAAGACGTGCCAAATTTCTTGCGAATGTCGAAGCAAGATTTTGAACATTTAATTACATTGATAGAGCCTTTTCCCTCGACCTTTTACATCGTTAAGACCCCAATAGAGACGTTATCTTCTTTTTCAGATCTCTCACCGGAACATTCATTGACTGCGATATTTCGCGCCACAAGTCTTCTCTCTTGTTTTCATTTTAATATTCAGGGTGTTTCGAGTCCCACAGTAAACGTTTGGTTTCATAACACTTCACTAATTGTCTGATCATTTCATGATTATCCATGATGTCGTTGTTGAAGTTTGTTGGTTTGCGTGCAGGAATTGTGTCTTGTGCGGTGCGAGGCAGACAGTGCAGGTATCCACTTGACGCACAGCTCGGAGCGAGGCACCTTTGAGCACTGCTCGAAAACCAACAAGCACACGGCTCGCCTCACATTGTGCGACGCAAACGCCTCAAAGCGAGCAACCCCGGTATCCACAGTCCGAGGCAAAGCCGAGCATTCGCCACGAGGCATTCGCGGCGAGCTGCCTCGCACTGTCGATACTAGGCTTTACGGACTTTCCTTTCAGTCGCTGTCACCTGGCGGTTTTAGATTAGCCCTAGTTTCACAGTAATTCCATAGGAATATGAATGATTCATAGAGAATCAATCAATATTTTCCAAGAGATAGTTCGAAATTCTTGTGAAACTTCAACTTTATTCACGTAAAATTTCTGTTATTCGAAACAGAAAAGTTATTCTTCCGATCATGACACGAGACATGTCCATTATTACTTGTTCTTGACATTTATAAGCAAAAAAATATATTGTTTTGAAAAATTCTGTCTTCTTCAAAACTTTAACATTTTGTTAGATGATAGTTCAACAGTGAATTTTTCGAATTTGTTGTGTGCAATGGTGACAGCCTGATCTTCATTTCTTTCCTCGTAGATTCTCGTGGGTTTTCAATTATCAAAAGAAAATACCGATAAATTGAGTAAGTTTTGAAATGAAGTCAATTATCCGAAACAAAGAGAGTATTTTTAGCTCGAAAGAGTGGAGAACAATTATCTAAGGTTTGAGTGGTGTAATCATTGAGAGAATGAAGTTTTTTTTTTCGAATAATTTCCGCTCATTCTTTCTCAAATATCGAAATCATTCTCATCAGAGTGATACCACTCACAGAGCTACCAGACCTATGATATCTCAGCAGAGTTGGAATTTTGGCCTAATACTTATAGTGTTATTCACATGTGATTGAATGTGTACGCCATTGCTTCTTGAAAATATTGAACTATTTTCGAGATCTTTTCGGTGAACAGTATCAAGTTCTTGTTATACCGGGTGACCCAGAACCAATTTACCCCCCTTTATTTTATTTTTTATTTTGTATGGATGTTTCGAAATAGGTATTTTATTCATTTATTTATTTATTTATTCATGTATTTATTTATTCATTCGGGATACAAACAGGACAAACCCAGAACTAAAAAGTTCACAAGTATTCAAAAAAGTACATATTTACAACAACATATCACCAAGTGAAAAAGCATAGAATTACATCGAGTTGTTTTTGAATGTTCTAAAACATGAAAATTATTCAAACATAAGAACACGTTGTATACCGCGGTGTTGAAGTAACTCGCCAGATATTCAACGGGATTCCAGTTCATTGAAATATATTTTTAGTGAACGTTGAAATTTAAAATAACTATTTGCGAAAATGAAAATATCTATATTTGTAGATTCTGCTACTTTATTGTAGGATTTGAGTATTCTATGAAGAGGGGAATTCAAGTAATAATTCGTGTTTGCTTGATTGGTATAAAACAAAGAGAAATGTCTGGTAATATAAACAGGAACTGAAATTTGTATCAGGTGAAGAATTTCTATAGAGTCAATCTCTTGGTTGATAACTTTGTACAAAAATTTAACATCCGAAATCATTCTTCGTCCTTCCAGAGATATAAAGTTCAATTCTTTACGAATAAGACTTCTTTCGGTAATTCGTGGAAAACATTTCCTATTGATATATTTGATAAATTTGTTTTGAATACTTTCTAGTTTATGAATATATATATATATATATATATATATATATATATATATATATATATATATATATATATATATATATATATATATATATATATATATATATATATATATATATATATATATATATATATATATATATATATATGTAGAAATTGATGTTTTCACGGATCTTCGATATGCAAGATGAATTTTCTGGGTTTTTATCCGTTTGGTATCTTCTGATTTGTTCGACGTTTCGACTTCAAGTCATTCTCAAGAACTGTGAGACGAATATCTGTCCATACCGTCCTGGTCAATCACTCCCCTTACGAAGAAACCAAGCAAGACTTAGCAAAGACTTCAATTGTCTGTTCTCCATAGAAACTGGTATTTATACTCTCGTCAGTTATTATCCGAATAGGTCCGATATTATTGATGATTATATCATCAACCGCTCTCTAAGGTTGTATCCTGCCCATCCAGGTATTATGTAGAAATTGATGTTTTCACGGATCTTCGATATGCAAGATGAATTTTCTGGGTTCTTATCCGTTTGGTATCTTCTGATTTGTTCGACGTTTCGACTTCCATTTTGAAGTCATATATATGTTGAAGTGTGGATTCCAGATCACCGAGCCATAATTCAAGACACTATTCACGTAAGACATGTACAGAGTCCTCAGAGTTCGTGGATTCCTCAAATCACTGCAGGATCTGAACAAAAAGCCCAGCATCCTGTTTGCTTTTTTAGAGACTGCAAATATATGTTGATCAAACAGTAATTTGGAATAGAGTATGATTCCAAGGTCTTTGACACTCTGGACATTTTTAATTTATGATTTGAAATGTTGTAAGGAGTCGAAATTAGGTTTGTGTTTCTGCTGAAAGTTATGTGATAACATTTGGTTAGGTTCAGAAATAAACTATCCTGGTTGCAGTATTCGTATAACCTGTCCAGATCTTTTTGGATTGAACTCTTATCTTGACTGGAAGTAATGGGAAGAAATATTTTCAGATCATCTGCATTCATTCGATTTGATATTTCGAATGTACAATATAGCAAGTATCAAACCATTTGTTCCGTAGTTTTCTGGGTTTGTAACCTACCAAAAACTGAAAAAATAAGAATGAATATTGAAATCTATACAAGTGTAGAAGGGCAGATTTTCAATCTACCCCAAAAAGTTGCTGCGTCTACTGATAAAACAGTTCTTATTGGATAAAACAAGTCCAATTAGCAACTTCTCGTACGTAAATTCCTGTACAAATCCAAATATCCCTTGTAGGCAATCTTGGTAATTAACATTTGTCGAATATTTCAAATTTGACATCAAGAGATATTAAGATTTGTACAGGAATTTGCGTATAAGTTTTTAAAGCGGAAGCGGATTCAATTTCTGGAACATCAACGATAAGTAGTTTCATATTTATATCAACTCTCATTATTTCTTTTATAGGCAAAATTTGAGTTATACGAGAAGTTGCTGACTAATTGGACTGTTTTTCAATAGACGAAGCAACTTTTCTGGGTAGATTGAAAATCTGCCCTTCTGCACTTGTATAGATTTCAATATTAATTCTTATTCTTTCAGGTACAAACCCAGAAAACTACGGAACAAATATCGATCCACCACAAAATCATGACGTTCAAACAGTACCTATGAAACCATAAATGACACTTCATGTTTGACCGGAAGTTCATCCAATTTTCATGTTTCAAATGGAAAGTAAAATTACGATTCGGTATAAAAATACCCAATATCTCCAACGATATACCACAATGTTACTTCCAATTCCTAATCTACTGATATAAATGAGGTTTTATACAATAATACTTTTTGTTTTGCCTTCGTAACGACGCATTTTTTGAAAATATGTAATGAAAAATTGAAAAATATCATGTAACAATAATTCAAGGCCAACCTATTTTCACAGTGTGATTTTTTGGAAGTAGCATTTATATCGTAATCAAAAAGATATTCCATTTTGTTTTTTTCACAAGACAATTTACATAGCAGTTTCTTCGGGCGTGTTATGGTACTACCTTGCACTACTACTACTTGTTAGTACTACAACACGTCGGAAGAACTTGAAATGGTGGAAAAAAATAAAATTATATATCAAAATAAAAAAAAGTTAGATGAACTGACGACAAATGTTTATTTCATGAAACTAAAAATTTAAATTAAAAATAGAGAAGTATTGTCATAGGAATATTCATAATGAAGAATAAAAATCACTATCAATGAAGTCAAATTCAAAAATTATATTGAATATTGAAACAATTTGAATTTGAGAATATTCTCGACATTTTGATTGTTGGATGTGCAATTGTCTTCTAGTGATGAGTCGTCATCATAACCTTGTATTGCGCACACGGATGAGTATGGCATTGTTTCATATAACAAATCGATATATGAATAGTAATAGAAATAATGGTGCAATTTTTTCACAATTCATGAAAAATATGTTAGGTTTTTATTACTTATCAATTGTATTATATTTCACCAAGTTCGGCTTTTTCATTCCACGTGGTGGCAACCCTACTATAGCGCAAATTTCTTCATCAATGATCGACGAGACAGCAAGTATGTAAAACAATTGCTTGTTGATTCATTGATATAACTAGACTCAGTACCAATCCACATACTATTGAAAATTAACTTTCCTCAGAATGAGATTCTTAATTCATTTCACAAAGAATTTGGAGCAAAAACTCGCTTAATTTCACTTCTGGGCGATTGAATGTTGTCATGAGATGAAATTCATCAGATTAAATGTTACATGTCCCATCTTTTTCCATAAAAACTTCCGGGAGCGGCCACCTAACAGCTGCCAACTACGTAGTGAACGGTTTTGAATAGTGGGAGTAGAAAAGTAACTATTCCACCTTCCTGCCCTATGTAAACAATATTTCCGCTAGTCCACAACAAAATTGAGATGTGAAATGGTTTCGAATCTCACTCTGGAGCTTTACTAAAATTACATCGCACTAAAAATTTGCTCTACCAACGTTCGGTCCACAAACGCGTGTTGCTTAGGGCATTAGCATGGAGAGTTTGTTCTGTCCTACGCAAACAAAAAAATATTATTCCTATTCCGCATTGTGTTCGTTCTCTCCTCGGAAACTACTACCCCGACGAGCTCATATTTTGAGAGTAAACATAACCGTTCAACAAATTTCTATGACACTCTGACCTCATTCAGAATAACGACTCATTCCAGGAATGGCTTTTCATTGATCTAACCCAGCGATTCAGCCAATGCAGGAGGATAGTTCTACAATTTCAACATTCCTTTGTGGGTTATTCAAACAGAAATGTAGTCCCTTGGGACATTTGTAATTACACTTTCGTTCCATTATGTGGAATGACTGGTAAAGTTTGTCGGGATTGAAATGCCGCTTCGCTCCATCAATAACATTTCAATTCGGGACACGAAATTGATTGTTGCAAAAATAGTCTCATCAGCTTCATGTACGTTCAACATTCGACGAAGAGTAATATGAATGGTTATTTTGAAAGGAGATATTTTTTTCCACCCCCACCTGTAAATATACTCATTTTTTTATAGTTTACGACTAAGTAGGCGAATCCAGCTGTTTTGCAACTGTATCGTTATGATTCTATATCCACACAAGGCAGGATATGAATTCCACCAATCACAGAGAACAAAATACATTACCTTCACTTACTAGGGACCACCTTGACGAAACGTCACAATCATTCTGATCTATCAACAAACACGAAATCCAAGTTGTTTCATTCAAGCTAGAATAAATATACTTATATCTGAATAATTTTTCAGTTTATTGAGTCAAGTTTGGAATGTCACAGTTGATGTTTGTGATTGAAATTATTGTACGGTCCAAATGGCCTAGTTGGTTAAGGCGCATGTCCCTTGAGATGGTCCACTTTATAGTCTTTGGTTCGAGCCTCACCAGAACCGACATTTTTCTAAATTTTCATTTGACATAACCAATCTAAGTCTAACATACTTTATTCAAAATTGATTTTCGATAAAAATGCACATAGTATAAAAAAGTAGTACGTAAAAAATAACATAAAAATTGCGACGTTGAGAGATAGCAAACGCAAACTAATATACAGATGATACCTACATCGCAAGTTTATATAGGGCTTAATCCCGAAAAACTTGCGATGTAAATGTAGACATTCATGGGAGAGATACTCTCCCACCGAATAGTAACATTTCAAATTGCATGCCCTTTTAGAAAGAAATAACTATTTCACAGTTTGCCAAATAGCTACCTTTAATCATTTGGAAATTATGTGGCTATTGAAAACTCTACAATATTCACTCAGTTTTGATGTAATCATTGATACATTTTACCTAATGTGGAGGAAAATAAGCGAAACGTAAAGTCATCAGCGGTATTTACTCAATTTTTCAGAAGACAATTACAAAATAGTATAGGAATGGTCTTAGAGGTGTACTTGTATGTGGAGTACTAAATGAATTGGACGAAAAATGCAGAGTATAAAAAAGTAGCATATAACATATAACATATAACATAATAATTGTGACATGGAGAGATAGCAAACGCAAACAAATGTATACAGATGAACGAATGTAGATTTTCACGGCCGGTGTTGATACATCGCAAGTTTATAGGGCTTAAGCTTGCAAAACTTGCGATATAAATGCAGAGATTTATGGGAGATATATTCTTCCACCGAATAGTAACATTTTTTTTGTAGGGGTTGTTCTGGGATTATTTTTAACGAAATAGAAGTCCTGTATTCATTGTTTAATTTCAGCAGGTAGGACGTTATATATCGTGTATTAGGCGACAGTTGAGTTATATTCATCTCACTTAAAAGATCTGAAAATCACCTTCAAGTCTAGTATTGATTTCATGGTAGGAACTGTTAGAGTAATTTTTTTTTGTGAAATACTTAAAGATATAGTTTCTGAATCATCCTCCATAGTGTATTGCAAAACAAAAGCATTTTTGAATTTGTTCGTGCTTTTAGCGAATATATATTCCCACTTTACAGGGTGATACATATCAGAGAAATGACCATAAATGCGATTCCATACATATAAGTGATTCATGCCTGATTTCCATGCAGGATGCAAATCACTATATTCGTTTGAGTGAATCTTCGAATCTAGTTGAAAATGTATGAATGGAATGTTCAAAATGTTTGCCATTTTATGCTCAACTGAAGCGAGAGCGATATAAAAAATCTCGCAGGTCGATAGAGATTATTTCAGGTGTAATTCTTCTGATTTCATCATATATTCGAAGGCTCATTTTTTCGAATGAATGGGGGAATTGATCGGTTGTTGAAATATGATATATGATAGGGTAAGATTTTGAGATCTTGCTGGCCATTCTATTCTTTGGCGAAAAATTTCGAGAAATTCAAGACTACAATCACTGAATTTTTTCAGATCAATTCTCTCTACTAGTATTATGGAGAAATTTCATTATGTTTCCCATTCAGATGAGGAATGTTTTGGAAACTATTGATAGATTTTAATTGAGCTAAGGCGATACATAAGATATGTTAGTTGCGATAAGTGTTAGTATTTTTGTCAAGCTATTAGGATCTGGAAAAAAATATGACATTGGAATCAATACAAGAGAAGAAGGTCAGATTCTTGATCTACCCCGAAAAGTTGCTGCTTCAATTGTAAACAGATCCATCTGAATGGAACACGTTCAATTAGTTAGCAACTTCTCGTATAACTCAAATTTGCTCAACAAAAAAAATAAAGAACTGAAAATCAAAATAATTATATTTGTTGACATTTGGAAAACCAAATCTCATTCCGTTTTCAAAACTTATTCCCAAATATTTCTCTTCTAGATTCGTTTTCGAATTTGAATTTTATATGAATTTGAGTTATAGTAGAATTTTCTGACTCATCGAACGTGTTCCATCCAGGTGTAACTGTTTTTTAATAACCCAGCAATCTATATTTTCCATTATTTTTACCGAGGGGGACACAACTAGCTTAAATCTGTACAAGATTTAAAATCTTTCAAAGACTTACAGACTTAAACGCATGACTCAAAGACTCAAAATGAGTACTTAAAGTGTCTTAAAATTTTAAGGTGTACAAGATTGAAAGAAGATATTTTCCAGTCGATTTTTACCAATCTCGTTGCTTGAGTCGCTCATATCATATGCCAGAGGATGTCGAAAAATTCAAGGGCATCAATTTCAATTACGTAGATTAATTATTATGTCCCAATATTCATCTTGAAATTCAAATTTTTATCTCGGCTACAGGCTTAGATCGATAACATTATCCCGAAGTTTCATTTGAAGCTCCTATCTGCATCTTTGGAACTCCAACCCTCATGGACAGTGCGTGAGTTTTTCAGAAAAAACACCAAGATGGCGATACTATACACTGAGAGTATTCACTTCAAGGACATTCCGGAGGAATTGGTTTAGAAAAATAAATCTCGAGTTTTTCAACATGTAATCTTTTAAAATTCGAAGAAAAAAATATATTGACTGTTGACAAAAACACTACGTACCATTTAGCTGCAATAAAATCAATAAAGCACCTTTCAATAGCCTGAAAATAGGACAGCATTATATCCTCCCGGAACCAAAAGTTAAATATTTAGGGGTGGTGATAGACTCACACCTCAAATGGTATGCCCATATAAACTATGTTTGTAGTAAGTTACGATGTATTCTGTACAAATCAAAATTCATGAAAAAGATCGTGTCACTCCACCACATGAAAGTTTTGTACCGCTCCCTCGTAGAAAGTCACATTCGTTATGGGATAGCTTGCCGAGGGGGAGCCCTCGGTACTCATATTCGTCCACTTGAGATAACACAAAAAAAAATTTTGAAACTGATTCAATCCAAACTACCTCGGTTCTCAACTGAAGGTTTATTTTTGGAAGCCAATGTTCTTGATATCCGTCAGTTGTTTTATTATTTTGTTATAATCACTCACCTTCGAAATGAGCATTTCCTATTACCCACCCATATTTATAACACACGACGAAAAAAACATCACATCACCCCTCAAGTTCATAAACTAATATGCCAACGCTCATATAGTTATCAAGCGCCCAAACTATATAATACTATTCCAGATGCACTGCATGATATTAATGCACCCAGTCTGTTCAAAAAAGCCCTTAAATCCTTCGTTTCGAGTCAGACAGGGCAAACCGTCGCTGACCTTATTGATGAAAACTCTTCATGATTCATCAAAGGCATTAACTTATTCAAAAAATATTTTCTTCCTTGCACTGAGTCCTATTTATTTGTTTCAAGAACAGAATGAATGTACTTTTGTATTCATATAATATATTGAATCTGTCCCAAAACAATACTGCTGCGCGCTGGTAATTGATTCAGTGCCTACTCCGTACCTGTGTTGATTTTTGATCTGTTTATATCCAATGACTTGTATAATTTACGACATGCCATTATTTGATTTGATATGTTCATATCTAGGCCACTTTCATTATTATTTATGTAAATCACAATTTCTTACTCCTCCCTGAACTAGTAGTTTTTCACTCATTGAAAATGTTTCTATCCCAGTGAAACTGAGCCATTTATCCTCCTTCTGTTTCCACAAACTGACACATATATACACGATTTTATCTCTCGAATATCATCTCTTATTTTTACATCTAATATTATTAACAGGCATATCATATATTCTATATTTTAATGCACTTAAAATTTCAATTTTGAACTGAATGGTATTGATCTTATTATCAACTCTTGTTATATGTAGGTATTGTAAACAGTTATCGATTGTATTTTATATTTGTTTTCAAGGTTATGCTGAAACAAGTGTTTTCGCACTCATCGGCTTCTGCTGCTTTGTTCACGTTTGTTCACGTTGCCATTCTGAATCACGAATCTCTCTGTGATATATTGTGAATTTTGTGAATAAAGATTATTATTATTAGTATTTTCGAATAATCCATCTTGGAATGAAATTATAATTGAAATTCACAAATTTTTCAAACCCCATGCCATGTCATATAACTATTTTTAGGTATTTCCATAATAATGAATCGGTGCTCGCTCAGTAAATTATTTAGTAATGTACAGGTAGCAGCGTCACATAAAAATATTGATACCGTGATGAATATAACTATATTGTAACGAAATGTACTGGCGCCAGCCCTGCCGACTATGGATGCGAATTGGTGCGACAGTTCCAGGAAAGATTATACCTGCGTGATCGCGTCTCACCCAAAATATTCGATTGTCAAGATTTGTCTGGATGATTCTCCAATGTATCAGCGCCTATACAAGCGGGAGCCGCTCACTGCGACGGCAGAATTTTTAGTACAGAGAGTTTAAGTACCGAGCATTGGAAAGTTTCCGGAGCGATTTAAGTGATTGCGTTGTATTGTATTGTGATAGAGAGTTATGATAAAAGAAGTTCAGTGTTGTTTGGTGTTTCAATCGACGAACCCAAGGATAATTCGTAACAATATGATACCCAGAAGCAATTTCATGTTTATCAATTTCATTTTATAAGATTGTCTGGAATATTGTACAACATCTGTATGAACATTCCTTTCACCTGAACAGTTTTCTTCTATCTCAGTTTTGTCTTAACTGAAGTGAAACAGGCATTCATATGATTCGACACTATCGGAGGAACGACCAAAAAGGTTCCTATTGAAATTCAACTCATCGAGGCCCGCCATAAAATTTCTCATTATAATGATTCAACTTCAAAAAATCATATGCATCTTTGATCAGTTGAAAGCGTAATGCTCACCATTCATTGTTTTTCAAACTAACTCAGTTCTGAACCGTTTCCATTCAGTGAGAGATATATCTATCACAATCATCACATGAAAGAAACACGATGCCGTTCAATTAAATCTGGCTGCCACAGCGCAGCTATCTGCATTCGTTCTCATACCAACCATTATACAACTCCATCTGATCCTTTGTGTTGTAACGAAGAGAAAAAACAGCAGATAATTTCTGTCAGCCCACACAATTATTCATGTAACTGACACACAAACAAATAGTCTCCGTGATGATCAAAGACCGCGGATTTGTATTTCCTCAAACACGTAACGTAGACAAATTCAAATTACAGCCACAAGTTCATTGTATCCAGTCACTGTTGGCTCTTCATGTCGATTAACTATACAATTATATTCCAAGTTATACAAAGGCGCTTCCTCTGCCTAGCATAATTTGGGGCCCCTTCCTTTCCTTCCAGAAACTCCTTCTGAATACCCCTTTATATCGGGAACATCGTTTATTCACAAAGCTATTGCACATGAAATGTTAATTCACGGAGAACTATATACCCAACGAAAACAAAGTTACTTCGTTGGGGGAACATTTTCCATATGTGACAGGAAAGAGGGTTAGAACGATCTTTCATTGTTGTTGGAGAAACAATAGGTTATTGAAGTCTCCAGACGTTCTTTGTTTCTTCTGTGCTTCGTCAGGTTTTTCGACCTGTCTTGTGTGAAATTGCGGTAAACTTTCTTGGAGGCAAAACTCCCTCATGATTCCAATAGAGGAGCCCATGGGACATGTATCGGACATTTGTATTTGACACTGAAAAAATGATGACCAATGTTGAAAAATAGTTAATTCCGATAAATGGTCTGAATGTTCTTTGGGGAGGTGAATAAAATACTCGTTCGAATTTCTCTCTCTTGAATGAAAAAGAAGAGAACTGTTAAACGTGCATTATTTTTTGTTCAGATGAGAAGTTGTTGTATCCCATATTTTTGATAAAGATCGCATGTCAAAAGGTGAGATGTCATTAATCCCCAGCTCGCAGAAGTTTCGACTACCATATTTTTCGTTTTTAGGGGTCTAATAGTTAATTAAGCCTTCCAATATGGCTGTAGTAAAAAAGATATTGGTCGAAAATTACTATCGGGCTATATATGTCCCACAAAGTAGAATACTGTTGGCTTTTGAACGCATCATAAACCAGTTTTGACACTGTTTCAGCCGTTTTGAGGGTGCCGACAATCAATGTGCGCCCGCACATTTACTTACTTTACTTTACTTTTATTATTCGAGTGCAGTTTTATGGTATGAAACGCACATTTCTAATACAAATTTATATAAGGGAGTGCCATAATTGCTAGGTAAGACATATTACATACAAATTTTTGATCTAGTCTGTTTTCTTTGGAGAATTTTCAGTTAAGAGGCTTATGGGATGCATATGTCCCATTCGTATTTCATTGTGGATGTATTATGTCTCAGTAGTAATAATATTGGAAGAGAGTGTTTGTTTTTGTTCCAGAAAACGTTCGAATGAAAAGCAATAGTTGAACATTTGTATCAGATGTGGAGTCAGTTGAGGATCCATTCCCAGATAGCGGTTCCGAGTATATTGAGTCGACAGTGAGTCAGATATTGAAAGACCCAGAAAGCTTTTCATTTTCAAAAAAAACTAATGTTAGAAAACCGGATGATTTATATTACTCCAGCTCTTCCGAGAGTAATGAGAGTGATATATCTGACGTACATGTACCTGATGTTAATTCTTTCCCAGTTCCACATAAAGAAGATCATGTTCTCATCGAAGGTTTTGTTTCGCGCATGAAAATTCAATGGCAGATTTGAACCACGGTCATCCGAGTTTGCACATTTTCATGAAATTGTGTCCAAATAGTTCATTCAACTACATTGGTCAGTATACAAATGAGCGCTTGGAAATTGCGAATGACGTCTGTTAGAAGCTACATAAAACACAAAACCCAACCAATACACATGAAATAAAAATAGTCATAGGTTGTTTCTTTACTATGGTGTGAAATAAGGTTCGTTCAATGCATGAGGCAAATCATCTTTTGAATAATCCGTTCAGGCCAGTTTGAAACTACCTTCACCTAGGTTTCGGTTGGCACCTGTCAGAAAACAACTAATCCCCTGTCTGATACCACGAAGGTCATTGCATTATATCTGACCGGTGACAGTGCAGGTTTCTTCACAGAAGAAAATCCTGCATTTGCTTTTGGCGACACAAATGAAGGAATTGATCTTCAATTATTGGGACGAACAAACTTGCAGACCGGTTCCGGGCTATTTGGCCACTCGTCAGTACAAGGCAGTGCCATCATCAACATAAAAGTCGATGACTCCCATAATCTAAAACTTTCATAGTATCGAGCCCCGACCAAAGCTGAGAGACAACACGAAGTCTTTGCGCCATCTACCCATGGACGAGGTATTCCAAAAGCAAACTGAATTCGCCCATTCCTCCTGCCAGGAAAACGAAAAAACATTAGACATGTCGATGAACATACTTGAAGACTTGCGTTAAATCAAATCATCTTTTGAGACTGGCCTGAACGAACTTGTCAAAAAATGATTTGGTTTAACGCCAGTGTTAAAGTATGCCCATCGACTATTTCGAATGTTTTTTAATCTTTAGGTAATGAAGCTATAAAATAAACCATTTCCGGAGACATATTACAGCTTCTTGTCAGTAAAATGTATTTCACTTCTCCGAAAAAAAAAACAGAAAACTGTAGCAAAAACTGAAACCTCTTGGGACATAAAAGACCTTTTGAGCAAAAGGGCTATCTGGGAAACCAATTCTGAAATTCAGCCCAGTTGTGAAATAACAATTTTTGTGAGTTATGAATTTATTTTTCATAAATATGCTTTCATTCTCAAGTTCGCAAAACAATTTGTTACGTTTCATTTTTTATGTCAAAATATTACAGGTATACATTTTATCATTTACAGAGGGGCCAAGTAACAATTAGACCCAAGGACAGAAAGAAAAGGGATTTGAATCTCCCCATTTTCAAGAAAGAGAAAACCCAGATAGAAATCCAAAAACATTCGGACAGTTTCTACAACCCAATTCATATTTTATTTCTTTTTTCTCTGATATCTGGATGTGAAGTATCAAAACGTGTTGAAACCGTTCACAATTCAACAATATTTGAAAGTAACTACGAACCTTAAAGCTGTTTCAGAGAAATTTGATCATTTCAAATTGTCGCCATTGCAGAGCAAATTCTGAAAGGTGAAGGGTTATTTTCCTAACATTCGGAACAGAATACAATATTCCCGTAACTACTTCGAAACCATTTGCTAGCTGAAGTAACCCATTTTCACATTCTGCCACTCTACATCATATCGTGATATACGCTATTGAAGATGATATATTTCGAGTTGAATGCAACGACAGACGAAGAAGCAAAGGAACGACCCAAAACCCGTCTCTGTTCGACCGAACAGAAAGAAGGATACGAAA
The DNA here is from genome assembly GCA_032362365.1 of Zygogramma bicolorata. Lineage (NCBI taxonomy): Eukaryota > Metazoa > Arthropoda > Insecta > Coleoptera > Chrysomelidae > Zygogramma > Zygogramma bicolorata. Next base: position 1,090,355 of record JAVJAQ010002244.1, read on the forward strand.
GTGGGTCACGGAAGTTGCAAGCACTAGTTTTTACACTACTTTTTTCCTTTGATCTCATTTCACCGTGCACTTTGTAATTCACTCTCACTTCAAAGGCATCGCCGATAATGACATCGCATCGGCATCCACCGTAACCGGTGTTTACAAAATAATGGTAAGGTGATCTCCCCTCTCGGATTTCTGCCACTTAACCAACGTCACACTTCTCGCTGAATCGATATAAATTTGATACCCATAGTCTCTTGGTGTTGGTCTACGGGTTCCATGTCTCAATTACAGTCACCACGCCACGCTCTCTACAATGAGCCTTTGTGAAATGATGTCCGCGTTGTCAAGACCTGCAGCTGAAGTCACTGAATTTATTGCAGAAAAAGTAATTCTGGTTGATATCCACGGTCATTATTCACTCTGAAACTCTTCATTTGAATTAAAAAGAATTTAGTAATGTGAAAGAAAATACAATTATGAATTTTGAAATGATGATTCGACCTAAAATTGTGTTCTGCAGAAATATGTTTTGAGACCACTATTGTTCAATTCGTACATAAATGATATTGAAAAGATCATAAAAAATAGTCGGTTAGTGGTTACCTTCAACTGCTAAAATTGTGGTTGGTTGAAGATAATTACAATAAAAGAAACTTTTTGGAGATGGTTTATATCCATAAACAACAAAATCCGATGAATAAGAGGTCTGATATAGCAAACCTCATTTGGTTCTGTTGGGTGCTGTTTTCCCTGCAGTTCCATGCTCTGTGCTCACACTGGGCCATGTGCTCTGTTCACTCAACAAGTCGCTATTGTTAAAATGTAAAATGAAAAAATTTTTTCCAAATTGTTCTGTTAATCATATGCACATGTATTGATTCGTGCACTTCAATGTAATATGGATGAATAGTTCCATTTCTTCCCACTGATATTTTCGGAGACATGGTTTCCAGGTAAGTTTTTATGAATGTTTCTGATAAGAAATGTTTTTTCTGTTTGTGATGGACAAGGATTTTTCGTCTGCTGTTTTATATCTAATCTCACATTAGTAAGTTCAATTTTAACATGTTTCAGTGCTTTATGTAACAATAAACACTGTTTTTCAGATGTCTTGAAAAAGAAAATAAAGATTTTCGAAAGCTCGACCATTTAATAAAGAGTTTCTCTATATCAGGCCAAACTCAATTTATGACTGCAACCCCAAGGTTATGATCTTGACTGTGCAATATCTGGTGTTTTGGGAGTTTTGGGGATGCAGTCAGTGGATTGTTCTTCAAAGAAAACTCTTTGTTTCTTTGTCAAGCTTTCGAAAATCGTTATTTTCTTCTTCAGGACAACTACAATATGATACATTGTGATTACAAACTGACAAATACGGATGCACAAGTACTTACTTAACGTGAGAAATGAAAATTTTATGAGGGAATCACAAAAAGTCACTGTGAGTTACTGGTATGTTGAAATTTGAAAATCTTTCACAATGGGAACAATATTCTTCTTTTTTGATTAAATAATGTCATGTTATCATACCGGGTGAATCAGTACTACTATATGTATAGTCTGACAATGTTGTGAAGAAACCTCTGATTGGTGGCTGCTTTGGCAAGTATTAACGAATGTATTTGTGCTTCGTGAAAAATCTGTACGAACAATTTTGTACTGTTTGCAAGTGCAAGGAATGTGTCTTCGTACGTAGTAGACAATTTGCAAAGTGATACCACGATGACGCCCCATTATAAGCCAAAATTTGCAGCTCACAAATGAAAATCAGACTCTATGTTCTAAGCGTTGACATATCAGTGATGTTATCTCTGAATGGTAATGGTTCGGACTTCCATTGTCTATATTTTTTACTCTATTGAAACCTGTTGCTAGGGCGGAAGGATTAAAATGCAAATCAAGTGAGAAAAATCAAATCAAAATCAAATTATTGGTCGATAATGAAATTAGGGATTGATTGATCAAAAAAAATACTGTTGTTACAAAAAAACCGATCACCCGAAGACGATTGCGGATACCAGCAATCGAAACGTCGTGAGTACACTCAACTTGAAACTTGGTTTCAACATTTTTTCATAAAATTTCATTCAATTTCTTTATTTACATCGTTTGACTAGTATTTCATATTCGATACCTCAATTTTCTCGTCACAATATTAATTCATTTAATTCGTTATTTAAAAATTCTTTTTGATTCATGTTTCATATTCGAAACTCGTTTTTTTTTGTAACAACAGTATTTTCTTTGATAAATCAATCCCTAATTTCATTATCGACCAAAAATTTTATTTTGATTTGATTTTTCTCACTTGATTTGCATTTTAAACCTTCCGCCCTAGCAACAAGTTTCAATAGAGTTAAAAATATGGACAATGGATGTCCGAACCATTACCATTCAGCAAGTAACATTGTCAACCACTTTCAAGCAAACGTTGTTATTTTTGTTGATGTTCATATTCGGTACTGATGAAATCCTCTCAAAGACATATTTTGGGTGGACAAGTTAGAAGGTTTTTCTCCATATTTTTCGAATATTGGAATTTCAGATTCTCTGATTGTGTTTATTTTGTGTTGTTCTCCAAAGAAGAAACAATTGAAAAATTTGCTCCTAATATCAATATAACGAATCAAATATAATCGGATGTTGAAACATTTTTGTACAGTACCACCCTAACAAACCTCTTGGTTACCTGAAATTTTCAATTGTTTTTTCATTGACGTTGAAGTGATGAAGATCCACCTAACAAGGTTAGCAATTATGGAAGGATCATTTGTACCACTATCCTGGAATGTTATATGCTTATCCAGGATTATTTCAATAATAAACGATCTAATTATTCATGGAAAAATCTTTTGGATTCATAATAGAATAATCATGAAGATGATTCCTGGATTTTCAGGAATATTCCTAGATGATTCTTCAATTCGTCCTGGAATATTCAGAGAAAAGTTCTATGTCACTGCCAAATATCCGCAAATTATACATGACTGTGTGACATATATAAAAAACAACCCATTTGAATAGTTTGTTGGCTCAGATCAAGATGCATATATTTCTGGTGAAATGACTTATATACCAGAACAATGTTAATGTTTTCGTCAAAATCTCTAGATCTACGGCTCACTTGACAATGACATCCATTGAAATTAACATTTTTGAAATTTCTTTACAGATGATGTCAAGCGGCAACTCTAGACACATGACATTATGAAGTCTGACAAAAGTTCTATCAGCGAATTGTCTAGAACAAATCGTGCAGATTTGTTGTGTTACTTTCTTTTTTCAAGACTCTACCTGATAAAAGGAGAAAATACACGAGTTCTGTCAAAAATAGCACGGAATTCTTAATAAGAATTCGCTATATTTTTTATGTTTGATTGTTTTTGTTTAGACGTAAATACAGATATGCATCTCGATACATAAATTACAGATAGATGCATTAGCTTCATATTCTCGATATATGTTATAAGAAATTACTATCAGAATTCATAAAAATTCTAACTATTGAAAACACTCTCCCGAAAAAACTTTTATTTCACGATTTTAAATTTTTGTTATTACATCCTTTTACTGGGTATGTAACAATGTCACTAATGCTGGAACTTGGAATAAATATGTTAAACTGGGAAATTCTGAAAATCAATCAGCAAATAACACAAATATAAATTCTACCAAAGTGAAAACTGAGCAAGCAAACTTTGTTTTTATCAGCGTCGGAAACATTTAGCATTATATTAACCAGTTGAACTTGAGTACTTGTGTATTGAATGTTTTGTACCAACCATCGGAACTTGATATAGATGAATAGATGATTGATCATTGCGTCCACAAATAATACAACAGCGTTAGATATCCATTATGAAACAATATTTAAAACAAAACTTAAATTAAATACTAAACGAACGGTAAATAACTAATGATTGAAAGCAAATAACTAATAAAACTACGGTAGAGAATTAAACTGGAAACGACAAATAACAGTATAATTATGGAAAACTTCTAGCAAATTTTGAATGAATTGGAATGTAAATGTCAAAATATGACAGAATTCGATTCGTCCACCATCTTCTGGAAATCGCCGTAAATTCCGTGATTATGATTAATCTTGTCTAGAGTTTTTGACGAAACAATATCGAGTCGGAGATCGCACCAGGAAAATATGCATCTTGGTTCAGACTTATATTTTCCAGCTACCCTGGATGACAGCTCCACCAAATTGCATAAATGAAAGATGTCTAGGATTCTCCTGTCTCTGTCAAGCTTCGCCTGATAAAATTCAATTTTCCCAGATCCAGCGGACAACTTATCGCCAGGGAAACGGAATACTTCCAAGAAGAATAATAAACTCGTGAAATGGACCTTGAATCGCAGGAAAGATATCAAATTTCCGGATTATTGCAAATCTTCGTGCCGGCGGCGTTCTAGAAGCGATACGACCGTGTAACAACCGTCTGCTCTGTGTGCGGGAGGGTTTCATTTCGTAATTAGTAATGGTACACCAGGCAGTTGTAAAGCTACACTGCGTGCCACCGGGAGAGAGGGCAATGTTACACAATAATCAGCTTGACATTTTAATCCTGTCCCGGTCGACCAGATATAATATTAGCAGGTGGATTTCGTTCCAGGAAAACTGTCGGGGCAACGGATACGAGTGTTGTATGTCTTTTCTGTTTACAGGATGTGCCAACATAGCTGACGTTCAACCCACTGTAGGAATTTTGATAATGTTAGACTTCAGTAAGGCAATTGACACAATGGATTACGACTCACTACTTGCTAATTAACATTATATCGGTCTTTCTGAAAACGGCGTTTGAATAATAGGGAGCAAAAAAGGAAAGGCGACAAAACGGAAGACCTCAGGAAGAGTCAAACTACGTGAACCTCAAGTTAGGAGTCCCACAAGATTATATTCTGGTCCAATACTTTTCAACAACTAAATCATACACATATTATGGAGGAGTTTGAAACATTGTGAAATACACTGATAACACCCAACTGCCTTTCTCCTTTCCATACTATAAAATGATGTTCATATCATCATAGAAGATACCCCTATGATCATTTTAGAGTCTCGGTGTTATCATCGACAGTAAGCTCAGATTTGAGAGATATGTTAATAAACTTTTTCACTTACACTTTGGCTCATTCATAGTCAATGACTTCATCTGTTATCGGTGGAACTCAAAACAGTAATATGTGATAGCTTGATGTTTTCTCTCTTCCTCTTCCTCTTAGACATGATATAAGAAAACGATAAAGAATATCTCATGAACTTGAAGAAACGGGGATGATTGTACTCGTCATGTCTTTATCATAAAATCGTTATCAACAAAATTCCCCCATGCATGTACAATGAATTGGATTACAGACCCGATGGACACACAATCAACGGTTACTAGGCAAAAATAAGAATTAATATTGGAATCTATACAAGTGAAGATGGGCAGATTTTTTAATCTACCCCCCGAAAAGTATATATATATATATATATATATATATATATATATATATATATATATATATATATATATATATATATATATATATATATAGAATAACGATTTCGTGACTGGTTCGAGTATAGGTCTTGCTGTAGTGAGGTTGCAGTCAAAAAAAGGGGCTAAATTTGCAAAGAAAACTCTTCGTTATACGTCGAGCTTTCGCTAATGTTTATTACCTTCTTCGGGACAACTATAAAATGGTTGATTAAAATATATATATATATATATATATATATATATATATATATATATATATATATATATAATTTATTTTATAAATGGAGTACTTACAAACGTGGGATTGAAATGAAATTGGATCAGAACAAACAGAAAATACATAAATGAAATGACAATGACAAGTTTACTCAATCAAGGCGGAAAATTTTGGTTAACGGGTGTTATATTTTTTTCGTTGATAAGTAATAAATAAGTATATATCTGACTGAGGTTGTTCAAGTCGGTTCGTTTATTCATAGAATGTCGTTCTTTATGAATATGAACCATTTCTAGAAATATTCTTTTCGGAAGATTCTTCTCTGTGTCCAAAATTTCAGTATTCTCATAATCCATTCGTGGATCATTACGATTCACATGTTCCGATAAGGCACACGAATTGATGTTTCTTCTACAGTCGCTCCTGTGTGAAATTATGCGACTATTGAGATTCCTAGCTGTTTGACCAATATACGTCTGATTACAATCTAGACAGGGAATTTAATAAACAATATTAGATTTCTGTTTTTTCAAAATTGAAGATTTAACTTTGGAATGTAAGATAGAAATAGTATTTATGAATTTTTTCGTGATTTTAATGTTTTCATTCTTCAGAACATTGATTAATTTTGGAGTGAGTTCATGAATGAATGGGAGAGATCTGAATATGGTGGTTTGTGACGGGTTAGGAATTATGTTCGTGAGACGTGATTGATTATCATTCCCAAAATTCACAAACCGAATTCAGCAATGAGACCAGTAGTAGCATCTTTTGATGCCCCTAACAGTAGATTGGATAGTTTTTTAACCAATAATCATATTCGAAATCTCGATTTTTTGTAACAACAGTGTTCTCTTTGATCAATCAATCCCTAATTTCATCATTGACCGAAAATTCGATTTTGATTTGATTTTTTCTCACTTGATTTGTATTTTAATCTTTCCGTTTCTAGCAACAGGTTTCAATAGAGTTAAAAATATAGACAATGGAAGTCCGAACCATTACCATTCAGCAAGGAACATTGTCAACCACTTTCAAGCAAACGCCAAATATCTCTTGTTGACAAAACATTATGTACTTCAAGAGGGGCAGCCATCTGCGATCCATATCAATCGAACTCATAGATATGCATTCTTCACCAGACAGCACGATGAAAGCAGATTTCTTTAATTTTCGTTTCTTGCCATTGCTCTCTTTCGTCATGATTTTAGTGTCGTTCCATTCTACTGTGTGATCTCCATCGGCAGTAAGAATGTGTTCTGATGATTGAGAACCACCTATCTGTCTCTTACTGATGTACATGTATTTTTTTGACCACAGGAATTAGACAAACACAATTTTTTGTTTTCCGTTGTGTTATTTGGTTTGGTGTGTGTTAGTATTGACCATGAAGTATTTTTTGTTTTGAATGTTGTTCTAACTTTATAGCTGTTGCCGATCTGTTTTATCTTTTCAGACAAACGAGGGACATAAGGTATAATGTTTGATACAGGTTGTGTATTTTGTATAGGTTGTATGTCTCCATTGTGGACTGTGTTCGGATTTTCAATTTCTATCAAAGTTTTTTCTATGAATTTTGGCTTTCCTCTTCGAATCAAAAATTATCAATTACAACTCCTATGAAGGAAGTTAAATAAGATACAAACCCTCTGATTCATTCATATTATGCCATATAGGAATGGGAGTAGCTGTTTTGAATGGACCCTTTCTTTCTAATCGTCATAACAGTTTTAGGTTTAGTTACCCATATAATCGTATCACAAAGTAGAACAGTTTCTTTAACTTTTTTCCTATGTTCAATTTCATGTTGTGAAGGCTTCATCAATATATTCTCTATGAAATTGAAATCCGTCAAAGATATATTAGAATCAGATAATGAGCAAAATTACAAAAATAATTAGAAGCTCATTTACACAACAAATAATTGTTCTCTCAGAGTGGAAAATTCACTTGAATAAAACAGAAAGAAGTTAATGAACATTCACAATGAAGAACCTCAGATCGAAAATAACTCGGAGAAAGGAAGAATTATAATTGGTGGTTTTGATATCACTTCTTTACTTTAGAATGTTTATTCCTCCCAAGAATTTCCTCGATGCTGTAGGGACTATATTCCCAATCTGTCGAAGCTCTCAATGATTCACCTCTTCGTTAATTAACAGTGATTGGAGTACTGATTTGGGAATTGTGCATTTGGTTGGTTTCCTATGAAAAGTTATTTTTCACATGTCTGAAAGTTACCTGCTTTCAAAGGACCGTCTGTTCATCATCCATACACTTCATTCATTTGTCACTATTCATGCTACTACTACATTCAGCTCCCTGAGGAAAAACATCAGGAAAAGTCCCCGAGCTACAATTGCTTGTTTCAAGGAGAAATATGCGCATATACTCGATGAGAACGATCGAAAACTTCTGTACAGCTCATCAAACTCCGAAAAAACACCTGTCATTTTGGAAAAAGCAACAAAACCAATTGAACAAAGTTTCAAGTTTGACGTTTTCTGAATGGAAGAGCACCTTATGATGATATCGAAATGGTTGAAAATGGTCTCGAAATGTATCAACCATCAGAAGTCGAGACTTGTGCCAGCAATGGATTAACGAGGCCTTACCTTTCCGGCACGGTGACCCGACAGGGATTTGAACCATGGTCTCCCGCTTGATATGCGGGTAATTATCCGTTAAGCGGGCTCCATAGTGAAATTGAAAAATTTTTGGTGGAACTTACGTATTTTGGCCTCCTGAACAAAAAATTCTAATAAAGTTTTTGGGGCTCGCAACTAGTTTCGGAGATACGGCCCCCCAAAGACATGAAATCGGGGTTTTACGCCTATGTTTGTTTCTCATCCAATTCCGCCCGAAATTCCTCCTTCTTTCTATCAGCACAATATACTCATTCTATATATCCTTCTTCATCACTTTCCAACAGAATCATAAGCATTTTTCAGTACAAAACTCTAAAAGGTAAATCGTCATAGAATTTCGAGGTTAGCAAAACAGTAGAACGCGCGATGCGCGTTCTACTGTTTTGCTAACCTCGAAATTCTATGACGATTTACCTTTTAGAGTTTTGTACTGAGAAATGTAAAAATGCTTATAATTCTGTTGGAAAGTGATGAAGAAGGTGGTATAGAATGTGTATATTGTGCTGATAGAAAGAAGGACGAATTTCGAGCTGAATTGGCCGAATAAACAAACATAAATGTCAACCCTGAAAACCCCGATTTCCTGTCTTTGGGGGGCCGTATCTCCGAAACTAGTTGCGAGCCCCAAAAACTTTATTAGAATTTTTTGTTCAGGAGGCCAAAATACGTAAGTTCCACCAAAAATTTTTCAATTTCACTATGGAGCCCGCTTAACGGATAATTACCGATATGCGGACATGCTCACCTCTCCATGACCGAAAACCACCAACACTACTACTATTACAACTACCATGAAGCTATTGTATAGAGAAACATATGTAAATATTTTGTTAAGTGTCTGGTGATTATCACAAAACAAGTATCTTTCTAAATCATGTTTCATCAAGTATTATCCGATTCCGTCAGGTGATAGTTCTTTTCGTATCACATTTACTTCCAGCGATGTCATATCAACTCATGTTAACACCCAGATTCAAGTTGAGTGAAATATAAACGAAACAATATGAATTAGTCCTGAACATACTAATACCTACCGACACGATCTTCCACATTTCTAAACACAAGAGTACTGTCTTGCAACCCTTCTGATGTAAAATATGTTTTCTCTCCCGAAACATCTTAACTGATATTATGTATCATAGCCCTTTCGTCTTCATCTCTGAACACTACAGGATATTCCTTTCAGAAATATTCGAAGTTAATTATCTGCTCGGGGAGAGTAGTTTTAACCATGAATTTCTCATCCATTTCTTTTTTAAATGAATCCGTATGGAATAACACACACACAGTTTCCAGCTTCCGTCACAATTGTTCAGAGATTTTACAACCACTCCAAGATGTATCGAGCATGAAGGATTTGAACAGATTCTATCCAAACTCTGCCAGTACTCTTGTTACATCATTAACGTTCAGCGTTAACAAACAATTCAATTTTGAGTAGATAGCCGGGGGGTCAGACTCGATCAAGCTCCCAATTTGTCGAACCGAGAACATTCTGAGGAACATGCACATCAATTCACAACCCAACAGCCAATTTAGTGCCCTGCGATTCCAGCTGTTTTGAGAGCAGAATCCAAAATAACTGTCAGATTTGGTATACCAGATATAGTTTCTGAGATACGTAATATTGGCGCGCTTTCTTGAATAAACTAATCTTATTTTTTAATTTATTTATATATTTTATAATATTACTATTTTATTATTTATTCCTACTACGGTACAATTACCAAGAAAAAAACAAAAATATAAGTAAGATAATTAGCTTTATTACATATAGACATGAAAAAGCAGGAATATACATAAATAACATTCATCACTTATCACTTGAGAATTTTCTTTAATACGACTTTCTAACATGCCGGTCACCAGAACAATCTCGCTGAAGACTCCAACAGTAGTCGGCCATCATGTGGCAATCCCTCATCATCCTTGATAACGACTTCCCATAGTTTCAATGTCCTGGCGATATCTTTCTCCCTGTTCTTCACTTAAATCACCAAGGTTTTCTGCAAACCTATGGCCGTGTAGGTAGTGAATTTTTATGCTCGTGTTACAACCAAGACTTTTAAAGTTGGAAAGCATAGTTTTCACTTATTGTATGTAATTCTTTGCTCTATAATTTTCAAAAAAATTTCGTACTACTCCAAGAAATGAACACCAAGTATTGGATTTAAACTCATTCATTGATGCTGTAAATTTGGTCCATCCAATATTCTAGCTTTAAGTTTTTGTGTGCTAATTCTAGGAAACTCACGCGATATGTAAATAAAACAAAGTCCATCTTGATCTAAAGCAGGGGTGCTCAAACGGTCGATCGCGATCGACTCGTCGATCGCGAGTGCTTTTGAGTCGATCTTAGAAGAAATTTCCGATATAGAACTATTCATAGATTTTGTTTAAGAAGATAGGTCACTAGAACAAAATGGAATGAATAAACTACCAAAATTTATTCGATCCACAATTAGGCCAGAATAACACCCTCACCACTTTCTCTCATCGCGAAAACCCCTGCTGGCAGGAAAAGACGGCGGTACTTGTCAAAGAAAAGCCGCGTTTGGGTCGATTCAATTGTGCGAGTCTGCATTTTCTGATATGAAGATAATTAAGTCAAATTATCGCAATCGACTAACTGACGAACATGATTTGCCCTCGGTAATTACGTACCCTCATGAAAAGTATGCTGAATGCAGTGCCACGCTTCAACATCCAAAGTCACTCTTCAGTTAGGTTTAGACCCTACAACTCGTTTGTTTTGTAAGAACCAATAAACCCGCAATTTTGAAAATTTTTTTCATTGACATTTTAGAGTAGACCTACATTCAGATTCGATCGATCGTAGTCTAACAATATTGAGGTAGATCGCCAACAGTTCAAGTTTGAGCACTCCTGATCTAAAGCCTTTACAAATTGCTTCATGAGCCCCAACTTGATATGTAGATGTGGCAATATGATTTTTTCTCTCGCAACCAAAAGTTCGTTAATTACGTTATGTTGTCCTTGAATCATTACATTTCTTAAAGGCCAATCCCTGTTAAACCAGTGCTGATTTTGTGCTCTGCTATCCGAAAGACATAAAAAACAAGGATTGGATGGAAGTGGCCCTTCCTTGATGAAAATTCATATTAAACAAATAATATAGAGTTACCTGTAAGATCTTTACATATTTTACACAACTTTAAAGTTCCTGCTTAGCGAAATACGTGTCGGATTCAGTAAACCCTCATTGTGAAAATCTTACAGGCAACTGTATATCAAAAACAACGATATTTTGTATATCCACTTTGCTGTTCGAGGAAAAAGTTTACCATTTTCAAATCGACACATATCACTCACTGATGTTCTTCATACTTGATTTTTTTATAGAAAGGTCGGTTTTTACAATAATATGAGCAATAACAAGTACCTAAAATGGGGTAAATACATGCCAATTTCAGGTAAGTAACTTTGGTTTTCACCTGCAACGATTTCATTATTTTTACCTGTTAATGGCCTGTATCTGAATAACTAGAGCTGCTATGAGAGAATGCCAGATATTTTCGATATAAGCAAATCAAAAACATTCAGAATCAGTTTATAATTCACCACCAGAAAAAAAATAATATTATTTTTGGGTTGTGATTTGACGAACATCATGATAATGAGTATTAACTCAGGTATACAGGGGGTCTTCTTGCTTGTATGGTAATTAAATTTAGTAAAAGCAAAAAAATAGTGTGATAACTTTTTGATTCACCGGAAAGTTTTTGAGATATTTAACAGCAGTCGCTTTCCTCTACTGATCTACAGTTCTCAAAACTCTGTCTACAAAGCAGAAGGAAGAAGTATTTGGCAACAATACAAAAAATGAATTAAAACTGTGAAAAGTGCTGATTTAGTTTATTTCAGGCGAGAACCCCAGGTTGGATACGTATCCACTGCTGGCCATTTTTATGTAGGTTATTCTCGAATACATTCTAGTTATCTATACTGAGGTACAAAGAGGTTAGATTCTGACTTTATTGGTGGTGGGTGATCTTCGGAAAAACTGATAAGATTATGAAAATTCTTTCACTAACAGAGAGCGAAAGTCATAACAGCTATATGTTATTACAATCGAACAAAAATTCATTGGAAAATAATAGTATATGTAAATCAAGTTGAAGAAAAGAGCGCGAGATATTATAATACTTCAACAGTCTGCGCTAACTAAACCGTTCGGTATAGACGAACATAATGTTCACCAAAAATGTTGTCTGTATCAGTTCGACGATAAAGTTTTTGGTACTCTGTAGCTAGCTTTTCTGAAACTCTACCTCTAAGGGAATGAAAAACTGCAAAGTTCGGGTGGGACAACGTGATTCCAAGGCCAATCTACATCAATTTTCGCCTAAACCTCCTTCAACAGAATAGATGGAAGATGTGTTCGTATTTACCAGAAACGGTAATATGAATCGGCAACATCATTATAGATTCATCGTACGCAGTATTGTTTATCGAAACTTTACATTAAATAATTCTGCCGTATTGCGATTTAAAAAGCGATAAAAGGATATGGAACTCATTATTTGAAATTTTCAAAGATAATCCTCATATATAGACACATAAATTATCAGAAAACTTTACAAATACGTTGATCACTTGTCGAAAGAAAAAGTGTGGAATCTCTCTCTCCCTATCTTTTCATTTTTGAATTACTTTCTTGACATATTTTCAAAAACAAGCACAGATTTTTGAAGATAAACTATTTTCAATTGAAGTAGCAAACTTTTTAGGGTAAATTAGCTTAAATTGATAAAACAATTCCACTCTCAAAAATTTTTAGTCAAAAACAATTTAAGAATCTTCCCGCCCTATTTTATAGATTGTAACGGTTTTTCTTTCGATTCTGTCGAACTATACATTCCTTGTCTCCTCTCTTTTGATTCTCATTATGTTTGGTAAACATTACGATATTGATTCCATCTGTGAACCCAGTTTTCAGAAACAACCAATTGAGAAACATTGTTTTCCAAAGGTCGCAAACACATCTGATTTTTTATGGGTACGATTCGTTTTCTAAAAATTTTATTCAATTCGAATTGAGTTCTGGTGGGATTCATCGGACGGAGACAACACCAGTTACCTGAAACTGAAAAGCCCACCATCATTCGAAAGTTTTTATCATCCCTGTCGAAATGTACGCAGCTCAGATTTCATCTCAACTCTACCCGACTCCAGTTGGCGTTGTTAGCGTTAACAAACAATTCAATTTTGCGTCGATAGCCTCGGGCCATCCTCGCTCAAGCTCCCAATTTGTCAAGTTTCCACCTCAAACTCTCGAACCGAAAACATTCTGACAAGCATGCATATTAATCAATCCACAAACGGCATTAACATCAAAATAATGAGTGTGTCAACTTAGGTGTTTACCGAGAACTTTGTGCTCGGTAACAGGAAGATAACTCAATATACTGTCCCAATTAGCAACCCTGTCTTGTTAGTGCCGAAGAAAATTATCTCGCTAGGGCATGATTACGTCTCCGGGAGGATTACAAGTACACAGTTTCAGCGGTTGAGGGGTCTCAAGGCGTGACAAATCCTTGGCTACATAGCTAACGTTTGTCCTAACCGATACTACTGCCAATATGAAATTTTACATGGGGTTGAAGGTTGTGGGGGATCCTGAAACTGTATTTAGCTGACATTATATGAGGGGCTGAATGACAGTTTCGCAGCTAGTCAGATATTGAGAATTACCAGCAATAAGGAGAGTATGAACAGTGACTTCAATAAATTGAAAGAGCTGTAGAAGTAATCACCTCTGGTTGGCTTATGAAGTCATGTACAAAGTCAGTAGGTGATTTTCTTCAATTATTACATTTTCCGAAGCGTTCCGGATGAATTTTATTAGGAGCATTACTGGAAACGGATGACCGAATTAGTATATTGTTTACCAGAGTCCAGGAATGTGGCCTTTCCTACTTGGTAAACATACTGATCATAAAAATTCGACATGTACTGAATCATTTTGAAAAAATCGCGAATAATTTTATTCACAAATATATGGTGCTTTGAAACTCATAATGAAATTACTTGGGTTACTATGGAAACTTCTTTCGATCATTCATGTAGAACATTGACAACTGTAAGGAAAAATATCTTTTCCTTACAGTAAGGAAACTTCGACTTTTACTTTGAAAAATTGTGTCTAGAATGTCCAAATTTTCAAGCGATTGGCGCAAAAGGATTTTTTCCGCAAATCAATCGAAAGTAATATATAGGTATAGGGAAACAGTATATGAATTTGTTGACAAAGTGATAATGAATCATAATATGATATTATATACGGGGTGTTCCAGTTGAAAAATCAAAGAAGCCGCTACTTTATGGTAGAAGCGACAACGCCGCATCGTCTAAAATATTTTAGGCGTGTAGGTCATATTGATTTATGCATACTGTGAAATTTTGCAGGTTGATCCGTTGAATTGTTTGTCAGAAACGACTAATTAACGCCCATCATAAAAAGCCCTGTATAACTACCACTACTGTAAACTCAGCCAACAGTTTTCAGTGCTATGAGTCTGATTTCCATTATATCATCAACAACCCTACAAATAGGCAACGTATGCCCGATCAACCAGTTTTGATCATTGGAAAATATCATCAATTCTTCATATTCTGTAATAAAATGATATATACCTGTCAATTTCGTTCATAGTGAATGTCAATAGGACAAATTCCCAATGGTGCAATTGTCATCGTTCGGAACCATAGTAGAAAATATTAGTAGGACTTTCAATATAAACTTTCGATGAACATTAAAAAGTCCAAAAACAGGTTGTTATGTTACAATTCACTTAGATACTCCAAGGGTACAGTTCTTGAACCACTGGTATATACGTTGTTGCTAGGCAGAGACCAATCAGACGTGTTGCAGCTTAGCAACAGAGTATACGCAGAATTGCGAGAATAGGCCCCTAGCTTTTCATATTTGGGTTTCTGCATAGGAATCTCGTAGACAGAAATCAGGAATTAATTAATTTTGCTTGAGGAAGCTCTTGTCTATTGCGGTTTTATAAGGCTGTTCTGAGTGAGAATCGTACACAAAACTGTAGTATACCTACTTTCTGTAAAATCCTGCAGGGTCATTCTAAAAGATTGTTTAGTATCTCAATCATTCAATCGATCTTCATTTCCAGAGAGTTTTTGTAAGTGGCGAATTCGTAAATAACGGTAGAAAATCGATAAGATCAGAAAGTGTATTTTAGTATTCCCAAATTCTGCACCTTGAGAATTTTTTTTACTGTCAATTGAGGCTTCAAGAACAAAACTGTTACCAGATGCTTTATACTTCAAACCATTCTAATATTTTTCAGTGTAAAAATGTGAAACTGGCTTAGGGTACAGTTGTACGAATTTATGTTAAATATCTATTTTGAATAAATAATTGGATGTTGCTGGAATAAAAAATGCATTTATTTTTGAAAAATCAAATTTTCGGAAAAAAAAAAAACGTAAGCCACTATAACCGAGGGGGAAACACTAGCTGAAATCTGTACAAGATTTAAAATCTTTCAAAGACTTCAAGACTTAAACGCATGACTTAAAGACTTAAAGGCATGACTTAAAGGTTTGAACGCACGACTTAAAGACTTGAACGCATGACTTAAAGACTTAAAACGATGACTTAAATGACTTGAAATTTTTAGGTGTACAAGATTGAAAGAAGATGTTTCTCCCTCGACTATAGCAGAAGATAATTTCTGGCTGACTGTGAAGCACTCCTTAAAACATTGAATTTGTAAAAAAGACAAAGCGGCTAGTTTTTTATATAATTTGAGCTTTTGTTGTACCTTCATCAAATTTCTGGTTCTTAGAATGAATATATGCATTCATATCATATTTTCAGCCCAGATTATAATTCCAAATGATTCAGAAGAAGTAGACAAGTTCTTATACATTTCTTGCCGGAGGTTTGAACGTACCACAATTGGTTGTCAATGTAATTCCTGGGATACAGGTGTATGGAGGTTGATATGTGTATATTATTACTAGTATGGTAATTATCGAAGAAAGATGAAAATTGAAATATCTAATGAAAGAATAAATGCCACCATAGGTAAAATTTAATAAGTGATAATATGGTGATAATAACAATATCAAGAGAAAATAATGTAACATATATATCCATTGTCATCAAAATGTACTTCTACTACGTACTCTCAGAAATGAATATCTAGGCGAGAAATGGAAGCTTTTTTATATGGAATGTACATTTGCATGAATTATTTTTGCTGAAATCAGACAGTATTTGGTAAAGGTAGCTCTGAACCCCCAATTTGAAATCCTAATATATCTCCATTTTTTCTCATATCAATCCTTAACACGTGCTGGTTCATTGAAACAAACTCCAATGCTTTATTCGGTGGAATCACTGTCATGACTCCCAGATGACAGAAATCCATCTTCGAAAGCGGAAATATACAAGAGAAACAGTTCCTTCAGCAAGCTTTCGCCCACCGACAAGCAGATCCGAAGAGATAGGGGTCTAGCCCCGAACACGGATGACAGATCTATGTTGGGGTGTAACGCGGTTTACAGAAATCTGTTATGCGGTAATCTGTCACCACTAAGTAGTGGGAATGCGCGTCTTTCTCATAAATTCGTGTTCCCATCACGAAGACTTCTCGTCTTTTTTATGCCGACGTTTTTTCACCACTGCTTCGTCGTCAACTGTTTTCTCAGGTCGGTTATTTATGGTCAACCCTGGGCTATGCCATTAAAAAAGATGCGTCATTGAAAAGACTGATAAATTACCTATGAACTGGAAAAATAATCACGCTCAGATGGAATCACCAATCTTGTATGAGTTTTTTCACGACTGGATGATATTTGAAGTGGAATTTGTTTCGAGTCAAATTTGTTGGACAAAGATTTGGAAAAAATCGAAAAGATGTACAGCTAGACTCCTCATTGAAGTTAACGAGTTATACAGTTGAAAAGCATAGCTCAGACATTTGTCAAAAAATTATCCTGGCAAATACGGTTCAATATCACACAGCAGTACATAAACACGTGTCTCAAGAATGTTTTTCTTCTCCCCCTATTTCAAACCGTTCTTTACGTATTTGACATCTGTTAGGTAATGACACATTTAGCATAGAAGTGTGTGATGAAACAATTTTCTCTCAGGGTATTTTTCAAAGAAAGTAGAAGTTCTAAAGGAAAAATCTTCTGATTATGGACTTTTATTACAACTCCTTCTAAATTTCGGTAGTCGACAAACAGTATTATTATGACAATTTAACTCATGTATAAAATATCCCATAAGCCGCCGTGATTTTGTCATTATGACAGCAAAAAAAATTTGCCCTAAGTTTTTCAGCGACAAAACGGAATCTAACTCTTGAAAGCATGGCAACCAGAATTGTAAACAAAACTTTGACGGCGTCTTTGTCAATTTTTTACTTGCGTTGTCGAAAGAGTATATCATCTGTGAAAATGAAATATAAGAATTGTGTTTTTGAAAATTGTACTTTTCCGTTGAATTGAATTGTATTGTATTCATCAAATTGTTGTACCGAATTACACTCGAAATTTTTATTGTCGAAGAAAACTTGACATTTATTATTCGAGTTTAGTTGCTTTCCGGCAAATTAACTCAAAAACTGACAGAAAAAAATTACTCGTCCTACGGACTCGTAATTTTTTTCAGAGGCAGTTTTTTTCGTTGAGTTGCCAGGCAACAAAATTCTCATCGAAATGTCGAGTTTGCTTCGACAAAAAAAAGCTCTCGTGTAATTATAAGTGAAAAATACCACTACCCACCCGAAATAATTGAAGGCGCAGTTTCCACAAAGTAAAACTTTATGGAGAAACATAAAACCTTTCAACAATATTAATTTCCACTGAATTACGAGATGAAAAATCAGCTGTACTCTGATCGATAATAAGAATCTAGAAAAGTGAACTAAATTCCTGGCGTACTCCGGATAAAAACTTACAGTTGTTTTTGCCGCACAAAATATTTTTACGGTGTAGGCTATCGATGGTTCGATCCAAGCGAGCAACAAGATAATAATTTTAATATACCGGGTGAAGAGAAAGACGAACGCAAGAGGCAATGACGGGTTTTGTTACAAGTGTATTTCGAGTTTTTTTCAATTCAACGAATTTTCGTTTCTAATTGTAAAATCGAATTAAAAATTATATTTCTAGGAAATTAATTTCTCTCGTTGATCATTGAAAATTAAATTGAAAACATTTTTGTTACACCAACACAAATTACTTCACTAGCATGGTGAGAGTAGAAAAAGTACAGTACGAACTCGAGGATAAGGCTAGTTACTTATAGTCTCAAATTTTCACTCACGCGTGATAGGCTACTCATCCTTCTAGTTATGTGATATGCAGGGTGTCCCTGGACTGTATAGATGAGGTCAAAATATCACCAGTACTCCATAAAACTTTTGTTCTTATAATCCTTCGTTACCAAGTTACGGGCCCTCAAAGTTACAATATGAAACATGTTTTTCTTTGATGACTTTTCAAGTGAATATTCAAAATCAACCAAATTTTTGTGGTTGACTGAACAAATGAATTGTTTTGATGAGGTTCCATGCAGAACTCATTTATTTTGCTACAAAGTCAGGAACGGACTAGCCCCGACGCTCCACATTCCAGAACTTTGAAGACACAGATATTTTTCAACATTTCTCAACAAAATCAGGTCGCCTAGATATTTTTCTGAATAAAAGTACTCATGTGGAAATTAGATCGGAGCAACGATTTTTGATAAAAACGCACTTTTGTTCTTTCGTTCCATGCGAGTTATAGACTATACTTTTTCTAAAGCTGTAACAGATAATAGCAAGTCATTCGAAATTTCTTTTCGGGTATAGTAGTTTTCACAATAAATGGTATTGACTGAAGGATTATAATAAAACCAATTAGACCCTTAAGTTGTGAAATCCGAGATGCACATCATAAATGTAAAAGGACCTGATTCAGGTAAATTTGTTTCTCAGAGAGGGATTGTAGAGGATTACAGCTTACACTTCTTGTTCATTTTAGTCTTTGTATTTCATTGGAATAATGCGGCGTGCAATAATTTTATAACATTTATTTGCTATTACAGACATTAATAGCAAAGATTTTATACCCCAACGTACAGAATAGGCAGTATGTGGCGTCCGTGGATAAAAAGTAATAGTGCTTCTTCATCATTATAAAAAATGTCTATAGTTACTTCAGCAAGGATATAACGCGGGTGCTGCAGCAAAAGTAACCAGTAATTTGACGAAGGTGCCTCTTACTTCAGTTAGACGAATTGTGTAAAATTCCATGGAATCAAGAAAAAAGCGTGAAGATTCCGGTGTCACAAAAAGTCTAGACGACTGGGAAAAAGATTTGATAAGGCGAAAAATCTACACTATGTGCGATGAGCAGCGTGTCCCTACAGTCAAAAGTCTGAAACAGCGGCTCATCAATGACGAAACTCACATCAACTGTGGCCTCACTACTCTTTGGCGAGCTCTGTCTGCAATGGGCTTTGAATATCGCAAAATTGACAAGAGACAAGTAATAATGGATCCACACGTTCAATAAACTGGCGTTCTGAATATATAACGTCAATAAGAAAATACCGGTCTGAAAATCGGCCAATACTCTACCTCGACGAGACGTGGTTTGACACGCATGACACCCCTTCCAAAGGATGGTCTGATTCCTCTGATAAGTGTGAAACAAAAGCACCATCAAATAAAGGGAAGAGAATCACAATATTACACGCAGGATCAGAAAATGGTTGTATCCCAAACGCTATGTGGCTTTCTGCCAAAAATATTAAGGACTCTTGTGTTGATTAGCACGAAGATATGACAGCAGAGCTTCTTGAAGATTGGTTTAAAAATTGTCTGTTACCCAACATCCCGCCAAATAGCGTTATAGTAATGGACAACGCAAGCTATTATAGTCGACAATTGCAAAAAATTCCTTGCTCAAAGAATACGAAATTGGAGATTCAAAACTTCATGGCTGCAAATGACATATATTTTGAGGAAAATTATACAAAAAAAGAACTTTCAAAGTGCTGCAGTCATTTTTAAAAAAACGTATGTTTGAGATACAATTGCAGAAGAATTGGGACATACAGTGTTACGACTACCTCCCTACTACTGCGTGTTCAATCCCATAGAGGTTATGTGGCACCAGCTTAAATCGAGCGTGCGCGGAAAAAATACTTCTAAGGCTTTAAGTGGTAGTGTGGTAGAATTAACTAGCAACTGTATGAATGACATTCCTACCGAGAGTTGGAAAAGTTCTGTTAGTCATGTTATAAATGTTGAAAACTCGTACCTTTCTGTAAAATCAATTGCGACAATTATAATTATTTCAGATGAGGATAGCGATAGCGACACTGAACTAAATATAGAATAGAATTGTAACATTTATATAAATGACTTGTATATCTCCTACATTATGCAAAATTCAAATTTCTTAAGTTCGACCCTGTAGCACATTTGCATCTTATACCAGATGATTTTCTACACAATGGGATTAAATCGGGTAGTTTATTGCACTTAATGAGCCAATACCATTTACTGTGAAAAATTCTATACAATTTAATATGTGAATAGAGAGAGCTGTCATTTTTTGAAATTCGACATTCCATGGGAGATCTCATTCATTGTGTAATAATAATTTCACTTGCAATGGAATGCAGACATTATTTAATCAGGTGAGGAAATAAAATTGAAGACATACAACAACTGTAACACAATGAAGTCTTTGAAATTGAATATATACAATGAACCTTACTGTTCTATCAAAAGCAGTTTGAAAAGAGCAATTTCGTGTTATAGCCGTTGGTATGTTAAGGCAAGTTGCCAAATTTTCTCATATATATAAAATCATTGTTTTCATCAATCTACTCATGATTCTATGGTTCTGGCAATTCTATTTATATTCGCAGCCTCTTTCTCAGCTCACCAATATATACAACAGATGTACTTTTTCGTTTTTTAATCTATCAGTTTTATTGTATTACTGCCATCAGCCCATTGCAGACTTTCATTCCCGCCATCCAACTGAGCGATGATGCCAATTCTCCACCACGGCTGCTCCCAAAGAGGTTTTGTTTTGTGTTGCTACGGCGGCGGCACGGGTAACCGTATTAAAGCGAAACAAAGACACGGCAATAATGCCGCTTTTTATGGTAACATTGGCTGAGCGCTGTTACGTAAATGTCACTATTCGCCGGTCTGGTTCTATTCACGGCATAAATAATGACGGATTTTTTTCACCGAAGCGAATGTACTCTCATTATTCGGGAGTATCGGGTCAACAAATTGAGGAATGATTTCCGTGAAACCGGAAAGAAGTGATTTATTTTCATGCGGTTGCGGAATGAGTTGGTTCACCGGTAGTTGGTAGGACTGATAAATGTCCACATCTTCACTATAATGGCGGGGAGAATCTATTTTACTGACTGAGGAATTTCTTGCGGAATGGGTAGTGAATGGTAATTTTTTTTTCTCAAATCGCATATTTGTATCGAAAAGAGAACAACAAATATGCCCATAGAATTTTTTTCCCGAAAAAACCCCCCTTGACCCCACTTTACTCTTGTGATTTTTCGAATAAATTTGCGGAATGGGTAGTAAATGTTGATTTTTTTTCCTCAAATTGCATATTTGAATCGAAAAAAGAACAAAAAATATGTTCATAAGATTTTTTTCCCGAAAAAACCCCCCTTGACCCCACTTTACTCTTGTGATTTTTCGAATAAATTTGCGGAATGGGTAGTAAATGTTGATTTTTTTTCCTCAAATTGCATATTTGAATCGAAAAAAGAACAAAAAATATGTTCATAAGATTTTTTTCCCGAAAAAACCCCCCTTGACCCCACTTTACTCTTGTGATTTTTCGAATAAATTTGCGGAATGGGTAGTAAATGTTGATTTTTTTTCCTCAAATTGCATATTTGAATCGAAAAAAGAACAAAAAATATGTTCATAAGATTTTTTTCCCGAAAAAACCCCCCTTGACCCCACTTGTGATTTTTCGAATAAATTTGCGGAATGGGTAGTAAATGTTGATTTTTTTTCCTCAAATTGCATATTTGAATCGAAAAAAGAACAAAAAATATGTTCATAAGATTTTTTTCCCGAAAAAACCCCCCTTGACCCCACTTTACTCTTGTGATTTTTCGAATAAATTTGCGGAATGGGTAGTAAATGTTAATTTTTTTTCCTCAAATTGCATATTTGAATCGAAAAAAGAACAAAAAATATGTTCATAAAATTTTTTTTCCCGAAAAAACCCCCCTTGACCCCACTTTACTCTTGTGATTTTTCGAATAAATTTGCGGAATGGGTAGTAAATGTTGATTTTTTTCCTCAAATTGCATATCTGAATCGAAAAAAGAACAAAAAATATGTTCATAAGATTTTTTTCCCGAAAAAACCCCCCTTGACCCCACTTTACTCTTGTGATTTTTCGAATAAATTTGCGGAATGGGTAGTAAATGTTGATTTTTTTTCCTCAAATTGCATATTTGAATCGAAAAAAGAACAAAAAATATGCTCATAAGATTTTTTTCCCGAAAAAACCCCCCTTGACCCCACTTTACTCTTGTGATTTTTCGAATAAATTTGCGGAATGGGTAGTAAATGTTGATTTTTTTTCCTCAAATTGCATATTTGAATCGAAAAAAGAACAAAAAATATGTTCATAAGATTTTTTTCCCGAAAAAACCCCCCTTGACCCCACTTGTGATTTTTCGAATAAATTTGCGGAATGGGTAGTAAATGTTGATTTTTTTTCCTCAAATTGCATATTTGAATCGAAAAAAGAACAAAAAATATGTTCATAAGATTTTTTTCCCGAAAAAACCCCCCTTGACCCCACTTTACTCTTGTGATTTTTCGAATAAATTTGCAGAATGGGTAGTAAATGTTTTTTTTTTCTTCAAATTGCATATTCGAATCGGAAAGAGAACAACAAATATGTCCATAGAATTTTTTCTGCGAAAAAACCCCCTTTGACCCCACTTTACTCTTGTGATTTTTCGAATAAATTTGCGGAATGGGTAGTAAATGTTGATTTTTTTTCTTCAAATCGCATATTTGTATCGAAAAAAGAACAACAAATATGCCCATAGAATTTTTTTCCCGAAAAAACCCCCTTGACCCCACTTTACTCTTGTGATTTTTCGAATAAATTTGCGGAATGGGTAGTAAATGTTGATTTTTTTTTCTCAAATTGCATATTTGAATCGAAAGGAGAACAAAAAATATGTTCATAAGATTTTTTTCCCGAAAAAAAACCCCTTGACCCCACTTTACTCTTGTGATTTTTCGAATAAATTTGCGGAATGGGTAGTAAATGTTGATTTTTTTCTTCAAATTGCATATTCGAATCGAAAAGAGAACAACAAATATGCCCATAGAATTTTTTTCCCGAAAAAACCCCCCTTGACCCCACTTTACTCTTGTGATTTTTCGAATAAATTTACGGAATGGGTAGTAAATGATGATTTTTTTTCCTCAAATTGCATATTTGAATCGAAAAGAGAACAAATAATATGCTCATAAGATTTTTTTCCCGAAAAAAAACCCCTTGACCCCACTTTACTCTTGTGGCTTTTCGAATAAATTTGCGGAATGGGTAGTAAATGTTAATTTTATTTCCTCAAATTGCATATTTGAATCGAAAAGGGAACAACAAATATGCCCATAGAATTTTTTTCCCGAAAAAAATTCCCTTGTGGTTGGTTTTTCAATTTAATGGGGATCCAGATCTTCAATACTCCGCATTATTCGCCGTCGCAGTTCATCTCTGGTAGGCACTGGAGTACTGTACAACCCTTCTTTCAAAACACCCCATAAAAAAGTCAAGTGACGTGAAATCGGGTGATCTCAGTGGCCAATCTCACGGCCCTATACGCCTGAACCAACGATCGTCAAAGAGTTCGTCAAGTTTCCTGGAAACTTCCTGGTTGGAATGAGCTGGGGCTCCGTCCAGTTGAAACCACGAATTCCTATATTCCTCTAAAGGCAAATTTTTGAGAAAATCAATTACAGTCGTCCTTAATGAAAGCTAATTTTATTGTTCTTCAAAATACAGAAAACATTCAGGTCAAATTTTCATTGAAAACCCATTTCTTTTGTGACATGAGGATTATGATCAGCCCAAAAATGTTTATTCCTTGTATTGAAATTGAAATCAAAAGGGATTCACAAAAATGCACTCTACGTTCAAGTCTTCTGCTTTACAGCTTGAACTTTGATAAATTTATACGGATGCATTCCGTGATTTTCCGAAATTCGTTGTACTGAAGCATGTGATGATACACTTGAATCTTCTTCTGCACTGCGAATGGAAGCTTCTGGATATGCATAAAAATATGCCAAAACGTCAACAGTATTGTCATCATTTGAAGTAACAGGTTTTGGTAATGTTGAAGGCGCTTTTAACATTGAGCCATACTTAATAAGGAAATTATTTTGTAATCTTACAAACTTCCTCTCGTTCATTGGTATTATTTCAGGATACATTTGGTTGGATTTTCTACAAGTTCTGGCAATGATTTGATCACACTGTCCGTGTATAATAAATAATTTCATTAGATTTTCGTTTGAATAATCAATATCAAAACTGAGCTTCACGCTCTCGTTCCATAAATTATAAAACTGAAGGTCCACGACTCTTCATTTTCGAGTTCGTTTTGAAGTAAAATATATAACAAGAATGGTATCATCGTTGAAAAGGTTGTCTGCTCATTCAAACAAAGTATCACTCGACAATGAGAATTTTTCATTTAGAGTCCACTTGCTAAAGGTTTGAAAGGGCGAATGTGAGAAATCCTGAATGAATTTCCCTCTTGAATTTTAAATCGAGTTTCTTAATATTCTTCACCTGTGAATTCATGTAATATTCACTTCTTCAATTAAAGGGCCGGAAGAAAAAATGGACCGGAGAAACTTACCGTTGTGGAAGCTTCAGGAGATTCAATAATTAAAAGAATTGGAAGTAAAGAAGAAGGTACTACACTGTTAGTTCCAACAGTAACAGCTGTAGTCTCATTGTTGTCATGCGAAAATCAAAGATGATTTTATAACTCAACAGTCTCATCGGATTCCCTGTTCCTATTGAAGAAATTGAGTTTTTGTTCAGTGCTTATCAAGATTGTTGCTCTATGAACGGAATTGATATAACTTTCGATGACTGGTCCCTTTACATTCCGAAAGATATTCCTCATCAAACAAATGGCTACGACTGTGGAACCTATGTATGCCTTTATAGGGAAATTTTAATCGATGGTGATGATGATATTCTGAAATATCATGTGAGTGATGACATGGTAATTTACAGAAAGAAGATTCTATGAGAAGTGATAAAATTATTCTACCGCCTACCCAGAATTTTCATAACAAGAAATGTATGAAAGACATACACGGTACTGGTGAAATGAAAAAAATAAGAAAAATATATAGTGAACTGCATCCTCTAGGCACAGTTGAGTTCCTTAAGCAGGCAGTAGACACATACTGGGATGAGAACACTCTTTCAAAATGTGCACTGCAGGATGAGTGTACGAATGCGCTCGGGAAAATGGTCCTATGTGAGAAATATGTAGCCATTGGTACCACAAAAGATGTATAGGACTAACAAAGGTGCCCAAAATATTTTGAATGTTTCAAGTGTTCGAGAAAGAATTCGACTTGAATATTTTTCAAACAATTGTATTTTGTTTTATTATTTATTATTGATTTACTCAACAATACCTCTATGGAGTTAATAGTTTGTTTTTGTTATTAATTTTCAATTTTTTATTATGTTCCATGACCGACTGTATCATTGTTATTTCTTACCACTAGAAACATTTGACAATTCATTCGTTTTTCATTGTTAACATAATTTTTGAACAAGTACATAAAAACCAACGTCATCAACTACATTTATCCATATAACGGGCAAATGATAATCCAAAAAAGAGCAGCTGGAACTCAAAAAATGTTTGTATTACAATTTTTATTGACGTAAATTTTCCATTGTTTCTCTCTACGAATGAATATGTGAGGGTTCTGAATAAATGAAAACAAGAAGCTGCCAAGACTCTGTAGTACGGTATATGGAAATTACCGTCAACTTCTGGCTCCATTGAAAGGAAGCAAATTGGTCATCTTCACACACAAGAGTAAAGTGCGGTCAAGGGAAAAAAATTCTATGGGCATATTTGTTTTTCTCTTTTTGATTGAAATATGCAATTTGAGAAAATAAAATTAACATTTACTACCCATTCCGCAAATTTATTCGAAAAATCACAAGAGTAAAGTGGGGTCAAGGGGGGTTTTTTCAGGAGAAAAATCCTATGGGCATATTTGTTGTTCTCTTTTCGATTCAAATATGCAATTTGAGGAAAAAAATTAACATTTACTACCCATTCTGCAAATTTATTCGAAAAATCACAAGAGTAAAGTGGGGTCAAGGGGGGTTTTTTCGGGAAAAAAATTCTATGGGCATATCTGTTGTTCTCTTTTCGATTCAAATATGCAATTTGGGGAAAAAAATTAACATTTACTACCCATTCTGCAAATTTATTCGAAAAATCAAAAGAGTAAAGTGGGGTCAAGGGGGGTTTTTTCAGGAGAAAAATCCTATGGGCATATTTGTTGTTCTCTTTTCGATTCAAATATGCAATTTGAGGAAAAAAAATTAACATTTACTACCCATTCTGCAAATTTATTCGAAAAATCACATGAGTAAAGTGGGGTCAAGGGGGGTTTTTTCGGGGAAAAAATCTTATGAGCATATTTTTTGTTCTCTTCTCGATTCAAATATGCAATTTGAGAAAAAAAAATCAACATTTACTACCCATTCCGCAAATTTATTCGAAAAATCACAAGAGTAAAGTGGGGTCAAGGGGGGTTTTTTCGGGAAAAAAATTCTATGGGCATATTTGTTGTTCTCTTTTCGATTCAAATATGCAATTTGAGGAAAAAAAATTAACATTTACTACCCATTCTGCAAATTTATTCGAAAAATCACAAGAGTAAAGTGGGGTCAAGGGGGGTTTTTTCCAGAAAAAAATCTTATGAGCATATTTTTTGTTCTCTTTTCGATCCAAATATGCAATTTGAGGAAAAAAAAATCAACATATACTACCCATTCCGCAAATTCATTCGAAAAATCACAAGAGTAAAGTGGGGTCAAGGGGGGTTTTGTTCGGGAAAAAAATTCTATGGGCATATTTGTTGTTCTCTTCTCGATAAAAATATGCAATTTGAGAAAAAAATTGTACCATTTACTACCCATTCCGCAAGAAATCCCTCAGTCAGTAAAATAGGCACAACCATAATGGCGCTTCGTAAGATAGTTGAAAGTTTGAGCATATGAAGTACTTAGGATATAATTTTTATGACAATTTGACTCATGTATAAAATATCCCATAAGCCGCCGTGATTTTGTCATTACCACAGCGAAAAAACTTTGCCCTAAGTTTTTCAGCGACAAAACGGAACCAAACTCTTGAAAGCGTGGCAACCAGAATTGTAAACAAATCTTTGACGGCGTCTTTGTCAATTTTTCACTTCCGTTGTTGAAGGAGTATATCTGATCTGTGAAAATGATCTACAAGAATTGTGTTTTCAACAATTGCACTTTTCCGTTGAATTGAATAAACTAAACTGTATACATCAAAGTGTTGTACCGAATTACACTCGAGCTTTTTTTTGTCGAAGAAAACTTGACATTTATGATTCGAGTCTACTTGCCTTCCGGCAAATTAACTCAAAAAACTGCCAGAAAAAATTACTCGTCCTACGGACTCGCAATTTTTTCAGAGGCAGTTTTTTTCGTTGAGTTACTAGGCAACAAAATTCTCATCGAAACGTCAAGTTTACTTCGACAAAAAAAAGCTCTTGTGTTATTATGAGTGAAAACTTACATTACAGATGAGTATCGGTATCACTACTTTGATTCGGATTTGAAGGCCGTCGTTTTTTGAAATTTCTCCCTGGCGTTTCGCTGGCGCGAGTGGCTAGCTTCTTCAGAGGCTCATACGTCTTGAATTTGATTACAGTGACTGGGTACTACGACTTAAAGTATATTTTTATGAATTCAGTTAAATTGAAGTGCTAATTCCTTTTTTTGAATTCAGCACTACCTGCTGTCATGTTCCTATTCTTGAACGTTTCGAAATGGGATTCCATATTCGGTTGAGGTTCACAGCTTCTTCTTTTCTGTTGAAATTATCCGTGTGTTTGTGGATCTGTATTGCTTCCCGTATCAGTCGGCTATGGTATCCCTGGTTGGGGACAATGATTTTCGCGTTTTCAAACAGAATCCTGTGGTATTCCTCACTGAGTGCGTGTTTCGTTACAGCCGACTTTTTAGTTTCTTTCATACTCTCCCAGTCTTCCCATAGATCTATCTATACCGATGTATACCTTCCCATAGGTGCATGGTACGCGATAAACCCCTGCTGCTGACAGTGGCTCTCTTTTGTCCTTAGCCGACCTGAGGCTCTGTTTTATCTCCTTGGTGGGTATGAAAACTGTTTTGATCTTGTATTTACCCAAGACTACTTCAATTATGTCTGTGATTCTCGGGATATATGGTAGATAGGCACGTGCAACTATCTGAGCGTCCTCTCTGTTTTAAACCGTAGAACTCTCCGGTTTCACGGCCCTGTTGATCTCGGATATACTGTATTCATTTGATCTCAAGGTCACTTGAAGATGGTGTAGTTCTTTCTCTTCGAGCACGTTCTGTAAGAGTAGATATGACTCCTCTCTTTTGGCTAGGATGGTGGTTCGAATCACTGTCTCCAGTGAAACAGTAATGAAAAATATGTAATACAAACAGCACTATGCCAGCTTATAAGATCATTAATAATCCGCCGTCAGTGTTTCATCGAAGATACGCCGACTGTAAATAGAATTTCAGGTTTTATGCTGTTTCAAGTAACTCCGTATATAGACTATACCAGTGATAAGTATCCGGAAATAGTATATTACACACCGAGGTGGGAAGTGATTCATTCCTGTCGTGAGATCAGTTAATTAACCGAGACGCAAAGCGTCGAAGTTAGGTATGATCTGGAGACAGGAATGAAACTTCCTACCGAGGTCTGTATACTATTTTATTTACAACCATCATATTTCGATTAAAATTGATAAATCTCTGTTTCGTTCTGAACATATCTAAAATATTACTTTTAACGACGAATTACCAAGAGAATAATCAAGTAGATATATTGTTACCGTGACTACGGGGTATACAATTGTCACCAATAAGAATAAATGTCAGATAAAGTCAATAAATGACAGATGAAGTCTAGAATAGATGAAATGAGGGGGAAATGAGGGCCGGAAGTGAGGGCGGGAAGTAGAGGTTTATAATGTAACACTTCCCAACCTTCAATGACGTTAGTAATGACAGCATTACGTATATAGTTGTAAATAAAATATCTTAAGAATGGAGAACGGTTCAATTTTAGATGTATAACTTTTGGAAAAAATTACAGATCGTAGAACTTCTGTAGAGAAATAACCTATTCCATAAAAACGAGTATAAATCAAAATCTACTATGAACAAAAATTATCGGGGGTAATTACACAAGTGCTTCAAAATTTCCGGTAATTTTCCATGAAAGCATGTTGTCTGAAAACTGCATGAGTTTATTTTCATATTTTGTCGAGAAAGCCCGACTCCGAAGGAGGAGGGCTCTTTTAGCAAAATTTGAAAATAACCGAATGCAGTTTTTTTACTGACAACATGCTGGAATGGAAAATTATCAGGTGTTATTTGATGCACGAGTGTAATTCGGTAGAATATTTCCGGAGTTAAAACAACGACGTTTGAAATTCAGTATTTATGTCTGTCAAGATATCAAATGTACATTTCAACAATCGTTTCTATAGATACACGGACCGAGCGGGTATTTTTCGATACCTACCGGGTATTTATCAGCCCGAAAATGTCCCGCCGGGAATTTATCGCTGTAATTGATCGAAAATGTCCCGCTTCGTATGGGATTTTTAACATACGATGGAAATATTCTATAATAGTTATTCACCTTCGAGAGGTGCTATTACTGTGAAGATCAAATTCAAAATACTGTAGCATACTAGTTTTACATCTGAATTTTCATCAGGTTGCCAACAGTTCTGATAAACCAAACAGAAACTGAAGGCATTCAACAAAAAGCTAAATATATTTCTATAAATGGTGCGAGGTTCCTAGATCAAAAATATATGTGATTCATGATCTGTGATCCATTTTGTTTGGTTTTCTTTTTTCCTCGAAATGAAGAAGAGGGCTTTTGAGTTCTTATAATGTCTGCTTTCTGGGCAAAGAGCCAAAATTGAGTAAATAATTCGCAGTTACGTAATATATTGTTATAAATTTGAAGATGCAGTTATCAAATCATAAATGCGTAAACTTTCCCTTGGACACGTTCCGGAAGCAAGTCTGCCTCCGTTTTCAAGTGTATCTGAAAATTTTCAATGAAATTGCAATTTTCGGTACGTAGTGTCAAAATGTGACGCTGACAGGCAAGCTTCCGAAACCGCGCCGAAGAGAAGTGTATGCATTTTGAATAAATTTGTTCATTGAATCTCCGAATTCATAAAAATACGTTACGTAACAGACAACATATTCACTCAACTTTCTCATTGATATTGCAGTTATGTATCGGGGCAAATATAACAATTTTCCCTAAAAACAGATATTATGAAAACTTGAAACAATTTTCTTTTCATATCCAGGGGAGAGAAAATCCAAAGGATTGACTTCAGACTACAGAACAACATCAAAAAAAATTTAAACAAATCTTACTTAGATCATATTTTGTAAACTTCTATTAGTCAAAACTCCTTCAGTGCATGCCTCCATTTTCTATTATTTGAAAACTGAAATCTCCCCAGATCATATTCTCAATATTAATTACCTTATTTTCAGAAAGCTCGGTATCACGACATCACATTCATGGATGCATTCTTCTTTTTCAAATAATTTGCATCATGAGAGACTTGATTATCATATATATTCCACGAGGCACATAAACGTAATGAGACTTCAAAAACATTCATCCTCACTTTCCGAAAACAATCCATCGTATCAGAAGTTATTCATTTATGCAACAAGCGCAATGTGAATAATGGCGTAATTTGAGAATAAAAATCGTGGAATTCTCAATAGTTGTTTTCATGGTATACAAGTACATTGCAGGTACTCTTACATTTGTGTTAGAGAAATAAGTTCTGGAAAAACTTGATCTCCACATCCACAACTGGATATTTTTATCGAATGAATAAGTATTCTTTTTGGATTATAATCCAATAATTTCATCATCGAAAGGTTTCATTAATATGGAGTTCATGATTGTATAACATTGCAGCTGAAAAAGTGTTTCTGGCTCCGTAGGTATTTTCCACCAACTAGTCATATAGATATGGGTTAATTACTTCAAAATATACAAATTTTTCACTGTCGTAAACTATTTCCTGCATATATTCTCAAGGTGTCGATTCAAAATTCAAACTCACATGACGCGATTCCATTGGTCGAAACGAAATGTGACATCAGACGACACAACAGTCGATTTATCGGCATCAATATTCATTCTGTGTTATATAATAATAATGATAATAATATGTTTATTTCCCAAAAACAGTAATTTAAGAATACAATAACATACAATTAAAAAATGTATAGATGAAACAGTTCCAATAGAGTTTGTGAATATCATACACTGTAATGAATAAACATAGGTGATCCGCTGAAACCGAAGTTGTGCGCGGATTTATTATCATTTTTTGTAATGCATTTTGAAACTCAGAGTAATATGGTGATGTAGATCTATAAACAAATAAGGTATATTAATGTGAAACAGTGGGAACAACACATCCTAAAAAATAATAATAGATAAAATTCACATAAAATATATTTCAAACCTGAGTGTCTTGTAATTTGAATTATAGGAGATAGATTTGTCAATAGATAAAATTATAAATATGATAAAAACCTCTGGAGTGTGAGGCTTCCTTCTTCGTTTCAGTTTGTTTTTCATCAACTTCAATGAATTGCACTTCATTAGCAGG
This sequence comes from Zygogramma bicolorata, assembly GCA_032362365.1. Taxonomy (NCBI): domain Eukaryota; kingdom Metazoa; phylum Arthropoda; class Insecta; order Coleoptera; family Chrysomelidae; genus Zygogramma; species Zygogramma bicolorata. The sequence goes on from JAVJAQ010002244.1 coordinate 1,122,777, forward strand.
ACCTTCATTTTAGCACCTAAGAAATTGAAAACCCGTGGTGCGATGTTTATATGGCAACGCTGTCCCAGAGTTTTTTTTTGACATGTTCGTCTTGACATTAAGATTTGTTTTTTGTCTTGTTGAATATCGATGATCCATTAAATTCAATTCTGTTCTATTTTTGAAAAGATAAACAACTATAGAAAAAAAAAACTGTCTCACATCGAAACATTCAGCTTCCTTGTACAGATCGTTGGAAGGGTAAGTATAATCTTTTTTATGCATAATTTTGATGAAATATTTTTGTATCTCATTCAACTTTTTCAGGTGGCTTTCTGCTAATCCTCCCCATCCAAGGATTCCATATCGTAATCGGCTCTCAAGTAATGCTTAGTAGGTATAGAATATTTAGATGGTGAGTATATACTATGTTTCTTAGATATTTGAATTTATGAATGAGCTGTCTCAGAGTGGCTGATATGTTATAAACATGTACATCCCACCTCATATGTCGATTCAAGATTACCCCCAGATATTTAATAGTATCGGTGTCATTTAGGATGATAATTTTTTCGCCATTGGGTACTTGTAAGGTGGTAAATTGTGGAAGGTTATTTTGGTATGATACAAAGGGAATGAATTTAGTCTTTAGTGTTAGTGCTAAAATATTTCAAACTTGCATTCCTGTGGCGATTCCTAGTGAATTTAAATTTGTATTAATCCAGAACGATCACTGAAAGTGGAGTTATCCACACACAATTCGACAATTCACCGAAATCCTTTTGGTTACATATATATACTATGTAGATCATGCAGAAATTGGATATTTGTTTCTTTAACAATTTCAAACAACAACAACAATTTTGTAGTACTCAGACTCGCCATTTGGCATTTGAGGTTTGAAACTGGCTGGATTATCAGTTTTTTTTTCTATACTTCATCGAAGAGTTTGGAAATTATTTTTATCATTTTAAACTTGTGGCACTTGGGTCGTTTTGGATTAGTATTCACTTTGTGTTTTTTGTATGTATGTGAACATCACCTGAATATATGATGTTATAATACACTGGCTTTATATGTGCTCGGATAGGCTTCCGCGGTCGGATATGTGCTACAGGAACTTCCGGATGAACCTCGTCTGGATTTTTTTTTCTTCTTTCGACGTTTTGGCTCCCACTTTTAGCTCTTCACTCTGTCAAGATGAGTGCTGGGGGTTGAGGAGACTTAGGCCTCGCCATCAAGTCAAGAAGTCTTGAGAATGGCTCCAAAGTGGGAGCCGAAACGTCGAAAGGAGAAAAATTCCAGACGCGGTTCATCCGGAAGTTCCAGACAGCATATATATACATATACATATATATATATATATATATATATATATATATATATATATATATATATATATATATATATATATATATATATATATATATATATATATATATATATATATATATATATATATATGCTGTCTGTCCGAGCCCCCATAGTAATTCTGAAGTTTCAGCGCCTATGATACCTTAGACCTAATAGAACAACCTAGTGAAGTATTTAGCTCTATATGCGGTGACGCGCGCCTAGGATAGACGATCAGATAACTAAAAAAAAATCGATAGTCTGAAATACTCGAGCGCGTCAGATTAAGATATTGGGGGTTGATTTTTGTGTTTTAAGACTAAATTTCACTAATCTGACGATAAGTCCTTGACGCCGCCGAGTTATAGGGTCGCGAACTTGTAAAAAAAAAAAACGTTAATCCGGCATTCTCGAGCGCGATTTTGTTTCCTTTTATTTTGAAGAATATAATCTAAAACTCACTGAAAAATACAAAATCTGCCGGAAATGTGGAGGTGCCATTTCTTCTTCCGAAAAACGCGTTGCGGCATATAAGTCGCGAACGATACATTTTACAAAAAAAAAGTTTAAATAAACAAAAAAGGTAATTTTATTTTAAACAAAAAAGGTCTCCTTACATTTTTGTCCAAAGTTGAAACTTTTTGACTTGAAGCATCATAAAAACTCAAACTCCCGGTTTTTTGAGTATATCTCGAAAACTGAGGATGTTAAAAAAAATTATATGAAATAACGATGCTAAATTATGTGACTTTTATTATATCTCAAAATTTTTTTTTTCTGAAGCTTCTCGACAATTTTCGTGGACTCGGAGAAAGTTACGCGTATCTGCATACAAAAGTTTTATTGACATGTACAGTTTCATGGTTGATCCTCAAATTGTTTTTTGGAAGTATCGTAAGCAAAACGAAGTGAAGAAATGAAGCAAAAAAGAGAAATTTGCTGTATGTAATACAGACTGAGCGCTTCGCGGAAATATGCCGTCCTACCAGTATTTTTCCTTTATTTCGCAACATTGATGGTGGGGAAAGGAGTGGTAGAAGGGAATTTTCGGTATAACCTAATATATATATATATACGAAGTTTCATCTATATTTACGTTGGTTGTATCTATCGCTTCATTGCCATTCTTATATTCCCTGTTTTATCAAGGAGAAAGAAAGAAAAAAAAAGAAACCAAAAAACCTTTTTCGGTCAGATTAAGAGAACCCACCAACATTTTTGTCAGATTAAGAAAATATGCTTTCAGGATACCGAGATAAACATCTCCTATGAAAATCTGACGCGCTCGAGTATTTCAAAAAAAAATTTTTTTTTGCATTTTCAAAAATTCATCGTAACTTGTCGTCACGCCGAAATCGTCAGTTTTTTCAAAAGGACCTTTCCGTGGGGCCTACTTAACCCCCTTCCGAAAATCTTACGCGCTCGAGTATTTTTTTTTTTGGATTTTTGACTACTTCATATGCCTACCCCCACCACGAAAACCGGCAGATTACCGTTGTTATCAGAGGCAGTTGGGGCATACGTGGTATGAATATCTGACGCTCTCGAGAAAGCCCAAGTAACTGTTTTTTTTAACATTCTTGGAAAACCGTACACGCCAAACCCACCGCTAAAATGGTTTTAACCATACGAGCTTTCCTTTCCGAAATTATTTTATCTTTCGATTTCGATAGGTCTCGACGGCGCCGTTGAATTACGCCATTTAGCTACCTCGCCTCCCTAACTATAAGCACAATTTCGGAAACACATCATCCCGTCACATCACACAGGAAAAACACTGCATCGGGTGTTTTTCTGAGGTGTTTTTGCACCTTGATATACAATACAATACGTACTTGAGTAGGAAGTTGTTACAGCTTCTTTCATAATCTGCAATTGAAACTGAAACGCTTATATTGAACAAACATAGGAAACGTCATTTGACATAATCCAAAGCGTGAAAGATAGTTTGAATATTTTCAAACCTGTTGATATTCTTTCCACGTCATGAAGATGCAGATGATTAATAAATGGAAATGAAATCATTCCTACAAAGATAACTCCTTTGCTGAATTTGTTGGGAATCATCTGTTAATGATGAGAGAAACGTAGAAAAAAGCCTCAATTTCGAGTTATTGACCATTTTGATAATTCAACTGAGTTTATTCAATCATCTTTTTTGTTATATACACATCCAGATCATCACGAAACGAGACTAACAATTACACGAGAGAAAACACGACGAAAAATACCCTTATCTCCCCTGACTAACCAATCAATATCCGCCTATTGTAGCAACAATAATCCCCTGACAAACTCGTAATAATTTTTTCTTGTGGATATTCAAACAAATACTGATAACCTGTCCTACACCTTTCATTTCTTGCCTGAGAGTCTGTCAAAACTGATATAGACATCCCTTCCATTATACATTACGGTACGGATCACCTGGTATACTCCTCAATCCAGATCAAAGAGAGAGAACAAGGATAAAAAATGCTGTAAAGGGATGCTCGGCATTCCGTTCACCCCACAAATTACCTTCCATCTCGTGTATCATGACCGATGAGAATACAGAATCCCGTTCCCCTTTATTTACTCTGATTGCCTGTTGAAGACATCACCCACGGGTGGCGGTGGATAATTTTCATCCACAGCGAGGATTCTCCGGGCCGGGAAAATTCCCAAAGTCAACGTGATGATTATGTTCGAGAGCGGTGAAAAACTGGAAGCGTTAGAAAATCGGTTGGAATGTAGATGTTTACCTGGGGTTCGTGAGTAAATTAGACTATGTTGCTTTCACGTGATTCTGTAACGGTAGAAAGGGGGAAATGAGTTGTTTGAAGGGGTGGATTGAAATCTGATTCTTTCATCTGACACTCTCCTTGAGTTAATATCATGATTCTATCTGAGGTATACAGCTTCTCATGTAACCGGTTGAAACCAGTTACAGTCCATATTACAAACGTTATTTCTGCGAGATCCCGCAAATTGGCATGGCATATACAAAATGGAATATTCAAGATGTTTCAAGATGAAATAATTTTTCTTCTTCCGATAGAAAATGCAATTTCATCATTTTCGAAGAATAAAATTGTCAATTCTACAAAATTCTTCAAGTATCAAGTTTGTTCATCATATCGCTTTGTCAATTTGACGTTTTTCAGAACTTTGTGAAGTTTGACTGGACTGAATGGTAGTTGAGAGAAATGAAACGATACTGTGATGGAAAAAAGTCCAGGAAAAGGCGACAAAAAAACGCTCTACTATATATATATATAAATATATATATATATATATATATATATATATATATATTTTATCCGAAGGGACCGAATAAGATATGCTTGTCTATTCAAAATAAAAAAATCAATGCTGAGAATGCAGACACTACAGTTATTCCAATCCAACTCCAATAACACGCAAGTAATAAGGTTGAGGCTCGGGTTAGGGGTGGGTTTATAAAAAACTTTAAGACCTAAGATCTATGACTCAACCTTTGGGACTTATCACTTGAGAGAGATGGAACATAGGAATGATATATAAATTGTTATAAAAACACTTATGGCTTAAGATTTTACATTCAAGATTTAAGTAGATGGTCAACTTCCAACTCAAGAATTGTTTGGTGAATGAAATAGGATGTGCACAAGAAATATACGTAGGTACCTATTTTGTTTACAAATGTTGATGAGGATTGAGAGGTTATGTTATGCAATAACATATTTTCAAACCATGGAAATAATTACCTATTCAAGTATATTCATGATATCTGCTTTTGGTATCTATTCTCTCATGAAAAAACGTCGAAATCTGATATTCAAAATGAGCCTTTTCATTGCTATAGTCAATTTTCAAATGTCAGTATTGACAGATGACAACTTTTCTCCTCTTCTTAAATCCTGATTTTTTTATAACTACATCCACCATCCTGCTATAAGTCTTACGGTGATAAATGTTAAATGCTGAATGTTATTAAAAAAAAACACCCTAAGACTCTTGGGCAAGAGACTCTTCTGGGATATTTTAAATTCAAATGTTTTTGGGATGCATCTATTATCTCTCAACTAGTATTATGATCTCAACAAACGAATATACCAAATGAATCATTATTCATTTCAATGTTTGATTTAATTGTACGAGTGAATTTCTTTTATTTTCCTAAAATAAAATGTAATTCATTATTCATGGAACTTATTATAAAAAGTGCCACTCTTTATGTCACTATCAGAAAAGAAATAAGCAATGGCCAACTTGAGTATTGAAAACCAGGAAGAGCATCGAGAGATGTGAACTTTTTTCTTCGAAATCCATTTCATATAATTGAAATTCATTCTTGTCTCCTCCCGACTGATTTGTGATGAACTGAATTTTTCTTTCCATCATGTCTTCAGGGTTTAGGCTTGAAGCGGCTTGAACTCATTTTGAGTTTAATTTTCAATATTCCAAACTTTTTTCAATAGCCATAAAGATCTCCGTATTCAAAAAATAGGAGTTGAACAGCATGTGGAACTATGGATGAGACAGAAATTTTAGTACATCACATTCCAGCGAAATGAGATGTATATAATCCAAAAAATATATAAGAGAATAAATAATATTTTCTAGTTCCTTTCGAGATCTTTCAAATATTCAGAAGTTACATGAGAGGAAGAACTCTCTATTGTTCATCATACCGTTAACCGAAGAAGAAAGCATTTTTTTTCAAACTCTTATATAGAAAGCAAACCACCATTTTTTTGCAATTTTTCCTTCCTTTGTTTATTCAACTTATCTTGTGAGAGATGCAAAATTGGTTGACGGCAAAATCTCTTTCTTCATTCTGTTCTCTAATCGTACAAATCTGAGATAGATGTCGTGAAACTAAAGGCTGGCTTTTTCAAGAGGGACACTATTGAAACGTATAGAATTGTGAACTTCGAATCGAGAAAGATGTGAGACGATCCCAAACTAGTAAAGAAAAAATAAAAACTTTCGATTTTCATTCGTAAAACTCTGAACTGTATACGTTCTATCTGTAGAATAATTTTCCTGGTTGACCGTCGAAACATAGGGGACTTGGTTAAATTCTCATTTGAAGTGAGATTCTCTGAGTCAGTAGAACTCGTATGTAGTCAACGATATAATTACGAATTCAACTGGAAAATATATGTTTCCCTGGGAGTTGTACCTGAATTTTCCTCTGTGGCTTCCGGGTAAATTCGAAGTCGAGGTGTTAACGTTATAACGTTATAAATAATATTTTTTGGCGGAAGCCACTACAGTACTTCCAGAAGATATTTATGTGCCGCAAGGAAATCTACCATAGGATTTGCTAAGGACATCCTAAAAACTGTTTCAAATCTGGAAATAGCATCCGAAACATTTAAAATTATTTTGTTTTTAAATCAATGCTGAATCAATAATTCACTGATTATTCTCTCAATTACCTCCATCCAATGACATTTCGACTGCCATTATTGTAAACCTTTTGTAGCAATTTTATACCCTACAAAACGGTTTGCACGAAGGATAAAAACGTTCAATCCTGTGTTCAAGGAACGGTTGAACATTTCTGCCATAGACTGTGCATCAGAACAGAGGCAGTTGGAGCTGCATAGAAAATCACCCTTAGCGATTAAGAATGGCAAAACTAAGACCCAGATATGGCAAAATATGCTTCACCGATAGATTCAAGACTAGGGAAGGGGGAGGAGTGGGTTTCTGTGGGCGTAAGTACCAGGACAGCTTCTGTCTCCGACTGGAGGACTACAATTCGGTTTGACAAGCGGGAGTGCTTGCAATCAAAGCCTATGCTGAGGAACTTTTGGAGGGGTTAGGCATGTTTGAACTATCTGGATCTCTTATCCGAAGGCCAAGAAGCGCTGAAAGCCTTGAGAAACACCTGCACGAGTTCTAAACTGGTGAAGGATACCAAGGCTGCACTGGCAGAATTGGGAAAAATCCGACTGATGTACTCTTCATTTTGAAGTCAATTGACCTGTACTGCCAAAAACAGACTATAATAAGATGTCTGAAAATCCTGGTGTATTTACTTATACCTGTAGAAGTTTGGGATTGAAGTGGCGAGATCTGGATTGCTTGATTTTTGGTGGATAATTGAGCCTTTGGAGGTTTCCGTACAATATGTACAGATGTCGCCAACCCGCTCTTGTCAGTCTGGTCTGAACCTAAATTTGCACTAAGTGAAAATGTGCATTCGGGTTTTTCCACTTTTATTTGGTTGGCTAGTGAGAAGAGATCGCAACCCAAAGGATAATGGGTGGACAATGAGATACCAGTAACAACGTTTCGATATTTAAAAGCAATGAAATCAACAAATAAACACGATAAAACATCGTACACATCAAAATTTCAAACTGACATGACAATATGACAATTAACTTGACACTTGTCATCAAATTTGAAAAATGGGAACATAACGCCCTTACCGAAAAAATAGGAAAACCTTCAAAGGCATCGATTGTTTTTTTCGCCACAGAAATCTAAACAGAATCTAATCAGTTGAATCACCAGTATTTCTAGGCATCTTAGACTATAAGAACTTTGACAATCCTGGCAACACGACATATGTGGTCATTGATATTAGAGACGAATTCACAAACTCCATGAATATTAGAGTGATTCATGTTTAAGAAATCCCACCTTCAAAAAATGCATTTCGTTCAGGAATGAAAATAATACGACAATTGCATATGAGCAAGTTGCTCATAGGAACTCAAACTTGTTTAGAAATCACGATATGGTTGATTTCATATTTGTCCATACTGAAAAAAAGACACATCGAAAAAATATGTTTCTGCATATATCAAATCTTCTGAGTGAACCTGGAAATATGCACCTGTTGTGAAAAGCCAACTCCTTGTATAAATCCTTTATCGATTTCTTCTTTATTTCTTCAGTGTAATTATACATAATACCCCAAAGTAAACGGAGAGTAATTATACAGCTGAAGTTTAGCTAGATATTAATATTTAACAGCTTCCTGCTTACATTTTGCATTTACGGAATTATTTTCCGAGTGAAATCGATGTTTATATTCAATTATGTCTTGAGTTTCTCCCGAGCAAATAAGAAACTTAGGGTAATCACGTAATAATATTGATGGATGCGGCAAAACAAAATTTCGAGGAGGGTTTTTTCAACTCTCTCTCCGGAAAATCAACGTGAATTTATGGAATACTGATCGAAAATAAATGAAGGAAAAGTATGAAACGATATAAAAAAACATACCATACGATATTATTTTTAACGGAAAGTATATTTCCATCAGTGTGAGAACATTCTGGAAGAGAAGGAGAGTGGGGCGTTATATAAAACGTAAAAAATTATAAAGAAGGTGAAGTATTTCATTATTGCCAACTATATCTCCCCCAGAAACTCAACCTTTTTGCAGAAAGCTTCGACAACGATCGTGTATTTGTGACGCAAGTGGTGGGGGAATCCGTCGTAAAGGGAATTCGACGTAGTACCTTTATGAATGCTCGGTTGGTGTTGGGCAGTATTTTGTTTTTATCGTAGATTGAAGATATCTCCAAGCTGAATATATCGGAAAAATTCTATTTACTTGCATATGATGACACGGAACAATACATGTTTGGACAATTATATTCAGCAAAAACTTGATACGATCAAACCCTGGTATGACAACAGTTCGAATGTGTTCAGTATATCCATATTAAATTCATTAACTTTCAATGGTATAACTTCGTTCATATTGAAAATGCATTATACGCCAAATCCTTGATGAAGGAAAATCATGGAATTTGAAGAATGCATATGAAATTGCTTTCGAGGAAGCCTCTATTCAGCAGAACTTTGATACAGACGTTGAAAGAGAAGGTATCGGAGCACTTTGCAAAATCAAGAGAAGAAAATCATGTAGTGAGATCATCACTGTCATTTCTATTTTGGTGTAACAGCAGGTCTAATTCATGTCTAATTCATGAATACCCTGATCAGTACAACAGTGACAACATCGGCATACAATATTTGTTCTACCCAGTACTGTCTTCCGCTACCCATATCTAAAAGTAACTTTCTGAAGGATTTCATCATTCACTTCAATGTATTCCCAACCGAATAAAATTCAGAAATGGGATCAAAGTTTTGCTTCTTGATCATGCCTTCTACTTAGAGCTTGGATGAATTTTTGATATGGAATTCTTGATGTACTCGTCTCGTGCGCATATTAGTTCAGGTTGAATTTTATTTAGCTCTAGCTAAGCGTTACATTCATATATGTAGAGCTCGTCCATTTCATCTTGACTCGTAAATGATGACGTATTGCGCAGTGCGGGAAACACCGCCATTCGAAATTCATTGTTAGGCCGGGGACACACGGTCCGGGTAAACGCCCGTCCGAGTTTTGTCCGGGCTCCGGATGATCCAGAAGTACATTGTGAAAGTTAGTGAAGAACACACGGAACCCGGACGGGCTTTTGCCCGTCCGATAGCAAAGACGCCAGGATGTATTCTCAACTGATCATCCGAGACCCGGCCGGGCGTTCACCCGTCCGACAGGTGGCGGGGCATTGTGTCAAATAGGCGGGAACACACGGTCCGGGCGAACACGTGCGATCAGTGTTGTGACCGTCGTTGTGTGCGCATTCTCCAGTTGGTGGTTTGGTGCTTGGTTGTGATATACTCATATATTGGAGAGTTGATAATGACGACGATGATGTTTTGCACATGAACTTTTAAATCCTAGGCGATTGCCAAAATAGGAACAGTAAAAAATATTATTTATATTATATAATAAAATATAATATTTTTTATAAATAGTTGAAGAATTTTTCTTCATATTCTCTTAATTCGAAAAATAGAGAATTGAAGTGTCCTAGTATGTTTCTCTTTTGCACAACAGGATGTATCCATACACTTCTATTACGTTTCTTTTTACATCTGTGACGCAGAAAACAAATCACTGCTAATAGTTTACTTCTATCTTCGTCCATGATTAAGCCGAAAATGACGAGAAGTGGAATAAAATCTCCTGGACGGGAGTTTGCTCGGATGTAGTGTGTTCTGTTCATCAAAATATCGTCCGTCTGGGCAGCCACCCGCACCGTGTGTCCCCGGCCTTAGGTAAGTACGCAACTGGATGCAGATCTAATTACCGTCCCAAATTGGATTGGATAAGTTGAATGTACCTCTGTCATGATTGATCTTGTGTTGTATATAAGGAATTCAATTCATTTTATAATTGATGTTTCTCATTGAATTTTCAACTTTTTTCAACGTTGAACAAATTCAACAACGTCGGATTCTCATACAGCTATAAATACCATCCCTCCATCCACAAAACCACAATCTCCACTTTGTCAAGATGAGAGCTGGGGGTTAAGGACACTTAGGCCTCACCACCAAGTCAAGAAGAAGTCTCGAGAATAGCTCAAAAGTGGGAGCCGAAACGTCGACAGAAGAACAATTCCAGACGCGGTTCAACCGGAAGTTCCTATCAGCACATATCCGAGTGCGGAGCCTATCCGAGCACATATATTCGAAATTACTGTGTCAATAAGAATAATATTCTTCCGACAATAAAGTATATTATGATATGAATATTTGGAGGAAAGACTGGTAATCGCAGACGTTCATTGATGAAAGTTCAATCCTGATGTAAATCTACCACCAGATCAAATAATCCTCACAGTCGGATGAAAATAATCCGATTTGACGATCCCACCTCTTCAAAGACAAAACCTCACAAAAAAAGTAAACAGCAGATTATCCGCATTTCATCCTTTTCATTATATAATGGAAAGTCGAAAGTTCAGCCAAACAAGTTTTCGCCATTGTTAAGTCTGCTACAGGACTGGCGTTTGTGTAGCGCCCTTTCTGAAAATACGAAACTCCGTTCAAATTCCATTCAATATGTTAATCGATGAAAAATTCCAGAAACGGTTGTCACATTTATAACCGATTTCTCACCAGCAACAGACCATAGTTTTCGAACATGTTTTGATTATAGAGAAACACCACTAGACCTTCGTTATGTTATGAAAGCTGAGAGTTTCTCTGCAATTCTCCCGAACACACGTAAGAATGATCAATGGTTATGAAATTTGGGTGATGGTTACTTGGTCAGACATCAGGTAGCAAAGATGTATAAAATAGCACCTCACTTTCGTCAGAGAATAAAGCTGAGTTTTCTCATATTTTCTTCGAAATGATATTAGAAATCACGTCATCCATTGCCAGACACTTACTATAGTTCCAACCCCCTGCCGGACACCTCTAAACTTTATTAAACATTTGACAGTATTTGAAGAGTTTTTGTGACGCCATAATACCCTCTAATATCGATATTCCTTACTTGACGATGCATGGCAAACCTATCATCTCTGAAGAATAAAGTAGGTACAGATATATATATATATATATATATATATATATATATATATATATATATATATATAAAAATTAATGATCTATGATATTGATGAAATATTCCAATTCTGTTTCTGAATCGATTCCTATCTTTTGGCATTATGTAGTATTAGTAATCAAGAAAATATGCGCTTGAAGCTACGACATCCGTGGAGAATATATAAGAAAACACATGACTTGAAAAATAATCCCTGCTTTCTGTTTCGTGCCTAAGTAACCGAGATCCGAACTCCATAGCCGCTGATTGCTTTTGCCTATGTTAGGGACATGCGCAAACTTCCAGCTTCTATGAAATAACAAAGGTCTGGAGGTAGCAAGCTTTTGGGCTATTATCTATTATGTCTACACTGTCTACAGAACTGTTGGGAATTACTGGATCTCATTAATTCCATTCAATTATGCTCTGAAAATATCACTACACTCCAATATTGGATACTCAATTTTCCATTGAGGACTCAGCTGACAGCTATGATCAATCACCCCCCTAAAAAATATCCAACCAAGACAAAAGCACGGACTTCAATTGTCTGTTATTTGTCCCATTCTTTGGAGTCATCGGGAAAAGATCTCCTAAATATCACGCCTGTCGACAGCCATATGCCTGAGATAATTTTTCACCAACAAAATATAAGAAATATTTTAATGGACCTGAAGACGAGTAAGGCTTGTGGATCTGATGGAATCCCAACAATTGTTCTGGGGTTTTTCTTAAGTCCTGGAGGACAGCAAGAGTTCAGCCAGTTCCTTGAAAAGGGAAGAAAACTTTACCTTGTTATTATAGACCAATTGCATTGATTTCGTCATTTCCAAAGTCATGGAAAAAGCAATCAATATGAAGCTTATCAGATATCTAGAGAAATGGAATAATTAGGGATCAACAATACGGGTTTCGCCATCAAAGATCAACCAGTTATTATTGGCTTGAGTTTCTCATATTTGGCAGCATTCAATCGAGAAACGATAGCTGTTGCACTCGATATTTCAAAAGCGTTTGATCGAGTTTGGCATCGGGGTCTCCTTTCTAAACTGCCGTCTTATGTTTTGCCTCCTCAGTTGTGGGCTTGTTGAAGGGTTTCTTGTCTGATAGATCTCTTTATGTGGTTTTTGATGGAGTATCACCTGATATTCTCCCAATGAATGCAGGTGTGCCACAGGGTTCAATTATGGCACCCACATTGTTTCTGCTTCATATCAATGAATTGCTCGAGAAAACGTCTTGTTCAATACATAGTTTTGCGGACGACAGTACTCTTCATACCAGTTTCTCTTCCAGAGTCCACATACCAGCTCGAGAAACAATAATTCAAAGAAACATTAACGTCAACAAAATTAACGAAATAATAGAATGGGGTAACATGAACTTGGTGGAATTTAATGCTATGAAAACCCAGGCATATCTCTTCTCAAGAAAAGCCGATCCATCATCATCTAATATTCAGATGTCAGGAGTAACTATTCTTACATGATCAGGTATCTCGATGCTAGGAATTACGATCAGTGATAATCTCTCATGGGAAAACCATGTGAGATCGATCGCTGAAAGTGCTTCCCAGAAACTTTCTATTTCGTGCGAAGAAATACTTCACTTCTCGTCAGCTTCTAATGATCTAAAACGCTCAGATACGGCCTGTCTTGGAATATATAGTTCTCATGTGTGGAGTTCGGCACCGAAACATTCATTGAGGCTACTCGATTCTATTCAGAGAAAGGCAATCCGTCTTGTTGGTAATTCTTCGCTCACAGACTCGCCCACTTCATTGGAACATCGTAGAAGTGTCGGAGACTTGTCTCTCTTCTATAGATATTTTCACGGTCGGTGCTCTTCTGAATTTTCATCAATTGTTCCACCCTTGGCAATATCTACACGGATGACTCGACGAGTACAGAATTCCCACCCCTTTGTTGTGAATTTGGAGACCTGTCGAACAACCCTTGCTCAGGGATCTTTCTTCAAGAGAACAGCTGAGCTTTGGTACTCCTTATCTACTGTCTCTTGGTGTTCTTTGAACATTACAGGGCTCCCCTTTCGTGTAAATCTGCATATATAAAAAATGATTCTACTGATATCGAACATTTTCGACTTTTGTGTTCAAACCGGTCTCATTTTCGTTCGTACAAACCTGCCCTTAGCCGTATTCTCACATAAAACAATATCATGCTCGTTGCGCAAATGTTTTTCGACGGGTAATATCATATGACGTGCCACATCCTTTGCTGTAATATTATTCAAAACGCAGCTGAAGCATTCTGCACGGTATGTGCTCCGCTTTTTATGTTCCCAGACCTGGATGTCAACTCTTTGTCTCGGGGGATGCTTCGCATCAATTAATGGAGAGACCACACCTAGAGCCGAAGTGAAGCAATGAGATGTTTTAATTGTTAAATACGGCGAAAGCGTCACTCCGATATCAGCGTAAACTTAATTTAAAAGTTTCGTGGAAAGTGTTGACAGTTTCTTTGGAGTTATGACTTTCGGTAGGGGTGGTCGCTGAAGGGTTGTTCGTTTAGAGTTGATTCTTTGTCGTAATTTGTGGATGGAAGAGGTAAATGAGTCTTGGGCGGCTGATGTTGCGACTTTGTTGACTGACGGAAAATATATAATAATCATGACAAGGCTATGCAGTAACTTTCTTCTCTCGAACCAGTTGGTTTCAAGAACGACACATAAAAAACTTGTGAAACCTGAGGAGCGGTTCCACCTTTTAATTTGTGATCTTAGGAGAGACAATAGATCCAAAGTATTTTGACCTTTCATTAGCCAATATTTGAATACCAGCAATATTTTTCCACTGATCTTGTAGTCGGCTATGTGTTTACTTGCATTCTTGAAGTCTTTTCTCGTTCGTTCATACATTTTTCAGCAACTCATACAAAGATACAGCTTACCCAATCCACCTTGGCACAGAACTAACAACGTATATGCTCAGCAATCTCTGTGAAGTACACTGAGATAAAAAACACCTATTATATGTGTTCCCTGTATTGAAATTCATTCCTAGTAGAAGTTTTTCCTTTCGTCATGATACGTGCATACACTTCCAGTATGCAACTGGAAAAGTAACTGAGTATGTGCCAAGATGGATTGGAAAAGCTGTACATAAGATACTTCATCCATCAAGAGAAAAAAGCCCTACATTTCAATGCATAGAGAAGACGAATGATTCTTCCATAATCTTCCAACATTGACAAATTTCCAACAAGCATACCGAAATCTACGATTGATTATGAAAGGAGTTTCAATATCTATCTGAAGAACTATTCTCGTGGAAACGAAATCTGGACATTACCATTCAGAAACTGCAATTCTCCTCTCCTTATTAGGCGAACATAGTGGCACATAACGACTTTGAGCTGCATTCCCTGTAGTGTTTTCGAAATATCCAGTACCATGGCAAGGATTCATTCGAGTGTTTTTTTTTCCTTCGTAGAAGCCGTCTGACCTGTCCTTCACTTCCAGGTCTCCGGAAAGTACTTCGGCCTCTAGGGCTTATTGTGCTTAGCTTCGCTATACTTCATGACTCCCATTCCAACAACCTTGTCCCCTGCACAAGTTCGTAAAGGTTGATTGCTGGGTCTGGATTCAGAATTGGTTTTCCATATATTTGTTGCATTCCTTGATCCAGAGCCTATCATTCGCAAAGTATGTGTCGATCTGTCTCTGTCTCTCTATTACATTGTCTGCAGCTGAGATCGCCGTTTCACAGCTCCCATTTATTGAAGTGTCTTTTGAGTGGACACTGTCCAGTCAGCAGTCCTTTCATGAATGTTGTTCGGAGAGCGCTACTAGGTAGATCTCCCGAGTAATCTCTTATGTTTTTTCTCAACCAATTTTTCATGTACATGGTGTTGATGATCCTTGTCTTGCGAGCTCATCGACCTTTTCATTGCGGTACCTGAGTGACCTGGGACCTTTTGTAGAGTCAGTCTATCAAGGTTTGCCGGATGTTTCAGTTCCTCGCGGCATTCCCATACCAGTCTAGATGTCACTCTGAGATTTCTCAGTGCCCTGAGTGAAGCTTGGCTCTCCCTGAAAATATCGATCCTCCCATTTCGTTGGGACCTCAGATTGATTATTCTCGCACATTGGAGTATAGCATACATTTTTGCTTGAAAAACAGATGTTTATTGTCCGAGCGGGTAACTGTATCTTTGGTGTTAGTGGTTCGCAATTCTATCGATTGAAATATTCAACTCATGTAAACAATCTCAATCACGATGTTTCGTTCTTCTCACATCCACTATCTACCTCTGTTGAAATTCTCCGACTTGGCATCACGTTGTATTATGTCTAACTGCCAAGGGTGCTGAAAGAAAGTGAGGATCGGTAGTAGTACTTATTCATCGGGAGTTGGAAAATGTCTTACAGACATCTTGTTCGTTGAGCACCAGTTGGTCCATAAGTTGAACACTTTGAACCTCTTTCTAGAATTCCTCCTTTACATCAAATCATTCTCAAGTCTGTCCCAACTTACCCACACAGTAGGTGAATGGACTAACACCTGTCATATAACCACTACTCCTCTGGTTGATACCACGAAAGGCATATGCCAAAGGCGCCAATGCAGGAAGAAGAGAAAAGCTGCATATGCTTTGGCAATACAACTGCTAGAATTGGTTTTCAATTATTTGGATGATCACACCTTGTAGACCGGTCACAATTCTATTAGTCACATTCTTCAAAAAGTCATAGATGACGTCCCACTGCCGCACTGCCGCCATATATGATTGATGTTATATTGTTGAAGGTAGAATTCTATGTCCTATCGAATGGTTTGGAGAGATTCAAAGGGTTACATTTGATTTTTATTCCTCGGCCAAATTGGCAGTTTTGAACAATTTTATTGTTCGAAGTAGCATCCTCAATGAACTATACTCGTGTAGCAAATATCTTACTCCACAAAATCAAACAATGGCATTGTGTAGAATGATTTCGTCGCCACCCAGTATATTCCAGTTAAACACAAACGATTGTTTTCAAAATGATTCTGTGAATCTTGATTATTCTGATTGAGAATAATGGATAATACATGAACAACCATGTCACTGCTTCATGTTGGAACCACATTTTGATTTTGACAGGAATTTCATCCATAATTTTTGCAGCGACTGATCAGTATATAGATCATCATATTGACGCCATATTCAATTTGTGTTATATTGTTGAAAGGAGAATTTCATGACTCATCGAATGATTCGATGAAATGTACAGGGTTTGATTCGAAACTTTTGACTCAGGTCGAATCAAGGATGAAATTGAAACCTTAGGCGAAAAAGTTAAAACTTCGTGTCAATCACTCCAACACCAAGCTGGTTGGTATCTTCAGGAAAGGAGTGTCAGTTTTATTTTAATATACTCACCTTGCAGTATGGTGTTGAGGTAATTGTTCTCTACAAAAAGTTTTGAGTCAATTTGGCAGTGACATAAAATGGTTTTGTTCAGTTGCAAATATATAACCCTACAAACAGAAGAATGGCTTTCTCATAATTATTTCATTGTTACCGGTTCATTGGAGTTCATCACCACCTATCCTATTCAATATAATCTAGTGAGCTATGCTTCAGATCATTCCGATTGACAATAATGGATGACATGCTCAGCTACATCTCTGCCCCACGTTGGAACCAAATCAATTCTGACACGAATGTCATCCATAATTTCTGGAGCGGCAGACCATGTCTTCGATTAAATATTTCATCCATGATCCTGGTCGGCGGCGTGTTTCCGATTTTTGACTCGCGGGATGAATAAATCAGATATGGCGCATCTCCCGGTCCTTGTATTTCGTGACAGGTTCACGCTCTACCGATATAGTTCCGGTCTGACGGTGTAGAACCGTGGCGGTTCATTATAATGCGCCGCTCCAAATAGGAAATGCATTTATACGTACCCTAGGGGGTAGCTCTGGATACGGGGGTGTGTATTAGTTCGAGAAGTTGCCGCTAGGCATGGTTAAACTCCGGCCAGTGTTCGGTTCTATGATTTGTTCCGGGAAAAAGTTGCATGAATATGATCATAAGTTTGAGGAAACTTCCGGTTGTAGATGATAATATTGTCAAATCATATTTCGTTTAGGTCAACTGAGAGCTGGTTTTTCAAGAACCAGTTGAGTGGAAGCTGTGGTGCTTGACTTATGGTCGGTTCATACACCACACTTTTACTTTTACTATTACCTTAATAATGGAATAGGACCGTTCATACACCAGTGTTAAAGTAAACAGGACGCATGCGCAGTGATCAAAAACAAACAAAGAAGAAGAAGTAATCGTGGGTTACGTTATTGTTTTGATTTGCAATTTGCTATTTTGTTCATATCTGAATTCAGAGAACACCCATTTTATATCATTTTTGTAAAATATTCGGAAGAAGAACAGGGCTACGTTTCATTATAATGTTGGTGGCACTGCTTGCTGTGATGACTTCACATGCACGCATGCGCAGTCCCTAAAATTATCTCATTCTAAAGTAAAAGTTCTCATCCTCAAACTGGAAGTAAAAGTGCCGTGTATGAACGCCTCGATTGATTTACATTGTGACAACTTTCTTAAAGTAAAAGTGTGGTGTATGAACCGACCATTAGACACATTTGATTGGCTGATAAAGACTCAGCTAGCAGCTGTGTTTCCTAGCAGTAGATTGAAAAACCTACTCTGAAGGTACGAACAAGTCAAAGAAGCACCACTACTCTCAATGGACACATGAATATTGCATCAACGTGAAACAAAAAAATAAGTACAAATAAAACTGTACATACCTAGCTATCAGCGAGGCATAGTCGCGATTTCGGTTATCGTTTCAATTAGCATCAAATTGGATTAAGAAAGTCGACTTCAACTACACAAGCTCTGGAAAAGAATGTCTACAAAATTAAAGATTTTGAGGAGAGGATAAAAACCACACAGCGTCTGTCCTTCGTGGCCTGACCCAATTAACAAACTAGAAGGATATGGAAGTACGTTCTCTCTTCTCACATGGTATCTTACAAACAGACAGTGGTATATTGCACTAGATTCAAGCAATGTGTCATATAATGTGGAATAATCAACTTCAGAGTGCATCAAGCTTCGTCTATGGGCCCACTTCCATATATAATATTTTGGATTGTTGGGGGAGCTAGCCCATGGCTTGATTGCAACCTCTTTAGATTGTTTGTGATGCTTTTCAATTATATTCCAAGAGACGGACTAGAGGTAGGTATTTACCCATCTGTTCACCAGATGAAACATACTTTTTATAGAGTTTCGTAAAAAGAGGAATACGCCTATAATCAAAATGTGGTCCAGGCTATGTACAGTAAGATCCAAAAATTACCACTATATGGAAAACTTTTTTGTTATCGATTTGTCAGAAAATTGTTTTCTTCTTGAAAATTGGTGAATTGCAGAATATTTGCATATGAGTTGTCGAAATTTCAAATTTCTGAACAGTGTAGAGAGGATAACGAAAAATAGGAATTTTGATAAGGTGTAAACCACATCTCATTTTTGACATAATCAAAAAGTTCATTCAAAGGAAGTGCTTGGAAATGAAATCAATATTCAAATTTGGAATCACATTCAGGGTAGTCTCGATCAAAATTTCAATATTTGTTCTCTCTGTAGCCTGTTCAGGAATTTGAAATTCCACCAATTTCAATGAAGAATAAAATTATCTGACAAATCGATAATAAAAAAGTTTTCCACATGATGGAAATTCTTGAATCTCACTGTATATGGTCTGGACTACATTTCGATAGGCAAGCCGTTATAGACGTATTCGTCTATTTATGAAACCCTATAAGAAGTATGTTTCATCCGGTAAACAGATGGGTGATGATTCATCACCGTTTACCTTGATGAGGCTCTATAGCCTTTACATTAATTACCCTTTCATATAGCTAGTAGCCTCTGGTTTCTCTTATCGTGTGTATGAGCCTGGGTATTGCTTCGCATTTACAAAACACATAATAGTTGGGTTTCTTCCTCATCTTGACAGAACCTGCATTCAGTTTCTTCTGCCAGACCCATATTGCCCATATGTTTTCTGAGCCGGCTATGCCTGTGAGTAGACCCACCACTACCCTTAGTACCTTACGGTTCTGAATCAACATGTCTTCCTTGAATTTGGGCGATGGGTCCTTCATGAAATCTTTCACCTGCCTCATTCGTGGGAGCTTTTTCCATCACTCTTTCGACTCGGCTTGCATCGATGAATTGATCAATGTCTTTATACATGCTTTCGCTAACCCGTAAAAGGGTTCATGGAACGACAATAGTCGTCACAGGCTAAAACATCGGCCTCCTTGTTATCCTTGTGACCCACATGTCTGGTTCAAGTCAGAATAACCATATTTATGAGAATTTTTTTATCAAAAATGACTCCTATTATGGCACCTCTTGCATATTTCTTGAGAACATTTTTTTTTCACCCCTTCTTTAGAACACAGGGAATTGACATTCAAATCTGGAAAACTTCCTCTTCAGATCTTCTGGATAGCTGAATATTTGATTTGAAACTACGAATATCGTGATTCACATAGTACCAGTTTTCTAGTCAATCTGAAAACTCTCCTAGTATTGGAAGGGAACAATTCGTTTTCTGCACATCGATATAGCATAAACACTTTAAACTATCATGAAGAATGATGTGTATGAGGTGGTACCTAGGGTCACTTATCGTCAATTGTTTCCTTAATGAAGAAAGGGTCAATAACTTCCCCAGTGTTTATAGATATCTAATACTAGCGACCCGACCAGGCTCAAATTAGAAACCTCTAATATTATCAGTGTTCCTATACTATAGTAGTTATGTATCATACATATAAACCTTCCTCTTGAATCACTTTATCTATTGAAAAAAATCGCTTCAAAATCGTAGTAGTCTTAAAGATCTAGGCATACATAAGGACAGGCAGACAGTGGGAAACGACTTTGTTTGTACCATGATTCTTTTCAATGCATATTTGGTCAACTGGTCGAGACCACTTTTTATATATTATATTCCATTACTTTTTTCTATTTGTCCTAAAACATTTTCACCCCTCGTAATCCATCGGGTATTATCAAAATAACCGTGATGAAATATTAATTTGATTCGCTGTAAAACCGAACTTGTCAAATTAGTTGGAATAGCGTTTCGTATTAGTTTCCGATATCCAACGCCGATTTGATTAATAACAAACAGAATCGCCAGAAAATAGAAATAATAGTTACCCCGAAATAAACGCTCTGACAATATTTGGGTGATTTATTCTTCATGCTGTGGATCAGCGGAGGCGGCTCACGCGTGGAATCAATCTAAAGATTCCTGGAATGGATTTAATGAACGCTGGTAACGCTCATTCGATTTACCCGTTTGTGTCTTGACAGTAATCGAGTTCCGTGGTGTAATATGGTATTGAGTATCACGAATACATGAGATTACATAGTTTGATCACAATGACATTGACAAATACCACAGCGTTCATTGATTGAATATTTCAGGGTATGTCTGACACCTGCAAGCTGTTGGTCAGAATCCAATGGCTCTCACCAGTTTAGCAGTTAGCTCAATCCATTCATGAGGACATAAGAACGTACTCTTCGATAGTCATTAGTTTATGGTAGATGAACGTTTAGTTTTTTTTTGGATCAGTAACCTACCACAATCTGCAAGGTTTCATTGCAGTTTTCTAAAATTTGTTCAGATCTGAATCATCTTTCGAACAATTCGTTCAGGCCAGTCTCAAATTACCTACACAGTAGGTTCTGGCTGGCACCTGTCAGAAAACAACTGCTCCCCTGGCTAATACCACGGAGGGCATTGCATTATATCCGACCGGTGTCAGTGCAGGTTTCTTCATAGAAGAAAATCCTGCAATTGCTTTTGGCGATACAAATGAAGGAATTGATTTTCAATTATAGGAACGGACACACTTGCAGACCGGTTTCGGGCTATTTGGCCACTCGTTCGTACAAGACAGTGCCATCATCAACACAAAGTCGATGACTTCCCATAGTCAAAAATCGAAATCCTCCATAGTATCAAGCCACGACCAAAGCTGATGCGAACAACGAAGTTATTGCGCCATCTACCCATAGACGAGGTATTCCAAAAACCTACTGTGTAGGTAATTTGAGACTGGCTTGAACGAATTTTTCGAAAGATGATTTGATTCAACGCCAGTCTTCAAGTATGCCCTTTGACTCTGTCCAATGTTTGTTTAGATTTTTTTACAGGGTTATGTGAACACTCGTTTGCAATCAGATCTATAGTCACCAGCTACCTCCACATGTATTGAAATTAGGCGAGCATAATCACACAGAAGAAAAAAATGATAGTTCCGTGAAGTTCAAAGAACATCATGAGCCAATTAGGAAATAGATAGATGGCCGTACAACAAAACCGTTGTGGAACGTAAAGAATATTTTTCTCTCATCGCAAGAAGATATTGTGTGATGAAACATGTGTTCTCTCAATTATATTATTCGAACTTCTGAACCTTCTGTCAATTACATCAGGAATTTATGTGTCGTCGAAACTTGTTTCGCCGGGTTGGTTCTCATTGGTACAACAAGTGAGCTGACGTGCTGATTAACATTAACCAATGATGAGTGATCACGTGCTCCGAAAATCATGAGTCTTGAGCGAACTCAATGAAGAAAGGATGACGGATTTCTGAATGCGGCTGGCTGAGATATCTGCCTCACTCTGGCAAGGAATGATTTTCAGTTCAGAGAGTAGCGTCGGTCTATAACCACTTAGGGCACCTATAATGAGAATTTTCATTCGAAAATGGTATATTATGCAACGATCGTGTAATGATGGTTATTATTGAGCATTAACCGGGATACGAAATGAGCCGAAGGTGAGATTCGTATGGTTCATGCGAGTATATTAATAACTATTAAATGAGAGTTGTATACGCTATTTTATCTACACCCAATAAATGATGTAGAACTATAAATATTATATCATTAGGTATTTATATTGAACACAATAATAGTAGGTAATCAATCGTATTTCTTCGAAAAATTCTACAAAATTATAATAAATGGTATAACCACGAAAAATACAACAATGAGAAATGAAGAGAAGAAAAAAAAATGGAAGAAAATCTCTGCCGAGGTCAAGAATTGATCACGGACGTTTCTGATTACTGCCGGCGCCATTGACCACTCGGCCATGAGAGCTCATTTAGTTTGTTCGAAAATAAAAACATATACGTTGCATTGGTCAAATTAAAATATAATCCCTTCGATTGTATTTTTTCCTTCTCTGAGACATCTGTGGAGTCGCTGGTAATTCTTCTATATCACTGCTATAAGACATTTTCATAAGATTATCGAAAATTGACTAAATTCTTCAAAAATTCAATACCTACTGATTTTGACTTAACAAACGTCAAAATGCAAAGCTTGCAAGTCATGCTCAATTGAAAAATAATGGATTTCTATTGGTTGAAAAACTGTATCGTAATGAAAATCTGTATCGGAATGGATTTCAATATAAAACGGATTAAGGGCATATTAGTGTATTATTAGAGTACGGGTGTAGATAATAATATTATTATTTTTCAAAACGATTCTTGTGAACACATTCGAAATTCGCGATACGTGGTTCGATTTACAATATCCTCTTCAAGCAGGAATAATAAGGAATATCTTTGTAAATCTGTTGTTATTGGTATTGTACAGTGAACTGTGGTATATTTTTTGTTTTATAATGTATTCAGTGTCAAGAATGGTAAGAACATTTTACCGATTGAAAACAATTGTTGCTTAGCGACTACACCAATTGAATTATTGCCTCAGGTCCGTAGTGCTCAACATTCGTGATGATTAAAGCGATTTTTTATGATCTCAGGCAGCATTATTTTCGAATGAATTAAAATCCTTTGAGGAAATATTATGAAGCTTCCTTCTTCAAATCAGGAATTAAAAATCACAACTCCTATGGAAGAAGTAGAATAAAAAAAATATAATCAGTCTCAATAAGTACGTGTATATCATTCAAAGACGTTCGATTCAATCACAGAAAGGAAGAAAAAGTCCATCTGAAACAGCTACTCCCCTGCCTATATGGCACATCGAGCACTGGGTTATTCAAAAATCACTTTTTCTTGCAAAATTTGTATTCCAGGCATATGAAAATTGAATCAAATAGATAGCATACATAGAAAATTTCTACACAAATCCAAATAGAGAGCGATTTGTAAAAAAAATCTCCTCACCAGGATAACATTTGATTCAACCCCAGGCAAGATCGCGTTTCGTTCAGAGAATTTTTTTTCTTGAGCTCTTCAGTGAGAAAATAGACAAATTACGGGACAGTTTTAGTAGAAACTCCAAACGATCTCAAAATATTCAACTCGTGACAAGTCGTATCAGTTTTATTCGACAATTCAGTGGCATTCATTTCTTTGATAATCAAACCAGCCATCGTTAGAGTTTATATCCAGCGTATATAACTGATGAATAAGAAAGTTACATTCATGTATTTATTCGTACCTACTACCATTTTTGCCGTCCAAATTTATTATATAAAATCAAGGTGCTGGAAGGACAATCACACAGTACAAATATAAGTATAATATTTATATTTTTCATCATTTATTGGGTGTAGGAGAAATAGTGTATGTAACCCTTATGTAATGGTTATTAATACACTCGCATAAACCATACGAAACTCGCCTTCGGCTCATTTTGTATCCCGATTAATGCTCGTGTACGATAACCATCATTACATGATCGTTGCATAATATACTGTTATTAGCGTCTTATACAAAATGTTAGTATTATACTAATGGTTTCTGCAGTATAATGCCATATATCATTTCATAGTCCTATCAAAAATTTTCTCGAATTGAATATTAAAATGGAAACGATATAACCAAACAAAGTATCAGAGTTAAACGAGTAGGTAGTGTTTGTGTAATTGTATTGAGATGAACGGATTTGGGGAAACATTTATTTATGATAAATAAATCAGTTGTAAGTGAAGTAGAGTATAACTCGCAATAATGACTATTAATCTCTCGGAATATTACTCCCTCTCCGATGACACGACTCGGTTCGTCCAAATTCCTCGAAAATAATAGCTATCATTATTGACTCGTGGTATAATCTACTATTATGAAAAATTACTAGTGGCGTAACAGTCACGGTATTTGACCCCCATTTCCACATCTGTCACTAAAGCTGCATAATTCTGAGGTGGATGCGTAACACGGAGTCAAATCAGCAGTTACCCCCTGGTGGTTAGTAATCACGCAGTAATATTAATCTATGAAACACGCACTACCCCTACACTGAGAAGGTGGAACAGTTGGCACAGCAGCAGCGAAATTAAATATTCCGGAATGGGCCCGCCGCATCGTTAATAAATTCAAACAACTTATCTCTTTCACGGTTTCCGGAATAAGTTAGGGCGCTCCACCCAGACTGACGGAATTCTGTACATGTACCGATTGTAATTCCGCAGCTTCTTTGCCTAATTTATAGACCATGTTCTAATTATACGTTCGGAAAGTCTTGGAGCTCACAGAAGTCACTAATTATCCCTAGCTCTTTATTCAATTTTACTACAAGGGCCTTATAAATCCGGGAGAAACGCAGCGCGGTTCTAATTGTGAATTGGGGTAAGCAGGACCGGCTGGGATCATAGGAAAAAGACGACAATTTCTATCCCTAGCGTTGAATTGGAAAGTGGACATATTCAAAATTGGGGGTACAAAAAAACTTAAATAACTGTAGGCCAATATTTTGACGCTACATACCAAAGTCGCAATTCCTTTGAAAATTTTCCAAACTAGGCTTGAAAAGGAGGCAGGATAGTTTCCGAAACGTTTGTTGATGGTATGTAAACCTGAATCATTCTAATGAATACAGATTTCAATAAGGTTGTCCAATAATAAGCGCTCTTCATTTCATATATGAGGAAACTTTGAAAGGAAAGGAAAAAATCAGAATCTCATAGTTGTGTTTCGCGATTTGAGCAATGGACTGCTTCAATCATGATGTGTTAGTTCAAAAACATCATGATTACAGTATCATGTAATTGATTTGAATTCTATAATCGAAATAGTCCAGAAAGCGTGAGAATGAATTAATAAGAAAATAATTTAGGGTGCACCTCTGCAGAAATGTAGCGCAATACTTTTTGGTGTATGTACAGGGTGATAATCCGAAAAAGGACAATGGGTATATCTGAGCAACCAAATGGAATTTGATAATTGCTAATAAAATATATAATAATAACTAACTTGTTTCAAACTTGAAGCTACATTCAATATAGTGAATTTTGGTTTATTAAATAAAACATTATGTATCTTATTACTGTAAAGGTATTTTTGTATTGTAGTTTTCACTCTGACACGGGAAACGATACTACTCCTATTAGTACATTTCATTTTCATTTCGATACGTTTCACATGAAGCACATCATTTTTATCTGCAATAATGGTGTGCAACCCAGCTGAACGTTTGGATTTTTTTTCTTGATGGTAGAGCGAGTGGTTGAGTGGTAGAAGAGATCAGTATTTGCTAAGAACAAGTACAGTATTCAACCAGAGGCACCCGGAGAGAAATGTAAGTCAAGTGTACATTTGTGAACTAGCAGTGAACTTTCAAGAAACTGGTACTGACACAAATAAAAAAAGGGATCAACCAAAACTGCTAGACGAAGCAACACAAATTGAAATACTCTGAGAAGTTGCAATGAATCATACTTTATCCACTTGTCAGGAAGCTACAGCAACCGGATTATACCGCGAATCTATGAAGTACTCAAATTAGATGAATTCCATTCATATAAAACGAAAATCCTTCAAGAACTTGGTGACGATAACCCCGACAGAAGAATTGAATCTGGGGAAATTATGATTGCTAGAATTATCGCAAAACTACGGCTCTTCAAAAACATTTCTCTTAGGGCTGGTCTTTTCACTTATAGATAAAGTCCTTGATAACTTATCTGTCAGATATTAATATGTATTCCTGTGTAGTTTATGTGATGGATAGTTATCAGAGACCTTATCTATAAGTGAAAAGACCGGCCCTTAGTGTGACTTGTGCACTTTTTATTTTAATGGGCACGCAAATAAACAAAACTGTCGTTTCTGGAATGACGAGTACCCACGACTAAGCAAAAAATTAATATTTGGGCTGGTATATTGGGAGAGCTCCATTATATACAGAAGGTAATTCAAATGGTAAAATGTATGCTCACATGCTAGAAAGATCTATCGAACCTCGGATAGATTATGAATTACAAAATCGTAAAGAAAATTTATTTATCTTCAGGAGAAAATTATTACATTTTCAACAAAGCGGGGCATCTCCTCATTTTGTTGTTTCAGTTAGACAATAGTTAGATAATAATTATGCTAATCAACGGATTGAAAGGGGAGGTCCTATTGAATGGCCTCCTAGATCCCCGGACTTATCTTCTCTCGAATTATTCCCCTGGGGCCAGCTAAAATCTGTTGTTTTTGAGATGCAACCTGACTCACTAGAGCAACTAAAGAAAAAAATGATCCAAGCATATGCCGGAGATATTTACAGAGAAACATTTACCAATGTTCGTGAATAAAAATAATTTTGAACATTTCCTAAATTAGTCATAAAACAACAACAAAATTTCAATTCGAGTAAATTGTGCTTTATTCCATGAACCAACAAGTACTACATCGTATGAAGCTTTGTAGGGTACCTTTGAGGAGCATTCCTTGAGAGCTTTCAGATAAAGTATCACAAGTAGGGGATTGCAATTTAAGAATCTAAGGTTGGGGTAGCTCTGGGCGAGGGGGTAAGAGGAAACAAGTTAGCTAATATATATTTTCTGTTCTCCTAAACTGAGAACGGCCCTGAATGTAATACAAGTATATTAATGTGCGGTGCTGTAGTTCTCTGTTCACCTATTTTCTGGTGATATCTTTCCCTGTTTGAATATATTTATGTACTGACAATAGGGCGGTTAATGAAGACTTTCATGTTTGTTATGGCCGTTAGTCAAATTCTAATTCGTTTCTAGTTCCAGGCGTTATTCCAGTATTCGTGTCATCGTTTCACCGGCTTTCGGATGGATGTGATCAAAAGCACCATTACACTTTGTGCGAAATAGAGGAGTGGAGATTTTCTAGAAAGCAGACTCTCATTTGTGACAAGAACATCGAAACCATTTCAGTATATTCCGTTGGAACTAAGGTAATTGATGTCATGCTATTCGTTTCATTTTCCTGAGCACCAATACTGAAAAAGTTATTCTTGTATTGAGTGCGTAAAACGAGGGTATTTTAGTGGCACATGAGAGTGTTCTCTCGAATGTGCCACTAAAACACGAATTTTATTCATGAAATACAAACATTTGACTTGTCGTCGTGGAGGATAATTACATATAGAATTAAATTATTGAATATAAAATGCTTGATCTATATCGATTATAGAAATACCTGATACGAAGACCTATTGCGTAACAATAGAGCACTTCGACCGCCTCGTACAAAAAGTAAAACATCATTCATGAAATATTCGAAGGAAAATGTATTGAAATGAATATTCATGGGAATGCTTGAAGACTGGCTTTGAATCAAATATTCAAAAAATGAACAATTTGTTCAGGCCAGCCTCAACTCACCTACACTGTAGGTTGACGGACTAACACCTATTAGAAAACAACTACTCCCCTGGCTAATACCTTCGTGGTATTAGCCAGGGGAGTAGTTGTTTTCTAATAGGTGTTAGTCCGTCAACTTACAGTGTAGGTGAGTTGAGGCTGGCCTGAACAAATTGTTCATTTTTTGAATATTTGAAAATGTATTGACCAATATGTGAGGATGAATAAAATATGAGAAATTCTCAGCTTGATTGAAAAATAGCTTGGAAAAGACAAGTATGAGAGATACACAGGTCACTGTTTCAGGAGAAGCTCTGTTACTCTTCTGGACAATGCAGGGGGCAAGAGTAGACCCATAAAACGCCACGGTGATTGAAAAGCTGAAAATCTACCTCAGTAGCATATAAAGAAGGTTGAATTGTCCATTTTCTTCCGAACAAATTGAAGTATCTGATAAAATTGTGGTTCAAACCTTTAAGAAATATCTAACGTTTCTGATCAGCAGCAACATGGAACATCTTCAGGAATTTATGTTGGAAGTAATTGTTCAAACACCACTATTAATTATAATTCCAATAATTGGAATTGTTTTATGGTGAACAATCAATTAATAATTGACTCTGTTGAAAATTAATCCTTCATGAAGTAATATTTCATGTTTATTTTGCGAATTGTTTGAGCAGTGGAAAAAAAAGCTTTTTTCACGGTGTAAAAGTGTAAACATTATTACACATTAATAGAGATACAGAAATACCAAGTTTTTTTGACAGTTGCCCAAAAAATATGTATATAAGGAGCAGTACGATGTTATTTATTTTTTGAGTGCCGGATGTCCAGGGTAAACTTCATTTCGAGTGGAACAAAACGAATAGAATTATGTTGTAATTGGAAAAAATCAAAAAGAGTGGAACAAAAATAGAGAAACGTTGTCAATATACACTTTCTGGATTTCTGTATAATGAACTGAGATGAATGAACTCTGAACAAGTTGAATCATTTGGTGAAATGAATCAATGAGGCCAATATATAGTTCGATCACCGAACGAAAAAAAAAAAACTCATAGATTATAAATGCAGTAATTAGTAAGATTTTCGAGATAATATTTTTTGTGAAGATGAAGTTACATTATATCATCACGTTCATACCGAAAATGAAACATCATTTGATTATATTCATTAAAAAAACTGATTATTCATTGCACTTGTCCAATAACAATTTTACTGCACTCATCCCTCTTGCATTGATATCGAAAAAAACGAAAAGCTGACAGATTTCCTACGAAACAAGTTTAGAGAATCAACTAGTATCCATGATAATTTTGGATTATCAGAAGCCAAAAAAAAACAATAAAATCAAGCAAAGAATATCGAGATCAAAGATTCAGCTGTTTCAGGAATTGTTCAACTGATATTTCTCTGCAATGATTTGGAAAATTGCATCGACCAGTCGCTTTTCAATGATATTTTCATTTTTATATGAACCTAGAAAAGTATACCAACCTATCATAGAAACGAACCACAAGAAAAGGAATAACACAATAATCCACAATTTTTAGGAACATGATCAATTTTGTGGAGAGAAGAAGGTTTTGAGGAAGTTAAGAGCTGGGCCATATGCTACGATCATGTAATGATACGAATCGAGCCGAAGGTGAGTTTTGTATGGTTTATGCGAGTGTACTGATAACATGAGAGTTGCAAACACTATCTTTTCTACACCTGATAAATAATTAAGAACTATGGTTATTATATTTATATGTCCATTGTGGGTCCCACTGATCTGGAAAGAGAAGGAATATTTATATTCATTTCATTATTGCCAGTCTCAATATAGCTCATGATTTTATTGGAAATACTGATTTTATTCTGAACCTAATTTTCAATGTAGAATTCCGCCACTGGATTGGATTTCCAATTGATTAAAAATCTGTATCGTAATGAAAAATCTGTATCATAATGGGCTCATTATAATAATTTTTTTCCATTACGATACACATTTTTATAATCATAATAGATCTCATTTTGAGGCGGATTATGGACATAATAAGTATATTATATAGTACGGGTGTAGAAAAATTCTTTTAGAGAAATAATATCAAATATTTAGTCATCAATTTCCCGTTATGTGAGTACATCATTCATAAACTTTCTTTATTTGTCAATAAAGAAGGAGAAGTAGCTATTGTAGAAAAAAATTTTCTTTCTTCTCGTGAATTGACTTGAATAGAAAAAGCAAAAAACTCCTTCTTTGAAGCTTCAGAATCATAATGTAGTCTCCATCACGATTATTGTCAATTCTTGAAGACAGCTCACGAGATTCTTCTTTTTCGGAACCTTCGGTTAATTCAACTTTCTACAAATAGACTCGGAGCTTCCACTGCAAAGAACTTAATACCATCAGAATAATGTCTTTCATTTTCATATATTTTTCATTTCAGTTGAAGGACTTGTTGAAAGAACGTTAATGGAATTGCCTGGCCTATAAGGTCGGTAACAAGTGACGATGAATATGCTGGAAACAACAGGGTAAATGCTGTTTTGACACGTTCAGCGTATCCAATTGCATACTGCTTTGTCACCTCTTGAAATTGGTTATGAAGTTTCCATGGCGATATCAAATAAGAGGAAAATGATTGAAGGCGACTGTTACACTGATTTGCATAGTTACTTGTGAAAATATACCCATCGATATTATTTTTATTCCCCTTAAATGAACTTGATGGAACAGAAAATATTGATGAAAAAAGACAAAAACGGACATATCCACATTCAATTAAAGGGCAATGAGAGAAATGTGAATATTTTTTTGAATTTGTAGTTCGTTTGTTTATGCCTTCGACAAGATTGAGTACTCTCACAGGATTGATTCATTATGAGTTTTTATGTATCAAAATTCTTATGCCTCACATCCACATAATATTTGAGAACTGAATAATTGGTTTGTTACAAGTCATATCAATATGAGAAATTACCAGTGGATCGAACGAAATAAATAAATTTTTGAAGTCCAACGTTACTCACTAAACCTCCAACTTCTTCGTTTGAAATGATTTTTTGCTTAATTATTTTTTTTAATGGATGGGTGACCATCGATTACAAAAGTTGATTAAGGAAAAAACACTGGCATTTTATGTTGATTTTAAATCAGTCACTGATATTTTTCAGTTGGAATATCATATTATGATACTGAATATTGGAAAAACAGTAGAAGCTGCCCCTAATGGAGTCTTTGTGATAAACACTATGAATACCAATTCGTTTTTCAGAATCTGATTTCAACAATGTGTATTATGCACAAAAATTTCAGTTGGTATTTTCTTTTGTTGGTATAAATGATTACATAATAGAGTTAATTTCAATAACATCTAAGGAGACTACTAGCTTCAGCTGTGAACTTTTGAAATGAAATATGCTTTCGTCATGGTCAGTTGAAAGATTTATGCAATTTAAAAATGAATTAGTTCGATTTCAGTCTTTTGAAATTAATCATTTTGAAATAACTTCTTACAACTGAAATTTGTTAGGTCTTATTGGATTGAATGATCATTATGGTGACCTTTGAAAAAAAAAGAGTTTTTTCATAGGACTGAAGGTAATCGAAAATGCTTTCATCGATGATCTTAATTTTATAAGGGATATTCAATAGAACGAATGGTGGATAATGATTTATCTTTGGCTACGAACGTTCAGAACAAACTTTTCTTGTTACATCAAGAAGATACGAAGGTTGTACTAAGTTACCTCAACATCTCCAAGAAAACTGGACTTCTCGACATTACTTATAAGATTTTTATGTTTTGAGTATCATTCAAGTAAAATGATATGAATGGAATTCCAACTCAAATTTTTCAGTGCGATTTTTAGAACATTCACCAATTTTGCTTTCAGTTACATATCCCACCGACGCGACATTCAAAAGAACAGTGTGTGAATTCATAAACGGGATCTGAAGAAACAATTCAAATCCCAGATAGAAATTTATGAAAAAAAAACTTTTTTCACAAATCAATATACCCTCAATAATTTCGGATGAACCAACCAACAAAAACCTAAGAAAAGATAAATCTCATACCTGAGTTCTTCTCTGGTCTCGAAATCAATATTATGATGCAGAGTCTACTAGAAAACTGCAACTCACCTGAAAAATAAAGATTTTCATTGTAAGAATAAATTATTGTAAATAAATATCAACAAAACATGAATTACAAGTTTTCTATTTTTCTTTTTTTATATCTTCTCGGATATTTGCAACTTGGTTTCATTTTTGTGTAAGTTATGTATCTTGTAGGTAGAAGGAAGAGCTGAACGAATTTTTTGTAGGAACATGATCTCGTCAAAACTACGTTGTTTCATAAAAACAGTTATACAGATTCCACTGTTGTCACTATTATATCAGAATAGATTGATTGTTGCCCGTTACAATCCGATATTCCAAATGGAATGGATTATCTTTGTATATGGATAGTTCCACGGTTTTCCGGTTGAAGTCACGCTCTCCATAATATTTGTATTATCGATAAATATAGGGAATCAGTCATCAATCAAAAGACCAGCAGACTAGTAACCCGGAATAGTTTGCGTAGAGTATTCTAGGTCAAAAGGTTGTCAGGAATTTTGATATATGATTAACTGGCACCCACTATGATAAATAGTTTTTCATTTCCATCAATGCACACATATTATTAACATCGATTTCCTGGCACATATGTTTTGTTAATACAATCACATGAATAGGAAATGAAAAAACTATAATCCATATGAAAAATATATATATTTTGATTTGGATTTGATTCTTTTTGGGTTTGGGATGATCCTAGAGTTGGTAAGTATCGGTTTGATATCGACTATATCATTTTTCAAAGATTAACACGCAATTTTTTCGATATCATGAATTTATTGAATTCTGACATGTTAATAATCTTCTTGAGTTCACAAAACGCGTGAACGTCCCTTGGCTGAAAGAATCAAATTTGAGTCAATGCAAGATCAAGATAATCTGGAGATCATCGCAAAATTTCATCTGAGCTTTTGGGAAACAAAAGCACCACCATTAGATAATTCCGCCAAATAATCGTTTCTTCAAATCACGTTATTTCAATCTTTCAATCACCACACTATTTTGCCGCATGTTGACATTACATGGTTCATCAATATAGAAATTGAATAGAAGAGTCTTTCACTTCGTAAATCCGGTGTAAAAAATTCACTAGAAATTCATAAATCTATTGAATTGAACTGATTCTCACTAACAATGGGTTAACATAACCTTGACCAGTGTTTCGCTATACAATATTTTCCTCAATCTTGATACATATCCTATGAAACGATGTTCAAACCATTGTAGATCCGACGTCTCCTATAACAAAAGTCTGACGTTCAACCCGCAAATCATGGGTCCTAGTAATGTTTTGACCACGAATACTATATGAAGAAGTTTGTTTCTAACTTTGTTCGTTCGATTTTAAGTGGGTAATCTTCAGGAATACTGATTCGATCATGAGAATTATATCACTTAGGAAAAGATTAACTATTCAAGAGTGATGTAGGCTCACCACAAAGGAATCATTTCCAATCTATACATACAAAATGCTTCGACCTGAATCACTGACTGACGGATCAATGCACAGCCTGAACCGTTGATAGTACAGACCTGAAACTTAGTTGTTGTCTTGTCTTTATGTCGAAAAGGTTTTCCGAAATTCCATTCCTGAGGGGGTGACAAACGGAGGTAAAATTTCTTCAACAGAAATGATGGAAGAAATGTTTCGTATTTCATTGAAATCCATCGCCTAATGGGGTTGAAAGGGGTAGAAAGTTATTTTGGGGATGAACAACACGTAGCCTAAACTGCCTATCGTAGATATCTGAAACTTGAAGGTTATGTTCTTTGTATGACGCAGGCATCCGATAAGCACCAAAGGGGTGAAAAACGGGGTCAACGTGATTCATTGGTCCATCTACTTCAAATTTTGCAAAAACATTCTGTAACAGAGAACATGGAAAAAGTGTTCGTTTTTTTTGGAAATTTATGACTAACGGGGTGAAAAATGGGGTTTATAACTCTTCCGAGTGCGCCCAGAAGACAGAGCCTTGTGATGAACCTAATGAAACTAAATTCTAGGAACTACAGCTTATCCAATCCATCTTGGCACAGAACTAATATTGTATATGCCCAGCAATCTCTGTGAAGTATACTGAAATAAAAAAAACTTATTGTATGTGTTCACAGTGTTGAAATTTATTCCTAGAATGTGTTTTTTCTTTCGTCATGGTCAACACTACCAGCGAGTTTGTGCCAAGATTGATTGGATAAGCTGTACACAATATAATTGCTTGCAACGAAGTGGGCAAGTCACCATTATTATTATATATATTTTTTTGCAAATTCAACTCCTTTCACGGACCTTTCAACCGATGGGAACCTATCATTTCGTACAAAAATTGTGTGTGATGAATCCACTCAAAAGAGCGTCACCGTCCCCGGGCTATTCTTGCCTTCATCCATAAACAACAAAATTGAATTTTCTTTCCCTTGTCAAGAACGGCCTTCAACTCGTATATTAATTTCAGTTCACTTAAAATTAAGCTCTCCACCGCCGTAAAACTTAATAAGAGTGTGGGGTTATTAGTGTATAAAGTTTCCGATATAAAACTGTAAAATGAATTGAAGTTGGCGTCGAAAAAATTCAGGAAGTAAAAACATAACACAGGAAAATGGAAAGTGCATGACACCGTGAACCGCAAAGGGCGCACTCCTTGAGATGAAATGGAAGTTTAATGAAATTATCCCTGGTTTAAAAAGGTCTCGCTTTCCACTTGAGTATTCACTCATTTCGTGTCGAGAAGCGGGAACAACCCCCTGAGGGATGTACAAGGCTCAAATTTTCGAGAAATATTAAAAGAGACCACATTTTTTTCCATAAGTACTCACGCTTCTTCTTGGCTGCTATGTAGTAGTGTGTGTAAAGTTTCTTATGAAATCAATTGATGCATCATACCAGAAAACACTTAACATTTTGAATTTACCTGCCAGATACTTGATAAGAATACGTATCAAACAAAAAATGTGACAGTTTCCTGTACTATTCTCACTAAACAATGGATTCACAAACAAGGACGTGTTTTATTATTCAATAGCACTAGGAATCTAATGTATAATGAAACACGTGTCGTGGTTTCGAAAACCGAGTGCTAGTGAAAATCATACAGGAAACTGTGATCTTTATGTTCAACTGTTTTCTTTTATATGTATATGTAGATTCACACGAAAAGGAAGCCCCGTAATGTTCATAGAACACGGCGTGAATCAAGGGACACGAGATACTAATGAACATTCACTTTGAATTTCTGCAGTTTGTGAGCCTCAGGAAAAACCTCTCACGGTAAGGAGTTCAGCTATTCTATTGAACATGGGTGGGAATTCTGTACTCGAGTCATCCGTGTAGATATCGCCAAGCGTGGAACGATCGATAACAATTCAGAAGAGCACCAACCGTGAAAATATCTCTATAGAAGAGAGACAAGTCTCCAACCCTTCTATGATGCTCGAATGAAGTGAGCGAGTCTGTGAGCGAAGAATCACCATTAAGGCGGACTGCCTTTCTCTGAATAGACTCGAGAAGCTTCAATGAATGTTTCGGTGCCGAACTCCAGACATGAGAACTATATTCCAAGACAGGTCTTATCTGAGCCTTGTAGATCATCAGAAGCCGACGAGAAGTGAAGAATTTCTTCACACGAAATTGAATTCCCAGTTTCTGGGAAGCACCTCCAGCTATCGGTCTCACATGGTTTTCCCATGAAAGACTTTTACTGATCGTGATTCCTAGCATTGAGATACTTGACTTTGTATGAATAGTTACTCCTGACATCTGAATACTAGATGATGACAGATCGGCTTCCCATGAGGAAGAGACATGTCTGGGTTTTCCACCATTGAATTACCCTGAGTTCATGTTACCCCATTCTATTATTTTCACCAAGTCATCGTTAATTTTATTGAAGTGAATGATTCTTTGAAGTTTTGTTTCTCGAGCTGGTATGGGGACTCTGGAAAAGAAACTGGTATGGAAAGTACCATCGTCCGCAAAACTATGTACTGAACAAGAGCAATTACATATATACATACAGAGACCTATCAGACAAGAAACTCTTCAACAAAGCACACCACTGAGGAAGCAAAACCATGAGACAGCAGTTTAGAAAGGACATCCCGATGCCAAAATCGATCAAACACTTTTGAAATATCAAGTGCAACAGCCTATCGTTTCTTCGAATTATTCGATAGAATGCTGCCAAATATGAAAATCATGAGCCAATAAATCACTGGTTGATCTTTCATGACGAAATTCGTATTATCGATCATTAATTATTTCTGATTTCTTTAGATATTTGATAAGCTTCATATTGATTGCTGTTTCCATGACATTGGACGTGTTTGTTGCTTTTTTGGTTAATCACTATAACTGAAACCACCAAAATAGTTACAAATAAGTATACTATTATGTCTTTATAACACAAAACAAATAGTATGCAATTCTTTGGAAACAACCGATGGAGAGATTTACCAAATATTGAAAGAAAATGGATATCCGGAAAATTTCATAATAAAAACATTGACGGAAATTGAAAATCGTATTACACACACCAGTGTGAAGACAGAACCTACGCAAAATACAAAGCTTGTAACAATCATTATACCTCATGTTTCCCAACTATCTGAACAAATAAAACGAATCGGCAACATTCAAAACAACAAATACACTACGTTCCTACCACAAAGTGAATACTACCAACCAACTAACATTGCAAAAACCACGAAGAATTGTATTTATCAAAATAATTTTTCGCGCGGTCAAAAATATATCAGCAAAACATCAAGATCTTTGGAAGTGTGTACACATATGATAGACATCAATGATTGGAAAATTTGTGGTTCTATATTATATTATATTTTATTACATTATATTATATTATATTATATTATATTATATTATATTATATTATATTATATTATATTATATTATATTATATTATATTATATTATATTATATTATATTATATTATATTATATTATATTATATTATATTATATTATATTATATTATATTATATTATATTATATTATATTATATTATATTATATTATATTATATTATATTATATTATATTATATTATATTATATTATATTATATTATATTATATTATATTATATTATATTATATTAAATTATATTGTATATTACTCTCGTGTTGTTGATTCTGACACAGTATATAATATAAGTTTGGTGTTGGAATAATTGATCTTCACAAAAAGTGAAAAACTATGTTGAGTGAATCATAAGGGATATCAACAAGAACGATGTTCATAAGGTGTCTTCTGAAAACCATTTTTTCTACAAACGAAAAGTGCAACTACAAAGCAATACCGACCTTAAAAGAACAAAAACCGAGTAATGAATGTTCAAAATAGGTTTGTCGCCAGATAACGAATATATTTCTGCGGAAAAATGAATGGTGTTATTTGAAAAAATAGGGGGGGGGGGATTTTTAGGGTTATGAACATGAATAGATCATTTTATATGTAAGGCAATGCGATATTCAAAAAAATGTTCTTTCGATTACTTTTCTAACTCATCCAGTAAAGAAGGTATCGCTTGTTCAGAAAATTCTGGGACACCCTGTATATATTTGTTATTGTGATAGGAAAGTTAGTTTTTACTTTTCAATCAACGTAGCCACTGTTTGAGACAGATTGGAAATTTGTCTTCTAAAATTGTGTGGATTTGAATATTAATTGTCAATTTTTTCAGATTGTGGTGGGTTACACCCCGTTTCGACAATGCAATTTGTCGCTACAATTTCTCGCAGCGACTTGTCGCTGAGATATCTAGCTGTCAGTTTGCATGGACAATTTTAAAAAATAGCACTGAATGTTACCAAGATGAACGTCTACATTATCACAACTGATATATAATTTCATTCATTTTTAATAATTGATATGAATTGTGATTACATCACCTTATTACTCAACTTGATTCCTCAAGTATCGAAAAATAATTGAAATATTCAAAATCAATATTCTTCACAATGATGCCACCACATATTTGTGGTTTGCGGCAACAAATTCACCATAGAAATTACTGCTGCAACTTATCGCACCAAAAAGATTCATGCAACTCGAAAAACTTGCATGAACACATGCAATTTTCTGGAGTTGCAGCGACAAACTTGCATCGTCGAAACAGGCTACTAACGACCAAAAAACTAAGAAAAAAACACTTATCCATCACGAAAAAATTACTTTCCAACAGTAACGTCAAATGACGAGTCATAGCAACATCAGCAATAATACCGTCGTTGAAATCAAGATGTCTTCTTGAACAAGTCAAAAAACAACACTGTCATTTCGGTCCCGAATGGCAAAACGGGGGATGGAAATATTCATACCGACTTCAATTCAGGCAGTAAGAATAACCCGCTCCAGTTGATACACTCGCAGCAAAATAAAAATGAAGTGCACCGGCGAAATGAAGAAAGATTTTCCGGCGACCGTTCTTTTGTCAGCGCCGTCACTTATTTATTCAATTGTGCTCTCCCGACAACAGTGTATCTTGATTCCCGGCGGCGAATTTGGAATCTGAAAAGGATCCTATCGGCTCTATGGTTATATATTCCAAACATCCTACTCCGAGGAAACCTTGGGGAATAATGCGGTCGTTTGGAATGGAAGTGGACAGCGACTTGTCAACGTTTAGGGATCAGAGAGGAAGCGAACAATATGGCTTGATTTTTCCCGGATAATCCAGGGAGTTTATATCAGAGTGTTTGGAAGAAAAAATTATAATTTCTATAGAATATAATAATATTGTATTGAAGTAACTTGCCAAAAGGTTTCAACGTATATTGTGAAGAGTTAGTGACATCTTTGATTGATTATTCCTTGGCATTGACCATTAAAAACTTGGAGACATGAGTGGATTGAGGAAGGGTTACATTTCGAAACTTTCGAGTAAAACGACGAAACCCTGAAACTTCTTAAATTATTATCGGATTTGTATTCCTTAAAACCTCATCATTAAAATAAATCGATTATTTTTCTGGTGAATGAGCTGGAGATGAATTCGTTGAGCATTTTTGAATGAATTCTGAATTTTGTCTACATGACACCTTCATCCAATGAATTCAGCCCTACAAAAATGCTAAATTTTTTTATGCTTGGAAGAGTCATGTGGTTTCATAAGGGATATGTATTTTATTTTGAATGGAGAAAATTGACAAAACGAGAAGATATGAACTAGTGTTTCTTCAAAATAAAATAAAAACAGAAAATTAAACAAATATCCTTTTTTTCTCGGGATTTTCAATGTTTTTTGATTTAAAATTTTCGTAAAACCATTGGTATTCTTCTTCAACAAACTCCAGGTGTTCTCGTTAGATGGAGATTTTTCACTATTACATCGCCACATTTAGGTAGGGCAGTACTCAAAGTAACTCAGTTGTGACGATTTTTTCCCGTGTTTTATGTAAATTAATCTAGACTCTAGACATATGGCAGCAAGGATCCAAATTTGCTTTGTAATGATAGAATCCAAATTTGTCTACTCGAATTCACTTGGCCATATCTCGTAAATTTACTTTACCATTATTTTCATAATATAATAGATCCTCCATTAGCATGATTTTCCCTCTAGTTTCCAGTGTATCGAAATGGCTCCTTATAAAAAAAAGTGTATGTTCTTGATAAATTGAATATATAAAGCATTATAAAATCTTAGAGTCTCTGAACCGTGAATTTGAAAGCAAAAAATAATTTGTACACCTAGCTATTCATTAGATAAAAAAATTTGTAACCACAGACAGGCTTTCTCTAAGCTTAAGTGGTAGCAACCTTATTTGTTTACTTGTATATCCACGCCAAATAACTAATTAAATTTATTAGGTTTGTTCATTTACTCACCCTATGTATTTATATATTTATTTTGTTTCCTGGTAAATAAATATTATTATTATTATCATTATTACTAACACCATTTTTTATTTTTTTCTATGAGCGGATTATGCTCGGAAGTTCTTCCGAATTACAAAAATGTTCCATGTTAGAACAGAAAAAAAAATGTATCTGCAGGAGTGATTTTTTCCAACCGATAGGAATCGAAATCGTTCGATGCTTTCGTAGGTCCTTTTCAATTCTTTCAAAGTCCAAATTGTGACATGACACTTTTATCATCTGGAATATAATAATATGTGAGTTAACGTCTTCATCACTTCATGAAATCTTCATTATCAATGATAGGTTAATTAGTTCGATATCAGGGATCTTCAAAAAGTAAATGAAATCCAATATTCAAAAAATGTGACTTGACACCTTCATTCACATATATCTTCAATTATCAACAGAAACGCATGAGTTTTGATTTGAAATATCAATTTTTCAAATATAATATTTGGTGGCAATTGGAAAAAGTTTTTATAATATAAATTTAATTTCCTTCCACGAAAACCCAGGTACAATTTTTGCATTGTTATGTATTTATTATTCTACTTGACAATCTTCGAGTGGTAGTGATTCAAATTTCCATTGGTTAGGTTATTTCCTTTATTTAGAACGTGCTGCAGAAAATCATAAAATGAAAAAATATGTAGTAAAGTTAAAGAGAAACTCCTGTGAAAACAAAAGTGACTCAGGAGAAATATTTCATATATTCCGAAAAAAACTATTGATATCAATTGATGGAAAATAAGTGAAGTGAAAGTAACTGAATAAGAAATAATAAGGGTGACATGGAAATCCTATGATTGTAACCTGGTCGCTTGTTGTCTGATTCATATTGATTTTTTGCGAATTTTCCTCTATTTTTCCGTTTATGCTATCTTTTTATTTTGATTTTCATATGCTTTGTATACATATTGAGCAAATTAAAGTGATTTATCTATTTTCCTGTGTATGCTATCTATTTGATTCAGTTATCATATGCTTGGTATACAAATTGAACAAGAAAAAGTTATTTCTTTGTAGCCCAGAGCCCGTCGCGTCGTGCCAAACAGGCACTTCTAAAAATACAAATTCAAAAAGGTTATCGAGTCCAAACAAAAAGGAAGAAATGGATTTTTGGTAAAGTAAATTATTGATTAAAGAAAATAATGTGTTTCAATTTTTTTCTACCGACGATGCTAACCTTGCTAGCAAAGCGGGTACAAATGCAAGTAATATCACTTCAGTGTTAGGATACAACTAAATGATCCAATCTCATCGTTTATTCTTTGTTGACGTCTTGACATCTGCGATTGCTATTTTTCAAGGCATTTGGTGTCCACCAAGAAAACTTGATATGTTTTTCGTTGGTATTGTTATGTTCATGTTATGTCATCTAGAACAAGTTCAGTCCGTTTTGGCTAACCAATTAATTGCTAGAATCCTCAGAAATAAGGCAGAAGCGGATTCAATATGAGCTGGGAGTCTTTGAGATTGGACTATTGGAAAATGTGTCCATGCTTATCTCAGAAATTTTTTGCTTCACAGATTTTTATTTTTCCTTGGACATAATCGTATAGTCCTAGGCGGGCCATTTCAGCTACGTAAAAAACTGCTTCTAGGGTTTTGGAGCCAAGGAATTCACCAAACGCCATGCCACCGTGCTGGGTAATCACACGTTAAAAAGTAAGGCCCCGTTATTCCGTTGCTCGCGAGGGTCGACGTTTGTTAACGGAATGAACAATTTTAGAAAATTTTTTTCGGTCTGTAATTTTCCCCTAAATAAAACAGGACACGAGTCGATTATCCTAAAAAAATGATGGGTCCGTCCCAACCTCAACCCAAACGAACGAGCTCGCCCCGTCGAAAAGAGCTCGAGTTTCGGTGTTTTGGTAACGGCGCAAGATTAATTGGCCCTCTTTAGCATGCAAACCGCATTATTCTTCGGGGCTTTTAATGCAGTCCGACCCTGTTCCGGCGGCGCGGCGCTACTTTACGACTTCAACGAACCGTGTCATGACAACATTTCCATATAAAACGCGGCTTGTTGCGAGCCGGGGGAAAGTTCGATGTGATGAATGCCGTCATTAGGTGTCTGTCGACCTGCTCTTCTGCCGAAATTATTTTTCATACTGCAACGGAGAGAGCGTCTGGTTGCGTGAAGTCACAATACGTTGTGTTCGTTTATTGTAACGTTCAGAAGGAGCGCAGAAATATACAGATGTGGAAAATAATTATCGGTCCATGCAAAATCTATATAGGTACTGTGAACGAGGCAACAATTGACTAGTTTATAAAAGGTAATAGTGATGGTTTTTTGTTATATCGTAAATTAATCATTTAAATCTTTATGGCGAAGGAAGAAATATAAATAGGCTTGATATAAGTCAAATTATTTTCCGGAGTGAAATTTAAAACATTGAATGAATTTGAGCCGTTCAAACTCCATCATTCAGCCCACGCTTTTCATGATGTCAAATCGCTGTTTGCCTACTTCCAGATGCATAGACACCCCGGTGATATAACTTGAATATCATTACAATGTTAATGTTCTCGTCAAAAATGCTAAGCCTACGGCTCACTTGATAAAGATATGGGAAAGAATTCACATTCCTAGAATATGTTTACATATGGCCACAAGATATCGGAACTACACAGGATCGAAAGTAAAGTCGACACTTTTGATATTGAGGAAGCAAAATTCAGTAACCTGGGAACAGTTAGAATGTTCATTATTAAAAAATAAAACTTGCTACACAGAAAACTAATTCAAAACAACATCAATACTTCATGAAGACCTAAGCGGTTGAATGTTTTGATGAATAATTTGAAGAGGCATTCCATGATTTGCTACGAGTTATCCAATCATCATTAATAAATAAAATACCCTTTTCGTCAGTGGGTAATCAACACAACTTAGTTTTACAAGTGACAGTGAAAGTATCATTCATATTGAATGGCGTCTGCGATCGAGCAATGTGGTTTTCCTTCGCTTCTGCATAGTTCTGATTTCCGTGATATGGCGCCAAACCCCAGTATACCATGGCCATACAGTAGAGACACTTGAAAGTCTTTGTTCTCGAGTGTCAAATTTCTGTGACCTTCATTCTGTGCTCGGGGTGTGTAATGTCATTTTGTGGCGGTAAATTTGAATGTACGTGTACCAAGTATCGAATCAGTATGTTATTTCACATCATAAAATTAATATTTTGTCTAAGATAACATTTGAAATAAATGTGAATATTCTGAAATTCTCAACTACCTACAATAGCTATTGCACTTTTCTGTTGCTTTTCCCTCCAGTCCATGTTTGTTCGGAAAGGTATATTCGATGACCAAGAAATAAAAAGCTTTCAAAAGGATGTTCTATTCGCAGCAGCTTCAACTATGTACACTAGATATTTTCAGACATTAACAGCTCAATGAAGACTGTGAATTATTTAAAATAGTAATTTTTTTCTTCTTCGATCATCAGTTTTGCTTTTTTTCAAATTCGTATTTGCAAATTTCATTGTATAGAAAATTCTAGAACATATCTTCCTCAAAGTGAAATTCACACAAACGATAGATGTTATATATTTCATATAGAGCTTCGGGAGATTTTTCATGTAAATCCTCTCGGTTACATGCCTCCAACCATGCCTCACACCTGAGAGAGTTATTTAATATTAGGATGAATTTTTATAAAGCTGATATTTCGGTACATTAGCTCCTATTTAGAGTTCTGCAATTTGACAAACATCCGCGATGAACACAGACTTTTCCTCCTTGGTAGTTAGCCATAATAATTCAAAATACCTACAATATTTTAACAAACATTGACGCCCATCTATCAAGTTGATTGATAACAGCTCGACATGTCAAACTGCTGGAGTTAGTGTTCTGTGGCGAGTGACTCTACTGTATGGTTATGGTATACTGGGGCAAAACCTAGAAAAAATTCAAACAAATCATGATGCAAACGTCAAAAAATGACGGAATTCAATTCTTACATCATATACCAAATTTTCTGTAAATCCCCTCGATCTGGAAAATGGTGTCTAGAGTTTTTGACAAAATAATATCCAATCATTAATTTCACTAGGGATTCTATCCATCTTGGCTTACTGTAAGCGTTTCAGTTTCAATTGCCATACATATTATGTAAGAAGCTGAAAGAACTTTCTTCTCAAGTATCGTGTGCACGGAAGTGCAATAACACTATTAGAAATACACCCTAAAAGGTGTTTTTTCGTTTTCCAATGAGAAGAGATATTGTGTCTCCAAAATCGTGTTTATATTGTTGTGAAGATACTTTTCACGTAAGTGTGCCATATTCACATACATTTTTCCATTAGCTATTTAGCAGTGCTATATCACACTAACCTAACATAGTTCGTAATATATATTCATAGTATATGATGATAATGGGCATATATGAATACCAATCTATGTTATGAACTCACATACATCATGTAACAGAATGTTTACCTCGCAGCTTTC
This sequence comes from Zygogramma bicolorata, assembly GCA_032362365.1. Lineage (NCBI taxonomy): Eukaryota > Metazoa > Arthropoda > Insecta > Coleoptera > Chrysomelidae > Zygogramma > Zygogramma bicolorata. The sequence goes on from JAVJAQ010002244.1 coordinate 1,167,504, forward strand.
AAACATTTGAGCTCTGCATCCGTAAGATCCGACGTGATTTTAACCAGGAAAGACGTTTTTTTTTCCTGACGTACATCCACACAATATACCCATCTCAATTGGTAAGGACGTACCCGATAAAACAAGTACTTCGACTTGGCTGAGAATTATTCGTTGAATCAATGAAAAATGTTCGTTTTCAGCTGAACTTCTCTGTGGGCTTGCTCATTCTGGGGTGCTTTTGACCACTGCTTGTGACTTACGCCTATGAAATGGAGTAGCGACGATAAGATGTTAATGTCTCAGACGTGGGATATGTATGATAATGTTTGGATCTGTGTGTGTGATTGGTTTTTTTGGCTTTAGAGTAAACCAATTAGCCATGTTTGGATCTACACAGACTGGTTTTTGATAGCCTTCTCGTTGTCGCTGTGGATCATCCTGTACTGACGCATATACGTTTTTGCAAACAATTACATAAAAATAAACGTAGCGTCTGACAACTAGAACCTATGACAAACTGATCTCTCCTGATATCCGCTTTGAATATGACCTGGAATCAATGATTCAAAAAATTCATTGAAATCATTTGTTATTGTTTTCACTACCTTTACCAATCTATAAAAGTAACAGCCTCATCATCTAGGTGTATTAGGAATAAATTAACCAACTTGGATAATCAGTTCTTCCAAAGCAGGGTCTTTGAATCATATATCTCTGACCACCTTACTCAAGTCTTCATTTTGAGATAGAATCCAGCTTTCATTCAAGATGAGCCTTGTGGAGTGATAACAAAGAAAGGACTAGACAAAAAGAAACAATCTCTATTAAAAATGGAGTGGGTGTTTTGGGATAAATAACAATATAGGTTTTTTTTGCCTTATTTCCTAGTGAACATTTACAACGACCTCAAAAAAAAATGAATCCCTATAAAAACTCATATTATATGAGAAAAATTCAGGAGCAAGATTGTTTTTCTAGAGGGAAATGAGTTTGGAGGAAGTCATGTATGGATTTTGATTCGTAGTCGAGCGGAACAAATACAAAACTTCAATGAATGCAGCAGCATCAAATATTTAGCGTAAACTCTATTAATATACATACATCATTAATAGACGTTCCAATCGGTCACAAAAAAAGGAAGAGTTTGTCCACGACTATTGTGTAAAATATTCATAATGTATGGGTTTCTTCACGAACTGCGATACCCATTGATCACTAGTGAATAATGAAATCATTATTCACTACCATCATATTATGATGTATGTATGTATGTATGAATACCGATTATTCAATAGTGATTATTGGCTATTTCAATTCTTGAAGAAACATGCATTATAGATATTTTTATTATGTTTGCGGAATTTTTTGACAAAATTATATTCCTTAGGTATTCGAACAGACTGCTATAAATCTTGATCTTGGTGAAGTATAACGATTTTCGTTCCAATATTGCTTTCGAAATGTATGGTTTATGCAATAGTCGCGAAAAAAGTACAGTATTCTTCTCGCGTATAATGGCTTTTATTATCTTATGAATACTATCATTATAGGCTCGTTGAATGATTATACTATTATTCACAACAGCTTCTCCGATAATGGTCGTGTTTTTTATCATTGGTATTATACATCTTATAAATGTGTTATTTTTTTCAATATTAATTTTTTGATACCGATTCAAAGTAGTCCACTATTATGACATGCTACATACACGATCTGTATGTAACGAAGTTTAATTCTTAAAATTGTAATATATTCTCCTTATTCACTTGATACCTTCAGCTTCGAAAAAATTGAAATAATCAAAAATGCCATTCTTCACATTCGTGTCGTCAAATATTCGTAGTTTGCAATAATTTCACCCCAGATATAACTGAGTCGCTGCAGCATATCACAAAAAAAATATCCATGCAATTTGAAGAACTTTCATGATGCAACTATTTTGAGTTGCAGCGACAAATGGCATCGTTTAATTCAGATGTTAGACGCAACATAGTTGGTAGAAGGATAAGCCAGCGGCAGTACAATTGGAGTCACAACAACGAAACTCTGCTAGTCAAATGAATGAAAACTGTATATTTAATCATAACTCGAATCTATCTGTAGAGTAGGGAGGGTGAGTGTAGACCCACAGCACTCAGGCCACAATATGGCCCATTGTATATCCTCCCAAGGAGTCGCCCTCCTAGGACATTGTCCATCCTGCCTTATCCAGGAAGGAGGACAGGTCACCAGGGGACATCTCCTTAGTATCGGCAGGTGTAGGCCAAGACTCACTGAACACACACTCTCTTATCGACGATAGCTCCAGACATTCACATAAGACATGCCTGACAGTTTCATCTTCCTGTTCACACATCCTGCATAGAGGTGTGTCCACTAGCCCCATAATATGGAGGTGTTTCCTTATTTGACAGTGTCCAGTCAGAAATCCCACTGTTAAACGTAGGTTCTTCCTGGTCATCGCCAAATATTTATTCGGATCCAGCTCCACAGGGTCATCCTGGCAAAACTGCATTCTTTGGTTTCATCCCATCTCTTGAGGGATTGAGTATGGGTGTAACGTTTGGCTAGTTCCGCAATTGTCGAAGTCGTCAAGCCATGTGTGTCACCTGGTCCCAAAATTTTCAGTCCAGCCGCCATCCTGGCCAAAGAGTCAGCAATGCGGTTACCTTTGCTCCTGTCGTGCTCTTTCACCCACCTTAGTACGATATTATTATCTAACGAGGCGTTAGCTAAATCTTGGTGGCACTCTAGTGCTAACCCTGAGATAATACGTTGTCTGTTCAAGATTAGTAGGGCTTGTCTACTATCAGTGCAGTACTATCAGTAGAATTATCAAACAAATGAGTGTCTCTTTATTTCGGAATGATAGTTATGCGAATAACACCTCTTCTAAAGGAAGATATTTACTACGTCTCCCAACCTGCATTGAGTTTTGAGTTGAAAGACACAGGACATAAATTTATTCCACACCAATAAAAAAAAAGTCGTCTGACAATGGAATTAGGAGTTAATTACCAATACTGCATTCGAAGCATAGAAGGCCATCCATTACCCATAAATGATGTCGTTATGGATTATTTATGGTTCAGAAATGGAATAGAGTATGGACGGGTATGTATGCCATTAGTCTGAAATCCACCAAATCGTTCGAGTTAGGGTCTAATTATTGAACACATTACAAATCGTGAGTCGCATCAGCAGTTCCACATAAAACATGAAGTTATTGCCTGAGTGGAAAAAAACATTGAGCTTCAGATTTCTATCACATATGGAAATGTGATAGTTCTAACGAACATTGTTTGCTTGATTGTTCGAAACTGTTTTTTGCTTCTTGTGGCAAAAGAGGAATATAGACAATGTAAATCATTCAACTAGTTTATAGTGATGGCTATTATTCATGTGGTAAAGTTTACGGCCTAAATCACCGAGAGAATAATAGCCATTATACGCGAGAAGAATACTATACTTAATCCACGACTAATAAGAAAATCTGTTAAAATTTTGTTTGTTGGGAAATTTTGTTACATTCTAACAAATCTTTCCTACGATACTTCTGACAGGTTTGAGTCACGCCATTCATAGTCGCTGATAGCTCAGAGTAGATTCTCCTTGCCTTTTTTCTTTTCAATATGAAGGTAAAGAACTGAATTGAAAATATTTGGTGGTTTACACGCAAATTTTTCAGAATCGATTGCTTGTAGAAAAACAATATAAAATATTATAGCTAAATCGTGGAAGTATTTTACAGCAGTGAATAATTACTCATTAGTCAGTAGTGAATAATGGGTATCATTAAGGTCGAGCAAACAGCCGTAAAATGGGTACATATTTATATGCCAATATTCATAATGGGGTTCATTATGATACAGATGTCATTACGATGACAGATGCTCAATCAATTGAAAATCCAATTAGGCATTCCATATCACGTGATGTATGGGGGGCAAACAATAAAAAACCCGATTAGTTTCTGTGTTTACTGGTTTTATGACATTTCATCGACAAAATTAGTGCAAAATACGTGTATCTTCATCTTCCATCACTCAAGAGCTCAATGAAAGATAGAATAACACTGGTATTATTTCTTTCATTTGCAGATCAGTGGTACCCACATTATTTATCAGGTATAGAAAAAAGCGTGTGATGGTTATTAATATACTCGCACAAATCATATGACCATTTTTCCGTGTATTTATCTCATACAGCACCGATTTTAACAAAAATTTGGATTTGGATTCTACTCACCATCTATTTCAAAGTCTACCCTGTGCCGGGGGTTGTTTTTTCCTGTGGGTGAATATCACCCCTTCTTGAGGGTGACAAATTTTTCTTTTCAATGAAAATAATTGTGGAAATCGATAAATTGACTAATTCTAAGCAACACTATGAAGTTTTTTCTGAAAGGCAATACTCTTCGCGAGTGAAATTGTCAGTTTTTAGGCAAAACAAAAAATAAGTTTTCAGATTCTCTTTTGCGAATAACTGAACAAATATGAATATAATAGTAAAACCTGTGGAGAGCAAAATTATAGCTTATAAAAAACCATAGAAAATCGTGTATTGATGATGTATGCAGATTCAATATAAACGGAATTATTGCTTGTTGAATGTTGATTGGTATTTTCAAACGCCAAAAATGTTCTTTCGTTTTTTTCCCCATAGCTGAATGAAGAAAATGATGTTCTCTCTTCAAGCTAAATTTTCTTCAAAAATGAGTTCCTTCAACTGATCAAACACTCAGAACGTATTATTAAAACATAAAGTAATTTATAAGGTGACGACGATTTTTCTTCAAGTGTGGTTGAGAAGAGGGTAAGATTTTCACTACTTTTTTCTAACTAAAAAATAGGAATCGACATTATTCTCTTCATACCTCGCTCAGTTTAGGTTTACTTATATGATGCAACGGGCGTTAAAATATATGAAATAAACTTTCTCTTGCTCAATTTGTATACGAAGTACTTGAAACTTGATCGACACTATACAATGTTCTACCATAACACGAAAGTCTCCAGCTATGAAGAGATAAATTCGTTTTCTCCAGGAATATTATCCGAAGCTAGATTTGGTATTTGCAAGGAAAATAGTACCATTTTCAAAGAACATCCGCGGAATGTTCAATTGTGTACTTAGAGAAATAGTGCTGTAAGAAATCATGGGGTATGCTCCTTTGTCGAACTTCTTGAAAGGATCATAATTTGTTGTTCAATTCCGGCAATTCCTTCACGAAACATATTCCCTCTTATATTTCATTTCTTTTTCTAACCGTCACAGAATTGGACCAGATAAATTCCGCAATTATTTCCAGGGTCTCCGGCATACTTCCCATTACACAAACGTAAAAAATTCAGGAAAGCAATTCCTTAGATTACCCACAACGTCCGAAGCCGAAAGAAAGGTTGATTAACTTTTCCCATTCGCTGGAAACCAAGCCAGTTCGACTAATTCGTTTTGTCATGCGAGAAAACCATACTTATTAGCCGGCGCCAATTCCGACACTGGCAAAGTAACTCCGAGTAATAAGTAGGTGATTTGGAGTTTTCTACCTGCCTTGTTGCTCACTAGGAAACATCCCGGGAGGGTGGCAGCAAATTTCAGATTTCTGTGATAATCACATTATCGCGGAGAGAGCGAGAAACTCTTTCTATCCCCGAGAAAATTGAAACTGGGATGCTACCCGTGTGAATACAAATTTAATTTTTCTCCTCTGTGGACGGAAATATAGAAATACTTATCGTTACGGCTGATCTCCGCAAAAACGGAGATTGGAATCTATGAAATGTTCGGAAAGTGGAATTGGAGGATAAATATTACAAGTCCGTGCCAGGGAAATGATATCAGCCATGTGATTAATGTCTTGTAGGGATCACTGGCCCGTACGATGGGGGGCATAAAGGCCATAACCCCCAGAGGATTCATGGGTCTCACTGACAGTGACTCCATGAAGAACTAGATAAAATGTTCCCAGAACATTAAGGTAATTGATGAATAGAAAATATATCATTCGATCGATCAATCATTAGTAACCAGACACAAACTGTAAGAATAGTTTTAATAATTAAACTTCGCCCAATAAAAGTTTCATTTATTATTATTGTTATTATTATACACGAATTTTTCGTAAATGCCATAGTGAGAGTCATTGAAAGGTAACTTGATGTTGAAAAGTAGGTATATACAGAGTGTAACTGAATAAGTATAAATATAAAACATCTAGGGAGGTGAATCCTCATCGAAAAAAAGATAGGATCTTTCATATAAAGAAACTTCATTGGAGCATCCCTTGTTAAGAAAGCCCCTGAAAGGGAGTACATGAAATTTGTAGACAATTAGTATTAATTCAATTTCGAAAATTCACGAACTGACAGCGTCATACCAATTTAATGGTCACTATCGCTAATAGCGACCTACTAGATAGATTAGTTTCGTATTTTCGCATTTATGACGATGTATCTCTGTAGATGTTCGTAAAATAATTTTTTGCTGCGAACTGGTTTATTTTGGACAAAAAACCCAAGAGACATTTTTTGTTTAGAATGAAACAGGCTATCGGAAATGAATTTTCAAATGGTAGTCAAATAATAAGAAAAAAATTATTTTGGAAATAAATAAATTTTAGGGGTTGCGTTTTCCACCCCTTACAACCATGGGGTAAACCAATTGAATAACTGGCTAAGTGTCTTTTTGGTAGTAGAAAACGTCAGGTTAATTTCAATATTGTAACTTTTTCAGTGCTTGTGAAAAAAATTGTTATACAAGTTTTATATACCCCCTTTCAGGGGCTGTATCTTGACAAGGGATGCTCCAATGAAGTTTCTTTAATATCTTTTTTCCGATAAGGAATCACCTCCCTAATTATTTTACACTTATTCAGTTACACCCTGTATATAAGTAATTATTTATAGCAAGTCGAGCGGTTGACTGAAAGAATTAAACATGTTGAATATCGGAAATTCAGAACATTATTATCTTTCTGAAATGATTCGATTGAAGTCCGAGGAGTTTGGCAGGTAAGTTGAGAGTGAGTTTTTCTGAGACACCTGCAACGTGAATCTCATAAGATTATTACAAATGGTTGGGTATTGGTGCGTTTCAAACTGTATTGGGTACTCCAATTAGTTTTGATGAATTTCCAAAAAGTTTAATGAATATATAGGCATTGAAGTGGCATTATCTCAAAATGTACAAAGAGATTTCGAAAAGAATATCTGAATCCAACCTTTTCCAATATCACGTTATTGTCCTAGATATAATTAATGTTTGAAGATATGACACTCACTTGATGTTTTCTGAGTTTAGCCCCAGTTATAACTCTTGACCAATTTGAAGCTGCAATTTGGGTAGCGTTAAACAACATGCAAGAGGTGTTTAATTTCGGTGAAATTTGTACACCAAATCAGGATTTCCAGTGGATTTCAGGATTTCTTCAAGGATTTTCAGGTGGGATTTCTGGATTTCATGAAGATTTCTAGTGAATTTTGTACACCAGATTTCCGAAGTGAAACACCCCTCGACCACATGCTCAATGTGTTTGTGCTAGATTTCTAGATAAACTTTGCAAGTAAAGGTTGCGTCATCAGCGAAAAAGATACGTTTTGCTCCGATTGACAGCAAATATTGCCTGGGCAGCAAAAGTAACACTTTGCTGATTGATATGTTCCTGTCCATAATGCCAAACTATAATTACTTACTATGAACATATACATCTCCATAGCAACCAACCATTCCAACACTTGCGATTTCTATAAAATTTTATTTCAATTCATCACTACAGAAAAAATAAAAAGATTGGTGAGAATTGTAACAATTTGCAAATACAATAACCTACATATATCATTTTAAACAATTGAAGAAAAACATATGTTCAACTTGGCAGCACAGTAGATTGACTGCCTTAGCTGACTTCCTATCAGCCGCGGCAGTCAATCTACTACTACTTTGCTGTCTAGTAAAACAAATAACTTTTTTTCAGTAGAATATGTAAGTAAATGTCATTAATATATTACAGAAATGGGTCGTAACGAACACCGTGAGAGATATTTTAAATTCAATTCATTCATACTTGCATTCTTTTTAATCTTCATTCAACGGCCTATTTCCGCTACCAAGGCCAATCACCGACGCCGGTGAGCACACTTTCCCCAACCGAAAATTCCGCCGAACCCTCTGGTATTCCAACCAGGTAGGGATCTTTTACGAGCTCAACATCTATGGACTCAGGACCGCCGGCTTCACTTTTCCTCCGAAGGACGGCATATCCTCGATATATTTTGTGCTCATTGATATATTGCGAGCTATGATATGCTATTTTGCTGCAGTTGTATGGGCTATCGACGCGGTCTTCTCCTGCTTGAAGTCACCCATCCAAATACTAAACGCGCTTGGAGCTGCTTAACTTCAGATATCTAATGACTGACAGTCAACCTGAAGACCTGGACCGTTCCCCATACTTGCAATTGCATGTGTTTTGAATGCGTACAACCAAAAATCTCAATAGCTTCCGAGTTTGCATTTATCCAAATATTTCAATATATTATGGCTAGGATGATGTTAGTTCTAGGACAACACTTTGATAAGTACCCCGTATCATTTATATGCAGTAATAGTTTGAGGTAAAATTAATTGAATTTTTATTACATAAAAAACTCGATAAGTTGATGAAAACTCATATAGCAACGACACTCTGGGGGATGAAAAGACTGAAGTTACTTATAACATTTATTGAATCTAGATAATTTTTAAAAATTTGTAGGGAGATGCGACAACGCATGAATGTTTTCCTGTATTCGTAACAGTATGGATTCTGTTGTAAAGCATTCTCCACGAAGCCAAATTGTTGACAGGTTAGTGATCAAAGAGCTGAATGAATCTGTATTGATTGGAATACATTTTTTATGTGCTTTTTTGTGGTTATTACACTATGAAACTCACGCGTGTTTTTCCCTTGAATCACGGCATTACGCAGATTCAAGTAAACTACATTTAGTGTCATGAAATGAACTTTTAGTAGGTCTTGTGTACTGAGTGGTATACATGATTTTTGCAAAAGGTAACGGACAGCTGTCTGTGTTTTAAAATCTATTGAATCACATCCATTATTGTTTTCATATAAGTATTCAGTCAATTCAAAAAGGACAGCAAATTTTCAGCATGGTAGAATCATGTCTCTTTTTTTGAATGTCCAACAACGATGTTATTACCGATATTTCCGAACAATGATCCAATCGATCTTACAAATGCACTATTGCAGTGAAAGTACATTACGTAAATACCGAATCGAACAAAACTAATAACCGAAAAACCTCTAATACACCTCATCGAATTTCGTTGAATAAGCTTCCCAACCAACCAAGCATTAAACGCGCCAATCTAACCCAGTAAACGGGAACAGTATAAAGAGCATCCGAAGATCTATCGAATTCAGTACAACCAGTGTATTCACCATGAGAGTATTATTACTTTGTGCAGGTTTCTGCCTGATCGCGAGTTCAGCTTGGTGCAGGAGCATCAACGAGGATGACACTTCATCCCTCGAAGTAGCAGACTTGGAAGTTGCTGAATCGAAACACTCCAGCCACCACGAAGAGGGTGGTGGGCATAAGGGCCACTCGGAGCACCACGAAAGCCACGGCGAAAAGGGCGATAAGGGCTACAAGAGTGACCATCACCACGATAAGGGTGAGCACGGTAAACACGGAAAGCACCACGCAGCTGGACATCACGAAGAGAAAGGTGGCCACCACAAATCACACCATGATGAAGCAGAGCACCATGGCGAGCACCACGCATCAGGTAAAAGCCACAAGGGCGGCAAGTTCGGAGAGAAAAAGGGCCACAAAAAAGGGCAGAAGACCACAGGATACCACCACAAGTCTCACAAGGACGACTACCATAAGGAACACAAGTTCTACGACGACTACCACAAGGGTGGCCACCACTCCAAGCACGGGGACTTCCACGGACATCACGGAGGTAAATCTGGCCACCACAAGAAGGGAGGTTCCCACAAAAGCGGATACCATGATGACCACCACGGCAAGAAAGGACACTCTGACAAAGGACACTACGATGAAGACCACAAGGGATTCAAGGGACACGGAGGACACGAAAGTCACCACTCCCACCACTCAGATCACGGAAAGAAAGGCGGACACAAGGGAGGAAAGGATTACGGTTACTCTGAGGGACATGGAAAGAAACACTAGGTTTCCATGGCTGAGTAAAATATCTCTGACGACTGTTATATTGATCTTCACTGATTTTTTCACGATCATACGATTGGTGGAGTTTTTGTTGTTGAGTTTATTGTTGTCTGTTGGATGTAAATAAATTATTCGATTCGATGATATCGACATGATGTTTCAATGGTTTTGTCCGGAAAATGTAATGTTTTTTTAGAATAATTGACAATTCTGGTCATACAGAAGCTTAAATTTTCATTTTGATATGAGGATTCGAAATTTTGATGAATCTCTGATTGACTCAATCTAACAAAAACATCGGATTAATCAAATTTTAACCTCTGAAATAGAAAATCAAAAATATTCTCTCTACCACTACTTCATCATATAATTCTCCCCCTTGTAGTCAGAATCAAAAGTGAGATTTCGTATATGGAACACGTGGAATCAAGACAAACACTCAGTATACATACCAACCAGCAATTTTATTACATTTTACTTTTTTATGAATGCATGCTTTATTATTTATGTAACAATTTGTTCCGCGCTTGGGTGATTTGTTCGTTATTACACTCTGCGAAACATTATATTTTGAAAGTATGTTGTGATTTGACCGCAGTGCGGTTTGATGACATTGAGTTCATTGCACCAAGCATAGTGTTGAAACTGAGAGTGACATTCGAACATATTTCGAGAAATATTATATTGAAAATACAATTATTGGTGGGTCACAATTTCGCCAAAGTGAACACTTATTATTTGTTTCTATACTACGAAATGAGAGTTTTTTCGTAAAAATAGAGATGCTCCGGAGCTTCCCAAATTAAGGAAGAAAAAATAGATTAATTTCGCCTGATCGATTTGAGTGTGATTTTTTTGGGGGCACTTATCTTTGGAATATCAGGTGCTATCATTATACTACCCAATGTGGGCAAGTCGTTCAAGTCTCATTGATTGAAACCATATGATTTTGAATTTCTTTTCACCTGGAAAATATAGCTGGTTATTCATACCAAATCATCATACTTTCAAACCGCTTTGGGAGTACCAACATTCCGATGAAGACATGTCCAGACATTATTGAAATCTACAATTCCATCACGTCGGTGAACATTTCTCTATTCCGTGGAATTCTTCTAGTCGGTGTAATGGAAACTTTTGGTGTGAATATAAAAACATTGAATAGAGGAAAATAATATATAAACCAAATTCATATAACTCGCACTCGTTTTGCTGACCAAGTAGAACGCATCTTCAGGAAAAAAACATAAATTTTTCATCACATCATTCTTCTGATAATGCTTACACACTCGATTATCAATTTTGGGTCTGGTAATTGATCTCTGTCAAAAAAAAAACAATTTTCTCTCATTAAATTCTTTGTTTTCCATATCATTTCATCTCCAAATGAAGTTGTTCATTTGCATATATTATCTTGAAACTCAATTATTTGTAGTATTCGCTTGAAAGTGGTTGATCATGCTCCTTGCCAAGTTGCATCGGTTCGGATTTCAATTGTCTATATACTCAAACCTATTGCAAAAAAACTAATAACGAAAGAATCTGAATTTGAATCTATTCGTTATTTATTGATAAGATTAAGATTTCGTCGATCTTATATGTTGTTCGCAACAGGTTTGAATAGAGATAATTATATAGACAATGGAAGTCCGAAATAATACCACTCAGCATGGGCAGCATGTCACGATTTGAGAGGTGGTCATTCTATACAACTGTCAGAAATATTGACATGTTGTTATTTCTAGAGATCCTCATTCTATTACAATCAACATTTATGAGTGATAGCAAATATCTGTTGCTAATTGGTGAAGAGAATCGAGGGGAAATGAATATCAATATTTATTTATTTATTTAGCGAAATATGACACAAACAGAGATAGAGATACCCCCAGAAACAGCATCCACTAATTATAATATAATTTAAGTGGATTGACAAATTTGGTGTTATATAAAGTTAAGTGTAGGCCAATTGCCAGTTCTACGCAACTGGGTGTAGTGCAGTAAAAGGAAAAAAAGAAGTTAAAACTGAGAGAATGAAATTCTATGAAAAATTAATTTGAACAAATCAATTTGTTAACAAATTTTCTTTCAATTTACGCTTAGCAGCCAACAAATATGAGTTGAAAATATCGAAAGTGGCACTATGTTTATTATAATTTTTTACCATTCGAGTTATTGGAAGGTTTTTGGCAATGTTTTTGCGGTGGAAAAGTATTTCAAAATCATTGTTTTGTCTCAGTTGCCTTTTTGGTACATGTATATTGATGTAGGAAAGAATATCAGGGCAGTCGATGAGGTTATTGATGATTTTATACACACAAAGAGTATCAGTTATGTTTCTTCCGTCGTGAAGATAAATAATTTTGAAGTGTCTACGAAGAGCAGCGTAGTTATTGTTTGGGAACGGCGCGTTGGATTTCGTTGCTAGGAATTTCAAGAATTTATTTCGAATATTTTCTAAGCGAGATATGTATCATGAATAGTATGGATTTCATATGATAGACGCAAAATTGAGCTTGCCGAAGACAAAAGAATAATACACATTTAATATAGTGGTCAGATTATTGAATGATTTGCAATTCCTCTTCACAAAGCCAAGTGTACGATTCGATTTATTTATGAGGTTTTCAATGTGTTGCTGAAAAGACCATTTCTTGTCCAAAATCACCCCGAGATCCCTGATTCCTTCAACTCTCTTGATGATATCGTTTTTTATTGAGAAATTGAAAGTTATTAAGTTTTCATTTCTAGTGAAAGAGAAGGTATGACACTTCTTTGTTTTTGACACAAAAAGAATATAGACGATCGATGTCCTCTTGCATCTCAAAACAATCATCAAGTGTGAGGACTCGTTGAAATAATTTTAGATCGTCGGCGTATAACAAATACTTACAGGTTTCGAAACAGAAACCAATATTATTTATAAATATATTGAACACTAGAGGTCCAAGGTGGCTGCCTTGTGGCACTCCAGATGGAACATATATAGGGAGAGATTTACACCCCTTCAATGTTACGATCTGATGTCTATTTGAAATATATGATTGAATCCATTTCAGAAGATAATTTTCTAGGCCGATCTCTGCAAGACGCTCTAACAGAATGTTGTGGTCTATTTTATCGAACGCCTTCCTAAAGTCGGTGTACACTACATTCACTTGTGTTTGAGAGTCCATCGATTTACCGACAAACTCAGAGAGGCAAACGAGATTGGTATCAACAGAACGCTTCGGGTAAAAACCATCTTGTTCAATAGAAATTAAATTTTTCACTTGGTTGAAAATAAGTTCATGGACATACAGTTCGAGAAGTTCCGAGAATATACATAACTTACTTATTGGACGATAATTCGATATTTCGTTTCTGGCACCGTTTTTGAAAATAGGTATAACATGAGCGTCTTTCCATTTGGTGGGGAATATTCCATCTTGAAGAGATTTTCTGAAGATCAATATAAGTGGCTTCCATATGGTAATTACACAATTCCAATGGCATGAAAAACGGAGTGATACGTCAGGACCTGCTACTTTGTTTGTATCTAGACCCCTTAATAATCTTTTCATATCTAATTCGAATGAAATGACTTCACTCCTGAAGTATTGTGAGAACAGGTTACAGATTTCTTCGACAGTTTTATCCTCCATGTCACGATATTTCATTGTAGGTGGTATGAGATTATTGTTATTTTTTTGCCATTGATAAACTTTCAAAATACTTTACTATTTTCATTTATGCCATTTTCGATATTCCTCACATAATCATTGTAGTTTTTCCTGATTTATGTTTTAGATATTCTTCTCAACTCAGTAAAACCATTATAGTCTAAGGGATTTTTATAAACTTTCCATTTTTGATGCAACTTATTTTTGTCCTCTATCAGTTTAATTGTTTGTTTGCTGAAATAATAAGGATAATTAAGATTGTTCACTCTGTATTTATGTACATGCTCATCGATTATACGAGCAATTTTATTGTAAAAGACCCCAATCATGTCATCAATATTTCTTCCCTCAAGTATCGTTTCCCAATTAATGTTATCTATTTTCTCGTTGATTGTAGTATAATCGGCTCGTTTGAAATCCAAAACATCGAAGCTATTATCGTGCATATCTCTGAGTTTGCAGTTTTTCAATAAGAAATTAATAGCTGGATGGTGCAAATCTTCTTCTACGAGTATGTCGTCTGATCTTTCCAGATCCGATATATATTTTGAGTTAGACAAAACCAAAGCAAGAATTCTGTTATTGGAGTTTGGTACATTATTATATCGAAACAAGTCAGACAAAGTAAAAAGGTCGACTAAGTGGGAGTATTTATTTTCAACATTCTCCGGTTCGAGATAATTTTCATTTATTATAGGTTTCCAAAGAATAGATGACATGTGTATGTGATGTAATATAGGAATAATGGCTTTTCAGTTGGCCAGCTGTTGTTTTCCACATAAATGGCTACTCTAGAGTTCAAATTCTTGTAAAGCAATTAATGAGGGGGTCCTACCCATGTAGGTGCTATCCCTAGAACAGATCTCATTTCAAGTGAGTTTAAATAAAATAATTGAAAATAATATAGAAACGTCGGTGGAAGTTTTTTTCGTACGAGAAAAAGAAGCAGTTTTCGCCTACTAATTTCAGATCATGTGGTGCGTGAATCCGGCCTTCTGTTCATAGAACCGTAATGCAAAAAAAGTTCACCCTATATAGAATCGTCGATCACCGATCTACTCACTCCACATCCGATCTTTCCGATAATAACATTTTTCACGAGATTTCTCCAGACACATTGTTTGAAAGAATCCTTGATGTTCGGCTAATGGGAAAATCAATACACACGCCTGACAGGAATCCGATGACTTCTGTCTCGACTTCTCAACCTAGCTAATGGATAGACATTTATATCTTTGATGCAATTGTTGTCGAAGAACTGACACGGCTCCTTTGTTACCAGAGGTCTGGTGATTGAAAGACAGTCTTTTTAGAAATCAATTCGTGTAGGATGTTGTTGTTTTGACAAGATGTAGTCACTTTTAAAAATTAATAAGATGACGGTGAGTTTCATACTCATCGTAAGATAGTGGAGGGATAAGCCAAATAGTTAGTTCCCTATACTCGTCATGGTGCATTCTAGCATTAGTTTGTTCGAATGCAGTCATCGCTGTGCTGATGAGCCCCATAGGGCGAAACTGTAGTCCACAGATGGACCATACCATGACGTCTGCTAGTAATTATCATCCTTTGTCGACATGCTTTGAATTGCAGATTCGTGGTTCAAAATGAAACTTTCTGAACGTAGGCTTCCGGATGAAAATTCCAAGAGCATGCGCTGGGCTTGTTGTCAACAAAAGGGACAACAACACAAGTGAATTATGGCAGAAAACTTCGGTTATCAGACATTCATCGTAAATCTCGCAATTTGTTGCTAATAGGGTATCTGCAAATATTATTCCGATTAGTCAAAACCCCACACGGTTCGATTAGCTGGAATATAACATCGACTTCTAGAATAGCTTCAGCTAGACTTCGCCATCAGTCTTATGTAAATTTTTATATTGATTCTTTTTCAATAAGAGACGATTTATTATTATTATTATTATTACTTCGACTGCCTGTTCTGTTCGACTTAACTGGTATAATTGTTCATGGATAGGATTGTTCTCCAATGCTTCAGAAAATAGTTGTTCAATAAGCAAGGAATGATAATGATATCCCACGAGTATGCTGCAAATCATACCAGTGAGAAATTAGCATTCCATGCGAGTTATACACTATACTTTTTCCACGGCATTTGATATTCCATGGGAGACTTAATCACTGTGTAATAATAATACAACGGAACAAAATTGAAGATATACTACAACTGTAACAAAATACAAAATGTTGTCATTCAGTCAAGTATCCTAATATGAGGGGTGAAAAAGGTACAGATTTCTGTTTTCCTCTTCGACCAATGATATAAACTAGAAGCAGATACTGAAGCAGCTTCGAAATAAAATTCCATGAAGGAAATTAAAGTTTAGTTATTTCAATAGTCTTCAAAGTATCAGTGATCAATGAGATCGACAGAAAATTCTACTTCTGTTTTCGAATGAATTGCCATCTTTTGGCATTAGTTCAAGATCAAGAAAATGTGCAATTCAAACGACATAACTTGGATACGAACTTCATAATGCCATCTATCCCTAGTATCATTTCCTTCCTATCAATTATATTTTCGTATGGTTGGCAAACTATCCTTTATCTCCAAAAACAATGCTGGTATATCATAGGCTCGTATCCCAATTCCGTCAGCCAGAACAGCATCGATCAATCAGATCTACTTGCCGTTCCCAAAACTCCCAAAAAATTATTTTCCATATGGACTAGAAGACAGTTGCGTGGGAAATCGAGTATGAGCATCAAGGAAGACTTATTTCTAGGAGCAATTCTATTATCTGAGAGAGCAATCAATTCTCTTCTCCTGAAGATGTTAACCTTGTTAGCTAGTTTACGCGGCGAGTGCCTATAATGTCAGTGTGGGGGTGATGGTTGATCTCTACAAAAATGTTTGCACGAATGTTTTCAATCTCATCGTTTGAACAAGCAGACCCCTGAAACATTTATTTAGTGAGTTCAAAATTGAAGACCAAAGCATTGGTTGGCGCTCAAAAAGGTTGAATCCCTTTTTTTGTATAATTCATATGTAATCGCTTCAAGTTTATTCACTTTTCAATCAACCATAATCAAACATTTAACTTTTTGTTTATATATTATTTTTTCATTATTTTCTCAACTCACACATCAAAACTATTCAATAAATCATGCATAAAATGGTTTAGGGGGAAGGGCGTCAAGAAATAGGGCACTTTTACTCGTTCATTTATTGTAACCATATAATTCTGAGATATTCCAAAATTAACATCAAGAGATATTCAGACGATTGCATCAAAACTCTTCATTCATATGAGGGTGAAACATAATAAACTATGTTCATACAAAACTTTTTCGACTTATTCTTATGGTTTGCTCTGCTCTGATCTTTTTTCTTAGTTAGCTTCTTCATTTCATATCCATTTCAATCGTTTAGCTTCTTCATTGCATATTCATTTTAATTTTAATTTCACAGAAAGCCTAAATAGCCTTTCATTTACGACTAATAGATAATGTTGAATGTGAATATAATATTTATGGTTTTTGCAGTATAATGCCATATATTATTCCATCAGAGAATAATGGCGAGGGATCAATAGTAATGGTCTTCATTCCCTCTTGTAGTCCCATCATAAACCTCCTCGAGTTGAATATTACCGTGGAAACGATATAACCAAACGCCAAAGTGTCAGTGTCAAACGCGTAGGTAGAGTTTCTGTATTTGTATTCTGAATCATTTTTTTGTTCGACTACATAGAAGAGAAGTTCCGAAAAACCAAACGAGAAAAAGTTGAAAACTCGAAATGAAAAATTTCGAAATTTTCAGTAAAAACCTGATTTTTTTTGTGTCAAATTGAACAGGTCCAGTATGAAACAAACTCGGAAACAACTGTAGTAAGGCTCTTCCTTACTTAATTTCAAGTGAAAAGTACCTGCAAAGTGAAATTCACATAATATCTGTTGATTGAGAAAACTTGTGTATGGTGCGGACTATATGTATATCACTGAATATGGTACTGAATCTTACTGAATTTAGCACTCATTTTTATATGCTCGAATATAACAACATCGATTTTCTACTCACTCCTGAAACGACAACAATCACTAAGAAACCACAATAGTTGTTATTATTTTTATTATGCAATCAATAATCGAATTGATTGAATCGGAAGACCTGTTAATAAAAATTATGTAATACATCTGAACTACTATTTAATTTTTTCCTGTTAACCGCAAATATTCGAGTAATTTTCATTTTTGATATTACTCTCTGATCAACTCGGGCATCATGAAGATTGTCTTTTTGTATACATGTTTTCACATGAACACTCAGATAATCCTGTTGAGGGCATAATAATTTACTTATGAAATTGGCCCTTTCGATTTGAAGCATAAGAACATTGTTATTCCCATACAGTTTCTATAAACGACCAGAACCATTATGCAAGCTGTTTGAAATATTTCTTGAAACAGGTTTCATAAATTGCACAATCATTCATGAATTGCCTACGCTTCTACGGATTCAGTTTGATAAATGATTTCTTTCTAAAAATTGTTCTAAAATTGTTCGTTTTCGTTAACCAGCTGACGAACGTCAACCCTCTGAAGTCGAAACTTGTGCGAGCAATGGATCAACGAGGCCTTACCTTTTAACGTGCGATTACCCAGCACGGTAATCTTAACGTTGATATATAAAAAATGACCCAAAATGAATACGAATGATGTCACATCATCCTCGAATGATTACGATGAACAATGGACTGCAGATTTTGGAATGATTTATTAAAAAGAAGGATGACTATGGAAAATCGGACTTCTTGAGAAATAAACATGACAAGAATTGTTTTTGTTTAGCCTCGTTTCGGATATAATTTATATTCGATCGATTCGGTGAAATAGGGGTTTTCGTAATGTTTTTGGGTTGAAATCTAACAGAAAATGGTTTCAATATATTTCAATATTCACTTCTAAAAATTTCTCCCAATTCCTTTCAATTCACAAAAATCCGTACCGTGAATTATCATTGGCATATAACATGTTTCGACGAGTGACTTAAAATTATTATGTGTGTAATCTGTAGGAGCTACACTAGTAGGTAAAGTCTAGATGCCTCAGGATACACTCAGGTCGAGACTCAGGTAGACCATTTTCAACGGATTATATTATTACTGAACGTACAATTCGTGACACTATGCAGAAATTTTTTTGCTCAAGTAGAAATCCAATGAGTCAATTTGAAGTCATCTGATCGAACAAAACCAATCAGAACAAAATTACACTGATAATTACCCATGGGCTCTTTTCAATTTATTATGTCATTGCTATGGATACATACAAATTGAGTTATTTCCATTTTGACGTTTCAAATATTTAATATTTCAACATGTCACAATTTGGTTGTGTACTGACAAGAATATCAATGGAATAAGTTTTGCTCTGCATTCTTTTCTACAATAATTAGCAAAATATTTTCTATCCGAATAACCCTCGAACATTGATAAATGCTCAAAAATTTTATAACAACTTTCTCAAGCTTGTTGCTCATCGAAAACAGACCTCCGCCTTCGGCGTCGGTCTGTTTCCTGGCAACAAGCTTTCGATATCTATTATAAAATTTTCGAACAATTATCAATGTCCTTGGGTTATTACTACTGATAATCTTACTCGGCTCTCACAACCATTGAATATTTTATGAAAATAAATAAATTTCATTATTTTTTTTTCTCTGTGGTTTTGGGGTTATCAACCTACCACATTTTGAAAAGAAAAAGAATTGTGGATTCGTTTTGAAAACGGAGGTGGATTATGTTTCCAAAACGTTAACAAAGATAAGTTACTTCTATAAATATAATTTCCTCTTGTATTTTTTCAATAAACGCATTTACGAGAAGTTGCAAACTAATGGGTCGCAGTTCAATAATAATCACTTTGCACAGAATGAATTGTTAACAAAATAACATATGCTAGAATTATCATATCAATCATCTGAGAGGCCAGTCCCGACTATATCTGCACAGGAGGTTAATCGAAATCGTAGCCAAAAGGTGTTCTTTGATCTATCTATAAATACGCATCAGTTACTTACTCAATCCGGTTTTGTAAAATTGTTGAATATCCATGAGAAATATCGAAGTTTTCATCCAGATCTTATTTATTAACCTGTTTGATTTCATAGAATCAAAATTTAATACCTTTTCCTAAGAGTAGATCAATAACATTTTTTTCCTTCACCATATACGTCGACTCCTAAATGAACTGTTATAAAAATTATAGGTGTATTTCGTTGGTTACCTCTTCTTCTTTTTTCTTAACGTATTTTATAATCTGACCCGTGCCCACTTCGTTGGGCGTTAATTATTGTTGTGATGTAATTATATTGTGTAGTTATTATGGGCGCACTCGGAAATTTGAAAAAAAAATTCTTCCACCCCGTCAATTAAATACGAAACATGTCTTCCATCAACTCTTTTGAAGAATATTCAGGCGAAATTTGGAGTAGGTTGGACCTAGGAATCATGTTGTCCCATATAAAGTTTGGCCCCCCTTAGGGGTGGTATGTCAGAAAACCCTTTCTTATCGAATGCCTACGTCATAAAAAGATCACACCCTCCAAGTTTCATATATCTACGATCAGCGGTTTAGGCTGCGCATTGATCCGCCAGTCAGGTTTTCAGTACAAAGCATTTTATATGTATAGATTAACAAATAAACCTTTGTAGTGATTCAAATATGAAAGCTAGCTATATAGTAACCCAAGACTATTCCGTAGAACTGATAGAGAGCAACATTTTCAGTGAACATTATGTTCGTCTATTCTATATCGAAATTTCTAGTCACTGTTAAAGCATCACATCTCGCCCGCTTTACTCCAACTTGATTTACATAAACTATTATTTCTCACTAATATTCTATTCAAACATAATGGAATATAAACCCCTGAATAGGGTAGGTTTCTGTTAGTGAAAGAATGTCCATAATCGGATAAGTATTTCCGAAGATTATTCCCTATAAAAAAATAAACATACAAACAAACTAACAAAGTCAGAAACGAGCCTCTTTATGATATTAGTACAGATACCAAAGAGAATATCTTCAAATCAAAAATATTAAACATATTTGTGAACTATAGAACGCACTGTAGTAATGAAGTGTTGCCAGATATGCCATGCACCAAAAGAAATATCAGTACCCTTTCCAATGGTGTTGCATAGTCATCATCACCGTCCAAAGATAATTAACAGTTGGCAGATTACCGAAAACATTTCCATATGCACATGCACGTATGAATAAACAACAAATACCCCGCAATCCCATTACGGTCAGTCCTAAACTTCACAGCTTACGCAAATTAAGCATCACCCTAATTACTTCCATAATGACTTTAATAACTGCGACATGGGGCAACACCTCTACCTGTTTCATTTGCCAAATCCCCAATCTAATTACATAAAACTAGGTGAATTAAGTTGCACAAACCGACTGCGGACACAAAAACAAATGAAATTGCATTGCATCTCGCCGGCCCAATGGCGCGAGACACTCGTTTAACAAACAAAACGGTGAAGCAACCGAAACAATATAAATACAAACCTGTGTGATCAATAAATCAGTTGCATTGCTGGCAAGTTCTCGAGTTCACGAGTCATCATGAAAGTGGTGGTGTTGTGTTTGGGCGTTGTGCTCCTAGCCGCCCTCTGCCAAGGTGCGGTGCTGAAAGGAGAAGAAGAAGAGTTCGATTTGGCCGTAGCTGAATCGCACCACGGCCACCACCACGAGTCGGGGGGTGGCCACGAAGGCCACGAGCATCACCACTCCAGCCACGGCGAGAAGGGCGATAAGGGCTACCACTCACATCACCATCACGACAAAGGAGAACACGGCAAACACGGTAAACACCACGAAGCTGGCCACCACGGTGAAAAAGGGGGACACCACAAGTCCCACCACGAAGGAGGAGGCCACTACTCTGACCACCACGCTTCAGGGCACCACCACAAAGGCGGCAAGTTCGGCGAGAAGAAGGGCCACAAAAAGGGCCAGAAGACCAAGGGCTACCACCTCAAGGAGCACAAGGACGACTACCACAAGAACCACAAATTCTACGACGATGCGCACAAAGACGGACACCACGAGAAATACGGATCCCACCATGGACACCACGGTAGCAAAGCAGGTCACCACAAGAAGGGTGGTTCCCACAAGAGTGGATATCATGATGACCACTTCGGTAAGAAAGGTTACGCCGACAAAGGACATTACGAGGATGACCACAAGGGATTCAAAGGACACGGAGGACATGAAAGCCACCACTCCCACCACTCAGATTATGGAAAGAAGGGCGATCACGATGAACACTCCGAGCATGGGTTTTCCCATGGAAAACACTAGATGTTCTCTTTAGGATGATTGTTATGATGCGAGAGTGTTCAAATTGTTGATGTTTTCTGTTGGTGTTTATGTTGATTTGCGAATAAAAGTTTGAAATAATTACTGATTTCGTTTCAATTAGTATCCGGAATATTTTGAAAGTATTCCCATGTTTTCCATTGGAAACAAGGTATTGCACCTTGATGATCCTGATCATTTGTTGAACACTTTACTGCGATATCGATCACAAATAAAGATAATTTCGGTTTTTACTACGAGTACTAAAGACGACAAATATGCTTGTTATTGAATTTTTTTTTAAGAAAAACAGTGGTGCCTGGAAATTTTGGTTACAGGTTTTTTACAGTCATCCCTCAAGAATGATTTGGATATTTTCATTAGCACTCCCAAATAGTTGATTTGAGAATAATTTAAAAGGTATCTAAAAATAATCAAATGATTCGATTATTTTATTCGAAAAAAAGCGTTTTTCAAAAAAGTTATATTTTATTTCTCAGGAAAACTTTGAAAATAGTCGAAGCGACTATATTTTTTTCGAAAAATATTGTGGAACACAAGCGAGAGACGAAGAATATAGTGTTAAATCTTGAATTGACAAAACGATTTATTTCAAAATATATTTGGAATTTGCTCTTTTTTCTAATGCAGTCGAGATTCAAATAAAAATTCGACTGTAAAACATTCTGATGTTGATTTGGTTTGACTCTCAAAATGCTTTCAGTGCTATCAGCCATACCCTATTCCTGTTGTAACTACTATTCTACATGTATTGTTTCTTGCCACAACTGTTCTGAATATTTTCAAATATTGTTTGTTTCTTGTTCAATCCTCCAAAACTAACGTCAATTCTTTCGCTACCTGATTTCTATCTTAATGATACATTCTACCATTGCAAAAGTCCATGAATGATTTCCATACAAATTCTTTACTGTGAACGGTTATTTTTGTTATAATTGATTTCAACATCTTAACCCTCCGTTAGTCGCGCATGGGACTGGCAGTCCCATGATTTACAATTTTTTCAATTATATTAAAACTATTATAGCTACAGCGTCGTAACTTTATGACATCTCACAGTAAACTTCTAGAAGCCAGTTGCCTGAGTTTCATGCAAAGGGATAGTTTTATTTCTTAGAAAATTTGCAAAGAGTGCGTCAGGTCCTGCTTTGGGACTGATAGTCCCAGCGCGACTGCCTACGACTCATTTTTGTTGCGTACTTTGAACAAGCGTCTCAGTACCGTATTTGTAGGCTTCGTTGTTTGTAGGTTATTTTTTATTGTTCATTTGTTACTGTGCCGTGTATTTTTGAAACAAAGTGTATAATTATGGACAGAAAGCGTTATAATTTTGATAACCCCGCTGACGTGGAAGAATTGAATCGTTTAGCTTTCAACCTGGGACGAACCGAATAGCGGTCAAGAGAAAACGTTGCGAACCTTGTTGTAACGAATCTAAAAAGGACGCCAGAACAACCTATACATCTCGAAAAGTGTGATACCTATATATGTTTGAAAAAACATGTCCAAGTAATATGTAAAAATTGCTTAGAAAATATAACTGAAGGGGAAACAGCTGGTGAATCTGAATTAATCACACTACAATAAAATATGATGCCATTTATTACCTACTTGTTTTCTGTTCATTAAATATTTTCACGTGAATTGTGTAAAAGCGTATCCACAAATACTACTATAAGAGGTATAAATGTAAAAAATGATTCATAAACAATAAAAACACTAGTTATGAAACACAATAAAATTATAATGCAATTGCAAATGCAATTTAACTCGCTTTAGTAATAAACTAATTTACCAAAAACATTTTCAACCAAAATAATTCATATGACCAAAAATAAGGCTGCGTTGTTGATATGGGACTGGCAGTCCCAGCGCGACTAACGACGTTACATATGGTGGCGCGCCTAACGGAGGGTTAATGTAATTTTAGAAAAGATGACATTTTGCATGCTTGTTGCTAGGAAACAGATCGACACATTAGGCGGAAGTCAGTTTCCTATGAGCAAGCATTAATCAATTTTCGAGGATTATTCGGATAGAATTTTTTTTGCTAATTTTCGGTGAAAATTAAGAGAAAAAACAAGTTATCCTGATTAGTTCCACATGATTTTGACCGTAAACTATTTACCATATTTTGTTCTTATGTTTACAGCGCAATCATTTAAAATTGACGTTAATTCTTCCGCCTCCAGTTTTTCATTTAAATGATACTTTATATTATTGCGAAAGTTCATAAATGCTTGCCAAACAAATTTTCAACTGTAGACTGTCATTTTTGGTATTTTTGATTCAATAATTCCATTGATATTATTATTATATTACAATCAAATGGTGACATTTTCAAATTTTAATCAAATATGTGAAACGTCGGAATTGAGATACCTAAGTCACTTTGTATGTATCCTTAACAACAAAATAAAGTGAAAACAACTCATGGGATATTTTCGGTTATAATTGCACTAGTGCATAGAAATTACCGATAATTTTGCAAGAAAGCGTGATATCTAAAAATTGCAAGATATTATTTTCATATTTTGGCGAAAGTGCCAAAATATGAAGATCCGAAGGACGAGGGCTCTTTTACAAAATACGAAAATAACTGAATGCAATTCGTATAAGGTATCACGCTTGAATGCAAAATTATCTGGTCATTTTTATGCACGAATGTAATTCATTGGAATATTTCACGAATAAAGAAATTCTCAAGGAAATGTTATTTTTTGTTCATTTATACTTTCCTCTATAGATTGTATGGACTACTCACCTAAACGCGAAATGTTTTTCTATTTTTGAAGTCTATCTGACATGTATTTGTGTTGTTTACTGACGTCTAGCGATACGGTTTCAAATATGATGTTATGGTGACTTGATACAATGCAATTACCGATGTAAGTTTTCGATACTATGCAATTACCGCTGTAAGTTTTCGATAATTGCATTGCTCTTATGGGACTTTAATATATGAGTGAAATATTCAGTAAAATGTTGTTCTGATTGTTTCTGTTCGATCAAATGATTTCAAATTAACTAATTTCATTGAATTCCTACTTGAGCAAATAATTTTCACCAAGATCTCAAGAAAAAACTTCTTTCTCATCCAACAAAAATCAGGAAATACATTCTATAGATATCAGTCAGGATAGGTACGGTTTGAAAAAAAAAGTTTTTCCTTTATTACCAGCATCTCCTTGTATGAAAGCATATTAATAACTTTATTCAGTATATCTATTAAATAAATATGAGCTGATGTACAAATAACATTGCCGGACCAAGTGGAAAAACAAAGTTGCTGGTAATATTGTGGATTCTCTAAAGAATACATTTTTGCGAGGGGTGTTTCACTTCGAAAATCCGGTGTACAAAATTCAGTAGATATCTTGTTGAAATCCATAACATCCATGTCAAAATCGAGAAATCACACCTGAAATCCTTGAAAAAATCCTTAAATACACTTGAAATCCTGATTTGGAGCACAAATTTTACACCCCTCGTATTTTCCTTCACAACATGATCCACAAGTTCGCCTATCGTACACGAAAAACAATGGAGAAGAAATTTTTCCAGTTTCATCTCTGATGAAGACGAATATGAATAGGTACAGCTTATCCAATCCATCTTGGCACAAACTCAGATACTTTTTCAGTTTCACACTGGTAGTGTAGACCATGATGAAAGAATAAACACCTTCTAGGAAGGTGAACACATGTAATAGGTCTTTTTTCATTTTAGTATACTCAACAGAGATTGCTGGGCATATACGTTATTAGTGCTGTACCAAGATGGATTGGATGAGCTGTATGTTAATCATAAGATCATGGAAATGAGGCTGTCATTAATAATCGTCAATTTTCATCGCAGCAATTTCAAATTGGGGCCTACTGTAAAACGATATTAAATTTTCCGAACAAATTTTAATATCTATCACAGAGAGTTGGAGTGTCAAATAATGAAAATCCAGTTAGTGGAATTTTTGGCCATATTACAATGAACTATAAATCAATTAGATTTCCTCCGCATATGGAAACCTACAAAGACTCTGTTTGATGAAATCTCCACCCTCGGCAATGACAATAATGTTTGCATCCCTCCGTCACATAACCGTCAAGTGAAGACGCGTTCAGCAATATCTTTCGCCATACACTTTTATGAAGCTATTTTAATTGTCAGGGTAGCAAGTCGAGGGTGCTTCGTCTTTTGTTAGAGCGTCGTCCCTTTTAGTTTTTATGGCCTTCCACATCGCAATAATGTAAAGTATTTATAGAGAGCCACTAGAACAATATCGTGCGAGGGAGTTTATACATTGACACGTTCCCACAAGAGACTCTCGAGACTCCGATCTTCTCAATACCCGGCCTTTGTGCCACGAAAGCCCCGGTGAAGTTGCATGAATATAACAGAGGAGCTTTTTGCTAGATTGCCCAGATATTTCGCTTCCGGGTCTTTTATAGAGCCGTTCGGAGGAGCATACATGGTGGGTGTTTGCGCTAGTGAAGATTAAGTGGAGACAAGGCACGACCCTTTCCACTTATCAGCGAGGAAAACCATCATATGTACTGTTTCAGAGTCATTATTATGTGGTGAATGTTTTTTTTCGTGTTTTTGGCTTCTCAACCTTTCACAATCTGGAAAAATAAGCATCAACACAACTCTTGGCGATACGACTAACATTATCCTGTAAAACTGTGTGACACATAGAGTGGACGATTGTTATGAAACGGGGAACAGGAGTTATGCAAATAAGGGATTTTGATTCTTTCTTGTTTAGATATTGTCGAGTGTGGTTGGATATTGTGGTTGTCTTCAAATATATTGCTATTGGCACCAGAGTGTTGTTATAAAGAGCTCAGGGACCTATCACAATTGTAAAAGGGCAGATTTCTCATTTACCCCGAACAGTTGTTGCGTTAATTGAAAACAGTTCTTTCTGAATGAAACACGTTCAATCAGTTAGCAACTTCTAGTTCAACCCAAATTTTCCCATCAAAAAAATAACAAGAACTAATATTTATCCAAATACCCATCATTGTCGACCTTCAGGAAACAAAATAGAGTTCCGTTTTCAAAACTCGATAACAAATACTTCTCTTCTATGTTCGTTTTCAAAAATCTGTGAAATATTCAACATAATATGAGTTTATCTTTCAAGGGGAGAAGTCTGGTGCGATTCACATCAGATGAACGAGTTGAGATGCGAATATCCTCAGAGAGTATGATAAGAGCAGATTTCTTCAATTGTCCTGCCATTGCTCCCCTTGCTATCAATCAAGTGTCATTCCATTCTACTATGTTATCTCCATTAGCAGTGAGAATGTGTTTTGATAATTTTGAACCACCAATATGAAAATGATAGTGTTTGTTGTACACCAAAGAACAGAATACAGTAGATTCTAAGAGTGAAAACGTAGCAGACAAAGGATAAAATATTAATTAGGCCTCATTACCAATTCTTCCATACAATTCTAAGATTAACGAAAACAAAAATGGACACAACCTAAAACTGAAAAAGAAAAGACATGTATAACAATTGTCGACTTCTATATGTAAACTATCTCCGTGATCGATAAACGAATAGATATAATTATTGATTTAGTAGTAGCATACTTTCGCATTTCATTCTAAAAGAGTCGATAGATAAAGAGAAAAAATGATATATCCAAGAAGTGACCTTACTTTATGAATTGATTGGCTTTGTTGTGGTATATCAATTCCATTCGTTCTTCTCAGATTCAAATTATGAACATCTGATTTAAATATTTTTTTCTCAGGCAGATATCCGGGAGATTTTGTTTCAAGTATAACTATAAAAGAAACAGAGATGGTGTAATCTGCGCCTATCATACATGCTCAACCAGCCAATATCATTGAGTTTATGTGATATCCTATCTCTCCTCCTCAGTCCATGAATCAGTCGAAGCCTTTTGGAACCCTTTGGATTCCATGGACATCAGACGTTCACTCTTCCACATTTTCAGAGGTCATGATGCTTCACCAATATATTTTTTACCACTCGAAAAAGAGGTTTGATGAAGGAATTATTTTTGTTCCTTCCTCCTTTTTGTTGATGACTCAAAGGTCACACATATCAATAGTGGATGTTTGTTAAATCTTTGATGTTAATTCTTTTATAGAAGTTTGTTTTTTTGCATCAACTTGGAGCGGAAAAATCCCATATTCAATTCTTCAAATGGCAAAAAATATATATTGTTGTCTTGTATTGGAAATATTCTTCAATTTCATTAGGGATAATCTCATTTTATTCAAATTGAACATACATAAGAACCCTCTTTTATTTGAAATTTCATTGAAAAATCAAAAGAGAACTGTTTGAGAGGGAAAATTCAATTCTGAAATTCTAATATTTTTGCCTTGTTAGTTCTGAATTGTCTTTTGAGTGAGGGATATAAGTCCATTTCAACATTATTCTGGAAAAATATCCAATGGAAGGGGCAGGTGAACCACTGAAATTATTTTTTATTGAAACAGACAATTCCTGAACGAATATATGAAAAAGATTTTTCGGGGAAGGAATATTCGCTTATTCGGTTGTTTCCAGTCTAAACTAGCATACCCAACTGAAGGAACGAATCTTCGAATACCTTGATATAGATCTATCTTGATCTATGATAGAAACAATCCACGTCATATAAGTAAAGGTTAGATAATCATTTGAAGTGGAAAAAGACAATGAATGGAATGTCAAAATTGTGTACACCTCGGATTCAGTCCACACAAAGCAGAAGATAAGAATTATACAGGGTATTGGCTGGATTATAGGATTGAGTAGTGAATATTAGAACGATAGAAATCAATTGATATCAATACAGCAAGAAATGGGTGAAGCACATGTTCAAAGCACTGATTGCGATCTTGAAGCAGAACTGAAAATGAATAGATTTGTTGCGTTCAAAATTTCTTCGTTGACGTATATTTCATGTAAATGCGGCAACAGTGTGCAGTTTGAAATATTTTACAAAACATTGTTTCAAATTTGTGAGATAAAAATCAAAATTCGGAGATATCCTCATTTCTCTGGAATTCGTTTGGAATAGTCTGTATGCATATATATATATATATATATATATATATATATATATATATATATATATATATATATATATATATATATATATATATATATATATATATATATATATATATATATATATATATATATATATATATATATATATATATATATATATATATATATATATATATATATATATATATATATATATATATATATCCACCTTGTACATAGTACAATGATGCGCTTTATCCCTCTGCGGTGGAGTAAAATATTCATACAAATGTTCAACGGGAACCTCTGGAAAAAGTATGTGCTCGATTTTTCTCCGCTCTGCATTCAGAAATGTTTTCCCAGTACAGAAGAGGAAATGAAAGACGCAAAATGGGTGTGATTTTCGTCCATTCGTAGGAACATTATTCACCCTGGGAAGGGCATACGACTTTCCCGGAAAATATGTGGAAAATATAAATGAGTCATTCTCTTGTGAATTTTCAGATTTTCTCAATTATTAGAAGAAGATAGTGAATGATTTCGATTAAGAAACCTTATTATATTCATAGAACTGAATTTATTATGGGATTTGTATGAATTCTAATGAGGTTTCTTGATAGGAAGGGATAAACTCCCACCTCACTTTCATTTACTGATTTGTTCACTGAAAATAAGGTTGGAAAACGAGTGAGAGGATAGTCCAGAGGACAGAGCGGATGATCTTGAGGATGCAGTCAATAAAAGTGGATTGAAAACGTAGGAAGTCTGATTTTTCAATATTCATGAAGATCTTTCCCAGATAGTACCGGTGCTTCCCGAGCTGCTTCCGTTAATTCATACGAAAAATACAGAAAATAATTTTCCATGAAATCGAAAATACAAGTCCAACTATCACAAGAACCACCCTTCAGATGTAAACAAACTGTCATCACACACTGTAGTTTTCCTTCACCAAGTGACTGAAGAATCAAAAAACCTGCAAGTAACGCTTATCAATTCAACTAAATTTTTGTAGGGAATACAAAAAAAATTATGGAAACACAGTTCCAATTTTTTTATGGCATGAGAAATTTCAAGGCGCTGATAACTAATGTCGAACTTCGCAAGTTATCCAAGCTTTTAGGAAGAACCTTCAGCAATCGATCTCACATGGTTTTCCCATGAAAGATTATTACTGAATGTAATTCCTAGCATCGAGAAACTAGAAGACTTGTGTTATGATAAGATATTTGGCGTCTGGCCATTACGATACCAAAAACGGGAGAGGATGTTAAACATTCACACTGTTAGGACCGCATGATTATTTGAGAGTAATCGTGTTGAAGAATATATTTTGTTGAATATTCTTCTGGCTTTAACATAACTCTGCCATGCATTCCTCAAGAGAACAACAAAATCAAAACGGAGTCTATAACATGACAAATAAAGAATATAGTCATAAATTATGAACAACTCGTTAGTGCTCAAATTATATCAAATAACCAGTGCAAAACAATACCACCATCATTATCAGAAGAAAATCGCCTGAGTTTATCTGGAAGAATGAAATGAAACTGGAATATAATTGAGGATTGAACGACTTACCTGAAGGAAGTTCAATCCAAATTATACGAGGTTGGTCACATCCGAATAGATCACCTTGTAGTAGTACCTCTATGACTGAAATGCGCAAGTTGAAAGAGAGAATGATTCACGATGCCCCTATCTCACGAGTCCTCACCCGAATATCCGTCAATGTACCTTGCGATGATATCGCCTTTTTGGGTCGGGATGACAGAAAAAATAATATATTGGATTTTTTTTTTCTTTGAGATGGGTGGGTGTCTCTCTATTCGGATGTGACCAACCTCGTATAATTTGGATTGAACTTCCTTCAGGTAAGTCGTTTAATCCTCAATTATACTTCGGTTGGTCCCATCCGAAAAGATCACCTTGTAGATGTTTAAAGAATTATTAAAAGGCGATCAAAATTTTATTCAGACTGATCTCATACTAATGAAGTAGTCTAAATGAACTGTTTATGTCATTTGATTCACCACTATAAACTAAGAATTTGATACAGACAGTATTTGAATGCTAATACAATATAATATTGCAAAACTCAAAGAACCAGAAAACTAACACTCGTTTAATAAAATTGCGGAGGTAATCCGCACATGTACCATTTGTAATAACTGGTCTATGTAGAATTTACCAAAAGTATTTTATTTTTCGGACCAACCTTCATTTGATCGTATGGTGTTGGCCGCAGAAGTGGCAGCATGTCTTGTGCTGTGGCCTTTGAATCGATCAGTATCAACACCACCAAATTGCAGACTCATTTCCAGCAAACGGCTGAAGAGCTGAGGTGTAGCTGGGTGATGAGGATTTTTATAAGTAAAAATGAGAAAAAAAAAACTAATTGAATGTGTGCGGTTTTTTAATTGATAATCGTGGATGTCATACACAATTCATGTTTCACCGTGGAAAATGGTAAAATAAAATATATATATATATATATATATATATATATATATATGTTTGTATCTGTTGCTCTCTTGGTATTCTGTGGATGATTTGGTTCTCGGCAGTGAAGAGACAAGCACGTCTGCCCCTCAAGCGGAAGACTCTGGTTCAACTTCCCATCGAGCTTCCGTGCTGGGACTCACACGCCAAGAGGCAAAAGGCCTCGTCAATACATTTTCTGCGGAAGATTCGACCTCTGAAGGGCGACACTCGTCAACCGGTAAACGATTTTTATTTTTTTATTTTATTTATCTATTTTTTTTTTATTTTTTTTTTGTATTTATTTTTTTTTGTACTGATTATACAATAAAAATGCTACTCATTCTGATTCTGAATCATATTTTTACGCTTTAGCACGCTTTAGAGCAACCATAACAATAAGTTTGTGATATATTTTTCAAAATGAGGTTCTCCGATTTTTCTAATTTGGTCCATTTGTTGTTGTACGTACGTCGTGAACCGCTCTCACCATCCTCTGTTTTGTCTGCTTGAGGTGTCCCTCCTCTGTTGATTTTTCTAAGACTGCCATTGACTTCGATGAGCAGTGCCCTCGAGGTGTTTTGAAGGGAAAGGTTGTACCTTCAGGTCTAGTGCAAGCAGAAATCTCCTGTGGTTCGAAATCGAGGGAGGAACGTTGCATATGCTTCATCAGCACCGGCTTTGTCAGACAAAGTAGTCTTGAATGCTTCAGCATATCGATCACTCATCAGGCATAGCTGTACTGAGGGCTGAGAAACCTTTGCTCAACGAAATTT